>OY728142.1:1628105618-1629347437 GCA_963277665.1 Viscum album | reverse complement strand
TAAATATTCATTTGAAAAATATTTTTCTATATGGTCACTATATAACTTCCGAATAAAATTTGTTAATAAATTCCAAATATGTTACTACTTACTCAAATAATAAGGAATTTTAGTATTTCATTGACATAATTTAGATTTGAACATTACAAAACCCCATAATGGGTCCAAAAATGTCCTAAACTGCAATTAACTAGAGTTTTAAAAGATTTTGAATATGTTTTTGTGTTTGAACCTCTTGGAGAATATTTCTGTAGCACTCAGTGATACCCACAAAACCAGCGTAGTATCTAACAAAAAATTGTAGACCCTAAGGAGATAATGTTAAGTCAAAGAATCTAAAACCTCATATGAACATATACTATATAATATAGTGCCTATTTCTCATCATATCTCGTAATGTAGGGCTTTAAATTTATGCCACCTTCTTTCTTCACTCTATTATTTCATGACTATATTGGATAGACATGTCTTATTCTACCATTCTTGTGGATTTAATAAAGTTACTACCATCCCATTAAACTATCCCCATTATATATCTTCCTTTTCGAAGAGATAAATAACACATTGATCATTCAATCAATGTTGTACCACCAATGCAGCACCCAAAATAAGCTACCTTACTATGAAGTAAATTTAATTATTTTTTTCTATCATCGATGTATATAATAAAATGATAAACATTGATAATGTACTCTGTTCAAGTAAAAATTATAAATTTTTTCATATTGGAACAACCAATAAAACATTAAACATGTGGTGTCCCTATCGGAGGTTTATCTCTCATGATCTACTCTACATGATATTAACGTGTGTTGAGTTCATGAGAAGTCTCAATGATTACAATATCCTAACACCTAATAGTATGAAACCATATGTGTCCAGATGGTATGATGTATCATGACCGTAGGAAATATTTTTAAGATTACCATAATAGTTTCATAAGGTTATCATTTTAGTAGTTTATTGCTATAAATTTTTTATATGAAAAATAATCTAATGTCATTACCATGTAAATAGTCCACACAGAAGTCATAACACTATTATGGTGAAATAACATCATGAATAAATCATCGTATACATGGTATGTTAATAAAACTTTATTGATTAGAAATGGTTCTGGGGAACCTAATTTCACAAAAAAACCCACCTAATAATTTAACAACATAAAAATTTACTTTAAAATAATAATAAACATGAAATATTTCCTAACACACAACATTTATCATTAAACGAACAATGATATATAATAAAATATTATTTAAATGTATCCTTTATAACCATACTGTTAAATTGGTGGTATGAGTAGAAATAAAAAACTATGAAAAATATGCATAATGATTTTATATAATGTATTTATTAATAATAAATAAGTAGTAAAGTCTCAATAAAGTCATTTCACTCAACATAAATATGTTTTCTTCACAAATGGTTTTCATTTTTTTTTGTGCTCAGATATTATAATTAATTTTTTTTAAATTTTTTTTAAAATTTTAGTTTATAAAATGAATATAAATTTTGAAATAATAATTTAAATATAATATTATGGTAAATTTTTTCTATTTTTCTAAAAATATTTATTTTTCCATGAAGTGTGGAAATTTTTTTTTAAAATGGCCATTTTTTCACATAATAAAGTAATTTAAATGCCCCATTTTGTTTTAAATTTTATGATAAATTATTATAAGAGAAATTTAATTATAAATAATATAATTAATTAGATATTAATAAAAATTAAACATGATTTTTTATATGTTTATTTTTATGCTTAAAACACATTTTTCTAAAAAAAGGTTTTTTTGAGTTTTATACAGTTATAATGAAATTAATTTCTTAAAATTATACTAATTTAAAATTGAAAAATGGATTCCATATATAAAATAATAATAATTAATATTATTTAGTAGGTTCAACTTAATTTTGTCTCATTGTGAATAGTAACCACGGTAAATATCTACCACCTCGATAAAAGGGGTAAAACAGGGTTAAAATAGTGGAGTAAAGTATTAAAATATCTCTAATAGATTAATTTCTCATATTTTATGAGTATTTTTAGAGAAAATTTCTATTTGAGGAAGTGAATAATGTATTTTAAGAAACTATTTTTAATTTTATATCCCAAACATGAATTTTTAGGAGATAAGTTATATTTTATTCAAATACAAACACATTTGGGTCATTGTATTTAATTGAATTTTTTGGAGAAAAAATTAGGTTTTGGATTGATAAAAAAGTATAAAACCTTACATTTATTATTATTTAACCAAAAAAGTAAATAAAACAAATTTATTGCTTTATTTTAACATAAATTAATATTTACGCTTAAATCGAACTTTTTTTATGTGTTTTGTGTTATTATATAAAAAGTAATTTATTACACATATAGAAATTCAATCTAAAAAACTTTATTGAAATTTTTGAATCATTATTTCGAATTTTGGTGATAATTTCCCTTTTATTGTTTGGTCATATAATTATTTTATCATGGAAAAACATTATTTTATCGATGTTAATGTTAAAATGGGTTAAAGTAGTTTTACTAAGATATAAGGATTAAAATGTATCCCAAACATGTAAAAATGTGATTTTTTGAGGTTATGTATACCCTATAACATCTTATATTATAATATTGGGTTCCTTTGTTCAACTATACAATATTATGATATATATATATATATTATTTAATTATTTAAGAAATTATAAGTGTTTCATTTTCCTCGATTATAAAAGGGAACCACATCTTATTCATTGTTCCAAATTTTTGAGCTTTATAGATCAGTAAATGTAGTTCCCCAACCATAGAATCAGGAAGAAAATGTATACTACGATTAAATTGAAATGATTAAAAGGAATTATTCTCAAAGGAATGAAGATTTTAGTAGTCCTTATAAACTAGATACATACATGGGTCTTGTATTACAAATGTATGCACTAATCACAACATAATTTTTTAGAGGATAATATTATTACCAGTTATCATTTCGTATAATATATTTATTAGTATGATTATTTTATTCTAATAAAATGGAATATAATAATGGTGAGATCAAATTCTTAGTAAGGGTGAAGTACAACAGAAACAATAATGAATTAATGAGAATAATTAATATGTCGTGGTAAATAACTTAACATAAAATCCATTCTAGTAAATGGATAAGGAATAATCAATATAGAAAGGTACATAACGGAAAAAAATTCATTTAATCATTGAATTGAGAATCAAATGCATCAATAGATAATGTAAAAGTGAAAATTTCCTCGATAAATAATAACATAATTTGAATGAGGGAAATGATTAATTATTGGATTCCATTTCTGAGGCACATGAAATATTATACCTACAAGACCTTTCACAAGATGTTTTCAAAGTATATTTAAAAACTCAATAAATTTGTGCAAATGATTTGACTTGTGAGAACCTATCGATGCATCAAGGGTCTATATAATGGTGGGGCCCCACTCATCACTGTCATTCCAAATCATTTCTCATTTATTGAATAGTAGATTTAATTATTGAACAATATACTTTATCAAATATCTGAATTGAGTATAGAATGTGGATTTATTAATATTTTCCAAGATAATCAAATAAATATCAATTTTTACACCATATGTAAAAAGATGGAATATAGTTTAGGAAATTAACTTATACATGATAAATAATATAGATATTTACGGGAAATTTATTATGTAGTGATCATAGAACATTGAATATTTTAAGGGCACTAAAAATATTCAGGGTAGTAAATTTCAAAACTATCCTCGGTCAAATAAATCATAAATGATCTAGAGGATGATTATAGATGGTATTAATACAACATATCCCAAGTGGAGTAAGGAAAAAGGGTTGATGTTTTTTATGAATATAAATACAGTAAAAAGAAACAAAAATATACTTTTCATTTTTAAAAATATTTTGAAAATACATTTCATTAAAAATATATTTTAAAAAAATTCATTAAAAAATACCCCTTAAACCATGGAATATAATATTCAAATAAATGACAATAGATAAATCCATACATGCCACACAAGGTATAAATAGCATTCCTTTTTCATGGTAAAAAGGTTCAAAAAGTTCCTTGTTTGGAAAGAGAAAAGAACATTGATTTGAAATAATTTATAAAAGGAAAAAGGGGTAAAAAATTATTTAATAAAACATTTCAAATGGTTAAAAAAATTTGAAACATTTTCTTATAAAACAAGGTTTTGAGAGAAAATATAGTTTCTGACGAAAGAGAGGAATGAAGTTAGGTTTTACTAAAAACATTTTCTAAAACATTATACATAAAAGAGAGCATAAAAATGGTAATATTATCTAAAAAAGATCACGAATAACCATAATAGAAGAAAAAGTAAGGGTTTATTTAAAAAATATCAAATAATTTCAATCAATAGGAATTTAAGAATAAGCAATTCTAATTAGAATGAGATTGTAAAATAACCCCTTAAAAGAATATAATGTTGATGAGAAAATAAATCAATAAATAGAATCTAGGTATCAATTGAAAAATACACATAAAAAGTAAAAATAAAAATAAATGGTAAAATGTTACTACACACATAATCATGGAATATTAACAACAATGAGGAACTAATATAACCCATTTAAAATAAATTGGGTTATTAAATTATTTTCCACTTGTTAACGCTTAATTAAAATCCCTTGGATGAAATAATTAAGAGTTAAATTTAAAAAAACATGTATAATGAATTATTAATGATATTAAATGTAAATTTTTCATTGTATGAACCATATATAATTAATTAGGTTCTTAATAATACAATATTCCTCAATGAAATGAAATTGAGAAGAAAGTCCTTACCATATTGTAACTTTCGAACATATAAGCCCCATGAAAGAAATAACATCAAATGAAAATTTTAATTTCATGAAGATAAATTTATTAATGATATAAAATATAATAGGTTCATTATAAACACCAAACAATATAAATAATTGGTGAAAATGGTGTATGCCTCATGAATAGAAAAGTGAGACAAAATCCTTTACCTTGTGTTTACTTTTGGGTGAATATACATTAAACTCATTCATAATTGTTTTAATAATTTTATTAGAACATAATATAACCATAATAATACTTATAATAAAAAATATTATCTTCTCATAATATTTTATTACAATTTTTTTAACAATACTTCATTATTTTCACAATCTTGGATGTTAATTGCCACGTTTTTTGAGTTTGTTTTGACTTGTTGTTTTTTATCCTTTTACTTAGATCGTGATTTAATAATATCTAGAAAGTAAACCATTATTTAATAATCATATATATTCATTATATATGTATTTATAATAATCCATAATATTTGGATATAGTAAATGAAATACATTGTTCATGGAGACAGTACGTCCTATGTACACATGAACGTTGCTTCCATTTCTTTATCGAATTAATAAGAATGTAAAGTAAATGATATATAAGTATATTATAATTATATTATAGTATTTATAGAATATATTTAAAATATTATTATTAAAACCATTCTTAATACATTTCATGTGAAGTGTGAATAAATTAGATCGCTTTGAGGAGTCAGTACACCACATGTCCACAAACGATGTTATCATATTCCCAAAAAATGGAAGGCATAAAGGTATGGTGATATAAAAAGTTAAAAAAGAATATATAAATTATAAATATCCTATATATAATTTTTAAACTATAAATCCATCATTATTCCAACCTTGAAATGTGGTAATTACAGAATGAATGACATCAGTTCGCATGGCGGTAGTCCAGTGTACACATGAACGATGATTGTGTATCAAATTTGATTGATGGGGGAGAAATTATAGAACTAAATATTAAAATTAAAATATCTAAGTATATCTAATATAATTATGTTATTATATAACAATTATATAAAAAAATTTAAGTGGTGGAGAAGTAAATGAAACAAAAGTGATCGTTGAAGAAAGTTGCCTCTTATTCAGGTAACTTCTTCTTGTTTATACGAAAAGGCTTCCTTGGTTGAATTTATTCATGGATTTAGGGTTCAAGGATTTTTATAGTTATTTTTTGAGCTTATATGGTCAGGTTTATTATGATACAAAGGGCTTTAAAGGTGTAAAAAAGTGGGATCGTTGAGTTCCTTTTTATAGTGGAGGAGGAGTGACATTCTTGTAAATATAAAAAGGTAAACACTATTTAGATGTCTCCATTACATCATGAGCCAACAAAAATAAACCAAGTTATATAAAATGGAGGATATGGTATAAATATGTCCATTAAATATGGTTAATACATATTTATTAGTTATTTTGGGACATAAGTTTAAGGTTTAGTCCCTTGTTAAGATAGTTTTTCTCTTAATCATTGTAATTAATTTTAATTAAATTCACTACAATTTTTTGTATAAAATTATGTTAACGAAATTATAAATTTAAAATTATTGTGATTCTAAATATGGAATCAATTTTTTCAAACTTTAATCATATAATTTTCAAAAATTAATTTAAAATTAATCCCATATTCAGGATGAAAAAGCGAGTTTTTAATATATAAATATTCAAAAGATTGAGATGTTATTATATCAAATATCAAGATGAAATTGATTATAATAACCTAAATTGAAATAATATATTTATAATTGATCTAGATATACATTAAAATTATGTTAAAAATATTTTAACTATATAAATAAATTATATGAAAAAGTTGTTTTCAATTAAAATTCAGTATTTTTCGATGATTATCAAAAAATGAATCTTGATCAAAAAATACTAAAATATTATCCTGAGATAATTTAGACATTGAAATTTAAAATTTTAGGTATAAATTGACATATAAAATTTATAAAATTGATAAAATTTATATTTATAATATGTTCTTCATTAAAAGGTAGAAGAACTATTATTATAAAAATATAGCTTTTTATGAGTAATAATATGTTTGTTCTTATTTGTTTCCTATAATAACTATTGGATGAATGTAAAAAGTAATTCACTGAATATATAATATATATTCCGTTAATATAATTCTATAATTTTAATTTATTAAGAGAAAATTACTTTATGATCATAAAAACATTACTATTATATTCCATTGGTTTTTATATTCATAATTAATTAGTAAACAATGGATTTAATTTATAATTGGGTAAGCCATATATTTTCATAATATAGTTAATACTATTGATAAGTAATAATTTAATTTCTATTTTATATCTTATTATATTAAATATTTTTTTTAATAATATATTATTTTTCAGCGAAACTCGGTCTTCTATATAACACAAGGTATCGAATAAAGTCTTTATTATGTGTAAGAAAAAATAAATCAATATCGCATGCATTTTAAGATATAAAATAAATTTGATTTATTTTAAAATAGTGAATATAGTGAAAAGTATTAGGATTTTATATTGTTTTTTTATCCATGGTTTTTCCTGTCACACATGCTATCCAATAAAAGTTACTATTTTATAATTTTTGAGGTTATACATTCTCCCCACCATAATTAAATTTCACACTCGTAATTTAAACCAGATTTCGGAAATATAGGGTTTGATATTTGAAAATTACCCTATTTAAAAACCCAAATCCTAAAATAGTTTATAAAATATCCTCTTAATAAGAGAGAATGAGAAGTAAAAATGTCACATTGAATAACATATAACTTGGATTCCACATAGGATAATATTAGTGGTAAGTGAAAATATGGACTTTGAGAAAAACAAATCAATTAATTATTGGGAGTGATTGAGGTTTTTGATCACAATAAAGTGAATTATTAAGGGAAATTTGAGTGTCTAAAATCCTAAGATGATTTTAAAGATCATATTTTCAACAAATATTAAGGTATTAAGACAAAAAAATATGATAACTTTCCTAATATTGAGTAATCATTTTACTAAATTCGCATATAGATAAATATTATTACTTTCCATATTTATATTTCATAATCACAATTTTCCTCCTTTTTTCTTCTTTGAATAATTTTTAATTCATACTTTACATCATGAAATGTGTATCCAAAAATTAACTTTGATTCATAAAGCACTAAAATAAACTTTTAACTTATCATAAGAAACACAAAAGAGCAATATGTCTTCCCATTTCTCTCTAACTACTCTCCAAATACAATATAGTTAATGCATTAATCTCTAAACCTAAATAGTAACAATAATATTTCATTATTAATATTTATTCATCAAACTGTCTAACTAAAAATAATTACACCATAACCAGGACTTCAAATAGGTCAGTGGCAGGTGAGAAACTCTTTTCATACTTCAATCATGGGTTCAATCCCCACCACCATATTGGTTATCCTTTTTCTAAAACCATATTGGTACAATTTCCAAAATAAATATAGATATCCTTCAAATCTAACAATTTAATAACCTTTTAACAATGGTTTTGAATACAATATTTTTTTAATGCCTAATAATCTAAGATTGATATTATTATAATGTCCTTAATGATAATAATATCAATAAAGTTTAACAATACTTTTAAACACATGTTTATCAAACGTAAATTCAATAATCCAAAAAATACATTTTCCACTAAAATATGTACTAAAATAATAGTGTAGTATATCCCTAAATTTCTTACTAAAGATCCATATTCCTTGCTGGATTATATCACATAAAAATCAAAAAGTTATATTTAATACATATAATTTATAATCAACCTTAATCACATAATCTAGTGATGGTATCCATCACTCATAAGCTAATGAATACATATGTTCTTCAATGATAATCCTCAAATTCTATATTATAGTTATGTTCACTAATCAATATATTCCTGAATCAAATTCCCAAAATTTCTACTAAACATCCTTAAATTCCAACTATAGCACCCCGACCCCAGAATCTTAGAGCTTGTGTCTACTAACATTACATTTTCATGATTACATGGAATCAAATCCCAAATAAGCATAGAGTTTAGCTATCATAGTAAACCAATTACTTACACAAGTCTTTTATTATTAATAGATACACTAATTAAAACCTAATTTTCTTGAGGATAACTTTATCTCCACATAGTTTATCCTTGTATATATTTCTTAGTACACTTATTGGATTCCTAAATAAAATAAACAATATAAGGGTGATCTCAAAGTCTCTATAAGGGTTATGTATAATGTAAACAATAATGAATCAATGGGAATATTCAATATATAAAGGTAAATAACTAGAAACACATGAAATTTAATCAATAAACTGCTAATGAAATTCATCCATAGGTAAAGTAAAATAGAAAGTGTCATGGATATATAACAAATGAATCTGAATGCAGAAAATTATTAATTATTGGATATCATTTTTTGGGAATATCAAATCTTAAACCATCTAAATATTTCACAACACATTTTAAAATTATAGGAAGAAACCCATTGAATTTTCAAAACTGATTTTTCTCATGCAACCTATTGATGCATCGAAGGGATATATAAATTTTGGGCCTTATATATCACTTCCAATCCAAAGAATTCTATATATATCGAATAATAGATTTAATTAACGAAAAATATGCCTTCTTAAATATCCATATTGTATAGAGAATAAAGATTTATCATTTTTTTCCGAGATAATCAAATAACTATTAAAGTAAATACCATAGGGAAAAATGGTATATCATTTATGCAATAAACATATCCATGATAAATAATATTGATTTTTAGAGTAAATTTAATGTCTAATATTCATAAAAAATTTAATATATCATGGAGATAAAAGGAGTGAAGTTAGTGAATTTCAATACTATCCTTGGTCAGAGAAATGATAAACCATCCAAAAGAAGAATAAGGATACTCTCAAGACAACATATCCCAAGTGGTGTAAGGATAAAGGGTTATTGAAATTTATGAATATAAATACCACAAAAAGAATCAAAAATATATTTTTCCTTTTCATAAATATTTTGAAAATCCTTTTCTTTAAAATTAACTATTAAAATTATTTTCTTTAAAATTTAACATTTTATACATGCAAAGTAATCTTCAAGGAAATGATAAAGAGTAAATTTGTACATTCCATACACAGTAAAAATAACATTCCCTTTTTATGGTAAAAACATTTAATTTGTTGGTAAAGAGATTAAAATATTCCTTTAAAAACATTTTTACGAGAAAAATTTGGTAAATATTTATTTAATAAATCCTTTTTTATAGGTTAAAAATTTTGGAAGACATTTTTATAAAATACTATTTTAATAGAAAATTCATTTTAGGCCAAAAAAATATGAATGAAGCCAGGTTCTCTTAAAAAAATTCTAAAACATTATAAGTACCAAAGAGTGTAAAAAACATATTATTATCTGATAATGATTATAAATAACCATAACTAATGAAAATATATGGTTTTATTATAAAAATATAAAATAATTTCCGTTTAGGTAAATTCAGGAATAAATAATCTCGATTAGAAAGAGATTGTGAAATAAACCCTCAAATTAAAATAATTTTAATATGAAAATAAAGCAATGTATAGATTTTGTGTATCAGTTATAAATCCACATTGAAATAATTTAAAAACAAAAATATACATTAAAATTTGATTACACACTTAATCATGGAATATTAACGATGATGAGGAGGTAATATAACCGAATTAAAAGAAATTGGGGTTGGATATTATTTTCCTATTTGTAATGCTTAATTAGAATCCTCATCGATGAAATAATTCAAATTGAAAAATAAAATACCATTAATAATGATTTATTCATGATATTAAATTTCAAATGGATAGTTTATGCACAATATAAGATAAATTAGGTGCATAATAATATAATATGCCTTAATAAAATGAATTTGAGATGGAAACTCTTAGCACTTGGTAACTTTTGAATTTATAATCCCCATGAAGGAAATAAAATAAAATGAAACATTAAATTAAATGAAGATAAATGTATTAAACATATAAAATACAATAGGGGAAGTATATACACCCCAAAAAATTAAGTTATGAAAATGGTGTATGCCTCATGAAAAGAAAAGTGACACAAGAATCCCTTACTTTGTGTTTCCTTTAGGGTGATAATATTTTAACTACATGTATACTGGTTTTAAGAATGTTATTAAATTATAAAATATCCATAATAGTATTTATAATATCATATAATACCTACTTATAATATATTACCCATTTTTTAACAATCTTTCATCATTTCCACTAACTCGGATGTTAATTGCCTAGTTTTTCGAGTATATTTTGACCTGTTTTATTTTAATTATACTGAAAAATGACTTTATAATATCCAAAATTTAAAAAATTATATAATTATCATATATATTAATTGTATATATCTATAATAATCCATAATTTTTAGAGATAGTAAATTAAATGAACCATTCATGGAGACGGTAGGTAGTATGTATGCATGAACGAAACTTCCATTTCATTTTCATATTAAAAAAGAATGAAAATTAATATATATATATATATATATATATATATATATATATATATATTATAATTATAGTATCATAATTATAAAATTTATTTCAAATATTTTTATTAAAACCATTCTTAATACATTCATTGTGATGTGTGAAAGAATCACATCACTTTAAGGAGGCAGTAGTCGATACGTCCACAAATAATGTTATTGTATTCCTAAAAAATGGTAGGCATGAATGAGTTGTTATATAAAAAGTTATATAAGAATAAGGACATTATAAATATCATATATATCATATATAAACTATAAATCCATCATTATTCTAAACATTAAAGTTGGTAATGGAAAAACGAGCGACATTGGTTCGTGAGGCGGTAGTTCGCTGTACAGACAAACAATGATTGGGTATCCCATTTGATGTATGTGTGTGAAAGTGTAAGTAGAAATATTAGAATAGAAAATATCATTATATTGAAGATAATTTTGTTATTATATAATAATTATATTGAAACAATTTAATGGGTGTATAAGTAAATGAATCAAAAGTGATCATGGAAGAACATTGCCTCTTATTAGGGTAACTCCTTTTGGTTTATACCAAAAGGCATCCTTGGTTGGATTTATTCCAAAATTAATGATTCTAGGATGAGTATATGGATTATAGGAACTTATTTGGTTAGTTATTTTATGAGAAAAAATGATTTAAATGTGTAAATATGGGAGAGGGGTGAGTGCCTTTTTGTAGTGGAAGAGGAGAGACTTTCTTGTAAATATAAAAAGGTAATCACTATTTAGAGTTTTTCATTACATAATGTGATAAAAAAATAAACAAAATTATATAAAATAAATTATATGGTCTAAATATGGATATATAATATGTTTTGGATATATTCCTATGTCATTTTTTCCCTTAAGTTTAAGGTTTAGTCCTTTGTCAAGCAGTTTTTCTCTTAATCGATGTAATTAATTAAAATTACATTCACTAATACTTTTGGTCTAAAAATATATAAAATTATTTAAAATTATTAATTAATATTATTACAAATAGGGGACCAATTTTTCTAAATTACAATCAAATAATTTTTAGAAGATAATTTAAAATTATTCCATCACACGGGATGACAAAGCAGGGGTTTAAAGTAAAACTTTTCAATAGTTTGAAATAGCTTTCTCTCATATATCAATGTGTAATTGATTCCAATGAACTAAATTTGATTAATGGACGTATAATTAAACTATATATACTTTAAAACCAAATTAAAATATAATTTAACAATATAAATAAATTGAATGTATAATTATTTGTCAATTAAAAGTCAGTATTTTTCACAATTCCTCATAAATGAAACTTCAAAAGAAAAATACCAAAAAAATTGCCTTATATAATTTTGAAATTATAATTTCAATAAAAACCTGACCCCAGTGACTGTACAGACACCCCACCTTAACATGTTCATTGGTTCCTGGCCCGCTAGGTTCTACCAGTTGCCACACAGACATGTTGTCCCCACCCTGGGGCCCACCCATGTGCCCGAACGGGTCATATAACAAATTATAGTCCCCATAGGACATGTACTTTCCATTGTTATTTGTACTCACTCACACAGAACCTGGGAAAAATCCTCGAAGGTTACCCACCCAGATCACTACTCCAGGAAAAGAACGCTCAACTATGGAGTTCTAATCTGGCAGGCTACCAAAAAGGAAGGTGCACCTTATTGACATGATTCGTATCATTTAGTCATTTAACTTTTTATCATTATGGGGTGTTACATTCACCCCCCCCTAGTGCACAACGTCCTTATTGTGGGCCCAACATCTCAACCCAGGAAGTGCACCACACTTAAGGCCGGGACCCTCCTCTGATACCAAATGTAATAACTTGTCCCCGATGATAACACAGACACCCCACATTAACATGGTCATCAGGTCTTGGCCTACCAGGTACCACTAGTTTCTACATAGACACAGGGTCCCCACCCTGGGGCCCACCCACGTGCCCGAACGAGTCGTATGACTAATGATTCCCCACATTAGAACACATTTATTTCCAGTGTGCTTTTTTCTCACTCACACACACCTTGAGAAACTACACAGAGGGTCACCCTTCTCGTTCACTACTCCAGGACAAGCATGCTTAACTATGGAGTTCTAATCTGGAAGGCTCCCAAAAAAGAAAGTGCACCTTGTTGACCTGAGTCATATCATTTATTCATTTAACCCTTTATCATTCTGGTCTATTACAATTTTAAAATTGATTTTTATTTTGATATATAAAATTTATAAAAGTGTCAAAATTTAGATTTAAAATAGGTGCTCCAGTAAAAGGCTGCAAAACATCATTTATAAAAGTATATATTTTTATGTGTAATATTGAGTTTGTTCATATTTAATTATTATAAAATAAATTAGATTAATTTAAAAAAATTATTAAATATTTGAAATATATAATTTATTAATATTATTAAAAAATTTAAATTTATTAATTTGGAATTCCTTTGTTTGAAAAAAAACATTTTTTAAATTCAATTCCTTTTTATATTCATAATTAATTGGTAACCAATGATTTCATTTTATATTTTTGTAAACCGTATATTTTATTAATTTTTTTAATAATATTAAAAATGATAGTTTAACATTTAGTTTTTATCTTATTATAGTAAATAATAATATTTTAACAGTATTTTTTTGTTCAGTAAAACTTAGTCATGCATATAAAAAAATCTATCAAAGAAAGCCTTTGTTACATGTAATAGAAGCAAACTCAGTATCCTTTGCATTGAAAGATATAAAATATATTTAATTTATTTTAAAATAGTGAATATATTGTATATTATTAGTATGTTATATTGTCTTATACACTTGGTGTTATGTGTCATACACGCTATCGAATAAAAGTTACTCCTTTAGAATATTTAGGGTTTTACAATAAAAACATACAATAATACTAAATGAGATTCCCTACATAGTACTTATATATTATTTTCATGCAAAAATACCATCCTTTAAAAGAATAATTTTCAAGTAAATGATATTTCTCAATGAAGAGGTAGAACTCCTAACTAGGTACTTTTGATTTTATTTCTTTATATACATCCTATAAGTCCATTCTATCCATAATAAAATAAATATTCCTATATAATAAATATATTTATATGTTATTATGACCATGGTAAAACCATTTTTCACCTATTTCCCATCCTATGGGAAGCAAAAAAATTTCTCGTTCATACATACGACTTACAATCTCCATATAAGAGTATAATTTGTTTTCATCTCTATTTTACATGGATAGATATATATATGTAACATATATGATATTTATGAAATAATTACACATCTATAATTATAATATCTTATCGAACTTATTGCCTTTATATCCATTTAAAATTGATAATGTAACTTCTGCACATGTGTGGACAACCACCTCCATCAAGATATGTGATTAATTTTTCATTTTCAATTTACATGTATGGTAATAATGATGTATTTAATAAAAAAATATAGTATAAATGATACAATAATGATTCTGAAAATGTAAATTACAATTTATCATTATTATTTTTCAACCATTTAAATTTGGAAACATCACTCGTGTGTGCATATGGACTACTATCTCCATGAAGTGATATAATTCATTTTTCATCATCGCTTTATATGAATAATTTAAAAAGTATACTTGATTAACCAATATTATACTTGTAAATTGATTAATTTTATATAGATCATTAAACAATGACCAAAGTGACACTACCATAAGTATCTAACCAAAAAATAAATGAAAAATGAAGTAGAAATCACCTTGAATAGGGTTTTTAATAAATAATTATTAATAAATTGGTGATGAAATATTATAAATTAATCATATATGGTAAGATATCAATGAATATGACTGTGAAATATATTTATAATAAATATAAAATTTTTTATCACGGATTTTAATGTGTATCAAGAATGAAAATACATGATAGAAGAGATTTATGTTTTAATCCCATTTTAATCAGGATTTCTTATACTTGAATTTACACTGAGAAAATAATAATATCATTATCTGATAAACCAATTTAATTTATCTTATCCTCTGTTTATTTCATTAATTTTACTATTTTAATACCATTTTGTAATATTTTGTTTTAAAATTGGTTCTGAATTTTTTTTAAGAAAATTTGAACTTATTTCTCATCATTTAGTCAGAACATATTTTTATTCCATATCCATGTTAACTGAAATGTTTCCCAGATTTATTTTACTATTATTATGTAATTTATGAAATTAAATTTTACCCATGTTTAACCACTTTCAAAAAATATAAAAATTATGTTTTTATCATTTTCTAAACAATATAATTTTTACTAAATGTGTTAACAAAACCTTTTTTATAATGATTACGACAAATATAATGTTTTTTACCATTGTGAATACTCAAGGATTTTTATTACTAGTTTAAATTTTTTCATAGTTATTTTCATATAATTTTTTTTACTTAATATTTTGGATGTTTTTGTATTTTAAATATGTGGTTTAAAAATTTATTGGGTATTTTCCATAGAAATATTCCTACGAAAAAGTATTTTTATATATAAATATATATTTTGAAGAATATAATACATTAATGAAGTTTAAATCTAATGATACTATCCAAAAAATTTATATGGACGGATTATGATCATTTCTTATATAGAAAGTATTTAAATTTTGTATCATAGTTCGTCTAATATTGGAAGTTACTGATTATTAAGGAATATTGATTAATTTGTATTTTTATTTATATAATGAATGAATTAGACATATTAAGTGATAGGTGGGTCCCAGAATTAAATATCCACTTGATGAATTAGTAGGTCTCATGACATTATATAGATTCAGTATTTGGCGAAGGCCATTACCGTTTTTAACATATATCTTGAAATTAGTTCTTGACGATAAGTTTAAAATTTCTGTCATTGTATATTTAGTTATTATGAAAACAATTATAATTGTTTATGTTATTATTTGAATAGTTATGATGTCTATAGATAAGTTTCAAACTCATGTGACTATTTATAGGTCATTATTTTATCATTATTTATTCCTTCCATATTATCCATACCTTTTTATCCTATGATAACAAAAATTGCACACACTCTCTTTCTAATAATTTGAGATCAGAACATTCTTATGGTTCCCTTCCCAAGATGTTAGGAAGTGAAATATGATTGATATGTAAGGATATTCTAGAGGGGATAATAATGTTCTCTAATAAAATAGTACATTTTATTTCATATTGTCAAATGTAAGGTGTGAATCAAGCATGTTTCTAGTTTTCCAAGACTTCCGCAATGATTGATCTTGGGCATCATGATCACTTTTATCTCTTTCCAATATAATAAAGTAACCAAAATCTCTGTGATACTAGGGTTGGGATATTTAGAGTTGGTACATGGTAATGTTTAGTAGAAACCTTTGGAACTATATTTGAAAAAAACATATATTTTGGAACAATCCCTATGGATTAACTTTATTATTTGTATAATTATAGTATAATATCATAAATTTTATGGTAAATTAATGTGTATATAGTTTTCTAATAAATACTTCCCAGTCTGAATACTACAAGTGGGTGTAGCTTTGGTGCGTATATATCTAGGGGTAATAACCCCAAAAAATTGCTGATTGTATATATCTATTTTAACATTCTAATTCATGGTGAATGTTATCTTAGTGTACACTGGGTCTTATACTTCTTGGGGATATGATTGGGTTAGTTCACATTTTTATTATGATCCATTTTTATGGATTTGAATAGACTAAAATCATGATTGTCCTAGGATAAACCATAGGTTTCATATATTGATAATTTGGTGTTGATTTTTCAGCTTTATATAAATAATTTTCATTATTATATAATTTCCCACTATGATTATTGTTTCTCATATTATAATTTTTGGTTTAAGTCAAGTTGGAACTATAAGGAGTCATGTTAACACATAATGTGACATACAATGCAATAATTTTCCTTTTGAGAAGCCTAATGTTCTGGGAGATGAGATGTGAAATCTTATGATTATACCAAACAAACTATCTAGATATATGATTAACAACCTAAACATAGGTGAGTTTCTAAATAAATTGGATAATAGAAAAATTGATTTCCTTGAATATCATATAGGGATGAAGATATAGCTTCCTAACTGATGAGAATGTGTGAAGAAGAACCCAAGATAATGTCTCAAAATAAGGGGAAGATTATTTCTAAAGGAAAAATTATTGCGTATGTAAAATAATTTCTAGGTAATTCAATGTATTATTTTTTAAGAACATAGGTATTATTTGAAACAATTCTATAATCCTAGAGATAACTCTTAAAACAAGGATTGACCTAGTTATACCAATCATTATAGTGGAATGATTGAAGTTTTTATGTAGTATAATTCAAGAATTATGTTTTAGATGTGTTTTATGAAATATATTTAGGTTAGAAAAATTACTAAATATCTAAGGCTTACTTTATAGTAGTTTTAATTTAATATTTTTAAAGAATATGATGAATGGTAATGATAAACTAGAAAATTGATTTAGTGGTAAGGTAAAATTTTTGGAAACAATATTACTAAGGTATATATAATCCTTAATATGTGATAGAAATTAAGATAGTCAAATTTAGTTTGGGTAAAGAGATTATTGATTATGATGAATTAAATTGGATTGTATTTCTGACCTTTAAATTGATTAGTGATTTTTTTAAAAGTTATCTATGATGAAGTGTATTTAATTTTTGGATTTATGTAATAATGTTTATATTCTACAACATTAATTTTCAAATAAGGATATGGTTAGTTTTTGGAAACATATATGTTTTTATTGAGGTTATATGGTGATTCAGATTATTATCATGTTTAAAGAGAATATATGATCAAGGTATTCAGATGTTTGGTTTGTGACATTATGAGCTAATTCATGATTCCAAAGGATATATATTAAATTTTACATTAGAAAAAATTTGTGATAAAATATTTCAGATTATTATGTTTTTAATTTTATTGAGACATTTTGTACATTTCATAAGTTTATCTATTTTTGGAATGAATTAAGATGAACGTTTGGTGTTATTACTAAAATTTTAGAGATTAATTTATTATATTTATACATATTGAATAACATGTGATAACCATTTTGTTTTTGGTAAATATTTATATATATATGGTATTAATTAAAATAATTTTATGGGTCTTATGATTTTTTATAAGTCAATTTTAATAATCTGGACTTGATAAATCTATCTTGAATATTAATTTCATGGATTAATTGGTGAAGTAGAATTTGATAAAATCAAAACCAAATGATGAAATTATGATTCTGGAAATTCAATAAAATAAATTATATATAATTTATACTATTCCTTATGTTGATAGAAAAATAATCCCTCAACATAAGAAAAATTATATTGAAATAAAAATGTTATTCTTTTAGTTTCATTTCTCATTAATTGATTGACTTTTAACCCCTCATTGATTTATTGTTTTTTTGTCATTATATTTCTCATGAACATGTTCTTTATCACCCTATATTATCCATTCTATGATGTTTTTCTCATATGTGTCTATATTTTAGATTCCCTTTAATGTTCTCCTTATCTAAGTAGCTGATTATATGTTATTTTCGGTAACTTTTATATCTCCCACCCCTTTTTTTCAAAGTATTTTTCATTATCAATTTATATTATGTAGGATTTTGATAATGGTATTTTCATGATGAAATTAATTTAAGGTTCTCTAATGTTACACCTTGAAAATTTAGTTTAAAATAATAACAATATTTATAGTTTTCTTAACACGCGTCAATAAGCTTTAAGCGGACTGTGATATAGTGTAAAATTATTATTCAAATATAAAAATTATAGACTAGTCATTAAATTGGTGGTATGACTGTGGCTATGAAAAATATGAAAATTATTTATAATTATTTTATATAATTAATTTATTAATAATACATAAGTACTCAATTTTCATTAGAGCCACTTTATGCTTCAAAAATATATTTTCTAAAAAATGGTTTGTATTTATTTTTGATCGTGGGCATTATATTTATATTATGAAATTTTATTAGATAATATTATATTAAATTAGTATCCTTTTTGAGATCAAAATTTCATTAATATCAAAGGGTTATAATTTAGTATTTTTCAAAAAATATTTATCTTCCAATGAATAGTGAAAAAATCCGATTTTTGAAAAGTAGTCTTATTTCATTAAATCAAGTAATTTAAAATTATCATTATATTTTGAATTTTATATTAACATAAAATAAGAATCATTTAATTATATATTATATAATTAATTACATATGAATCTATAATAAACTTGGTTTTATTATAAGTTCATTTTTAGGATTAAAACAGAATTTTCTAAAAAAGGTTTTCATTGGGTTTTATTCACTCATATTAAAGATTATTTATATCAATTATAAAAAATGAATCTTGAAAAATGGAATCCATATTTTTAATTACAATAATTATTATAACTTAATAGGTTCATCAAAATTTTTTGTCATTATGAATAGTAACCATGGTAAAGATTTATCACCTAGATAAAAGATGTAATCCTTGATTAAAATAAAGGGTTGAAGATTAAAGATATCTGTAAAACAGACCATAATTATATTTTATGACTTCTCTCTACCAAATATCTATTTAAGATGTCAAATAATTTATTTTAAAAACGTAATTTTTAATTTGAGAGTTTAATATTGACTTTCGAGAAGATAAGTTATATTTTATAGAAATTTAAATCAATTTTGGGTCATTTTATTTAATGGGATTGTTTAAAGATTCCATTAAATTTTATATTGATAAAATTTTCTAAAAATTTTATTTTTTTATTATATAATCACAAAATTCAAGTAAAAAAATTTATTACATGATTTCAAGGTAAAATGATTTTTACGCATAAATTGGTTATTTTCCAAAAATGTGTTTTCATGTTTATTTTATTTAAAATATTAAAAAAATTATTCCACATATATAAATTGAATCTAATAAAATTTAATTTAATTTTTTAATTATCATTCAAAATTTTGTTTATAATTCCGTTATTATATGTGGTCTTATTATTGTGTTATCTCGGTAAAACGGAAAATTATCGTGATTAAGTTTAAAATGGTTTTAATGCTGTATAACTATAAGTTAAGCATTAAAATGTATCCAAAACATCTTTTAAATGTGATTTTATGAGTTTATTTAAAATAGGTTTCATTGTTTCTACTATAATTCAGTGTGATATACATATATATAATTTAATATGATATGTAATAACAAGTCTGTCCTTTCCCTCAATTATAAAAGAGAACCAACTCATATTCATTTTTCACAAAGTTTAAGCATTATATATCATAGAATCCTTTACCTGATACCATATTAAATTCATTATCCACTTCTTAAAGCAACATTTCTTCCAAAAATACCATAATTTTATGTATTAATATGCAATTTAAATGAGTTTTATCAGTGAAGATGTAAATATCTCAATTGATTACTCTCGATTTTATTTCTTTTTCTAATTCCTCTAAATCTATTATAGCCATAAAAAATTAATCTAGTATAATAAATAAACCTATATGTTTTATTAATATGGGATAACCATTTTCCACCACTTTTACATCTTACAAAAACAGAAAACGTCGCTCGTGGGTACATATTTCTTACCATCTCTGCATAATAGTGTAATTTTATTTCATCACCATTTTACTTGGATGGTTATAAATATAGAACTAATGAATATATATTTTATTTATGGCATGATTATACATATAAAAATATAATATTTTATCAATATTCTTACCTATATCTCTACTGAAAGATGATAACATCCAATGTGAATTCATGTGAACTACCACCTCCATGAAACGATGTGATTCATTCTTCATTTTTTATTTGAATGGACGGTAATAAGGATAGACATAACTAATTTACAAGATATATATGATAAAATATTGATTATATAAAGTTATATTATTATTTATCATTATTTTTTCCAACCATTGAAAAGAGGAAGCATCACTTGTGCGTACGTATAGACTACCATCTTCACAAGGTGATGTAATTAATATTTCATCACTGAGTTATAGGAATAATTACATAAGTATATATAGTGAGTATATATTATAATTATTTAATGATTAAAATTGTTGATTATATGAAACCATAACCAATGTTCACGTACTGGAACTGTATAACAAAAACTTATAGGAAAAATAAATCAGTTATCACCAAGAACAGTGAACTTAATAAAAAATTGTTAATAAAATTGTGATTAGATGTTATAAGTAAATAACATATGGAAACATATGCATTAATATTGTAAAATAAATCAATATTATTATAAAATATATATTAATGTGTACCAATAATGACAATACTTGAGGTAAAGGGTTTATATTTCACTGAAATGATAACCCTATGAACTGTTTCAAAGGAATGACTAAAAATTATTCAAAAAATCATAATCATTTAAAAACCATCTAACCCAAGATCACCCTGACTTTCATATTAAAATCGAATAAATCTATAAATAAATAATGTGCACCTTAAATAATATTATTCTACTAATTTTACCTTTATACAATGGTGGATAGTGACCACTAATGAATAAATCAAAAGATTTTTCCGTGAAGGTGAATCCATTGGTTTCACAGAATAAACCAAATGATTTGGTTAGTATTTTTTGATCCTCTTTAATATGCTAGTATATTGTGGTGCTAAGGGGGGAGGAAGAAAATGCATTCATAATGGGGACCATTTTCCACAGTTTTGTAGCAGGATCACATACACATAACCTCCCTAGATCCATATCATGACTTCCTTTATATAGGCTATGGGGGTTCTCCCTAAAACCATTCATTTACTTGTAGATTTCATAAATTTACAAGTAATTCCTAAAGATAGATATTATATAACACTTGCCTAATAATTCTCCCATCTATTTCATAGTATGAAATTACTAACTTATGATAGCATACATGTATAAGATCCACTATTTTTGTTGAATCATATTAGGGCCAAGTGAATCATAATTTATTATTTGGGACATTATAACTTATCCATGTCAAATAAAATGACTTTCCAAGGAAGCCAATTTGATATCTATATATTATAGAATGTGATATCCCCTAAAAGAGGTAAAATGTTAATTTTTCTTATTTATTTCATACTCTCTGACATACCATATCATACCATATGATATCACATGGCTTTAGGGATAATCCATTCAATCTCTCACATACACTAAATCTTAAATTTTTTTATCTCATTTCACCTTATATAACATAATATATGATAATGCATGAAACCACATCCAAAAAATAGATATATTTTAAAAAAAAATTGAAATATATCATTTACTTTAACTTGTATAACATTTTTTGAAATACCTTATGAAAAACCCATCGAAAACTCATTTTTTGGATAAAACTAGAACCCTTTTGAAGAATCTCTCTATGTCAAACTCAATACTAATTAATTCAACACTAAATTGTGACTCCATGGCCTTTGTAGTGATGAAAACAAATATAAATTGATAGATATAAAATTTAATGCAAATACCACCCTCCAGTAAAGAATTACGGATACTCAAGATACAAAGGGATCTAGTTTGATCTCCATAAAATGAATTACCAATATACCGATATCCACCAGTTTTATCATATACAATCATTATTTTTCATATGATCCCTTTCTCCAAAGAATTTAGTGACCACAAGGCATAGAGTATTTTAATCTTAAATAGCCTCTTAATATGTATTAAACTCTTTAAGTATTGACTGACTAGATCAATGAATACATCAAATATCATTCATCTAGTATATGAGTACATTACATATCCCTCATCCCAGAAGATAATCACATCATATTTACCTTTTAAGCATGTCCATACATTTCCTTACTCTATCTTAATCAAGGGCCAATGTTTCAAATTGATCATACAAGAGGAAAAATCATATCTTGGTTAAGATCCAACCAATGACAAGATTAACAGCATACCCAACCACCCATAATTAATTAATCCTAAATTATTTTTTAGGATAAGTTTCAATGTATAAAGGTTCTCATGCAATGTTTATTTCCAACCTTATATAGTGGGAAATCTAAATATAAACCATATACCCCTGATATAACAAATACATAGTTTATGAAACTCTACATGGTTGATTCATGGGTTATCTATACAAAAACATGTTTTTTCCCTCATGAGAATATTTTGTTTCCTGATATAAGAATCATACTCACACTAACCCAAACATCTCATTAAAGCCTATGATGCTTCATGATGAGCATCCGTAAATGATAACTCATAGACATAATTTGAGGGGTCAATTATCATTACACTAAATAAAATATATATAAATATATACATATATACATACAATGTGAAATAATGTTAAAATTAAAGGGATTCATATAATGATCTAATGATAAAATGTAGTGAGAGAACCCAAGAAAAAAATCCAAATCTATCTTCAATGATTAATTTGCATTCTATTTCTGATAAATATTGTGCTTGTATGGTAGTTATAGTGGACTCCATCATGATGAATCAAGATTGATGATTATCAGAAATGTTAAAAAAGGATACCTCCCTTTAAGGGGATTACATAGTCCTTTATATCAATAAATTTATCATGAGGACTCTTATACACTAAACTGGTTAAATATCCTTTATTTTTTTGATAAATGATTCTTTTGGAAGGAATATATATTCAGAAATCATTGAATTAATCTGATGATTATCTTCGCCCACAATAAGAGGGATCACATCCCTTTCTATATTCTACCTCAATGATTCTGATTTAAAGGAATTGTGTCAGCCATATATTATGTGTTGGGAATTTATCAGTCATTAATTATTATGAAGATAATCCATTAAACTATTTTGATGTATTTTAAATCTATTTTTAATCCATTTATAATGGATTAAAAATAAAAGGAAACCATGTTTGTAATGAACCCGAACTAGATACCCTCTCAAACCAGCAGCTGACCTGAACTGTGATATACCTAAAGGGTATTCCCAATCCCTACAGGCTGGTGATGAGCACATGCATATCAATATCACCAATAAGGAATGATTTCATCAAACCTGGATCAGATAAAATTCCATATATATATATATATATGTGTGTGTGTGTGTGTGTGTGTGTGTGTGTGATGGGAAGAAGCAGTGAAAGAATAAATAAAGGAATATAAGACGTAACAAAAAAAATAACACAAGTGATAAAACAAAAAAGTAGACAAACAACCTACAAGATACATGTACAACATAAAATGATAACTAATACCAAATAGATTCTCTATGTGATTGAATAGGAATAATCTAACCACCTCATCACCAGCTACCCAGACACAGCTAACAGAAATGACAACGCCTCATTGTATAACCATTATGTTCCCTGCAATGAAAGAAAAAATAAGATATATGCTCCACTAAAAGGTGCGTAAGGTGTGAGATAAATACGATCAGTAGGATCCCACCCATGTGTTCTCTATCAAGTCTCCGTAAAATATCCTAAACAAGATAAATATTAATGAAAAAAATGCATGATAAATGTTTAAACATTTTTCATATTAAAATCATGGTATAAGAATTCCCCTTATTCCAAATTTCCAAAATAATCGAAAAAATAGTTTCAAATGATATCTCATATATCAATGTAGTGAAACCAAATCATATATCACATGTCATATTATATCTAATATAAATAAATAATATTTATCATCACACTAATGATAACTATAGGTAAGGCTAACTAGGATACTCATACCCAAACATAGAAAATCTTGAACTTCAAGTCTCTATACATATGGATAAAATATAGAGATCAATGGAACACACTAGAAACTAAAACTATCAATAGTGTCTAATATGTCTATAGAATAATAGTCCTAGGGAGTAGTGGAACACCCCATGAAAATTTCAATAGAAAAGGCCTATTACTACACCATCTACCTAAGTACCCAAGGATTCCTATGTGCATCATTTTATAAACCAATTAATTAAAACCATTATTTGAAACACATTTCAAAAATACATTTCCCAATAATTTGAAAATACCATTTAAATTACCAAAATAAGGGGAAACCATCCTTTCTCAAAAACACATTTCCATGCGCACAAATTTGACAATAAATCCTGAGAAATTATTTGTGAAATAATTTATGAAATACCAGAGAAATATAGTTTATAAAACATAGTATATTTACGGAACTACCTACCTAAAACTCTAGTAAAACATTCCTACAATGTTATTCACCAACTTGGATGTAAATAAGGATAACAAAAAAGTCTTATAATCAATCCTTACATCTCATAATCAATTTCAGAAGAAAATAGGTCATTGGAGAGGACATATCCCAAAAAACCTTGAAGAAACTCATGTTCCAGACAATAACCAACATGAAGGTAATCCTCTAGAGGAATATCACACAATGGATCATGAAGGAAACAATATTATTATAATCATAGATCAGTGTATACATAAAAATAACGCAATTTTTCCACCACTGTCAACAAAAATGAAGTAGGGGAATGATTACTCAACCAAATAGATGCACCATAACAGCAATAAAGATCAGTCATAGAGATAAATGATTCAGAAGGAGCAGAGTTCCCAAATTTATTGGGATAGATCCTAGGTATGAGGGGGAAAATATATGGACAAATTAATAACTAATAACCCATATGGGAACCTAAAAATAATAAATCTTGAAGAATTAATGATGTGAAAATATTTCAAAATTTGAATTTATCAATTTTGAAAATACACTAAAATATTTGTCGCCTAGAATTAAACATACTGATTATACCATTTTATGATGTGAAGCATAATCATTTAATGTAAACCGTTTACACTTAGAAAAATTTCTGACATCTAACCAATGAATGTTTCACATCATGTAAATGGTTCACAATGTGAAAAATTCAAACTGACATCAACCAATCGAAATTCATCACAAAACCCCAAAAAAATCAATGGTGTTCTATTAACTGATTGAGAACCATGAAAATAATTAGACACACATTTACCCAGGATCCATTAATTCAAACAAACATAAATCCATAAAATTTAGTTCATTTTCCTATAAAAATGATCTCCATCATCGGGAGTCCAAAAACACACCCAAATGAGAAGAGAAATTGATGGAGAGAGAGGAGATATTCCTGAAAGAATATAATTGGATGTTATAACATCCCCACCATAATAATTTACGACCCCATGAAGTCTTCAAGAAGAATGATATCCCTAATGAGGTGATTCCATTGGTCCCTTATCAATGACCTGTGCTCCCAAGTCTCATGAGAATTTGATTTGTGTATCCATATTAATCTGATCAATGAAATTGATTTATGATTTAATACATTCACTTAAGATTCAATGATCTCCACTAACTATCCTACAATAGAAAAAATTGGCACAAACTCAATCTATTACCTATTTAAAACATGAGAGGTATCATGATGGTTCTTCTTGATTTGAGATATGTGGAATACAACATGAATACTCTTCAACTGAACTAGAAATTAAAACTAATAAAAATATTCACATGATTTTCAATGACCTCAAATGGTCCAACATATCTTAGATATAAAATTACATATCTTCAAATATGAAGGTGACCCAACTGAGGAGAAACATTCAAGAAATCCCAGCCATTAATGAAAAACTCTAAAGGATGATGCCAATGATTTTCATACCAATTTTTCTGACTCTAAGTTGTAACCAGGCACTAATGTATATCATGAATCCTCAATGATGTCTCTGGAAGGAGAATTGGTCACACCAAAGAGGCCCTACAAACCACTTCCCAACATAGGTTATCTGGACGGATGACTTTATAATCCTCAAAGAGATCCATTCTGATTGATGACTGATAAATGTTTTAATAAAAAAACTCTACTTGTCCAAGATGGTTATCCCATGATCCAAAAAAATCCAAGACATAGGCTTGGAGATTAACCTCTATGATCTGAATAACATTTCTTCCTCCCATATATCTATGGATGGTAATATGTGCTTAACCTGACTTTAGTCACTATCACCTCTCATAGAGTCTTCAAAAACAGTGAGGTAAACCTTGGTCGTCAACTTTAGTGGTGTCCCTGATTGGAATGAAATGTGTTGGCTTTGTCACCCGATCAATCACCACCTAAATTGTATTCACCCATTAGAGAGTTCATGGTAATCCAACAACAAATTCCATGGAAACCACTTATCATTTCCAAACTGGAACCAAGGAGTAACAAGAATCCCAGAGGTTTCAAATACTCTACCCTTGTATTTTAGAAGGTGCAACAGTAGGTCACATAATTTTGAATGTCACACTTAATAATCAAACACCAGAATCAATGTCTCATATCATAGTACATATTCGGGGCTCTCAAATGAATGGACCATGAATAAATGTGATAGTTAAACAAAAATGATCTCCCCACAGATAAAGGGATGAAATAATGTATCCCAAATAGGGAATACCATATAAAGAGATAAGCCAACATGAAACAGTCTCCCCTATATATAGGGATTCTTTAACATTAATGAAGTTTTCATCCTACTGTTGAATCTGCCAAATATACTCAAGGGGATATGATGACAAATAAACATTGGTCAATGCTATTCTAGAAACATCCTCCTATGAATCCATGTGAAACTATGTGAAGAGTCCCATGTGGATCCACTCTTCCTTTGATTCAAGACTGCCCCTTACGATACATTCATACTGAGAAAATCTAAAATGACAGTACCCTTCTGTGGCATGTATGTCATGTCAAAATCAAACACATGGGGGAACTAGATTAATTATAATATATACCTCCCTATTTGGAGAAAGAAAATATAAATCACATGTGAAAACATCAATAATGTCTTGAACAATTGTGGGAAGATAAAAAATAAATTAAACATGATCGGGATCAACTGATACATCAGATAGAAAAACTCCTAATATCTAAATGGTAAGGTTTTACATGACCAGACCTCAGATCTCACTCTCTGTGAAACACCCTAAATATCCTATAGAATGCAAGAAACAATACACAATGGTGATAAATATCATCCTCATTATGATGAGTAAAATTATATTCCATCCCAAGGATGAAGTCAAATAATCCTTATCATGAATGAGAAAATCCTAGTCTGACTCTAGCTATCGATAAAAAAAGAACAGTAATACCTCTACTCATTCCATTAAAAAAAGTTATCTCATACTCCATAAAAAGATATATGTGAAAAAATTATGTTTAATAATAATAATAAGTAGCCATATTTAAATGAGTGGGAGTAACTTCTAAAAAATGAATAATTTTCTACTAAAGATGAAACAAAGATGGTACCACTGACTATCACTAGAATTGAATCTACCTTCGCAGAAATCTCATCTACTATGTGAAGGTTCTTTACACTTAAGGCACATATCTAGAGGCTTTTAGTATTTAAAGCATCCGAAATCACCAAATTATCCATTGGAGGATGATCCCTGACCATAATGAGTCCTAGATAAACATAAATAAACACTATAGATTTCCATAACATCTGGAACAATTACACATCTTCACAAGTGTAGAATAATAATTCTTGGTTTTTCAAACATTTCCTCACTAATAGAAAGTCATAGGAACACGAATATTTGTAACTAAAGTTGAATATGAGGTTTTATATTTAGAACCACTACCATCCATCCTATAGTGATATTTACACTTCTTTATTCTCCCATGTGTGCCATTGAAGCTACTACCACTAGGTGGAAGAGAAGGGGTGAAATAACCAACATTTACTTCTATATTCATATCATCAATATTTTACCCATCTACTATCTCTAGATAGTTCAAAATATAAAACATAAATACCTGCGATCTGATATACGGTCACAAACCCTATAGGTAATTTTGAGCCTTTATCTTTTCATTCTTTACTACCTCTAGAGAAAAATGAACCATCTCTGAAAACTGATTGGTTTAAGTCAGCAACAAATACTCTCCATGATTTATGGATAGAAACTCTATAGACTTCAATATAATTTTAAAATCAATAAAAGTTTTCTGGAAGAAGGGAGTTAGGAAACCATTCCAGTATAATCTAATATGTCTATCCATTTATACCCAATAACCCCACCATCATTTTATGGTACCCTCAAGTCTGAATGTCGTACACTTCACCATGATACTCTCATGTGTATCTAGGAATTCAAAGATCTGATCTATCTTTTCTAACCAGTTATCTATATATTAATTGTAATTTTTACCCTTAAAGGATGGTGTGTTATAACTTAATAACTCCAATGATTGATCCTTGAATCATACATCTCCTAGTTGTACCTAAGAAACTACATTCTGGCCTTTTGGAGAATTTGGGTTGACAACAAAAACAACCTACATGATATCCTTAATAAGATTCTAATACAAATGAATATTCCATTGATGAGAATCTACTACACCCTGCTGAGGAGAACATGGGATAAATCTTAGAGGAAAGCAACTACACATTGAAATATATGAAATGATCAGACAATGGGATAATCTCATCTAAAACCATAAACATAAGTAAAGGATAAGATAAATTTCAAGAATCCAAAATCAGATATAGATATCCCAACATCCCAATGGAAACATGAGTCACATTTTTATAAGTGCTGTCCAAGAATTCCCCAAATCATACCATTCATGTCCAAAAAAATCCTATCTATAGTTCATGAAAATCCCCAAAATGAGCACAATCCTAACTCTTAACACTAAAATATAACAAACCTGAACCAGATACCCCCTAAAACCAAAAGCTGACCTGAATGATCACACACCTAAAGGGAATTCATGATCCCCATGGTCCAGTGATTAGTTCCCTATAATAAAAAATAACCATATGGAATAATGCTTTCAAACCTAATGTAAAAAACTTGACATATATAAATACACAATGGGAAGAAACAGTATAAAAGTAAAATAAGGAATATATTTCATAATAATAAGGAAACATCTGAAGCAATACAACTCAAAATTAACTAAACAAGATCCAAGATATAGTTCAAATAGTAATGGAAAGATAAATAAAAAATAGATAATGCATGGAAGAGTGTGGTAAAACTCCATACATCTCACCGTTATCTACCTAAACAAATCTGAAAAAAACATCCCTGCCTTGATATGGTGCTTAACCATTCCATTCATCATTGGACGTTGAAAGGATTGTGCACTGACGAAGGGTTGTATAGGGTGTGGGATAATCAAGCTTAGTAGGATCCCACCTTGGTGTTCCATACCAAGTATCTCTATAGTAATCTGAACGTGCAAAAGTGTAAAGAAATAAAGTCATGATAAATAGTTAAAAAAGTTTCATATCAAAACCATGGTAAAGTAATACCCATTTTTCAAAAATTACAATTAATTTAAGTAAAAAAGATTCAAAGTATATCTAATATATCAAATCATTCAAACCAAATAATATATTGCATGTAATATAAAATACAACACAAATAAATCATAGGTAATGTCCCACAAAATATGGATATTGGTCCGGATAGTTAGTACATTTGTACCTAGAAAATACAGTCACACTCTTTGCATCTATAGAAATATACATAGAATCTATAGAAAATAGGAAGAACCTAGAAAGTGAACCTCTCAATAGTGTATAATGAGTCCCTTTAACAACAGGTCTGGGGAGTAAAGGAATACCCCATGTGTAAACTCCCCAATAGTATTAATAGACATGTCCTATTTCCACACTTTCCACCTAAGTACCCAAGGCTTCCTATATGAATCATTTCACAAAACAATTCATTAAAACTATTCTTTGAGAACCATTTCATAAATCCATTTCACGATTCTTTGACAATAAATTTTTATTTACAAAAACAAGTGGAATCCAATATTTTCTCAAAAAACTTTTTCCACACATAAAAATTATTCAATGAATATTGAAAAATAGTTTGTTAAAAATTATAAAAAAACAGTACAATGTAGTTCATCCAAACTAAGATAGTTACACAACCACCCAACTCACACTCAGATCACACCCTCCTAAAACTGGATACACCAAATTTGAAGAAAATAAGGACAACAATGGAGTTCTTAAAATCAATCCTTACATCTAAGAATCAATTCAAAAATCAAAGTAGTCAGTAGAGATGACATTTCATAACATACCACAAAGAAACTCAAAAACCACACCCCAACCTCCATTAAGGTCAACCTATGTAAGAATATCATACAATATATCTATAATGAATTAAGAAAATTATCCTCTCAAATCAAAGGATCCATAAATATAATGCCATGTTGTTTCAATGATCAATGGAAATGAATTAGAAAAAGGATTACACACTCAAAGAGAAGTACCACAACAGAAACAAAGATTAATCAATGAATGAAATGATCTGTAAGGATAATATATCCCTAAAGTATCCTGGGAGGGCACCTAGGTCTGAGATGAAAACCATATAGTTGAATTAATTACCAATGACCAGTGAAGTAACCAAAAAATCAAAAACCGGAGAATATTTATGATGTGAAAATGTTTCACAATGTGAATTTCTAAATTTTGAAAATATTACAAAAAACTTGTCCCATCAGATTAAAAATCCTGATTTAACCATTTCACGATATGAAACATATATACGTCCTGAAAACCATTCATGTCTTGAAACAATTCACGATATCATCCCAATGAAATTTTCATATCATGTAAACCATTCATGATGTGAAAGAATCCAAAATACAGAAAACAAACTAGATTCTTCACAAAAAAGAAAACCACCTCTATTGTTCTCTAAACTCAGGGATAACCCCAAAAATCCTTTGACACATTTATACCTAGACATCATTAATTTAAAAAATATAGTTATCCTCTAAAATTATGTCATTTTCCCCAACAAATAATTTTCAATATTGTGAGTCCCAAAACACACCCGAATTAGAAGTGAAACTGAAGGAGAGTGAGAGGATATACCTAGAAGTAGGTAATGAGATGTTACAATATGATATAGATATGGAAGATGAATTCACTCATTATATTACGTGTAATTTATTCTCAGGTTTCATTTCATAAAAACCAAACTATATTGGAAAAAATCTATTCTTGGGATCAGGAAAAAGGTTATATTGGTACCAGCCAATCCTTATGTCATATGCATCATATGCATATTATTTTTATGAAAATAAAATAATCTATTAATTTCATTATAATACATAAAGACTTAACACAAAACTTCAAAACACATTTTGAATCCTTCCAAAATATAAACGATTAATTTTGGAAATAATTATTCTCATTAGAAAAAATTTATTATCTAAAACTCAATCCTTATACAAAGTCCTAACCATGTCATAATATATCCCTTAACCAATGTTGAAACGAATATGAAATCCCAATTTTATATATGTAATCAAAGAGTGTCCTGAAAAAAATAATTAGTGTTAATCAATCTACTAAGGGGTCAGGTTTGTTTTCTGTCAAATATACACATATCATTAGATTAACATGTCCATTAGAAGATATATCATATAAATAAAATATATACCTATAAAATCTAATTTTACATGAAATCTAGTGACCACTAGACATTGAACAATGAAAATAATATTTTCTTAATTCATTGAAAAAGAGTGACCAAGTCAATGAATACATAACATGCAATTCATCTCACTAATGAGTACATCACATGTTTCTTATCCAAGTATTTGAACACATCATATGTGACTAAAATAATCATGGTCATGCATTTTATTAGTATAATTAATTTATGGTTTAAATATATTTTCTCATTATACAAGTGGAAAAGTCCTATCATTGTTTTTCTCTAATTGATGACATGATTAGCAAGACACCCAACCACCCCCTGATTAGATAATTCGTGATGAAATTAATAAAAAAAATATCAATGTATGAAGGTTATAATGATAACTATTTCACCAAGATTTGGTAATAATGATGTGTTATAATAATATACCTCTATGTATATTGATTACTGTATGAAAATTCATGGGATATACTTAGTAGGTTAGCCTAAGTAATAAGTCTCTACTTATTATCTCATGAATATATTCTTCATATCTTATATAAAACAATTTTTAATTACTATATGAATTTATTCATGTTTACAAAATCATATCTTAATAACCTATAATACATTGTGATGATATTCTATTGAGAAAAAAAATCAATGTATCATTTTGAGGTCAAATTTTCATTGAAACATTCATGAAAAATAAATTGTACTACTCATGAAAAAATGATAAATGGAGGTTGAATTTATTTTAATAACATGATACACTATTTAAAAATTATATAAATTTATTATATTTTCTATACCAAGATACTCTATATGAACTTCATTCTTTTTTTTTTGTGATGAAAGGTTCATAAACAGGTCTTCTATATTGTTATTTATAACCGCCCAATAGATCCTAACAGCACACCTCCCAATGAAAACTTGAATAAGATGGTATTTTGAACTATTTGTTTTATAATTTTTTGACTCCAATTCGCCTATCATAATAAATAGTATTATTATTTTCATATTAAATATTTATTTCACCTTCATTGATATAAACCACCTCTGGTTTAGAGATTTAATTCCTAATCCAAATAGCTTCCTTCACAGCATGCGACGCGATGTTGTAGTCTGAATATCCTATTGAGTTTCCTGTGGTGTCTTATGTTGGGACAAAATGATTAGAGATCTTTTAATAATATTCAAAATGAATACTAATTTATTAAATTGTTTTATTTTATTTTTTAATATAAGTTTTCTTACTTTATTTTCCATTCCTTAAAAGGTGATTGGACTATGTTTATCAAATTGGGTACATCATATAGAGTCAAATGGGTCAAGATTATGAGGAACACAATAATGATCTAATGTTATCATACATAGTCTTTTAATTTAATTCTTATCTAAGTTATCATTTATTTTTTATCAGACATAGTCATTTGTGAAGTTCATATCTATTATTGATTCTTATAGATCCTAAATTCATGACTACTGAAAGATATCCTAAATTTATCTTGACTGTAAAGGGAGATAATAAGGTTTATCTATAAAAAGTTCATGATATGACTATTTTTAGAGTTCACCAGCCTATGAAGTTTCAAAAATTGTATCACAATGGTGTCACTCATCAAATGTGTAGCTATTTAGGGTTCAAATTTAAAATTTATCATCTTTCTCATTTTCAAGTTATATGGTTATGAAGATATCATATAATGGTAGTATTAAATTTCATCAAAAAACCCTTTTAAACCTTTCTAATTAAAGGGCCAGACAATGGAAACTGTAAAATGGAATCTAAAAAATTTATTAGCTGAATCAAAAAAATATATTTAGTTAGAGATTTTTTATATAAGAAAAGATGCATGGCCTTTGAATTTTTTTTACAAATTCACCAGATGGATGATTTGGAATAAATTTCATACTAAAGAATATTGTTTTATTTTATAAATATATATTGGATGGAATTGTACAAGGTTTAAGAATCTAAGTTAAAAAATCTTTGTAGTATTGGATAGAAAGATGCATTACATGTGATTTGACAGAGGTTTATCAGTCAGTGGTTTCCATGATACTGAAAAATTTTAAGGTATCTGAATAAATTCCTTGGATGGATGATGTGTTTATTAAAATACTTCCAAGATATTCTTATGATGTTTTACATGAACATCTATAAATTTTTTAAAAGTAAGGATATATTGTAAATTTGTATCAGAAAAAAGGTTTTAAGGTCTGTTAAATGTTTTAATAGAACTATTATTTATGATAATTGAAATATAATCATTTAGTATACCAAATATCATAGATGAAAGACTTTAATTCTCACCAAGTCATAAGTAATTTTAATAAAAAATGACATTGGTTCTTAAGGACACTATTACTTTTTAGTATTTTTGAATGTGGTAAATTTATTGATATTTCAAAGAAAGTTGTGTATTTATAGTAGGATATTTGAATTTAATATTCTGAAATCTTCTCTAATTGTCCTAGGAACATAATCAAAATTAAGGAATGTAGTTGAGGTGAATTGTGTGTAGATTTTATAAAATACAATAAAATTGATGCAAAAGTGAAGAGTCGATTCTATAGTCATGGTGAAGGAACATCGGTCTGTTGAATAATCTATCAAATCTTTTCTTTAGCATGTATTTGATAGATGGTGTACAAAAGAGATCATGTTTATAGGTTGAAGTGGTAACAGTTAAATGGTTGAAGAGGAATCAGTCGAATTCTTGAAGAGGTAACATCTGAATTGTAGGAAGATTCAATGGAAAAAATAGTTGGAAGTGTTGATTATATAAATAGAGGTGATTGGTTAGATATAAGTAATAAGATTAACTTGGTACCAAAAAAAGTGTCATTGAATTCTAGATACTAGACTGAGAAAATACCAAACAGACAGTTTCCTATAAAATTATAGGATGAGGTTTTTTTACAAGAAAGGTAAAAAGAACTTATTATAAGAGAAAGTGTAAAGAAAGTACAATAAATACATTGAAAATATTCTAAATCATGTGGGTAAAAGTTTCTATAGTTCATACAGAACATTTTTATATCATTTTTCTATGTGTAAATAACATTCACTATCATTTGAAAATAGTGCTATGAAAGTGAAATGATATTCCCTTCTTATTTTACCCACTCAAAATATTATTTTCATAGGTATTGTGGTTTTTTATTAATTCCAAACAATTCCAAGAACTAGATACTATGATTAAAGGGTGAATCTTGTAAATAATTTTGTTTCTAAGGTTTTTATTTTTTTTATTTTTCTCCAGAAAATAATTACCACTCAAATAAGTGATGAATGATGTTTCATGATAATGAAAATTTGAACAGAAAAAATCACTAATTCACCCCTTCCTCCTCTTAGTGATCACACAAATCCTAATTAGTCCATTCTAGTGCTACCAAAGGGAATGTTTCCTACATTTAATAACTTCTATATTTATAGTAAATTGATGATTTTCATGGATATTTAAAACTCTATCAGCATTAGTTGTATTCTTGTTTTTTATGGAGATAACTATCATATATGTAGTTATTGAATGTTACCTTATCTTATATCCTTTTTTTTGTATTCTTGAGGATGATATAGATGGTTTCCATCCCCAGGCTAAGGATGTTCACTTAATACTTATTGATAATAAGAATCTATAGAATTATGGGCAAACCCAAAATGTTATATTTACCTCACTCTCTAAAAGTGGTTTTCAAAGAGTTAAATAAATTGGAATGTATAAAAGAATCTAAGAAAAGTTTAATAACATCTATGAAGAAAATATTAAAGTAATAAAAGAAAATATATAGATCTAGAGATTCATGTATGAATATCTTAAAAAAGGTTATGATCAATATATTGGTGACTAATTTACAATTGTTAGTAACATTATAATCATTATAATATGTCTTGGTGAGAAGTTTAAAGTTGTTTATATTGTTGAAACAATTATTAGAGTTATTATAAATAAATTTGACGCCAATTTATCACCATTAGAAGTTTGAGATCCGAAAACACTATCTCTAGATGACCTATATATAATTATAATAACTTAAAAATTGAGAGGATAAAATGTTTCAAAGAACATTGAAAATTATGATCAAGAAATTTCTTCGACATCTAATAATCAAGGAAATTATATGATAGTCTTCAAGGAATAATCCCCTAAATTTGGAACTAGAGATTAGGTTTGTAAAAAATATGATGAATTTATTTTTTTTCTAAAAAATTGAAAATTAGTATTTTAAATTACAATGTAAAGTTACATTCTATGTTATTTGGATTTAGATCTAATCAATATTTTACTGCAAATTTCCCCCAATATAAGAAAGATAATGATATTTAAAAAGAATCTGAAAAATACCATGATGATGTTACTAAAAAATTAATTATTGAAAATTGGATTATTAAAATTCCACCAATGATGAAAGAGGTATCTTTGAAGAATAAAAAGAAGAAGGTACATTGTTATATTTTATCCTAAATATAAAATTTAAATATTTTCTAGAAAATACTATTAGACTTGAAAAAAGAAAAATAATTTAATGATGGAAGATATTTAATCAACCAGATAAGAATATTTTATTAAGGATAAATCAAAGTTTCTAAAATATATTGATGATCTAAAAAAACTAGTTTATGATGAGAAAAATATCAATATCAATATTTATGAAAAGATAAAGGTGAATTAGAAGGAATCTGATCTTGTTCAAAAATAATTTTTGAAGCTTCCCGAGGAAAATAAACCTTCCAAAATCAGTTTAAAAATTATGTTAAACCTATAAGAAGAGTAATACTTATAAGAACAAAAAAATCCTAAAACATTTAAAATTTGATTACTGAAAATTAGACAAAAAAAATCAAGAATATCATGTATGCATCCAAAATAAGTGGATTTAAAAATAATAAAATATCTAATATTTCAAATTATTAACCAAGATATGCAACTACTAGAGATTTTATAATGATAAGATAAAATATAAGAAGAGTAAAAAGGATTCAATTGGTTTATAAAACATTAGTATACAAAAAATTTCTATGGTGGGTGGTAATAAAAATACTAGAAAGTAGGTATATAATTCTGGAGATCCTGAAAGTTATATAAGAAGATATTATTTATATGGATATTATTGGAAATATGATGGTTTGAGAAACTAAAAAATATTTTTTAGTTTAATCATCAATGATATAATGAATCCAAGAGAAACTATAGACCTAGTTTGAGGGGGAGTCAGTCCACTCAAAAAAATATGAGAATGTCAGTTTGAGGATTGAAGATAGATATCAGCCATTGTAAACTATTAGAGAAATATGTGATCAACCTGGACATCTTAGAATGTTATATATTATCATGGTACCAGAATAATAATTTTTATACAAAAAATATCAAAAGCTGCATGAGAAGAAATATGAAGTAGAGAAAATAAATCCATTGTTTCTAAAACAGATATCAATGATAAAAAAAGGAGAACAACCTTGGATATTAGATAGTGGGTGTTCTTCATAAATGAAAAAATATTTAAAATTTAAAATATGAATATTATAGGTAAAGGATACCGAATTTTGGAAATGTTGATTTCTTATAATTAAAGGTGTTGGTTCTGCTATCATTGAGAAAGAAAAGTTAAAATATTACAAGATTTTTTGTTTATGGGATAAAACATAATTTTTTTAGTGTTTTATAAATTTGTGATAATGGTAAAAAAATATCAAAATAGACGGTTTCATTATTAATTGAATTTTAGTTTGGAAAGTTATTATAATAGGGAAATAGACCAAGGAAAACTTGTTTCAAGTAGGTGATTCATAGAGTTCATGCTATTCGTTCATGATAAAAGAAAATAAGATATAGAAGAAATGGATAGGGAATATGAGTCAGTGTAATATGAGGAAGAAAAATATTATATAAATTATATATGATATTATTTACATGACAAGAGGATAATGGTTTATTTCCACATTCTATAAAGGGGAGATTGAAAACTTAGTATGTAAGAAGGTTGATATTAATTAAACTCATCCCCTTGAGGCGATTCACATTAAAATATCTTGGAAAATGATAAAGTAATCAATGAATTGATATAACTAATTTCTTTTATTTGTTTATGATTTACTGATATTACATGTATTATTTTTTAAAAACATAATTCTCAGGTCCATGAAATTTTTAGGACATTCAAGATTAGTGTCAGAAAAGAATATGGATATTCTATGAAGAATATTTGAACTGATAATGGTTTCAAAAAAACAAATGGAAATTTTATAAAATATATTGAAAATAAGTTCATTTTTCATGAGCTTACTACTTGGTACATACTACAATAGAATGGGGTTTCAAAAATAATAATTTTAATTTTGGTTGATATGGAATGAATTATGTTGACTGAACCTGATACATATCAATTTCTTAAGAGGAATGAAATTTAAGAAATAGTTCATATTAAGTATCGTTGATATTATAGGCCAAACTATGATATGACTCCTTATTAGAGGTATTAAAAAGAAACCCAATGTTTTTGGTACCTAAGGGTATTTGGTAATCCTTTTATTTTCAGGAATAAAAGTGATAATCTTGGGAAGTTTGATTAGAGAGGTGTTTATGGAATCACTCTTGGATAACATTCTAATAGTAGAGGATACATATTTATAATAATGAAACATGAAATATTGTTGACATTGTAGATTTGAAATTTAGTTAACACTTTTATAAGGAATATTCGAAGTTAATTGCATATATGAGAGGAATTGGAGATGATTTTTTGTAGTTAAACAACATGAAAATTTTATTAATGATAATAATAATGTTGAATCTATATTAGATGAATATTCTAACTCAGAAATCTCAATCAACGAGGAAAAATTACGTTCATCTCATCCTAGGATGAGGAAGCAAGTGGATATCCCATATATCATTAGTGATAAAGGGAAACAGGTTTAAACCAGATTAAAATTGAAGCTAGTTTCACATAAATCGTTAAATTCAATGGTTGAACAAAAATATGTTGAATAATTTTAGAAGCATATACAGTGGATTGATTTTTTGAATTAAGAGTTGGATTTTATTGAAAATAATAATACATGAGAACTTGTACCCAAAAAAATAATATTATTATTATTGGTACAATGTGGGTGTTTTTTAACAAGTTAAATGAAAATATTAAGTTTTAATTAAAAAATCACAACTGGTTTATAAAGGCAACTCTAAAATTGAATGAATTTATTTTTATGTGACCCATTCCACAATATAATGTATTGAAGGTTTTATAATAATTATTTATATTACTATACAAAAAACATAAATGATATTATATATAGATTTGATGTATAATTTTATTAATGGGGAGCTAGATTAAGATGATTATATTTAACAAATGTGCATCATCCTAATTTAAAAATATGAAAGTTATGTTGTAAAAGATAAAGAATGATTTATATGGGTTTAGGAAATTTTTTAAATTATTGTAATCTAAATTGGATACATTCTTCAGTTGGATGAACTTCAAGAAATGATTATTTGATATTAACCACTATATAAAGTAAAATCAAGTGGTTTCCACCATTATGATTGATTTTGTTGAAGATATCATATTTCCATTGAATGATGAAGGTGAATGTGAAAATATCTCTAAGGATGTAAATAATTTAGATTATATGTCTATTATAGGAGAAATGAAATACTTTCATGGATTATAAATCTATCAAAATAAGAAATTATTTTTCTTATCTCAAGATAACTATGATAAGGAACATCTAATGAATTTTGGCATAGAAGTGTGATGTCTCAGCCTATATCACTCTAAATAGTATTCCCATTGGTTCACCACATGTCCTTGGGCATTCCTACCCATATTCTAGAGGCTTCTGACTTGTAGTGAGGGTTTAATAGAACAGAGGGAGAGTCTATACCCTCTTTACTAGAGTGATGCAACAATGGAAATCATAATACCAATAGAATGAGATAATAAACACTACACATACATCACATTCCACATTACCAAACTTAGAATTACCAAAAATATAATAATACAATAATTATTTCGTTCCATGATAGTCTAAATTAAAAATGGAAAACAAAATCAGACACTAAATATGATCCCCACAGGGGTTATGAATGAATTTATAGTCCCATCATCTATGATACATCCCAGGTCAACCCTACATAATACGACACATTCTCTTATTCAGCTCTACCACCATAAATTCCACTCATGTTCTATTGATGGATTGATAAGGGTGTGAGTAGTCCACCATCAATGGGTTCTAAACTAATATCTGGTTCAAAATTTAGTGTATCATATCATCCCAACTCATATTCTACTATCCGGTACTTTGAGATGGTGGGTCACATGGCCTCAAGCACATATCCCCAAAAAATAGAAGCTACTGACTTGTAGTTATGTCTAAGGTTATGTTTTTGGGGAGACTATGTGCTCATATTAGAGTGTAACATAGTGGAATAATAATAACTGTAAAAAGTGTAAGAAGATAATTCAACCAGATAGAAGATATCATCCATGATAATAGTATACAAATAATTCTTAAGGTAATCTCATAAACAATACGATGTGTCATGCCATATCTTTAGATAGAATAAAAAATAGTTATATAGGAATTAGTATAATACATGTATCAAAACACCAAAAATACCCAAAAAAACTATCCCAGCTAGCATCGTGAGCCTTAACTCAGTCATGTTCTCTTATTATCTTAAGCATAGAAAAATCATGTATCATACTGTGGGTGTTTTCCAAGGTCACTACATTGAACCAAATAGTCGTTTTGGGTACCCAATGGTGTCCAAAATAGTGTGTGAGATAACACTAATTTGGACACCACTAATTGTGTCTATACCAAATCTAGCTTGTGTAATACAAGATAAGAAGTGTGTAGTATATAAAAAAATATGACAGTACTAAAAGTTATGGGATCATGTCATGTGGTACAATACAGCCTACCAATTCCCACTGCAATAATAACCATGATATAATAAAAATGAATCTATAATAGAAATAAATAGGCCATCCTACCCATTCTAACAACTGAATCGGATCATCATTCCTAGGATATCTGTGAAACATTCCAAAAATATCAACCACGACCATTTCGTACGAACAAGAAAAATTTTACGACAACCATGTCAAATAACCATGCACTCATTTACCATATCCCCACTATATACTAAAATTTTTCAGACTACATAGGTCTGGATCCAAGGTATTGAATACCAAAGCATTCTCAACGAGTCCGATTACATTCTCAATGGAAAATCAGTTAGACTTGGGTGGAGTCTAAGGAGAATGTCAACAACACATGTCTAATGTGAGTCCAAGAAAGTACGATCTAATGGGTAGAAAGTCCCAAGGCATCCCATAGAATCAATACCCAAGAAGAAATATCATCCATGGTGTCCACTACCATTATCAAGATCTATGGGAGAAACATTCGTGGAATCTAAAAAAATCTAGATACACGGTATACGAACCAACGCAACCACTACCATTTCAATTAATCATCTCATTTTATTTATCAATTCAAAATAAATCCAATTCCATGAGTTTAACCACTCATATAAAAATTCAAATAAAATCATTACGGTCTTCCTCTTACTAGGAGAGAACACGTGCACCCCTCATGTGGGATAAAAATAAGAAAAAGTAAAGGTAGACCACATGGGTGGCTGAGGTTGGGGAAAAAAGCACCAAAAAAATAAATAGTACTACAAGAAATCCCTAACAGGTTCTGATTCATCCAATTAATGCATTTAAAATGTTAAAGAAGCACCTCCAAAAATTCTTGTGTGTGGTATAATGAAATTTTTTTATATAAAACCCAAAACGCCAAGGAAATGTTATAGAACATTGTTTTGACCAATGGGGAAAATGTGTGAGGCCTTATGGTTGATTAGAGAAGGTTGGGTTCTGCTTAATCACTCATATCAAGTGCACTGTTTTCATTTCAAAATGCCCAACGATTCCATATCCAACGATATGTGGACCTGCTTTCTAAAGGCAGGCATTCGCTGGGTGATTTGGCCAGTGGAACTTAGGAACTCACACTGATCAGGAGGATAGGAAGTCGGGCTCATCACATCTTTCTGGGGGGAATTAATTCCTGTTTCGGGACTCTCTTATAGATTTAAAACATATTCATATGTTCACGAATCTTTGGTTCATACCCAAGAATTGTATCCACGGGTTACTCCTGGTTGGAAATGGTCAGCTGAATAAAGGGATTCAGAATCATTTAGGCCCGAGGTTTACCATCCCTTATTGGATTAATGACTCTGAGGAATTTGGACTCATTGAGACGGTACTGGTTTGAAGCATCATAATTGGGTTCTCTGGAGTTTATTTTCATCCAGGGGGGACAAATAATGAATTGAGTGTCTGGATCAAACCTGTGATATGGGCTTCCTACGTATCTTTGTAAGAGGAATCCGAATCCATGTAGTTTGGTGCCACTTGATGGGACACATCACCTTTTGAGGTTATGAGACAAGGACTCAACTATATAGTTTAACGTCTTGTGGTAAGGACACCTGGGTGAGATATGCCTGGTCAAAGTTAGTGCGGGACTTACACCAAAGCGGCCCGAATTGGGATTGAACCTCATGGAGGTTTCCTATGTACCCTGCTTATGAGACAGGGATCAAAACCCACGTAGTTCGTTTTGAGGTGCATTATTGGTTCTTACACATTGTTAGTGTCCCGAATTGGGATTGAACCTCAGGGAGTCTTCCTACGTACCCTACTTAAGAGACAAGGATCAAAACCCATGTAGTTTGTTTGGAGGGCTGTGATTGTGCAGACGCCATGACCATCACATATCTATATGCCCATATGAATCATGATCGGTGTAAGAAACAAGAGAATTCAACAGACATGGTGAGCCTCGCACTTTTTCATCCTTGGGTGAAGGTGCCCAGAACCGCAAGACTCTCCTTCTTCCCGATGTCGAAGGATGGTAGAAGTTGTGCTGACAGGACTATGGGTGAGGTAGGGGAGCAATGAACCTTCCTGTAATGGAGGGGAAAGACATTGGTTCCCGGTGAGGATGGTGTGGGGCTTACTCCTGGAGGGATGCCCAGCCACTCCTAGTATAGGGGAGAAGTGCTCACCACTAGGGCTCGTCAAACAGAAACGCAAGCATGATCCCTCGATCCTGGTAAGCAAAGAGGCACAAATGGGGCTCCCAGGCTCAGACCCTGCACTGCTGTGGGAATGTGAACCCATGAATGCTTCAGTAATCCACTTAAGGGTCAGGGTAACCCCTTTCTCCTCACCTACCATGGGTATGTGAACTCAAAGTGGCATGCTGATCTGCCTGAAGGTTTCATCATATGGGTCTGGTGGCTTCGAAAGAGTCCTTGGCTCAGGGCCGGTGAAGAGTCCAGAGAAGGGATTGTGGAGGATCGGACCAGATTGGATGAGTTGCTCAAGGAATGGAAACACCGAAGGATTTGGTAGGCCACATTGGTGATTGAGGAGTGGAACCCTTCGCGTAGGGTGTGCAACGTGGCTGGAGAGGCCATCTGTATACTAGGGTGGTAAACAGACTGATAGGGATCCTGTGTACCAGGGTGGTACAGAGCTTCAGGTTCATGCCACGTACCAGGTTGGTATGTAGTGGAGTCCGCGCAAGCAGCTGCAGTCAGGGGAATCACCAGTCGGGGGTTCTCCAGTTATGACTTCATCCCTGTAGGAGGGTGCTACGCGGTGTTTCGGATAAGAAAAGGGAATAAACTTGACGGTCCACATGGAGTACATCTGTGGAGGGGCCATGGCTCGTGTTTTTTATTTGACGTTCACTGTTTACCAATTTTTTATGTGTTGATCAGTTCCTTATCAAATCGTTTCTAGTTTTATACATGTTTTGGTTCACAAATTGGAACATCACTGTTCACGAAATCCTAAGATCTTTCCTCCAGAATCCTTCCTTCAGAAGTCAATCTCCAAACCTTCCCGCTGATGGAGTCTGATCAATCGATCCCCCGATCTTCGAATCCTTCTACCCCAATCTGATCAATCTCTTTCTTCTCCCCCTCGATGTCCTTTTATAGAGGGTGGAAGGAGATGTATCTGTGGTCATGAAGCAACTTTTGCAGAAGACCAAGACAGAAAACCCGGTTTTTGGATGACTTGGTCAATCCACAGCTCGTGGGGAGTCATTGAATGCACCTCATCTGTGAACCAAATCGGTGCTTTGCGTCCGCGCAGGTCTCTACCTCTATTCCGCAAACAACAGCGCATGAGGTCTAGGCTAGTTGGAGTATTTCATGGCTGTGGCGATTTTTGACATTGAACCGGCCTGTTTTCCGTCCTGCTTTGCGCCCACGGAGGGGTTCCCACCTCCGTTTCGTTAACAACGCTGGTCCGTAGAGGGGGTGGCTTGCTGCACCGGCCGCGTACCATCAATGTTGTACTGGTACGCAGACCGGTCGGTCCTTTGGAAATATTGAGTATTATCCCTGTTATTTCCCGATACTCTGAGGTAAATTGGGTAGAATCTTTTCTCATAATAAGTAGAATTACCATTCCTCTTTACCGATTTTTTAGGTCCCTACAAATGCCCCCCATCGGAATGGGGTCTAATCGGAATGAAGAGGTGGCTATTCTTGTGTAGAGTGGTCCTAAAACACGGATAGTTTGCAGTAGAGGAGTGGACCCAGTAGGGGACCATTCATATAAATAAGGGGGCCCCTACCCTAGTCTTTTACCAGATTCCTCATGAAAATGGAGCTCTCGCTTTTTGACTCCACGTTCCTACTCCATCGCGAAACTCCTCATCCGCAAACCATCTTCCATTTCCATGAACTGTTCCTCGTTCGCACTTTCCTTCACCCGCGGACCAATCTCCTAGTCATGAAAAAAAACTTATAATCAATTAAAAAGTAAGTCACGATGGGCCGCATAGAACATCGCTATGCGGTATTGGATGGTCTGCGAACCGAAAATCTTCTAGACTTTGAAATTATTTTACATTTTCCAAACATAAACATTTAAATTCAAATATTCTATGGGGCATCCTGGTTCGCGGCTTTCTAGCTAACGCTCCATGGGCCAGAGTATTGCAGACTTCATCCGTGTTGGGCTGGTACGCGAGATGCAGCTGCCGCGAACAACCTTTTGAGGCCAGACTAAGATTTTGTCATGAAGGCTCCTTGAGAGAGTCCTTTGAAAAATACATAGTATTTTTGTCCAGATTTTATTATTATGGACTAACCATTTGTATGGTTTCCATGATGAAGGTCAAAAATATGGTTCCTCCTCAACCCCCACCGAGGCCGACTGCTGAGCCTCTTCCAATTGGTCCAGGGAGACATCTAGCTATGATCCATAGAGCTGAGAGCATCGAAGAGGACCCTAGATGACCAATAATTCCCGACGATGGTGTTTGGAAGGACTTTATCTCTCCCAAATATCTAGGATATCCGTTATTGAATCATCTTCCACTTTATGGTTTCGGCCATCAAGATGACATCCCTATCCCCCCTGTCTTCTTAGGTCTTCCATCCCCTTCATTGGAAGCATCTCCGAAGTGCGCTCAAGTGAACCACACCCAGTCAAGGAAGATGATCTCTAATTCTGATCCAAAAGAGCCTTTTATTTTGAGAGTCTCTATTTGGAATAAAAGTGATCGGTACACTCAGGACTTCTCCCAATAGGTCTTCCTCAAGAGTTTCCCCTCCATGATCAATCTTACTCGCGTGGATCCTGATACGGGATGGATTCCCATGTAGGATCATCGGTCTGGTGGGATTTTCTCAAATGACAGGGCCTAGGCCTTCTAGGTCCGTTACCATTGTCAGGAATTTCCTGAGTCACTGGAAGTAGTAAATCTGTACTCCGTAGTGTGGGCTTCCGAATTTGTTGTTTACTCAACATCTTCAATCCTGCCTAATTTTCTCAGTCGTTTGTGTTCGAGAACTAACACTTTCTACCTCGCCCACAGTGAAGTTAGTATTAGTTTATGAGACATCCACAAACTAGGATGGCATCTGATCATTGGTGAGATGTATGACGACTTTCTGCCCACTCGTGACGCATGGGATGATGGCGAACAGGTGCCTTTGTTGGTGAGGGATCTGCTGGTTATGGTGGAGAGGACACTTGGTCAGCCCTTGTGTTCCCTCTCTCTTATTCCCTACAGCACCTTGATAGGGTTATTTCTAAAGGCCACTGGTCCTGTGCTGAAGGTCAAGCGCCCCAGGACTCACCCTTCTCAACAATCACGAACTATCCCAGGTTTCTACTGGCCGGTTCATGAGGCTGACGACTATCTTTCATGAGGTTATGAGGTGCGCCCCAGTGTGATGCATATGCTCAAGTTGGCAGGTATTTTTTCCATTTTTTTGAGAGGGTGGTTATTCCCATCTCAGGATATCAAACCAGTCATCAGGGCTTGCACCCTAATGATTATAGCTGAGCTTGCGGGAGGCCACCTGGTGAATCTGTCCATGCCCACTTTGGATCGTATTTATGAATTACTGAGCCACATGCAGGAGGTCGGGTCACCCTATCATCTGAGTGTTCCATTTCATTTCTTATATGGATGGGTAACCTATCATTTACTCTGTCATTAGTATCGTCATAACACAGTAATTTCGCTTCCAACTCTTCGGCCAACCCTGCTTGATATATCAAGAGTTTGTCTAAAGTCCCTCAGCTCTGATGAAGTTTTCAATATTCTGATTGAATTTTCCCATTTTTCTTTCCCTCCCTACCCCACTTCTTCCAGAATCGTGGTTGATGACCATAGGGGGAGCTTAGAAGAGTGTTCTTACATGATTTCACTGCGGGACAGGTTTTTATCCTTGCAGATTGATGGGGTTTCTCTGTGTGATTTGTATGCCGCAAATTGTTTTTCTTGATAGTTTGGATGCATGAAAATCCAAGTATCCCTTACCCATCTTAGGGTCTGAGGACTGTATCCGGCCATTCTACATCAATGGTGGTTGATGTTGATGCGAGAGAGATCGAGTACAAGTATTCCCTTGCCTGACATAGGAGCGGCTACCAGCATATCCTTGGAGTATGCGAGAATATGGATAAAGCATTATCCTAATGGGATCCTGGGGAAGGTGGTCTGGAAATTTCCCAAATCGAGGGTTATTACGGCTACTGTGTTTACTGAACCTTCCTCGTCAGCTTTGAGGGAGGACTGGTTGATGGCCCTCAGGTTGAAGCGGGTCATGGCTTCTTCCTCTACCAACCTCTCTACATCCAAAGTTCAGATAGATCCAACCCTTTTGTAGGTAAATGAGGATGACCCCATGACTTTGGGCCCCCGTGATATAATTCTCGAAGCTCCACCGATGGATACTGGACTTACCAGCTGAAATCCCAAGCTTTAACCAAGGCTACAAGGTTCTGACCCTCTAGTATTGGAACCATCTTCTAGTGCACACATGTTTTCACTGACCACAATGCCAGACTTCATTCTTGTGTTGTCTAGCGAGGATACCAAAGACCCTCGTATCATGGCAGACCACCGAGAAATACGAAGGTGGGCCTAGCCCCGGATCTATGAGACTGTTGTCGAAACTCTTCTAGATGATATGGTGACTAAAACCAAAGCCCTTTGGAAACTCTTCTTAGGTTTGGGGTGTGGTGGATTCGACTATTGAAAAATTCATTTTCTCGCCTACCAGGTTGTCATTGCCCATGGGGTGGTTGCTGTTAGTGAACACAAACATGGTCACCTCGTTTCCTCTCATTGTGGGGATCGAGATTTTGAGGAAGCTATGATGAATCTCCATTAGCTGATAGCACTAGAGGTGAGCTCTCAAGATCAAGAGACCGCCCTATCTACCGAGCTGCATGAATGTGAAGCTCAAGCCGTGATGCTGAGGGATGAGTTTTCATCTTTACCTGGTGACCTTGATGCTAACATAAAATGGATCAAGGGTCTCCAAATGACGGTGAGTCATATTCGTTTGGTGGCCGAAGTTGAGTCCAAAGAGAAGGCCATGCTGGAGAAAACATTCAATAACTATCACCGCACGGTTGCCGATCTGATGGAGAGAACGAGCCAGAATCCTTTTTGATTCCCATACCTATTTTTTTACCCTCTGTTTTACCACTTTTTTTGCTTTAATGGAGAGACTTCGGCTTCTGGACATCCTCCCTTTTTGTCCAAATAGAATACAATCTTATGTTGATCTTTCCTTGCTATAAAATTTTATTGTACTGGAACGACTATTGTATAAAATAAAAATTCACTGAATCAGAATTAATCATAGTTCTGAAAAATGATAAAATAGAAATGATCTCTGATTTTTTCTTGGACCATGGGATCCAGCGAGAATAGTTTGACTATTTCTAGGATTTTATAGAAAAACCCCACAAACTTTTTGTCTTTTCCATCAATACCCAAATTTTTCCTGGGCCCATTTGGTGTGGAACCAGTGGGTATGTATCATCTTTTTATTAGGTCACCCTCTTTAGGTTTTTGTCCTAATGGGATTTGCGCCTCTTTTTGTGATCAGTTTAAAGTCCCGCCAACAACAATATCATTAATGGGGTTTTAGGTCAAACAACTTTGACCAAATATGGTGGGGCGAGGGCCCCAACGTGGTTTGGTTGATTAAAATATGTTTCAATACCTTTCAGAAACACATGGGGGGAACATGTTTCGATTAGAACAATATACATGGCATGTCATAAGGCATGAGAGTCGTATCGGCGTGCAAAGGTTGGAAAAGCATCGCCAAAGGAAGACTTGCATTTGTTAGACGGGCCAGGGGCGATCAATATGTAGATCCTCTGAGGGAATGGTATGCATAGTCATGTAAAGGTGTCCTTAAGTCAATGAATATTCATTTCTGATGGCCTGAGGACTTCATGGAAGTCCAAATTATGGAAAACACCATGGGTGGCTTGGAGAATTATGGAAACACTAGGGGTGTCTTGGAAAGGGTATGTGATGTCTGAAAGGGTTTGGGAACATCTGTACTAAATCATGAGTGTGGATGAAGGGTCCTTGTCTTATGTATTTAGCAAGCATTAAGGATGGTTGGAGCTTGGTGTAGTTTAAAGGCATGCAGTTGGGACATTCCTTAAAATGAAATAGCTTATCCTGGTTCTTAGTAATCTCATTAGAGATGTTCCACCATATTCAGGCAGGGTTGTGAAAGAGGTTGGTAAACTGCAGCTCAGAGCGTTTCCGAATCGGGGGATGAATATGGGGTCTCAGAGGCCAAGAGGTGTAAGGAGAGAAGCAATGCCTAAAGAAATCTTGCCTTTGGTATACGGTCCAGGGGTGATCAATATGAATAGCTGTTGAGGTCATGGTATGCATAGTCATGCAAAGGTGTTCGTAGGTCAATGATTTTATTCTCCTGATAGCTCGACAACTTCAGGGAAGTTGAGATTCAGGACCACCATGGGTGGCTTGGAAGGGTTCAGTTCTTTTTGGGTATAGAGTGTGATTCATGAGGAGAGGGTGCCTGGATATGGGGGAAAAATCTAGGCTAAATTTCCCAGGAATTGGTAAAGTCATCCCTTCTCACACTGGTGAGAGATGGTGGTTTGTGCATGTCTGGCTCATGTATTGGGGAAGGTGGAAAACGTCTATTCCTAATTGAACCCATGACGAGATCGACCATACAGTTTAATGTCATGCGGCAAGGATGAAGGGAATTATTATTGTTACTAAATCTATGTAGTTTAACATCATGCGGCGAGGATGGAGGGAATTTTAAATTCTGTTTAGTTTAACGTCATGCGGTAAGGATGGCTTCCATACAGTTTAACATCATGGGGTAAATACGGGGAGCATTATTAAAGATATTGTGCAGTTTAACATCATGAAGTGAGGATGGGGGAATTTTTATATATAAGAAAATGCTTGTAGTTGGAGGCATTTCTCAGAATGTTTAATGCTTGGTCTTTGCAGCTTCACGCCAAGCGGCAAAGACATCTTCCGTTAAGTGTTAATCTTTATGCGGTAAGGAAGTAGTTTCAAAGGACACTCTTGATAATAATGTAACTAGGCTAGAATATCTCAGCATGTCCAAGACGTGGAGAGATATTGATGGTGTAAACCATGGTTCTGGGGCTTCTTGGATCAGGAGAGATGATATGGGGGCTCTAAGGCCAGTAAACATACAAGGCTAGGAAGAGTATCACCTGAGGAAATATTGCCTTTGGTAGACGGACCAGGGGATATCAATATGAAGAGCCACTGATGGCATGGTATGCATAGTCATGCAAAGGTTTCCATGGGTTGATTAATTTCCACTTCCAATGACAATGAATGATTATGAGGATCCACTATTGTTCGGGCCACAGAGTATATCATTTGGTAAGAAAATATCTAGACATGTCAGGATATTATTCCCTAGTTGTTGTCAATGCTTGAGGAGTTCCATGCACAAATTTATCTTTCGTATAGGGTGTATCTTTACTCCATGCAGTTTAGTGTCACACGGTAAAGACCAAGTGCTCTTATTTTAACGGTCATAGATTTCGGACCATTGGGTGACTATTTCTAGAATCACCTGGAGGGTAATTGAGTTAGGATGCTCTGGTATACTCTAAAAAAGTGTGAGGGAATGAGGGTGTAAACTGTAACTCTGGGGTTTCTAGGATCAAGAGAGATGATATGGGAGATCTGAGGTTGGTAAGCATACGGTTCTAGGAAGAGTATCACCTGAGGAAATCTTGCCTTTGGTAGACAGGCCTGGGGCTATCAATATGCAGAGCCGCTGAGGGCATGGTATGCGTAGTCATGCAAAGGTTTCCTCAGGTCAATGAATTTCCACTTCCGATGGCCATGAATGATTATGATGATTCGGGATTTCTCATAACACATAGTTCGGCATATGGGGAAAATGGTGTCCAAGCATACAAGAACAATCTTCCCTGAAATTTCCCATTGATTCAAAGTAGCCTAGCCCTGGCTTGATGTTTGTAGATGTAGATCATCATGTGAACCACTGGCGGATAAATTTTCTTACCAGGTAGGGATACCCTGGAAAATTTTGGATGTGAAAGGGGAACGAACTTGTAAACCACAGCTCCATAAATTTTTGGATCGGGTGATATGATATGGGGGATCTGAGGCCGATAAGCGTACGGAGATAGGAAGAGTATTTCCTGAGGAAATATTGCATTTGGTGGATAGGCCAGGGGTTATCAATATGCAAAGACTCTAAGGGCATGGTATGCATAGTCATAAAAATGTGTCCACAGGTTGATAACTTTCCACTTCCAATATCCATGGGAGGTTATGAAGATCCGCAATTATCCGGGTTGCAAAGTCTGGTGTATGGAGAGCATGCATCCAAATGCACAAGGTGTATTCCCATCCCGTTTCACCATATATATTTCGTGGGGCACGATGAAGTCCATACAGGTTTAACGTCGTGCATTGTGGATGAGGTCTGTGTAGTTTTAACGGTGTGAAGTGATGACGAAGACCCTGTAGATTTAACGTCGTACGGTGAGGACGAAGTCTGGGCAGTTTGAACATCATGTGGTGAGGATGAAGATGAACCGATGTGATAAAGGGATTCCTTGCAGTTTAACATCATGTGGTAAGGACGATTATCAACAGCTGGGCTAGGAGATAAGATCTCGGCGTCGCTACGTATCCCGTGAGGGCAAGAATCAAGCCACACGTAGTTCATTTGGGGAATACACCTCATGTCGGTCTGGTCCATACAGGGGAAGGGAAATTTTTTTTCTTATCCGTTCATTTTTACACCATGTGGTAAGGATGAGGAATACACACCATGCAGGTATGGTCCTTAGACGGGGGAAAGGGGGTATTTCTAGCTTCATATGGGGTGACTAGGCTAGGGTGTGGAATTCTGGCATCACTACGTATCCTGTGAGGGCAAGAATCATGAAGTGTGTAGTTCTTTAGAAGACAATACACCTCGTGCAGTTCTGGTCCATACATGGGGAAAAGGGCATTTTTAATCGTCATTCAGGGGTGGCTAGGCCTGGATGGGGGACCCTAGCATCTCTCGTATCCTGCAAGGGCAGGAATCAAGTCGCACATAGTTCTTTGAAAGTGATACACCTCCTGTAGGGTTGGTATGTACATGGGGGGAAACGGGGAACTTTTAACTTTATTTGGGGATGGATGTGCTAGGATAAAGAATCCTAGCGTCTCTACATATCCTGCAAGGGCAGGAATCAAGCCATATGTAGTTCTCTGAAATCCATGTAGTTTAACATCGTGTGGTGAGGATAAAGTACTCTTAGTTTAATGGTCATAGATTTTGGACCATTGGGGCTTGGTAGTTTAATGTCCTATCGCTCGGACGATAACTGATTTTGGTTATGCGAAATATTTCTTCAGAAATCTCTCATTCGTAGGAGCGGTAGTGAACTACCCATCCATGGAGATCCGGGCATATGCTCCATGTGAGTATACCTTGTTTATAAAATATGGTCCCTCCCACTTGGGCTTTAGCTTTGTAGGATTCTTTCTGGGTATCATTGGGGTCCAAGGGACAAACCCCAATTCTCCTTCCAAGAAAGAATGAAGACGAACCTTCTTATTGAAGGCTCATGCAATCTAGTTCTGCTATACTTCCAGATGGTGCAAAGTGTGGAACCACTTCTCCTCCCGCTGTTCCAATTCACCGAACCATTTTTCTGATTGCTCATCATTGGATAACTGATCACAAATCGCAACACAGAACGAGGGAAATTGGAGCTTAATAGGAAGGACTACTTCTGTTTTGTATACTAATGATTACGGAGTATCCTGAGTAGAGGTGCAGATTGTGGTTTGATGAGACCACAATGCATGAAGGAGTTCATCCAGCCACAATTTATTGTCTTTGTCCACCATTTTCTGGAGAATTTTGGACAGGGTCTTGTTGAAAGCCTCTATCTGTCTATTGGTTGTTGCATGGTAGTGAGATGAGTGGTTAGCCTTGATACCATATTCCTGGTATAGTTTTTCTAATTTAGTAGAGAATAAGTTGGTGACGTTATCAATTAGTATGGTGTAAGGGACACAAAATCTAGTGATGATATTGGATTTCACAAAGCTGACAATGTTTCATGCCCCAAATTCTTTGAAGGGTACAGCTTCTACCCATTTGGAAAAGAAGTAGGTTGTTGTGATGATATACTTCAGTTGTTTGGTCATGGCGGGAGGATATGGTCCCACAATGTCCATTCCCTAGATGGAAAATGGCCAGGATTACTTGGCCTGATGAAGTAACTTCAGGGGTTGTTGAATGAAGTTGGCATGAATTTAGAAGGAGTGACATTTTTTGGTAAGGTTACCAAAATCTCGTGCCACGATGGTCCAATGGTACCCAAGCCTTCGAACCTGATGGGAAATCTTAGACCCAGACTGATGTGCTCCACATACTCCGACATGTACTTCATTTTTGACAACAGCGGTTTCTTTTCCATCAATGCATTTGAGGAGGACTCTGTTGAGGCCTCATTTTTAGAGGACCTCTTGCTGACTCATGCCTCCATATAGGAAAAAGTTGATTTTCCTTCTCCATATTTTCTCTCGTTTAGCCCTATCTGATGGATGTTCTCCCCTTTGAAGGTAGTTTGCAATGGGGGTCATCCAGACAGTGGTAGCAGCATATGGCTCAGGGATAGGACTCACTGTGTTGATTTATTCTGTCTTAGTCTAAACAAACAGCAAGACCATTCGACAATGGGAAATACTGATAATTGTTTCATCTAAGTCTGGGTTGGCTAGGGATATGGCCGAGTTAGCTAATGCATCATCCTGGGCATTCTGAGACCGAAGAATATATGTCACGACCCGTCCTCGGGGCCCATGCCATGACTACCCCAAGCCCGCCTTCCATAGGCCAGGGGATGGAGACTAGCACCAAAGGTGTAAATCTTGATAACTGGGAAGGCATTGCCTTTATAAAAGAAAACAAGAACCACATAGTAAGCAAGCGGAAAAAGTAAACACTAAGTACAACAGAAGTGCTGAAAAGTAATTGGGCCATAATACAAACCCAAAAGAAAGTAAAACTACAACTGAACAAAAGTACAACAGAAAAAGGCAACAGTTGGAAGAAGGAAGCAGCTTCTGGGTCATCCTCCTCGGATCCTACCTGAAGGGTAGGTACAGATAGCGCAGCTCCTGGATCATCCGCCACGGATCCTACCTGAAGGGTAGGTACAGATAGCCTCATCAACGTTCTCACCCGTCAACCACTTCCCTGTGTCGTCTCGCCATGAAGTCCTCCTTTAGATAATGACTCGTCGTGTGGTCCACCTCTGGGTACTGTCCAATCCTCAAACACTTGGCCTCTGTCAGCACTGCCCATCATCTGAAACCAACACAACAAGGTGCGGGCATAGCCCGTGCAGGGGTGAGTATAACGATACTCAGTAGGGACCCCGAGACCCTCAAGGTCTCTCTAAAACCAACAAGGATAACCACAAAGAATATCTCAACAGATAACCTCTACTTAGGTATATGACCATACATATACCTAAGTTATCAAGTAACCCATCTCAACCATGGGGAAACACAAGGATCATGAAATCAACGGATAACCACTACCCAGGTACATGCCCATACATATACCTAAGTTATCAACTGACCCATCTCAATCATGAGGTAAACACAAAGGTCAAAAGTCTCTGCTCAAACCAGGATTTTCATTATCGAAACCGTAACTGCTGAAGAGCTCCATCTCTGGAGTGTACAGTGGTCCTATCACGACTCCGAGGTACTGCTCACTAACCTAAGACTGCTGAGGTACTCCTCCTATCGAGTACCGCAGGTCAGCCACCCAGACACAGTAGTGCTTCCCACTGAGGTATGTCACCCAAACACAGTAGTGCACACCCCCTAGTAGCCTGCTGAGGTACTCTCCGGATGAGTACCATGGGTCTGCACTGTCACACAGGTAGTGCTCCATCCGCCATGGGTCTTCACCTCAGAAAGTAGTGCTCCGTCCACTAGGCTAGTCGACTCACTCCAAGTCGAGTCGGTCAAGAAGTCGTCAGGTCTCAGTTGGCTACACGGTCTCCGTACTCCGCACGATTGTCTCTAGGAGGGTCCGCTCCACGAGCTACAGGTTGATACTCCAAGTATCTCAAAGTCCCACGAAGAAGTATCTCAAAGGACCGCCTCGTCTTAGGGGTCTCAACGCAACAGACGGCGCGTCAATCGGACGCCCGGTCTGTGAGTTATTTGCTTTTTCGTCCCAGGGGCCCGGTTGGTTTCGTGTGCGAACCAACCCGGCCATATATCAACTGTACCCCAACTCTCATAGGGTATGCTCATAGGGATTGTTTCTCAAAGTGATCACCAACGCCGTGGACGGTTCGTCAAACGGACATCCAGTCTGAAAGATATCAGATTTTCCATTCCAAGGGCCAAGTTGGATTTCGGGTGAGATCCAACCCGGACACTATCCAACTATATCCAAAACTCGGGCGAAGTATGCCAAATGTTTCGTCTCATCAAGAGGAAAACAATGAGATAGACGGTGCGTCAATCGGACGCACGGTCTGTGAGTTATTGGCTTTTTCGTTCCAGGGGCCCGGTTGGTTTCGTGATCGAACCAACCCGACCGCACTACGACGGCATCCAAACATCGAGCGGAGTAAGCCAAAAGATCTGTCTCACTTAGAGGAATCCATCAAAGTCAATGGCACATCAATCAGATGTCCGGAACTCAAGTTACGAGCGTTTCCGCTCCGAGGGCCCGGTTGGTTTCGCATACGAACCAACCCGGCAGAACCCAAAGTTCTCTGAAACCTTGAGTTTAATATACCGAAATGACCGTCTCAGTCCAAGGATCGCGTTGCCGCTGACGGCACGTCAATCGGAGGTCTACAGCTCAAGATATGGGCATTTGACTGAAAGTGGTCCGAAAACGGGGGTCTGGGCCCGGGCCGACCCGGCCCGACCCGACTAGGCCCGGCCTGGCCCGGCTCGGTCCGGGTCAGTCCGGCCCGACCGGCCGGCCGCAGCTCGGCCAGCGTGGCCGAGCTGATTCGCGGAGCGGGGTGCGCGACTCCCCCGCCCGCCGCTAATTGAGGCCGGCGGCGGATCCGCCGGCCGCCAACCCTACGGCGGTGGATCTGCCGGCCGCCAACCCTACGGCGGCGCACTGCCGCCGCCTTCCGCAGACCATCGGACGTGCTCCGTTGGTCCGTTCCTCCTGCCTTATTCGCCTTTGGTCCCCCCGGGACCCCACCTTAACTGCGAAGGGATTCGAATGCCAAAACAGCCAGCTTCGTCATCGCCCTTCAATCCGCATGTCAAACGAAAAGCATCATCTTTGTAGTTTTCCAACGCGACCCGATGGCGCCGTGCCCCTTTGTCACGGCCCGACTCCAACCGTGGTTCTTTGGTTTTCTTTGACACGGCGCGACGTCGTCGCATTCTTAAACTTCATTCCACGACGCGGCGTGACGGCGTCGCGTAATACTTGTCGTGTGATTGCCGCGTGGTGCGACGACACCTCGCCATTCCGTTCCATCCACAAAGAATCAAACATGGACATAGGAGGGGGGTTTGGCCGTGTTTGTGCGCTCCGACCCCCCTCTCGTTAAATGATATCATCTAGTCGAAAATCCACGATAATCGATAAACTAGATTCATGAATGGAAAATAATTAAATAAAATAATCCCCTACCTCAGTTCAGGAATGGTGTTCGTCAACGAGCCGCGGAAGACGAGCGTCGCGGAGGTCGGGCATCGCGGGAAAAGAACGTCGACGTCGCGAAGCGAGGATTCGAAGTCATTGATGGCGATTTCATCACAGAAAACCGTCGCGGAAGAGACGACGCGGAAGAAGAACGTCGCGTCGCGGATGCGGCGTCATGGAAGAACCGTGTTCTTCAGTGGAGAAGTTCTTCGTTGAAGAACGGTGTTCTTCACGTTCTTCGTCGAGGTTGAAGAAGAAGAAGACTGCTTCCCCAATCCTCTCAAGGTTGTAAAACTCTAACAATAATAAAATAAGACCAAGTCTTATTTTATTAACACAACCTAACCATTTTAATTTCAAGAGTTTGAAAATTCAAAACACACATTTAACTCACTTAAGTTATTAACATAAGATGTTATAAAATTAATGAGGTGATAAGTTAACAAAACTAAAATGGAGGGTTTAGAGGGGTTAGGAAAGTGAGGGGTTAATAGGATTAGGGAGTTTAAGGAATTTGAAAAGGTGGGGGGTTTGTGTGGGTCCCACCCTTTCAAATATTCACACATGGGAAGTTGGATGGATGTGGACCCACCACCAACTTCCCATGGGAGAAGTTAACCACATAACATGAAATAAAATTGATTCAACAATTTTATTCACTTTATTTAATTAATCCCCAAAAATTAACTTCTTCTCCCGCACAAACGCAACTACGGTAAAGGTTCCCTTAAGCGATTACCGGCGTTGTGAATTCATCGGTGCCATCGGATTTCAATTCCGAGCACCGGTTCAAAATATAGGAAAACCCGCTCGTTCGTTCATTGAATGTACCCGAGCCAAACTTCGGAAATTGATTCCGGGCACTCTGGGCCTTGGAATCAAGTGCCGTCAGAAACCGCATTCTTGTAAAATCCCAAAGAAAATTTAGAAAAAATTTCCCTTGAATTTTATGGGTCTTTACAATATAGGTCAATGTTGGTTCTGTGGATAATTCCTCCATTAACCCTCAGATATGGTCAAACAAGGGAATCATCTCCCCCTTTTTAATAGCATAGTCACCATTGACATGCATGATGGCCAGTTCTGAGTCACATTTTACCTAAAGGTTTTGTACTTATGCCTGGAGTGCGAGCTCCAAGCCTGCAATGAGGGCTTGATACTCTGCCTCATTGTTCGTACATCCTTCTGACAGGATGAAGGAATATGGCCCGAATGAATTTTCTGGGGACATGATTATGATCCCCAAACCCACCTTGTTAAATTTGGGATCCTCCATCCTCTTCCCAATCAGGCATCAGGATGCGTTATCTAAGTATATTTCCCATGATGGGAACTCTTCTTGAACTGAGAAGATGTCTTCATCCGGTAGCTCAACGTTCGGTGCGGTGGTCCCTGTTGAGGGGTGCTCTGCCAGAAAATTTGCTAATTCCTAGCCTTTGATGGATTTCTGAGGCATAAACCAGATGTCCAACTATTGCAGGATGACTGCCCATTGGGATAGGCACCCAGTTAGCATCGGGCGGTTGAGGATGTACTTGAGCAGGTTACTACGCGAGACCAAATGGACTTCATGATGCTACAGATAATGTCGCAATTTTTGAACTGTGAAAACCAAGGCCAAACAAGTCTTCTCGATGTTTGAGTATCGAGTTTCAGCATCAATCATGTTTCAGCTGAGGTAATAAAGTCTATTTTCACTGCCAGCATCATTTTTCTATGCCAGGAAGGCTCCTAGGGATTGCTATAGGGATGTCATGTATAGGATAAGAGGTCTTCCTTAAACCGGGGGCATGAACACCAGTGGGCTTAAGAGGAACTTCTTTAGGATGTCGAGTTCCTCTTGGAAATCATCTATCCATTGGTATGTAACCCCCTTTTTCATTAACCTGGTGAAGGGAAAACATTTACACTCCAGGTTGGCTATGAACCGCCTAATACAGTCCAAGTGTCCTTGGAATCCTCTAATCTTAGTGAAATTGCGGGGAGGTGGTTAACCAAGGATATCATTTATCTTTTAAGGGTCAAATTCGATGCCATGATGGTGTATGAAGAAGCCAAAAAAAATTCTTATGTTAACCCTGAAGGCACATTTCAGGTGTTTCATCTTTAGGCTATGTTGTCAATGTTTGTTGAAGACGGTTTCAAGGTCTGACAGGTGATTTGAGCGCTGTCTTGATTTGACCACCAAGTCATCCACATAGCATTCGACGAATCTCCCCAGGAATGGTTTAAAGATATTATGCATGGCACGTTGATATGTGGTGCCATAGTTCTTGAGACCAAGGGCATGACCCTGTGACAGAATACTCTTTGAGGGGCCCTGAGGGTAGTGGCATCTTTGTCTTCTTGGGCCATCCTGATTTTATTATACCCAGAATAACTGTCCATAAAGAAGAGAGCCTCATACTTGTCTGTTGCATCATTTAATAACACAGTGATTAGGATCGGGAAATATTTTTTCAGGAAATGCCGATTGAGATCTCTGAAATCGATACAAGCGAAAATTTTTCCGTTCTTTTTCTTATAGGGGAAAATTTTGGCTAGCCAGATGGGGTATTGGACCACCCAAATGAATCCTTCTTTAATAATCTTATCGACTTCAATATCTATTTTCACATCATGTGTGGGGTGCATCATTTCAGCGGCTTGTTTATAGCCCTGGCGGTCCTCTGGCAGACCTAAGTGGTGCATCACCACTTCGGGATTGAGTCCCGGCATTTATCTGTAATTCTAGGAAAAAATATCTCAATGTTGCCTTAGGAAAAAGGTATATACCCCACGCTCCTCAGGAGACATGGCTCTACTAAAGAGAGTGGGACTCAAGTCTTCCTCGGTAGCCAGGTTTATTTCCCTGAGCTCATCCACAGTGGTGGAGATACATTCCTCAAATGTGGGAGGTGCATCCCTGAGATATTCCTCCTCTTCTTCCCCCACATTCTCATCTTCTTGAACCTATGAGGGTATAATTCTCAGAACGGGCTCTTGAGAGTTCCGAGTCGAGGCATTGTGGGTGTCCTCTCTCAAGTATTCACCCGTAAATTGAGGGTTAGTGGTCGTTTCTTCACTGGTAGGCTCAGGCGTCATTGCTGAAGTCATGAGGATAGCTAAGTACATGTCCGGACATGAACTCCTTCTCTCAACATGGTTGATGGGTAGTACATAGTCCTCATAGAGCTTCTTTAGGGGTTCATTAGGAACTATTTTCAGGCCATTTGAAGCGGGGATCCAATAGATACCATCGATCTAAGGCTTCTTATTCTTTTTCTCATAAAAGCTGGTGTCAATGTAGTATGACTTGGAGAGCTTGAAAGGGGACTTGTCGGTTTGCCATGTTCCACCTTTTCCATTGATGAAATACTTAATACACTTGTGATAGGATGAAGGCATGGCCATGTGCTTATAGAGCCATGACCTTCCCAGTATGGCATTGAATGATGTGTTCTTCCAGACCACCAAGAATTCCGAGTAGGCCAAAAGGTTTCCAAAATGTGTTTTTAGATTGATTTGTCCCATTGGATTCTATTCACTCTTGTCGTAACCCAACAGAGTTGTGGATGAGAGTATTAGATCATCTTCACTGTAGCCCAACTTACAGAGTGTCTGTAGGGGATGGTGGGTAACTCCAAATCCGTTGTCAATAAAGACATTTTGGATCTCAAAATCATTTAGTGTAGCGGACACATATACTGGTTTGATGTCTCCTTACATGATGGAATATTCATCCTGATTAGTGAAGGAAATCACCACATTGCATTCAGCCGGGCCAGTCTCCGTCTGGTAAATCTCGGTGGCGGCTACCTTAGCTTGAAACTCCTAGGGGATGAGCAATGCTTCTATAAGGGCCTCCCTGAGATCTGTTGACAAACTTAGGGCATCCAGGATTGATAGTTTGGCTGGTACTGATGCCAGTTGCTTAAGGATATCGTATTTCTGCTCTAGTGGCTGAATCTTCTCCATTTTTATGAGATTTTTAATGGGCACTTTGGCAGATGAAATATGTGATGAGGAAGGACCGGCCACAGGGTCGGATTTCGACGATGTTCCCACTTTTTGGGGGCTCGGCCCGGCCGGTCTATTTGTGCGCACTAGGAGGCTAGACACTTGTTCCTCCTTTTATGGGTACTGTAGAATGATGGGGCCAAAGTGGGTGCTTGTGGGGGTGAAGAGATATTATTTCTCCTGCTGAGTCCATTGAAGGGATCTCCCATGGGTTTCCGTGATATTAATTGTTTGGGCCGAGGTAAAACAATAGGGTTGGTTTCGGCTGCGACTAAATCTCCCCCTGGAATCCCCTTCTTCTGTGATTTCTCCTCTTGGCCCCTTGTGTTGTGAACTTGGGTTCGTAACCATACCCTTTATCAGGGAATTATTCCATTAGATGGATGATGTTGATGGTACCAAAGATTACCTCCTCGTCCTATGACAGGTCAAACTGGTCGGTTGTCCCTAGTAGTGTTGTTTGGTGGGTCGGTGCACGTGGTTCCAAGTTTGAGGGCATAAAATCCGATAGTGTCGGGGCTAACTTCAGCCTCATTTCAGACTTCTCCTATTGTTCTTGTCTCCTCTATTTTCGATTACGCCTAGATGACCGGCTTATGTAGGGTTGTCAGACTGATATTCTCGGTTGTGCGGCTTTAGGGGCTATTGGTGGCAACACCGGCTACTGTAGTTGAGCTCGGAGTATGCCTTGATCTCGATTGAAAGTCTTCTGAGTCATCCAATCATCAAATTTCCACCCCTTCTTGCTGGTGACTTCCTTCCACCCCTCCCCTTTGTCGGAGTCAGTGGCAGAAATATACGACACATGTGTTGGAGGTGGTCCCAACTCCACCTGCCCGGAGTCTACCATCCTTTGTAGGAAGTCATTAAAGACGAAGCATTCATGGATATTGTTCCCCAACATTTGATGGTAGGGACAGTAATCTGGCCTGTCATCATGGCTAACTTCTTTGGGATTACTTGGCTCCATGAGGTGGAGAAAATTTCAATTCATGGCGGTGATGAAGTAGACACTGACTTGATCCTCTCGGAACTAGTATAATTTGTTTCTTCATTCCCAAAACTGGTTCTGGTTCGATCCCCTCTAATGGTTCTTCTTAGTAAGAGGTGGCCGCTAATATACAAGGGGCCTTGAAGATTTGGTGGAGGCCTAGGTGGTGGATCAAACGCAGGGGCTTGCTTGAGCGTGACAGAGGATGCTTTAGCTCTAAGTGATCTCTTTGCAGGAGCTTGTGAGGTTATTCGGGACTTCATATTAGTCTGATGCAGGGAGTCTTCAATTATCTGGGCAATGGCAGAGAGATTTCGGAAGCCAGTGGTGCACTACACTGGTATGAGAGATGTTCATAGCTCATCTCGAAGGTTATCGATGCATATGGAAAGCATCTCATCATGGGGTAGGGGCTGTTCAGAGAGTAGTTCAGACCCTTCCATATGGCGATGAAATCTGAGACCCGCTCGTTCTCCCTCTATTTTCAATTCATGAGGTCATTGATCATTGTTTTAGGCAGCGTTGAGCTGAAGTGGAACAAGAACTGCTGTCGAAGGTCTTCCCAACATTTTATTGACTGAGATGGCAGACTTGTATACTAGATGAAGGAAGATCCTTGCAAGGTCCGCATGAAGCATCTAATTTTCACTGCTTCATGTTGTTCCGGGGATCCCATAATATGGTTGTAATAAGACGTGTAGTGCATCAAATGTTGTTCCGGATCACCTGATCCATTGAAAATAGAGAATACAGGGCTCCCAAAATTGGGTGGAAGATGCGTGTTGCTTACCCAATCTGGGTAGGGCTTTTGATCTGGCTGTACTGGAGTGCATCAACCTTCTATTTCTTCTAATATAGCTGTCAGTGCCTTGATGGTGTTGGCAAGACCCTTGTTTACATCCTGTTGGGACCGGTCTTGGGCAAGTGTAGCCTGAGGCATTGCTTGAGGATCTGGCTCGGTTGGCACCAAGGGTGCATATATCATTTGTGGCACCTTCGGAGGGTTTAGACGTACTCGTTATGGTTGCTTCATGAGTGGAGCGAAGTCTTGGTATTCATTCGAATTCATGTTCAGGTAGTTGGATGGGCCAGGCGCCGCATTGGGCAGGGGCCCTGACCGCGCTTCGTTTGCCGGGGAAAACCTTGGTCTTTGAGGGGAACTTGCTGGGAGTGAGTTGTGTTGCTCTTCTTGGGAAGCTCTTTCAATAATATGGTTCCTCTGGAGTAGCTCGGCATTAAGCCACCTCAATTATTTCATTTCCTCTTCCTGTCGAGCGAATCCTTCTTTGAGTGTAAGTGGCTCGTTTTTATTGAGATAAGGAGGTGGGTTAAGGGTAACTGGTCCTATATTCTTATCCTTGTTGGAAGATCGTAGGGTAAGTGGAGGAGGGTTAGCTGGAGTGGAGGCCATATTTAGGGTGGCCCTCTAGTTCCGAGTGTGCGCACCTAATGGTTCGTTCTGAATAACAACCAGAATGGAACCGTTGTCTCCTGATCCATCCGAATTTGCATAATCTTCGGTGTAACCCATGGGGTTAAACTCTATGGCGTTGATGGATGCATATCATTGGGTGGAGGAGATGTCATATTCCAAATAGGAATAAGATCTCATGCGCCTTTTACTGGTATTCCCCTTCAGGTCCCGGGATTTATTCCGAACTCCTTGACGAAGGGTGACGCGGAGAGTTCACTAATGCAACCTTACGGCATTCCTCCCTCTTGAAGGGGATGATGATTCAAAGGAGGGGATAGGGCACGAAACTCCTCATCTAACTATCCTCCCTAGATGAGAGAATACTGATTCTCATAGGGGAGGTTGTTGTTGAGGTGGTAAAAATTCCCCATTCCATGAGGGCTGGGGTTGGCTCCGTTCCAGGGAAGTTGAGTCTCTGCCCATTTTTAATGGTCTTATGGGGGCATTTGTTGTTAAAAATGCCCCCATCCCTACAGGCTGGGGCTGGCCCGGAATTGCGACAGTGGTTGCTGCTATCACTGCTTGCCTGATCTTGCGTGCCCCTATTCAGGGGTGAACTGGATCAGATGTCAAGTTCACCTGTGAATCAATCCCTTCTAGGGAGGCAAGCAATGACTGTTGATTGGCCACTATTAGGCGAGAGTCATGTTGTATTCTTTTAGTGGCCTGATTCAGGAGTTTTTTAATGGCTTTTTCTTATCAGGTTTGATGCTTCTAGTACTTAGTCAAGGCCTATCTCTGTTGGGTGTGTCACCTTTCTTGAATAGGGACCTCACTCGATTGATGTCTTGACATGATGACATTTTAAGGAAATATGTTGAACTGGTTCTTCTGGGTAGGGAGCATAGTGAAATGCAAAGCTCCATGATCTCCACACCCTCTGATATAAACTCCCATCAGAGCGTCACCAATGAGGTGGTGTATCTGGTGTAGTGTATAGACGTAGGTGAACTCAAGGTTTTCATTACGCCTCTCAGGTCGCGGTTGTCTCTCCAAAGGAAGAGCTTCCAGGTCGATGTGACGTAGGAGGTCTTATATTGTATTTACATGGTATACATACCCATCGTAGGTCATGAAGCTTTATTTTAGCCAGTAGAGGGTTATCCATATATTGGAGCGAATTTCGTGCACACATTCATCTGGAAACATTCTGGGTATGTAGAAATTGAGAGGTGTTCATGGGCCAAAACATAACTGGTACATCATCTCTTTCCAGACATTTCCTCAGGTGCAACATGTCAGCATACTCATCCTCTAGTGATTACTCTACATGGTCGGCCCAACTGAGACGCTCACTGATAGTGTGGTTGGGGGAAGTTGGGCTAGTAGGTATTGAATTTTCATCCTTTTGAGTGCCTTGGCATATGAGTGCTTTTCTGTGCCTGATTCGGCAGGGGGAGGACCTTTTTGTCAATATGATATGTCACTATGCGGAGGACCTTCGCAATAACTTCCATCATGGTGACGATGACCATCATGGTTTGACGTTCGATGTGTATATTGGTGGGGACCTTCAAGACACACTATGACAAGGGGAGGAACTTCTTGGTGCTTGGGTCCATTGCGGGTAGGAACTTCACAATGGCGGTCTTGGTGGCGAGGAAAACCATCACAACTGCCGCAATGGTGAGGACTACCATCACAGCTATCGTAGGGAGAATGCCTGAGGGGTATACCCTAGGAAGGGCATTCAGAATGTTCCGAAATGGGGGGAGGGACTTCTCATTTCTTAACGTATCTACGGGGAGGACCTTTGTTATCATAGTGGTGAGGACTACAATCGTGATTTGATGCATAGTTGCGCGGAGTGTCGTTGCAACATAACCCCTTGGGAGGACCTTCAGGGTAGGCCACGACAAGGAGAGGGCCTTCTTGTCGTGATGAGACATCACTACGGGGAGGGCCTCTGAAGTTGGGACTACAATAGTGAGGACTACTATCATAATCTGTGGTCCCACTACAGGGAGTTTTTTTGCAGTGTATACCCTGGGGAGAACCTTTAGGGTGGACTGTAGTAAGTGGAGGTCTTTCTTTCTACTCGATCTTTTGGTCATGCGGAGGGCTTCCATGACTCGCATCAAAAGAGAAGCTCTTGTGATCAATCGTTATATTCCCATGGGGGAGGCCCCTGTGGGTGCTCTGGGTAGGACCTCCCGAGCTGCTGGTAGTGACATTGCGGGGAGGACCTTTGGAACTACTAATGGTAGTCCCATCATATGGTAATGGGTGTGCAGGGTTATAAGCTTTAGATATGTGCTTAGCGGCATTGGGAGCCCTAGATTTCAGCAGAACAGAGTCATCAACCCACTCTTTATTTTCCAGCTACCTTTGGCATGTTTGGGACGCTTTCTTGCAGGCAGCGGGGACCGTCTGCTTTTGATAACGGGATTCAACTTTGATTACCTTTCTAATTGGGTCCTGTGATGCTGCCGGGATATTCCGAAAAAAATCATGACTTTTAAAAGGGATATATGCCTATATTGGAGCATCCACGATGATGGATGGGTGTCCCCCAAGTTGTACCAAGTTAGGTTTCTCGATCTGGTTTCCCTTGTTTCCCAGATTATGGCTGGCAACCCTTCTGGGAAAAATAAGGGTTGCAGATCTGCTCCTAGGCAGCTATCTCGACTCATATATGAGTCGCCTCAATTTGGGAGATGGGCTCACTGGCCCAGGTCCTTGCTGTTTCTGCAGATAGAATCACATTCTGGAAAGTCTGCAATATATGATATGGGATCAAAACCTACTCCTCCATAATTTCCATGATATTCAGAGAGACATCTTTGGATGGAATGGGTATGAAGGCCCATTCCGATATCGGAGTAGGAATATCCTACTCTAGCCCTCTGGTGGTTAGTGGGTACTGACAATTCTCTTGTGTCGAGGTAGGTGAACGAGTCTTCCCCTGTTCTGGGATATGCAGGTTTATCTTTCAATTTGTCGCCACATCAGGATGGCAGACTTTACTTGCATCTATAGGGAGCTGGCCCTACATATGTTGGTTCCCCACTGTATCGAGTCGGTGGATTTTTTTGGTAGGGAGACGTGACTGGCTATTAATTTTCACCACATATGGATGGCGGGGATCGTTGATCACCACCACATCAGGATGGTAGGCATCAGGATCATCTTCTAGGTGCTGGTCCTGCAAGCGCTGGGTTTCCACCACGTCTGGTTGGTGGGCTTCATGTCCCTTGAAAAGGAGAGGTGTCTGCTGGGTAGGTGTCATACGGTGTGAGTGATGGGCTTGATGGAGCTTGGTGGGGATGCGCGACAGCTCGTATGATGCCACCATGTCTGGATGGCGGGATTTGGAGGAGCGGACAGGTGTTTGTTCCTGCTTGTAATACGTCTCCGTGATTGGGTAGCGGAGCTCCACCGTAGGGACAAGGGTGGTGACCGGTCCCTGGTTGTATGTTTGTCGCCATCGTCGGGTGGTCTAATGGGCCGGAGCTTGGGGAGCCTGGGCCTGGATCCTTGGGGTTACATCCTCCTTTGCATGAGGATATTGAGTCGTGGCGTAACCGCGACGATGTCTTCCGGTGGGGGAATTAGAGCGGAACCCCAATTTAGAGGGGATGAAGTCCCCAGTGTCGACCTCATCTACCTCCCTAAGATATGGGAGGTACGCGATGTCTCTTTCCGGGGATAGACTCCTGAAATGGTTTGAGATGGCAACAGGAGATGTCTGGATCTGCTTTCGCGACCGCTGCTAGGCAGGCGACCGGCGGATCTTGGCGGATTGGAGGGCGTGCTTGGCCGCCTCCACCGTCAGGAGAGTACCATTCAAGTGGTAATCTTAGATCAACACATCTAAGACCCATCATTGAAGAAGCTGAGTAGGTGATGGGGTCCTTCATTGGTGAGGATGTCGGGTTATTGCATTGCTTGAAGTACACGTTTGTGAGTTCCTTTGTGATGCCATTGGATCGAATGGAGTTATGATTGGTACCTGTAAAATATTTTAACAAATAAAAAAAACCTATCAAATCAGCATCTCATTATCCCATGCATAATTAATTACCTTGCATGGCCCTCCATACGGTTATAAGGGGAAAAGAGTATGATTAGGTTAAATCTGTCACGCTTGGTTAAAGATTCATATCGGGTTCACCATTTTTTGTTTTGACTGATGGGGAAAACGTGTGCAGCCCGATGTTTTATTAGAGAAGGTTCGGTTCTGCTTAATCACTCATATCAAGTGCACCGTTTTCGTTTCGAAATGCCCAATGGTTCCATATCCAAAGATACATGGACCTGCATTCCAAAGGCAAGTGTTTGCTGGGTGATTTGCCCAGCGGCACTTAAGAACTCACATTGGTCGATAGGAAGTAAAGTCATGCTCATCACATCCTTTTGGGGGGAATTATTTCTTGTTCTAGGACAATCTTATTTATTTAATACGTATTCATATGTTCACGAATCATTGGTTTATACCCAACCATAGTATATTACTCCTGGTTGGCAATGGTCGGCTGAACACAGGGATTCAAAATCATTTAGTCCTGAGGTTTACCATCCCTCATTGGATTAATGACTCCGAGGAGTTTGGACTAATTGAGACGGTACTAGTTTTGAGCCTTGTAACCTGATGCTCTAGAGTTTATTGTCATCCAGGGGGACAGATAACGAATTGAGAATTTGGATCGAACTAGTGATATGGGCTACCTATATATCCTTGTGAGAGAAATCAGAATCCACATAGTTTGGTGCCACTTGACGGGACACATAACCTCTTGAGGTTGTGCGACAAGGAACCAACTGTATAGTTTAACGTCTTGTGGAAAGGACACCCAGGTGAGAGATCCCCGGTCAAAGTTGGTGCAGGACTTACGCCAAAGCTGCCTCGATTGGGATTGAAACTCAAGGAGGCTTCCTACATACCCTTATTAGGAGACAGGGATCAAAACCCACATAGTCCGTTTTAAGGGTCGTGATTGTGCAGATGCCATGCCCATCACAAATCTCTAAGCCCACGTGAGTCATGATCGATGTGAGAAACAAGAAAATGTGACAGACTTGGAAAGCCTCACACTTTTTCCTCCACAAAGGAAAGTGGTCAGAACCATAAGACTCTCCTTCTTACGGATGTCAGAGGAAGGTAGAAGTCATGGCGACAGGAATGTGGGTGAGGTGGGGGAGCAATGAACCTTCCTGTAATAGAGCAAAAGGCCATTGGCTTTCAGTGAGGATGGTGCAGTGCTTACTTCAGGAGGGATTCTTAGACACTCCCCGAAAAGGGGAGAAGTGCTCACTGCTGGTGCTCATCAAATGGAAACGGAATAGGATACCTCGATCCTGGTAAGTGGAGAGGCACAAAGGGGACTCCTGGGCTCGGACCCTGCACTACCTTGGGAATGTGAACCCAGGAATGCTTCGGGAATCCGCTCAAGGGTCGGGGCAACCCATTTCTCCTCGCCTACCATGGGTATGTGAACTCAAAGTGGCATGCTGACGCGCCTGAAAGTTTCATCTTATGGGTCCAGTGGCTTCGGTAGAGGCCTTCGCTCGGGGCCGGTGAATAGGCGAGAGATGGGATTGCGGAGGATCGGACCGGATTGGAAGGTTTTCTCGGGGAATGGAAACACCGAATGATTTGGCGGGTCACATGGGTGTATGAGGACTGGCTCCCTTCGCGTAGGGGGTGGTATGCGGCTGGAGAGGTTGTCCACGTACCAGGGTGGTACACGGACTAATAGGCATCCCGCGTACCAGGGCGGTAGGCGACTTCGGGTTCGGCCTGCGTACTAGGTTGATACGCAGTGGAGTCCACGCAAGCAGTGGCAGTCAAGGGCGTTGCTGGTCAGGGGCTCACCAGTCAGGGCTTCGTCCGCATAGGAGGCTGCTACGCAGTGCTTCGGATCGAAAAAAGGGCATAAACTCCCGGGACCATGGGGAGTACATCCATGGAGGGGCCATGGCTCGTGGTTTTTATTTTAATTTTGCGGTTCACTAATTTTTTATGTGTCTTTAGGTTCCTTGTCAATTAATTTCTAGTTGAATACCTATTATGGTTCCCGAATTGGATCTTCGTTGTTCGCGAAATCCTAAGCTCCTTCCTCAGGAATCAATCCTTCAGAAGTCAATCTCTAAACCTTCCCGCCGATTGAGTCCAATCAATTTATCCCCCGATCTCCGAATCCTTCTACCCCAATCTAATCGATCTCTTTCTTCTCCCCCTCGATGTCCTTTTATAGAGGGGGAAATCGATGTATCTGTGGTCATGCTACACCTTTTGCGGAGACCAATGACCAAAAACCCGGTTTACAGAATACTTGGTCAATCTGCAACTAGCGGGGAGTCATTAAATGCTCCTCATCCGCAAACCAAATCTGTGGTTTGCGGTCGCGCAGGGCTCCACCTCTATTCTGTAAATGATTGTGCATGCAGTCTAGGACGGTTGGCGCATTTCACATCTTGGGTGGTTCGTGACGATGGACAGGCCAGGTGCATGTCCTACTTTGCGCCTTCGGAGGGGTTCCGCCTCCGTTTCGTGAATGACACTCATCAACGGAGGGGGCGGCTTGCTCCACCAGCAGCGTACCATCAATGCTGGGCCGGTATGCAGACCGGTCGATCCTTTTCCAATCTTGATTATTCTCCATTTCCCACCCCCCCGATCCTCTGAGGGGAGTTGGGTATAATATTTTCACAAATTAAGTGGAATTATCATTCCTCTTTGCGGATTTTTCCAAACCCTAAAAACACCTACTATAGGTTTGTATTAGAGTGATCCTCCAGTATCATCTTATCATTCAATCCAGACTAGAAGAAAAAATGATGAAGGGAGGAAAATACTAAATATATGTCATATTATCTTCCACCTGAATAACTATATCGATACTTAGAATAACGACTAGTTGAAAAAAAATAATTGAGTTCTCACTGGAGAGAATTTAATGAGACTGATAATGTTCAAATATGTGTTCAAATGAATAAATGGGATCAAAATCAATGAAATTGGATCAAAAGAGTCCTCCCAGTGTGAGGTATGTCCACTAATGGAATAAATATAAATAGGTTTAATGTTATAAATATTTTAATGAAAAACTTGTAATTTCACACCAAAATACTAGACCACACGGTTTGTCCACACGGTTTTCCAAACTGTGTACCAACTGTGTGCCATTTATAGTGTTAAGTGGAACCACACATAGTTACTAAGTGATGTATTTCTACTCGTGAAAAATATTTTCCTCATCCCACTATTAAGAAAATGCATAAAAATTCATGGTAATGTTCCTCCATTCACATAGTTTCCTTAAGTTGTGTGGGATCATTTGGCCCTCTACCCAAGCCATTCATGGTTAGACAAACTATGTGTCCTATCCCATATGGTTTCTCCTAGCCATGTGTCCTGCTTTATATATCCAAAAATCCAGGTTCTAGGACCCAAACAATCTTCATACACCCTTGTAACATCTCATTACGTATTATTATGTGTATTGACCCATTGATTTGAGTATCTAATGTTGGCTATCTTTGTGTATAGTTTTCTGGTTTTTTTGGAGATTTTAAAATGTTTTTGGGAATGTTCATGGTTTTCCTACAATTTACGCATGGTTAGACAAAGTGTGAAACTTATAATTTATGGAGTCACATGATTTAAGAGTGGATAAACTATGTGGGAAGCCTATGTGTGAAGCTCTTTCACTAGATCTATTTTGTGTGCATGGTTTGGTACCTGGTTTTTACAAACTGTGTGACCTGACCGAGAAAACTATGAAAATGATAATTAATGATCTGAAAATTGTAATTAAAATTTTGAAACCCCATTATATTCCCTAAACTTATCCCAATTGAAACTAAATCGATCATTTGGATTTTTTGGTCCCTCTAGATCCATTTTGGCTCCATAAACCTCATCCCTTGGTGGATCGAAGTGCCAATCGAAGCAGAGATCTTCTTTTTTAGTGAGTTATTTTATTCTTGATCTTGGATCTCCCATATTCTCTCGATTCCTTATCCCGAGAGGTTATTATACCCTTTTGAATCATTTTTTATAATGTGTAATTTTAGATCTTGGATCCCTTATCTATTATCAAGATTTTTCTACTTATATTTTGTGTTATTCATCAAAGGAAACAAAACTTAGATTTCTTTACAGTTGGATTCAAAATATTCCAAGTGTTTGTTTATATTATTTTCCTCCATTTTTTAATTCATTATTACTTGATTATACAAATATACTTGTTTCTTAATTTGAATCAAAAGTTCTATGAAATATCTCCTTGAAAATTCCATGTGAATTATTTTTTGAACATTTTCTTTTCGAATTGAACATGGAATTAATTGAATGGATATAATATTGATCTATCACACGTTTTTGTGAATTTTTTAATTCCATATTTTTGAAATTTATTTTCAATGAACTCTTAAAGGTTGTTTTGGTGAAATTGAGGACTTTTTCTTGGGTTTTTTTTCTTAAAATAAAATTCCTTGATTTAAATGGAATGAGTGGAACTATTTGATGTTTCGTTAGTAGTTTCAAATGATTGAATTTATTAAATAACCAAGAACTGTCTTTGATTTATTTTACCCTTGTTTTGAAATGGGTGTTCTTTGGTTATATGATATTATTGATTTATATGAATGGAAATATGGTTTAAACACATGTTTTTAAATGTATTAAAACCTTTTAAAATTATTATACTTACTTTTAATTCTTTAGTTATTCATAAAAATAAATGATTGTTTTATAGTACTCTTTTTAATTATAATGATTATTTGTGAAACGAAATGGGTATTATTTCCCTTTTAATTTTTAATTGTATTAAGGGATTTGAATTGAATTTATAATTCTTGATGGCTAGGTGGGAACTTAATGATGATCATATATTATAATAATCCCTTAATTTTTCTTTCACTATTATTTTAATTTCCATATTTTTGTGTTAAAAATGTATTGTTTACTTTAAGGGAGTTTTGGGGTGAGAGTGAGAAGTTATTCGATGTCCACTTTCCATTATTGATAGTGATGAGGATCCCTATTCTGACCCTCTTAACATGACTATATCACTCACCTCTTTTTTCTAGTCATGTGAACCTATATAGTTACTTGTTATGAACATGATATATGCTTCATTAGTGGAATCACACCCCGTCTGGTGTATCCAAAGATAACATGAAAGGTTCAGGATATGGATGTGTGTCCAGGAAAGTGGTTGTATGTGGAACTAGTTTTCATGAGACCTATGAGACTATATATAATCCATGAAATTAGTCATGTTTTAATTTGATTATATATTATGAGGTTGAATAACTGTCATACCTATGTTGTACCCATGACTTCCATATACTTGATCGCGATTAAAGAAAATTTTCATTTTCACTCTTTTGAACCTAATTTTCCTTACTTGATTTGTTTATTGTTATTATGAACCTTGAAACTATTTTAATGACCCTTTATCAAATTTCTATATTAGGTTAATATCCTATTATTTTTATGATTTTCTCACTCCATCATGTGATATTATTTTCAATGATTTTCAAGAAAATGTTTAGTTTTGGCATGGTGATATGGTATGTTTAAGGGCTTTGGTTTGATAAATGTTTTTTATATGTTTTAAACCATATTTTTAAACTAATCCACATAATTTTTTGAATGTAATCCTATTATATAATATTTGACTTTTGTTATGATGTAAACACAATGAATATTTAGTGGGATCCTACTGGGATCTTTCGCTCACACCCTGCATCTATCATTTGGTATTTTCATCCTTTATGATATTATAATAGGTCATTATGCTCTCACCTACCATTCTAGTTTGGAGTTAGGGTGCCCTAGAGGGGTTGACTTGGTACATGGTGGGTGGTCATGGAAAAATAGGATATGGGTGTTTGGAAGCTTTTTTCTATTTCTAGTTTTTTATCATCTCCTTGTATATGTTAAGATTATGTTTATTTATGAATCTGATGATGTTTCCATAGTGGACTCTTTTATTTTAATATTTTGAGGGTGAAACATTTTCCAATGTTTATTTATTCATACTAAAGTGATTCTCTTCAAACCATGGATATTTTTAACGCTCTTCTACTAAATTAAAAATCAACTCGAATATTAGTTTAGATGGTATTTTTGGTTGGTTCATCACAGATGGTATCATAGGAGGTATTTTCTTAAAGGGAAGTACTTGAAATTGAAATCCCTTATCTTATATAGGGTTATTAATTATAAAAAGAAGATTCAGAATGTTTCGGGCCTCAAGATGTAGTTTGTGGGTGGGTTCTTGATCACATCCACTACATGAAGAGACATGAGTTACCTGTCAAAGTGGGTACTTGAGTTTTTATTTTGAGGAATTTATTAGGGAAATTGAGAATTTGATTCCAATGAGATTATCACTTATTTTGGGAATATCTTATGAGTTTTTAATTGGAGTGGAAAGATGACCATAGTTACAATAGGAATTAATCGTATGGTCAACTGTGAGTTATTGGTGTGACTGATCAGGAAGTCAATCCATGATCTTTTGTGAAATTGGTGTTCATTTTGCCTGCCCATGCTATGAATCCATGTATAGTTCTACTCCAACTAAAACTTGATACCTTTTATGTTAACTTCTAGGGGACCTGACTTGAGTGAGGTTAGTTGGGATAGTTATGAATATTGTAGGTTTTAAGATTATTTGTGGTTGCTTCAGATTTAACCCCTTGATGATGATTTTAAATCCATTCTTAAAACCAAACTGTGTCTTAAAAAACATTTTTATTGAGTTATTTAAGAAAAATTTTTAATTACAAAAAAGTGATTTTTATGAAATTCTTGGTTTGTAAAATTGATTTTCAAAGATTCATGTGGGATGTGGTAAATAAATTTTTATGAAGGAATTTTGGTTTATAATGGATTTAAAATGAGAATGGTTTTTGATAAATGGAAAATGGGATTAATATTTTTGAAACCATTTGTAACACCCTGACCCTAGTTACCCAAATTCGGTGCATTATTACAAAAAATTGGCATGATCACAAAATATCATTTCTTGAAAGGCCGATTAGTTTAGTAGCCTTGGAAGTACTACATATATGATTATGTTTTACATTACAATATAAAATGAAAACCTACAACAATATTTCCTCCTTGGACCACATTTATTTCCCTTAGAATGTCCTTGTAGGTAAGTCATAATATAATTCTTCACATCCTGGAAAAAATAAAACATAGAAAGGGGTTACCTCATATTCTCAGTAAGGATAAAAATATAGTGGGAACTTTCAAAAATAAGTATAGACATTTAAGGGAATCTATAAGACTAAAAAAGCCTTTTAAACATAAAATTCATCTTAATATGGAAAATATAAATGAAAATAATGCCATTTACTTATTCACATGGATATTCTAATCGTCGAATATTCACATGAAATATCAATATCCAATTTCATAATGATGTAATTCATAATTCTAGACTTCATAACCACATATTCACGGCCTTGTGCCAAGACTACAAATATGATTTGGTGAAGGCCTTGTTCCAAGACACTATTTTTGTCTCATGAGACCTACTGAAGCATCAAGGAGCTATAGAAGGCTCCACCAATCACATACTAAGTCCAATTCATTCCTCATACTAATGGGTGAAACATAATCTAAACATTTATTTTAAAACTGGCATATGAAATTTCAGTTTTTTTACCACAAACCACAAATGGCATAAAAATAGAACATCCACGTTCAATCATAACTCATTATATACAATATGGATGATTGTATTATGATAAATAAACCTCAATCAAGAATAAAATACACTTAAGGATATTGAAATAGATGAAAATAGTCATTAAACTATTTTAAGATAAATATCCACTTTTTCTTGAAAACATTTAAATGTCGCACTATTTATCAAATAAGTCATTTAAAATTGATTTTTGAATAAACATTTCCCATAACAGTTTGAATATTTTGTAAGTATTTTTAATTTTAAAACATTAATTTCCATAAAAATAAATCCGTAAAATAATTTTTAGATGATGGACATTAATGAGAAATATTTAATAAAATAAATCATTAAAACATTTAAAATGATATTTTATTAGAGTTCCTAACCAAATGAAAGCTGTTTGAATAAAAATAATTGAGGTAATAAAAAAATTATAATATCCTGTGAATAAATGGATTCATTGTATACTATGTCAAATTATAGTATATACACCATATAAAAATTAATTGGTGCATAAAAACAAAGAAGTCTCAATGGAATGTAAATTGAGATAAAGTCTCTTATAAAGACTGTATCCTTAGGTTAAGGATAAATCAATAACACCATTATGTGTGAAAATTATGAATACACCCAATATGATTGGATATTCATTGTAAATAAATAATAGTACATTCACACATATTGTTGTAAAAAACCCCAATGACTTGGATGCTTAACAAAATGAATGAAAATTGAGTTAAAATTACTCTTATCAAGTTTATATCAATGAATTAAGAAATTATCAATGGAGTGATTATGTGTATATTTTTTATATCCACAAAACATGGAGTGGAAATTACTACATAAACGATAAATAGTTATTCTATACATATTCTTGGAGTAAAATAATCAATGAAGTATGCGTAAAGCCCAATGAGTTGAAATTGAAATTTGAAATTCCCTTACTGATTTGGTAACTTACGAAACATACTCCCCATGAAATAAGTATCATAAAATTAAGATGTAAATACCCATAAATTAAATTATATTAGACAGAGAATGCAATCATGGGAAGTACATACACCCCACAAAAGAAAGTAGTGTCAATATAGCATGAATCTCACAGGAATAAGAAGTGATATGAAAACCCCTTACCTTGTACTTTTCATTTTTCAATGGTACGTTAACCTCATGTATAATAGTTAAATAATTGTTATCAAATTATAAAATAACCACATAGATAAATATTATATCATATATGATCTTATAATATTGATTTTTTAATAATATTTTAGTAGTATCATTATTTCGGGTGTTAACTGATTCATTTTCCTTTATATGTCTTATTATGAAATTCATGTTTGTTATAGATATGATGTATTTGATTCATATACAAAATTATATCAAGTCTTTAAAAATTATTTTTACTCATCAAATGAAAATTAGTCTTGAATGGTTACGATGTGGAATGACATCTCATCGTGTCGTGGAGATGGTAAGTCGTACGTACGCACGAGCGAAAATATCATTTTTTGATGGTGAAATATTATATAATTGGATGGTGTATCATATATATACAGAATCATTAACATTTTATATTTATTATTTACATAAGTTGTACTCGTTATTATACCTATCTAAATAATGATGTTTTTGAATAACAAACTACACCACCACGTGGATACACCAAGTCATACGTACACATATATGGTGACTTTGTCATTTATAGGATGGATAGAATAACTAATACTATTGTAACATATTTATAATAATATCACAGTATGTAAGAGGTACTGGAGTTATTATTTTGTTATGGAATCATCAATGAAATAGGAAGTGGAAGAATAAAAGAACATGAAAGAGGGTGGTGAGATTATTACCTCTTCATCAGGTGTTTCCTTTTGATTTTATACAAATTGCACCTTAGGCTGGCTTTATGAACAAATGAAGGACTATAGAATGTAGTGAAAGTAGTTGTGAGGACATTTGGGCAGGTTTTGGCCAAGCAAAATGGATTTGGAGGTGTGAAATTAAGATTATGGGAGGTACCCTTTTATAAGAGAGGTGAGGGTCACTTTAGAAAAACCGTGAAATATTATTTTATTATAAATAATTTTCTGTCTATAACGGATCAAAATTGATTTATTTAGAAGATAAGGTGGGTATGGGTCTAAATCCTATCATTTAATAGGTTTTAGATAAGTTTATTTCACCATATTAACCATATCTTTTAGTTTTAAATATTTGTTAAATAGATTAACTTTTACAGTGTCTTCTAGTATTCTTACACGACATGGTTAATAAAATTACTCTAAAATTCTAGGATATCCTCAACTGTTAATTAATTACATATATAATATTATTTAGACCTTTGGATGAGCATTATATTTTTAGGAATATTATATCAACCAATAATATAGTATTTGTTTTAAAAATTAATTTATGTCAATTTTAACACTATTTGGTATTTTGTTTTTGTGAAAGTCATAAAAACATTATAACTTCGAAATAAATTTATCTAATCCACTATAAAATATCATATTAATCTATAAAATTAGTGAAATTCATCAAAAGTATCAAATTACATTTACTTAGTTATTTGTAACATCAATTAGTTTAATTGCTCCTTAAAAATGTAACTACTGCATCATCATTGTGTCATAAATAAATTTAATTATATAATGTCTAAAAATTATAAATAAAATTAAATTATGTAGGAAATATTTTTATCTTTATAATGAATATTTGTAGCCGAATTTCCATTATGTTTAACCCTATATTAAAAATTGATTATTTATTAAACATTGAATTTGACACTTTTAACTCTTCTATAAATAAAATAATAATTAATGTCATAGTCTAATCCAAGTGGACCTATAGGGTCATATTTTATTTATAAGGTTTTTGTGGCCTAATTACACTTATTTAATTGAATTAGAACATGTTTTAGGGTAATTATATTATCTTTTTTACCCTTAATTTCCTTATTTACTTTTAACCGTGGTAAATAAAAGTCAAGAGTTACAATTCACCAAAAATTATTTTCATCCTATTGATCCAAATTTTACTTAATTATGTTAAGAGTGTCTCTCATATTTTTTAAATTCAACTCATAGAAGCGGTAAAATTATATTTTATAAAAATTTTCAAATACTCCTTGAAGGTGGGTAAAAGACGGTAAAAAGTTAAATAATTTTTTTTTATTTCTAAACTTATTATAAAATGACACCAATTAATTAAATTGAGATTCTATATATATTATGTATCTATTTTGACAAAAAATAAATTTTAATTAAATAAATAATTATTTAAATAAAACTCGATTTTAAACAATAACATAGTGTATTTCACTATTCTACAAAAATTTAATGTTTTTATAAAAATACCAAAAATTCACCCTAAGATAATTTTGAAATTTTGAATTCTAAAATGAAGTATTTTTTACCAAATACAAAACATATAAGTTGAATTTATTAATTTAAAATTAACTCCCACTTCCAAAACCAAAAAGTAGGTTATTAAAAAGTGAAAACTATTAAAAGATTGACATGTGTTTATGTCAAATTTAAATGTGAAATTACTTATAATGACCAACATTGTATTAAATGTTTAAAATATAATCTAATTATAATTCTAAATCATTCAAATTTTTAATTTTACAACATAAATTATTTTGAACAAAAAATTTGTTTTCGGTTGAAATTTAGTATTTTTCATTATTCCCACAAATATGAAAGTTATTAGAAAACACCAAGAATTTATCAAAACTAAATTTTTATGTCCCAATTATAAATAACAAGATTATTTTGTCAATTTTAATATACAAAAGTGTCAAATATTGGATTGAGAAAGGCTTCTCCATTAAAAGGTGGTAAAATTTCATTTTTTGAAAAACACTTTCTTTAGTTGAAAAAAATGCATTTGTTCTTATATTATGTCTAAGAAACACATTATATGGATTCTAAAATTATACGTAGTATATAAAATTAAAAAATCAGTTAAAAATATTCAATCCCACTTTTTGAATGGCATGTTTGGTAAGTCATGGTGCGCTCGAACTCAGTGTTATGTGTAGCGCAAGCTATTGAATTTCATTAAAGAAAATAACTTACAATGAAATCTTGGGGTGTTAAATTCTACCACCATTTTGGAAATTTCGTCCTCACAATTTTAAGATTGGCCTTGGGAACTTCTTTCAAAGTCCCACATCAAAAAAAAGAGTCAATAAAACTATAACTTTAAATGAAATAAAGAGAAGTACAAAGGTCACCCGAGATAACCCATACTCGGATTCCATATTGGAAAACCTGGATATGGAAGATAAACTAAGTGTCAAGTTGTGATGTAGAGTGATAGAAAACATGATCAAGAGAAAGTTAACAACTAGAAAATTTCAAACTTGTGATGGGAAAAAGGGTCAATAGTTTCCCAGTAGAAAAAGTAAACGGATAACATTTTTTTGTTTTAAGTTCCATTTCGTAATATTGAGGAATTATTTTATGAGATTCATTAAGAACATAAAGAGATATAATTAACTTTTCAATAGAGTTTTGTCCTTTAATAAATTTCTACCACTAACTTATCATTTTTTTAAATGATTAGTATTCAAGAAGACTTGGTCACACCTAAAACGCTGGAATCAACTTCTAGAGAATCACCTGATCCACAAAGAATAAACTATATATTTCCCTTGTCTTTAGAGATTAACCAAAACAAAAATGGTTAGAACAAGATCAGACGATCCCCAAAAAGAATAATCCTTTAAAGAAATAAATACTAATATTAATTTATAAAATTAAACTAACAATACCCAAAGTTCAATAAATACCATTCAATAAACAATAGTACTTAAAATCCATCAATATAATCCAAACTAATATTTAAACCCAAAACATAGAAGAATTTGAATACATAGTATTCCATGTTAAATTGTATCTCCAAATAACATCGACTACTATTAAAGTCACAGACTTAAAAGTAGTCAACCTAATCCCATATTCTCTATGATAGGTTAATAATGTGAATAAATAACATTAATCTCTATAAAAAATACATCATTATTATACAAATCAAATACCATAGTATTTCATTTTCCTTAGGCATAAAGTGTTCCCCACCGAGCAAACGTCTTCCAAAATAACATTTATCACATAATCATCAAATCATTTTCCTATAATAATGATATCCATTTAATAAACATATGATCCCAAATAAACTTATTATTTATCTATAAAATCATTTAACTAAAAAGAAATAGTCACACTAACCAGGGACTTTTCATAGTCCAGTGGTAGGCGATAAATCCGAGACGCACTTTAGTTTTGAGTTCGATTCCCACAGCTTTGTCTGAAGCGACGGGTTGTCACACTGTCAGCATGTTGTCCTTTTTCAAAAACTATATTTTATAGCTTTCCCAAAATGTTAAATTCCTCAAAATAACCATAAAATAATTTAACCACAAAAGTTATCTCATACCTCTCATTTTCATCACAAAATCTAATAACTTTTAATTGTCACAAAATCATGGATCATATAAACCCAAATTGTAATTTATAACTATATCCACAAAGGAAAAGTTAATTCTTCCTAAAATATTTTCTCATAAAAAATTGCAGGGTTACACATACAAGAGAAAAGTCTTACAAATTAATCCCATAAACAAATAGCACTAATACTTTTAAACATTTCGCTATCCATTAATTTAAACATAGGTTCTTCCTTGACCAAGACGTTATCCTATAGAATATGGCATTCACTCGGGTAACGGTTAGGTCCCCTACATTTATGGAAAATTATTATAAATGGATTCTTAGGATCATTTTTATTTTCTTCCATAGTACACTTCATTTTTTTCAGAGAAATTCTTTAATTTATGTTCTTCTTTCCCACACATAAATAATTTATTTCATCTATTGAGACACTTTCCTCGGTGTCTCTTTCTACATTTCTTACATGATGGAATTTGAGCTTTCTTTTCTCAATGGTTTCCACTGCTGGAGCTCTTATCATTCATTGCCATTATCTTCATTGTTGAGTCTGGGAGTTGGTTAATGTATATGTTGTTGATCATATTTTTGGAAAACTAATTTGGAATGGACACAATATCTTTTATGCCTATCAACATTCCATTTTGTTTCTCATTTCCACCACTGTTCCCACCTTGTACATCATGCTCAATGTTACAATGACTTCCTTGGAATCCATCCACTGACTAAAACCAGAAACCATTGTGTGAGTAAAAATAGTCATAAAATCTTTTAGAGATTATCATGACACATTATTTTCAATCTAAAACACCTTAGGATTAACCAAGGTTATTTATTCTCATATTATATTAAAATAATTCAAATCAGTTTCTAATGAAAATTTGAATTATCCTAAGCATATCCCCCAGGAGTGTCGTAACCAATAGTGCATAAAGGCCCATTATTGTGTACCAGGATACCCCGGGTCAAGCTGAAAACTACTTGTCAGAGTTTTCACTCCTAGGTACATCTGTGTTAGAGCCTCCTCTACTTAATCATATCCAGATAGGGATTTATTGCTTGGAAGACTCACATAATATTTACATTACCAAATTTTTTTGATGTTCTTCTATACTAATCCTCAATTTCTATCTTAGGGTAGTGTTTTATCATCATTGTTTTCCTAAATCTAGCTTCCAATGTTTATACTAAACTTCCTCTAACACCAATTGTAATGCCCCGACCTTAGTTACCAAGAGTTGGTGCATTATTATATAACATTTCCATGATCACAATAGATGAAGTCTCGAAAGACCTGTTAGTTTAGTATCCTTTGACGTACTAGATACATACATAAGTATTAAATTATATTATAAAATAGAAAAAAATACCCACATTGTCTCCATTTGCCTCATTCATTTCCCTTAGACTATCCATACAGGCTATTCATAATATAATTTTTTGCATCCAAGAAAAAATAAAAAATGGAAAGGGGTGAGCTTATATGCTTAATGGGGATAAAAATTTACTAGAAACTTTCACAATATGCGTAAACATTTAAGGAAATGCATAAGACAAAAACAAAATCATTTTAAACATAATCATCATTATAATAAGAAAATTATAAATCAAAATAATTCCATTAACATATTCACATGGATATTCTACTAGTCTAATAATTACATGAAATATAAATAGCCAATTTCATAATGATGGAATGCATAATTACAGACCTTATAACCACATAGTCAGGGCCTTTTGCTAAGACCATAAATAATATTTTGTCAAAGCATTTTTCCAAGACACTAGTTTGTCTCATGAGGCCTACATATTCGTCGAGGTGATATAGCAGGCTGCATCCATCACTTACTAAGTCCAATGCATTTTTCATATGAAAGGGTGATACATAATCTAAAAATTCATATTCAAACTAGCATACAAAATGCCATTATTTTAACCACAGACCATGAATGGCATAAAAATAGAACATCCATAGTGAAACATAACTCATTAAATTCAATATGGATAATTTTATTATAGAAAATCATCCCCAATCAAGAATAAAATACACTAAATTAAATTGACATAAATGAAAATAGTCATTAAAAATATTTTTAGAGAAATATCCCCTTTTTCTTGAAAACATTTAAATGTCGCAATATTTATCAAATAAGTCATTTAAAAGATATTTTTGAATCAAAGTGTCCCATACCACTTTGATACATTTGAATGGAATTTTAATTTTAAAACATTAATTTCCATATAAATAAATCATTAAAACAATTTTTAAAACATGGACATTAATGAGGAAGCTTTAGAAGAATAAATCATTAAAACATTTAAAATGATATTTTAGTTAGAGTTCCTAACCAATTGAGGGATGTTTGAATAAAGATAATTGAGGTAATAAAAACTTTATAATATTAGGAGAATAAAGGGATTCATGACATACTATGACAAAGTACAGTATCTACACCATATAAAAATAAATTGGCACATAACAACAATGAAGTCTCAATGGAATGTAAAATGAGATAAAGACCCTTATAAAAACTGTATCCTTACGTTAAGGATATATGAATAACATAATTATCTATGAAAAATATAAATAAACTAAATATGATTGGATATTCATTGTAAATTTATTATAGGACACTCAAACATATTCTTGTAAAAAAACACCAATGACTTGGATGCTTAACTCAATGAATGAAAATTGAGTTAAGATTACTCTTATCAAGTTTGTATCAATGACTTGAGAAATTATAAATGGAGTAATTATGTGTATCAAATGTATATACATGCAAAGGATAGTGTAAATTACTAAATAATTTCTAAATAGTGATTCCACACATAATCTTGGAGTTAAATAATCAATGAAGTATGCGTAAAGCCCAATGTGTGGAAATTGAAATTTGAAATTCCCTTACCGATTGGTAACAAACAAAACATACACCACATGAAGGAAGTATCATAAAATTAATATGTAAATACCCCTAAATTAAAGTATATTACACAATAAATACAATCATGTTCAGTACATACACTACAAAAAAGGAAATAGTGGCAATATAGCATGAATCTCACGGGAATAAGAAGTGAGATGAAAACCCCATAACTTATACTTTTACCTTGTCTAGGGTATGTTAACCTCCTGTATAATAGTTAAATAATTTTTATTAAATTATAAAAGAAACACATACATAAATATGATATCATATATCATCTTTTAATATTGATTTGTTAAAAATATTTTAGTAGTATCATTGTTTATGGTGTTAACTGATTCGTTTTCCATTATATGTTTTGTTACTTAAGTCATGTTTGTTTCAGATAGGTTGTATTTGATTCATATAAAGAATTATATCAAGGATTTAATCATTATTTTTAGTCACAAAATGAAAATTATTCTTGAATGGTTATGATGGGGAATGCCATCTCATCACGTTGTAGAGACGGTAAGACGAACGTACGCACGAGCGACAAAATCATTCTTTTGATGGTGAAATCATATATAATTGGGTACTATATCATATATAAAGAATCATTAAAATTCTATATTTATTATTTACATATGTTATACGCATTATTATACCGATCTAAATAATGAAGTTTTTGAATAACAAACAATACAATGATGTGGAGATGGTAAGATGTATGTACGCACGTATGGTGACTTTGTCATTTATAGGACGGATAGAATAACAAATATGGTTGTACCATATTTATAATAACATCACAGTATTTATGAGTTACCGAAGTTACTATTTTGGTATGGAATCAACAAATATAGTGGAATTGGATGAAGAAAAGAACATGAAAGAGGGTGGTAAAAGTATTACCGCTTCTTCGGGTGCTTCCTTTTGGTTTGATCAAAAGGGATCCTTATGTTGTCTTTCTTATCAATGTAATGACTCTAGGATGTAGCGATAGTAGTTGGGAGGATCTTCTGGTAGGTATTGGCAGATCCAAATGGCTTTGGAGGTGTAAAATTAAGATAAGGAGAAGTAACCTTTTATAAGAGAGGTGAGGGTCACTTTAGGAAAACCTTGAAATATTATTTTATGATAAATAATTTTCGGTTTCTAATAGATCAAAAATGATTTGTTTAAAAGATAAAGTTTTTATGGGTCTAAATAATCTCAACAAATAGGTTTTAGAAAAGTAGAGGTCACCATATTAACCTTATCTTTTAGAATTAACTATTAGTTAAATAGTTTAACTTTTAATGTGTCTTCTTGTATTTTTACACTATATGGTTAATAAACACACTCTAAACTTCTAGGATAATCTCAAGTGGTTCATTAATTACATATATAATATTATATAAGACTTTTTTCCAAACCTTATATTTTTAGTAATGTTATATCAACCAAAAAAATAGTATTTGTTTTAAAAATCAATTTATGTCAATTTTGACACTATTTGGTATTTTGTCTTTGTGAATGTCATACAAAAATTATAACATCAGAAAAAAAATATCTAACCAACCCTAACATTTCATATTAACCTATAAAATTATTCAAATTCATTAAAAGTCTGTAATTAAATTTACTTGTATATTTATAACATCAATTAGTTTAATCATTCACTAAAAAGGTAATTACTGCATCATCATTGTGTCATAAATAAATTTAATTATTTAATTTTTAAAAATTATAAATAAAATACCATTATGTAGGAAATACTTTTATATTTATAATGAATATTTATAGTCTAATTTATCTTATGTGTAACCCTATATTAAAAATGATTTATTGATTAAACTTTGAATTTAACACTTTTAACTCTTCTTTAAATAAAATAATAATAAATGTCCTAATCTATTCCAAGTGGACCTTAAGGATCATATTTTATTTATAAGGTTGTTTTTTGTCGAATTAAACTTATCCAATAGAATTAGGACATGTGTTAGGGTAATTATAATAACATTTTTACCCTTAATTACCCTATTTACTTTTAACCGTGGAAAATAAGTCAAAAGTTACTATTCACCAAAAAAATATTTTCATCTTATTGAATCAAATTTTACTTTCTAATATTAACTTTTTGTCTTGTAATTTTGAAATTCAACTCACATAAGTGGTAAATTTAGTTTTTATGAAAATTTTAAAATGATCTTAGAAGGTTGGTAACAGATAGTAAAAAGTTCAATAAAATGTTTATACATCTAAACTTATTATAAAATTTATCCAATGAATTACATTGAACATATATAGGTGTTTTCAATATATTTTTAACTAAAATAAGTGGAAATAAAATAAATAATTATTTAAATGAAAAGTCGGTTTTAAACAATAACGTAATGTTTTTCACTATTCATCAAAATTGAATGTTTTCAGAAAAATATCAAAAATTCACACTAAGATAATTTTGATATTCTGAATTCAAAAATGAAGTTTATTTTACCAAATTAAAAATATATAAGTTGAATTTATTAATTTAAAATTAATTCCTATTGTCAAAACTAAAAAAAAAGATTTCTTAAAAAGTTAAAACTATCAAAAGATTGGCATGTGTTTATGTCAAATTTAAAAGTCAAATTACTTATAATGACCAAAATTGTATTAAATGATAAAAATATAATCTAATTATAATTCCAAACCATTCTAATGTATAATTGAACACTATAAATTAATTTGATTAAAAAAATTTATTTCAGTTAAAATTTTTTATTTTTCACTATTCCCCCAAATATGAAAGTTATCATAAAAACAACAAAGATTTATCGAAACAAAATTTTTATGTCTCGATTCTAAAGAATATATTTATTTTGTTAAATTAAATATATAAAAGTGTCAAATATTGGATTTAAAAATGGTTCTCCATTAAAAGGTTGTAAAATTGCATTTTCTGAAAAATACTTCCTTTATTTGAAAAAAATGAATTTGTTCTTATATTATGTCTCACAAATACATAATATGGATTCTAAAATTATATAGAGTATATAAAATTCAAAATTCAGTTAATACTATTCATAACAGCTTTTTGAAGAGCTAGTTTGGTAAGTCGTGGTGCGATCAAACTCAGTGTTGTGTGTAGCGCAAGTTATTGAATTACATTAAAGAAAAAAATATAATGAAATCTTGGGATGTTACACCAGTGATGGATTTACCTAAGGTAGTGATGGATTTTTTTTGAAAACTGTGATGGATTTATAACAAGATTTATCATTTTTAATGTAAGGAGTAATTTTTTATAAATTTTTAAATCTTTTGTGCTTTCCAGTAAATGATACCTTGATAAAATTGGGTTTTTACTTTGATTAAAAGATTTCCTGCTCTTTTTGAGTGTTATTTGGTGCCTAAGTTGATATTATTGTATTCTTTCATGTCCAAAAATTTAACCCAGGAAATTTTTTATGAGTGGTTGACTATTGGTACAACAGTCTGGTCCTTAGGGTAGTTCATCATGTATTACAGAGGTGGGATCTAACTTTTTGGACTCTTAACAAAATCCATAATGATTTATGGAGATAGGGACCTCACAGACATTGAACCCCATCCTTGAATTCTTGAATTTTCATCCACCTACATATTATGAATAATATAGTAATGTTAAGGTGGTAAGGTGGCATGAATCTATTGATGAGATTTTTTATTCTCTCAAGACACATGATAATATGAAGTTTAAGTCTATTGAATCCTTATTTGAGGTACCTATACAGGTGTGGTGGAAAGGATTGATTCCCTCTTGTATGCATGAAATAATTTCTTGGGAATTCATCAAGTCAATTTTTATTTATTGATTGTATCTTGAGGAAGTTACGAAGTATAATGTTTCTAAGTTCATTGGTTTTGGTCAATATGAGCTATCTGTTGCGGAGTATGAAAAATGACTCTAAAATTTGGTATGTTTCGTACCAGGACTTGTTGGAGATGAATTCGGTAAGATCATGTGATTTAATAAATTAATTCACCCTTAACTCTTAATCATCATGCCTACTACAGGTTTGATCTCTTATTTAGGGATGTTTAATAAGGAATTCTCATCTATAGTGGTGCTAGATGAACAACATAAATGGATAAATTTATTATATATGGTTGAAGAAGGAAAATATCTTCAGGAAAATAATATGATGGTTGTGTGTTTCCAGTGCAGATCACCTTGCCATTATTTTAATTTGTGTTTGAAATCTAAGAGGTTTTTGAAATGGTGTGGCCACATAGGTCACTATATGAGGTTTTGTATGTTGGGAAACCTGAAAGGGAAGTTCCAGCCAGAAGAATCATCTCCTGTCTATAGGGAAGAAAATGATTCATGATAAGAGGGCTCCATCCATGGGCCTTTGAATGAATATTTTGACAGAGTGGAGCAGATATCAGCAATCAGCTATATTTTTTTGGATGTTTTTGATATTTATCTATATTTTTTGAAATTTAGAGTGGAAACTATTAGAGTTTTTCTTTTTTTGCGGCTTGTCTGTTATAGAAAACATTTTTTAGGATCTTTATGAATGATGTACTGTGAAACTTGGTTTGTGTAATTTTTTAATTGATGATGTGATAATGGTTTCTTATTATTGAGATCTATGTGTTTGTGCCTTATTTGTATTCACACTTGAATTGTTGACCATTATTTTTAGAATAAATTTAGTTCCATTATGTTTGTTTTATCATGTTGATACAGTGGAATCTTGTGCTCAGAATCTTTGAGATTTTTGGGAGATTTTTGTTCCATTGTATCCATTTTCATTGACATGATGGTTATAAATCAAATGTAATGTGATGGATGATATCCATCATGGGATTATAGTGCCATGTTGTGCACTAATCTGGATATTTGATCCCTTTCTGGTTCGACATGGATAGTCAATGTGAATGTACATAGGTAACTAGGATGGTGTTTATTTTAATAGACCAAGCAATCAATGGAATTGGAGTATGATGTAATGATCCCATAAAGGGGTGAGGCTTGGTTTTGAAAATTCTATGTTACCATTGAGTACTTACGTTGGGAATAAATCCTTGTTAGATATTTTCCTTTATTTGTGGAATTTTATCATTGATGTTTATCCATGGTGAGTGGTTGAAATCTCTTCTATGATTTGAAGGGACATTATTTTATTATGTTATACCATTTTCATGAATATTTAAATGTTGTGGAGACCTATTCTTTTCCTGTATTCTTCCTCTGGTTTAGAGATGTGTGATGATATTATATTTTTCATCTAGGAGTGATGTGTCTATTGTTAACCATTGGGTAAGTCTATCATCTAGACTACAGACCATCCACCTCACAAAGTGAGTGAGGGGGTTCTTCTCATGTTTTCTTGTTCTATTTTTCAGACTGAAATATTTCTGTGCGAAAAATGTTCTATGGTGGAAAGATTTTAACATCTTGTTACCTATTTTCAGTTTTTTGACCCATTTATTTGAGTATTCAATGATTGGATATAATTTTGGGTTGTTTCTATATTTTTTGTATATTTTCAATGTTTTTTGCACATGTACACAATTTTTTCATGGTAAGAAAATATTTGAAACTAGAACATAAGTGGGGTCATGCCATTTGAGCATGGTTAAATTATGTGTGTATCTTTTTAATGGGTTTTTATTTAATTCATTGTTAGGTGGATAGTTATTAATAATCATTCAACCAGGAAAAAAACCATATGAACAGTAATTGAAGCTCTAAAAATTAAAATTAAACTAAAAACCCCCCATAATTAATTCTAAACTCTTACAACTCAAACGAAAATAAATATTTTTGATTTTGGGAGCCCTATAGTGCAATGTTGGCCTCCCAAACATCATCTCTTGGTGGATCCAAGTTCCAATTAATGCAGATATCTTCACTTTCAGTTAGTTATTTTCTCCCTGATCTTAGATCTCCCATATTCTATTGATTCATTATACTTAGTGGTTATAATGACCTTGATAATCATGTTTTATTGATGTATAATTTTAGATCTAGGATCTCTTGTCTCCTATCAAGATAACTCTTTTTAGATAAAGTGGTCACCATCGAATGGGACACATCATGGATTCATCCTGGTTAGATTTAAAATATTCCCAGTATGTGTTTTTATGAATTTCCTCTATCTTTTAATTAATTTTTTTCTTTATAATTCATATATATATGTTTCATAATTTATAGAACATGTTCTATAAAATTTCTCCATGAAATTCTGTGTGAATTCTTCTTTGACACTATTCTCTTTGAATTGAACATGGAATTAATTTAATTGATATAATCCTGATCTCCCAAACCTTTTTGTTAGTTTAATAACATGTTTATTTTGATTAATTTTAAAATAACTTTAAAAATATATTTTGGTGAAATTTTGGGATTTAGCATTGGTTTTTGTTCTTAAAATGAAATAACTTTTTAAAATGGAATAAGTTGAACTATTTTATTTATTATAAATAGTTTCAAATGGTTGAATTTATCAAATTACCAAGAACCCTCTTTGATTTATTTTAATTTTTTTAAAAAATGGTTATTCATAGGTTATTTGAATGAAATGATTTATCCATGTGTAAATAGGGTGTTAACCCATGTTTTTAAATGTGTTAAAACCTTTTAAGATTGTAATACATCCATCGATTCATTTTGGGTTTCTTTTAAATAAGTAATATATTTAAAGCTTATTTTGGTATTATTATAATGATTTGTTAAAGTAACTGTGTATGATTACACTGTTTGAATTTTTTTTATTAGATTAAAGGATTTTAATTGAATGTATGATTCTTTATGTCCTAGTAGGACCTTTATGATAAACATATATTGTAAAAATCTTTTATTGTGATTTTTTTATTCTTTTACATAACATTGTTGGGTGTTGAAAATGGATTATTAACTTTGGGGGAGTTTGGGGGTGAGAGTGAGATGTCATTTCCGGTCCGCTTCCCATGATTTCTTTTGATTAGGATCTCAATTTTGATCCTCATGAAATTATTATATCACCAACCACGTTTTAATAATAATGGGAACATAGATATTTAGATGGGATGACCAAACCATATTCTTCATTAGTGAACTCAAACCTTGTCTAGTGGATCTATAGAGAACATGAATGGTTTAGGCTATGGTTGTGTGACTAGGAAAGAGGGTGTGCATGGAGTTTATTTACATGAGATCCGTGAGAGTAGATTTAAGCCCAAAAAATCGTCATTTTTTAATATGATTAGATATTGTAAGTTGTACTCACTATTGTCCCTAGATTTTACCAATGACATCCATATACTTGATCTTGATACATGACAGTGTTCATTTTGAATATTTGTAACTGAAGTTTCCTTGCTTGATTCATTTATTGTTATTATGCGCCTGGAATATTTTTTATTTACTCATGCATATATTTCTTTATCAGGTGTATATTATCATCTTTTTTTGATTATCGGGCTCTAACTTTTGAAATTTTTTCCAATGGTTTTTGAGAAATATTTAGTTTTTAAAAGGTGAAATGGCATTTTTTATTGGTTTGGATTGAAAAATGATTTTTTAATGTTTAAAACTCTATTTCTAAACTAAGTCTCATACTCTCTTGATTTTAATGCCCTTTGATTATATTTTACTTAACTTATGATGTAACTGCATCTAATCTTTGGTGGAATCTTACTAGGATCTTTAGCACACACCCTACATCTGCCATTTGGTGTTTTAATCTTTTATGATTTTATACATAGTGCTTTTTTCTTCATATACCTTTTTGGTTTCAAGTTAGTGTGATATGGGACATGTTCGATGGTAATGGATCACTGGGAGATGGGTTTTTGGAATATTTTTTTAATTTCCAATTTTGTATCATCTCCTTATACATGTTAGGATTATATTCAGAAATGAATTTGAGGATGTTTCTGGGTTGTACTCATTTATTTTATGTTTTAGGAAAAAATAATTCCAAATGGGTTTTTCTTGATGCCCTTGTTCTTTTTGGTATCCCATGGAAATTGGGAATTCTCTTCAGGTTAGTAGAAAATTGACTTAGATATTGGTTTAAATAGTATTTTGGGTTTGTTCATCACACCCCCAATAAACCAATGATCACATTGGGTATTAAAATTAGCCCATAAAATGTTTTGATCCAAAATGTGAAAGATATGTACCTTTTTTAAAAACTCAGGATCGTATAATCTTCCCCATTAAATAAATTACTCCTTGATTTTACCTCTCAAGTGTGGTCAAGAATTGTCTGAGAATAAATTCATCCATTGAGCACGAACATCGGCCTCCCACTCCCAAGTACCACATAATAAATGGTTTTGTTACCAAAACACCCATACTAGAGTAACTGACCATCCATGTATGACCTTCATACTCTTATAAACTATATGAATAGGATGCTCCTCAGAGGATGCATCAACATGCAACTCCATATTTGAATGATGCAGAGTATGAGAAAGATATGAGTTATAATGATGCACTTGAGATATATTGAAGAAGTTTTGCATGGCCAAGTACCTCTATGGAAACTACAACCAATAGGCCAAAAGCCTAACACTCTCCAGAATAATGAACAACCTAACATTTCAGTGTGAAAGCTTAACCTGGCCCCTAATCCATATGCTTCCCATAATTGGTGAGATATGAAACAAAGACATGATTCCATCCCTCATACTCTAGAGGTCATCGACAATGATCGATGTAAGATTTTTTTCATGACTATGTAGTAATCATCCAGTTTCTAATTAGCTGTACTGACTCAAAAGTATATTACATAAGGCGTAGTCCCAGTAAAGTTGCATCACCCACCACTAACCAACTCATGTAAAATTAGCATGGCTTATCTAATAAATAATCATAAGGTTCCATCGGTATCGTCTCATGATAGCTATTGTTGTTATAAAACTCAGCTAGGGGTATATGCCTCTACCAAGAGCCCCCAAAATCTAAAATGCATGATCATAGAATTTCCATAAGAACCAAAATCATATACTTTGACTGTAAATCATTCTGGGGGTGGAATGTTATGCTTTGAAGAACCTGTGGGACCAAAACCCTCTACAAACTCTTCTAAAAACATGTCGTAAACTAGGGAACCCTATATGATACAATGATATAAGGACCCCCATGAAGTAATAATCTCTCATGAATATACAACTACTAATCTCATCAACTAAGAGGGTCTCCATGATCAACATGAATTGAGAGACCTTCACGATCCTGTCAACAACAACCCAAACTAAATCACTACCTCAAGGAGAACTTGGAAACCCGGTTATGAAATCCATCGTGACATCATTCCAATTATACATAGGAATGAGAAACTACTGTAAAATCCCAGTAATTTTTTGATGTTCTTTATTCACCTACTGATAAGAGGGACACCTCATAACAAAACTATATAACTCACATTTTATCCCAGGCTACTAATACTGGTGATGGAAATCACAATAAATCTTGGTAACACCAAGATTCACTTCCCAAAATGAGGCCTGAAACTCTAACATAATCTCCTCAAATATAGTTTTAGGAACCTAAATGTTACCATGGATATTAATGATTTCATCCTGATCCATAGTCCATCTAGGAGGTAGGACCACATCTACCAGAATCTCTTGTTGGGATAGGCCCCCAAAATAAGACAGTTGCCTCATCCTCACTTTATCCAGAAGGGTAGAGGTTGTAACCAAGGATGAAAGAAAATTATAGACCTAAAAATCCAACAACACCATGTGAATCCTAGAAACCAAATATATAATTTTCAACTCACTATTGGCTTACTGAAAGTCATGTATTTGAGTCCTCCTGCTCAGTGCATTAGCCACCATATTGACTTTACCAGGTGTATAATCAAGATCAATGTAAAAAATATATAGGTACTCAACCCTCCCTCACTACATCAAATTCATATCACACTTTTTGAATATATACTTGCGGATTTTATGTGTCGTGTACAACAAAAAATTCTCTCCAAGTAAATAATATATCCATCATTGCAAAGCATGAACAACTGCAGCCAACTTGACATCATGCGTTGGGTAATTCATCTTGTGTGGCCTCACCTGAAGAAACTCATACATTGTGCCTCTATATACCTTCATCAAAACATACCCTTACCTAATAAATGATCCAAAATAACAGACATTTTTTATTCTTTCTAGGTCTATAAGAATCAGAATGAATACTGCATTCCATCACTCTTTCAGCTCTTGAAAGGATATTCCATAGTTATATGTCCATAAAAACTTCTAAACCATCATAGTAAATCCCATCATAGGTACTTGTAGGAACCATAAGTTCTATATTAAATTCATATAATATACAACTAGCCCAAATAATCTCCATATGTCAAAACATTCTTGGGCTACTCCTAGGAATCTACAAAACTCATATTCTCAAAGAAAACTGATACTCATTTCTCTGAGATATTATAACCCTAGAAGTGAATCTTATCCATAAAAAAGATGATCATTGTGATCATAGAATATACCTAATTCTATCTTAGTGTATCAAAAATGATATCAATATTTTTGGCATGGTCATGCTGATTTTGAGAATACACCAAGATATTATCCTTGAAAACCACCGTAAACATATCCAGATAATGATGGAAAACTCAGTTCATAAATTCCATGAAAACATCTTGAACATTTTTGAGACTAAATGTAATAACCATATAGTTGTAAATATAATACAATCTATGAATTTTTGTACAAGTTATGTCTATAGGTTTCACAGGGACATGGTTATATCCCAATCTCAAATCAATATTTGAGAACACCTGATCATCTTAGAGATGATCAAAAAGGTCATTTATCCATGGAAAGGGATATCATTTCATAATCGTAAACTAGTTAAAATTTTAGTAAAATTCACATATCCTAGGTGTACCATCAACATTTTTCATATAAAGAACTAGAAAACCCCATAGAGAAGAACTAGTACATATAAAACCATTTGCCTCAAAATCCTCTAGCTGCCTCTTGAGCTCCTAAAACTCCATATTAGTCATCATATAAGGAGGAATAGATATTGGGGTAGTCATAGAATATGATTAATGTATTACTCCTCCTATGTCTCTCTAATGATGTAAAACATAAATGTTTTTTGGGAAAACATCCTTGACATGATCAAATATTAGAGGGAAGACTCTCGGATGTAATCCTTAATCATTCAGATATAATCTATAAATATGGGTTGTCATCTTACCCATCCCATAATGCTTTAGTCCCTCTTGGCTCACCTTTACATATCTTTAACCATTCTAAATAAAATCTCCACCCTCTGGTGATGTAAAATTCACCCTCTGATGATAGAAATAAACATACTCTTGATAAGAAACAAGATAGTCCATCCTGAGTATGAAATCAAAACTTTTCATCATAAGGATAAAAAGATCCCATATGAACTAACATCCCTCAATCTAAATGGGGAACTCCCAACACCGGTGTACACTATCTAATCCATTCCCAGATTTAGAATCATGTTTTATAACACTGTTAGAATATAGAACAACAATCCCAAGGCTTTCCACCATATGCATAGATATGAAACTACGATATTCACCTATATCAAAAAGAGAAGATACTAGAAAATAGGATACTAATATTGTACCTCTCACTGTAGATGGCCCAAACCTATTCTTGGTGAGTATAGGATGTAAAAAAATACAGCCTAAACTATAGACCTATGAAACAACCTCACTACCTATAGAAATCCCCTATTTTGTATAGGTAAAACTTGTTCTTCCATGACCACCACCTTGACCTGACTGACCAGTACTACTCCAACTATTAGCTTAACGAAAATCTATAAAAATCATTCCCAAAACTAGAGTACGATTTTACCCCCTTCCATTAACTGCTGAAAGAAAGGTACAGAAAAATGCTATGTGTGGCTAATTTAGCCATAAGATCAGGACTCTACTAGGTCACGATCACACTGATTCCTCACATTTCTATATCTTCCACCCTGATAAAGGAAAACTAAGATACTAGAACTAATATCCTAGTCGGTAATCCCCTCTTGAGAAGCCACAAAATGTCACTTTAGGCCAATAGATGTCAACAAAATGGTTCAATAAGCTACACTAATGTGCTATGCAACCCCAACTTCTATCGGATTCTATTATGTGGTTACCACATAATTCACTATATCTATAAAAGAGATCAACCTAAACATTTGGACCAATGATTGAACATAATTTCAGAGACATTCCTCAAATCATATCATCGTTGATGCCTCATCAAAAAAGATATATCAGCACAAAACATTGATTCTCTATAAAGTTTGTCGAATAATCCATAATAGTCATCACATCTTGCTCTAAACACATGAACTCACGGGTCTACTCTACTCTTAGAGTCTTGGGAAAAAATTATCCATAAAACCTAGTTTTGAAATCACCCCAAACCATATCTCAAATCATATCATCCTAGTTCTAAACATACCACTATCACTTTTATGTTCCCTGAAGACTATAAGTAATGATCTTCACTCAACTCTTTGGTGGTGTCTCTAGATGCTCAAATATCAACAATGTAGTCTCAAGACACAATTTAGAATCATGTGTACTACCATCCTCTGAAAATGTGGGTGGATATTGATATAAGAACACACAAATCATCTCTTCCATAGATGAGTCAGGATATAGTTCTCCATAAAAAGTATGCATATAGCTCAAAAAATCTTTCAGATTTATTCCTCAGAACCTATTTTTGGTAAAACCATTACTGCCTCAAATAGAAGTTTATTAGGATCTACTAGTAGTCCATTCACCACCACCTTCATAGTATGTTCATCACCACCCTCCAAGAATATTAATGGAGGTCTCCATGGTACTATGTATCTACAATTCCATACACACACCTCCAGGAAGATCAAAAAAAGGATAATAGCTAAAAAGCATAGGATTGGTCAAAACCATGCTGTAAACAGGTCATACCCCTCTTCCTTCTATTAAAACTAGGACTATGAAAAAATAAATAGCCATAACATCACTAGATAAATAGCCTAATACCCACCCAAAATCTGGGTAAAGGTCTAACTCTTGGATTCCATAATTTTTATTTCATTTTAAATTTAAAATTGAAAAAATAATCCTATTTAAATTGATGTACAAAATGGGCCACCAATTCTGATCCATAAGGGACCATACACCTAATGAACAGAAATATGTCACCTACCTAATCCATACCATTACACATTCTATTCAATGTGATCAGTGGTCCATGAACCAATGTGTCATAGTTGACTGCTTAGGGTGTCTGTTGTAGACTAGTCAAGAACACACTATTTAGTTTATGACATGCACTCTAAGTACCAACCATGTTCCTCAATCCACTTCACAAACCATTTATCAAATAATAGGTATATCACACAATCCACATATCGTGATGTCATGATGTTAATCAATGCATTCAACATGGAATAGAATAATGTGTGGGAAGTGAATCCTGTAAAAGTTCCTAAAAATGATGCATGAGATACATACCCTCATATCATCATGAAAAAATTATATCCATAATAAAAAAAATAAAATAGTAAGTGCATCACCCGGTGGCGGAATCAAATCAACTATAATAGTACAAATACAGAAAGTCTCAATTTCAATCTGAGGCAATTTGGTTTTTCTCTATACATGGTTTAGCTACTCCTAGACATATCTTATTACGAAATTACAAATATTCTTAATTCCTTTTCTATTTCATAAAAATACTAATCCATAAAATAAAATATCTAATACCACATGGTAATTTCCTGAACTAGATTTCACTATCTGGTGCTCGGAGCCGGTGGGTCACATGGCCTCAAGCACATCTCCCCAAACACTAGAGTTTTTCGACAACTAGAGAGTTCCTATGTGTGTCTATTGGGGGACTATTCAATCATGAAAGATTTTAACACATCAGAATAACAATAACAGTTAATGGAGGAATCATATTAATCAACCATACATAATATATCATCTATGATAGGTATATATAAACAATTCTAAAAGTAATCTCATATACAATATGATGTTTCATGTCATGTATCTACAAAGAATCCAAAATATTTATACAATCATCATCACAAAATATATATCGAAATTCCAAAATGACAAAAAATAAATTTCCCAGCTAGCATAATGAGCCTCAACTCATTCTTTTTCACCCCTACTCGTAAGTATAGCACAATCAAACATCGTGCTATGAGTGCTTTCCTCAGTCCCTACCTACAACCATGTAGTCTGTCTAGGTACCCAATGGGGGCCTAAATAGGGTGTGATATAACACTCATTAGTCCACCACCTATGGTATCATTAATAAATCCTGTATGTGTAATACAAGATAATAAATGTTTCTTATATGAAAATTATGATAGTACTGAAATTATAGTGGGAAAGTCATGTGTTATTGTCCTACCTTCCAAGGATCCGTGTAACAATAGTCAAGATCCTATAAAAAGGTTTCTATCATAGAAATAAACAAGTCACCCTATTCATTTTAACAACTGAATCTGATAACCTTTCTTGAGATATCTGTAAAACATACCCAAATATTAATCATGACCATGGAGTACAACCATGAAAAAATTTACCACGACCATGCCAAATAACTAATAAAAAAATTGACATGCACAAACTATATAATCTAATGTTTCTGACCCCATGTATTCAAATCCCTAGTATATAATACCAAGGTGTCCACATAGAGTACCATTAGCATCTCAATGGAAACTCAGTCAGACTTCGGTGGAGTCTCAAGAGCATTTTAACATCACATATACAATATGAGTCCATGGAATCCAGATCCAAGCGATAACAGTGTCCATGAAATCCCACAGAATCAATACCCAAGGAGAAATATCATCCATGGAATCCATGACCAGTATAAAGATCCATGGGAGAAAACTCCAAGGAAACTAATGGAATTAGGATCCAATGTGTACTAACCAAGGAATCCACTACCGTTTAAATTCATCTTAGGAAACCATTTATCAATTCAAAATCATTCACATATCAGGCGTATACCCACTCATATATAAATTCAATTCAATTCATTATGATATTCCTCTAAATAGTAAAGAACACATGCACCCCACATGTGGTAAAACAGTTTGACAAAATAAAAGGCATGCCCAATGGGTGGCCTAGATTGCGGTAACATCCACAAACAAAATGAATGAAACAATCATGCATCCCTAATAGGCTCTAATACATATAATTTAAAATTTTAATATGTTAAAGAGGTTCCTTTGGAAATTCTAGCGAACAAAATAATTTAGACTATTCCTATAAACACTAAACCATGAGGTAAAGGTGTAGACAACCTACCATGTGTCCGTAGTAGAGTTCTCGTCTAGTATAAGCTTCATATTTTATCCATATCAGAAAAAGGATGAACAACGGTTGAAAAGCATAAAAATATTTTACATTTTGTTGCCACAAAATTATTTTGTAGATACAAATAAGAATGAAGAAATTAAAAAATATATATATAGTACCCTTCCTCTCAAATCCCACGAGACTGATGGCATTCAAATCCTAGTTCAGATAAAGAAATTTCATCAAAATCTATGAAATTGTCTTAAAGGAGCTCTACAAATGTGAGGGATGTCCAATAGAGGATGAAATGGAAATAAGTATAATTTATAAATACATTAAGGTAAAAAATTTAATTTCACCAAAAAATACTTGGCCTCATGGTTTGGAGGCAGGGTTGGCCAAATTTTTGGCCAACTGTGCGCCCCAAACTGTGTTTAGCTTCACCTTGCATGGATAGTGGGAAATGTTTTCTTAACTGTGCACAAAATGTGTCTCAACTAACATTCAAGGGCCTGCAGCAAAATTACTATGAACGGGCTTCCATCCAAATTGTTTCCTTAAACCATGTTATCTCTTTCATCCCTCTACCTAAGCCTCCCATGATAGACAAACTGTTTAGCTTGTCTTGTACAATTTTTTCTAACCATGTGGCAAGCCTTGATTTTCCAAAAAACTATGTTCTAGGATCCAAAAAATCCACATACACCCCTGATACACCCATGATCACATTTGGTACTTACATTATTCCATAAAAACATTTAAATTAAAAAATAGTTAGTTTTACCATGTATGAAAACTCGATATCCAACATGAATTCAAGAGTGAAAAGGAATAATAACAGTAAGAAAAGACATGTAAAATATTTTAAAGTAACCAATTAGTATTTAACCTATATCTAATCATACCTTATAATTCTAGTCCATAAACTCATGGAGTAAATATTTAATACAAAAACGGATAATTGTTATCCTTTCTGTTTTCTTATACCAATGGGGTTAACATCAAAGTTCCCATACCAAGTCTAACCATTTATTATCGGATCATCATGTTGATAAGAAAAGAATTATTATGGGATGTCATGATCATCAACATAATCCAAGGATGTGGAGAATCATTTCCATCCATCCTCATTCAAGGGTTTGGAATGTCGTGCCCAACATCCTCACCCACGAGACGTGGAGATTCAGGTCCCGCATTACAAGCATTTCATCAAAAACCACTTCCAATTTCTCAACCACTCAACCATTCAAAAAAATGTTAAAAATAAATATACACAACATTTTCAACCATTAATTTATCTCATGGTTTTCCATATCTATGTCTATTTTACCAAATTCCCAAGCTAGATGATTTCTCACATCATTTACAGTGCAGAACAATGATTTATTCATTAAAATAATTTAATAATATGCATGAAAGCCCCTTTTTATCATTTCATATAACATTCTATTCTCATCCCATTTAAAAAAACACATATAAATACATGGGCCTCATTTTCATTTCATTTAACAAAGGCCATTGGAATAATTCTATAAACCCACTATTCCCCTTTTTTTTATAATCCACACATGTCCTTTTCAAGGGATTCAAACTCCTTTTGGGTAGACATTTTTTCATAGTCTTACAAACTAAAATGGACCCAACGAGATCCATAGAGGTTCTCAAAATCCAATTTAGATTAAAAAAATCATTATTATTAGCCAATAATACTTTTGAAATACAATAGTGCAATAACACAATTCACATACATATATAAACCATCAAGATTGTGAGGATATCATATAAATAACCTACCTCAATATCAAAATACCCACCCAACCTTACTCCTTGGTTCGACCTAAAAAAACTAATAACACTAAAACTATGAATCCCCTGGAAAAAGTACATTTTATGAGATTTGGAAGGAAAATAACAACCACACAAATCCTCTTCTTGATAATTGAATAAATAGGACTCATAAACATAACCAGATCTGTGATTCCCAGAAAAAACACCTCAGACACCTATTCAATGAAAGATATTTAACCTTGTAAGATAAAGGAACTTATAGCTCACACACAAGGCTAATGGAGAATAAAAGAAGAGAAAAATAGAGTGAAATCTTATAAAGTTGGGATGGAAAATGGTAAATTTTTTGCATTTATGAGGTGCATGGTTTGTCCGCATGGTTTAGAATACTATGTGGTTTTCCCAATCCAAGACTGAATTTTTTCTAGCCCCCCATACAGTGATTTAAAACTATGAAACCCCCTCCTTTTGGGTGCATTGTCTTGGAACATGTTTAGTATAAACCATGTTCCACGTATAGTATGACCCCTCTTTCCTGATTTTCATGTCCCAGACCTCCAATATTCTCCCAAGACCTTTCGTAATCAAAATTTTCAGACCCCACAGAGCCAGATACATGGTATAGAAGACAAAGGTATCCTCATTAAGTCCCATGATAATCACAATGGAAACTCAGTTAGACATGGGTGGAGTCTAAGGAGAATGTCAACAGTACATGTCTAATGCGAGTACCCAAACTCCTAATCGATGGGGTAGAAAGACCAAAGGAATACCACATAATCAATAGACAAGGAGAAATATCATCCAACGAATCCATGACCATTATCAAGATCCATGGGAGAAAAATCAATGGAAACTAATAGAATCAGGATCCAATGTATACTAACCAAATAATCCACTACTATTTCAATTCATCTTATCAAACCATTTATCAATTCACAATCATTCACATATCAAGAGTTTACCCCCACATATAAAAATTCAACTCAATTAATTAAGATATTCCTCTAACTAGGAAAGCACACAAGCACCCCACTTGTTGTATACCTATAGGGAAAATTAAAAGGTACCCCCAATCGGTGGCCTAGATTGGGGAAAATCTACAAAGAAACTGACTGAAACAATTATGCATCCCTAACAGGCTCCAATTCATCCAATTTAAAAATATTAAGAGTAAAAGATGTTCCTTTGGAAACACCAGTGCACGACGTAATGTAGACTATGCCTATAAACACCAAACCATAATAGAAGGTTATAAACCACCTATCGTGGGTCCATAGCAGAGAGAAAGTATAGTATAAGCTTCAGGTTTGATCAATATCAGAAAAAAATGAACAAAATATGAAAAAGAACAAAAAAATATAATATTATGTTTCACCTAAATTACTATTTAGATACTAATAAGAATGAATAAACTGAAAACAATGAATAAAGTACACATCTTCTCAAATCTAATGATACTGATGGAATTCAAATCCTAGTTCAGATGAATAAATTTGATCAAAAGTGAGGAAATTGTCTCAAAGGAGCTCTACCAATGTGAGGGATGTCCAATAGAGGATGAAATGGAAATAAGTTTAAATTTATAATTATTTTAATGTAAAATTTTTAATTTCCCCAAAAAACAATCTGGACTCTTGGTTGGTAGGCATTGTTGGCCAATTTTTTGGCCAACCATGCGCCCTAAATTGTGTTTATGGGCACCTTGCATGGTTAGTGGGCACTATTTTCCTAACTCTGCACAAAATGTGTCTCAATTGACTTTCAAGGGCCTGCAACAAAATTTATAGGAATGAGATTTCATATGAATTGTTTCCTTAGACCATGTCTTCTCTTTTATCCCTCTACCCAGGCCTCCCATAGATAGACAAACTGTGCGGCTTGTCCAACACAATTTCTCTTAACAGTGTGGCCTGTATTGTTTTTCCAAAAAGTAATGTTCTGGGATTAAAAAAATCCATAAACACCCCCGATACACCCATGATCACATTTGGTACTCACATTAGGCCATACAAACATTTAAACTAAAAAATAAATAGTTTTAACTCATAGGAAAACATGAGATCCAACATGAATTCAAGAGTGAAAAGGAATAATAATAATAAGACAAGAAATGTAATATATTTTAAATTAACCAATTAGTATTTAACTTATTTCACCTCATACCTTAGAATTATAGTCCATAAACTCAAGGAGTAAATATTTTATACAAAAAGGGATAATTATTATCATTTCTGTTTTCTTATACCATGGGGATTAACATCTATGTTCCCATACCAAGTCAAACCATTTGTTCTCGGATCATCATGCTGATAAGAAAATTCTGATTATGAGGTATCATGGTCATCAATATAATCCAAAGATGTGGAGAATCATTTCCCACCATCCTTATTCAAGGGTTTGGAATGCCATCTCTAAAATCCTCACCCATTGGACATGGATATTCATGTCCCACATCACAAATATTTCATCAAAAACCACTTCCATGTCCTCAACCACTCAACCTTTCAACAAATTTTATAAATAATTATGAAAATAATTTTCATCCATTCATTTATCTTGTGGTTTTTCATATCTAACTCTATTTAACTAAATTCACAGGCTAGAACATTTCTCACTTAATTCACATTGAAAAACAATGATTTATTCATTAAAATAATTTAACAACTTACATACAATCCCCTTTTTATCATTTCCTATCACATTCCATTATAATACCATTTACAAAAGAGTAATTCCATATAAATATGTGGGCCTCATTTTCATTTCATATAACAAAGGTCATTGGATTAATTCTCTAAATCCACTACTCTCCTTTTTTATAATCCACACATGTCATTTTCAAGGGATTCAATCTCCAGTCATGTAGACATTTTTTCCTAGCCATATAAACTGTAATGGACCCAACAAGATCCATGGAGGGTCTAATAATACATTTTAAAAGAAAAAATAGTTATTCTTAAACAAGAATACTTTTTAAATTCATTAGTACAATAACAAAATTCATATATGTATATAAACCATCAACACTAAGAGGATTGCGTATAAACAACCTACCTCAAGATCAAAATACTCACCCAACCATTCTCTTCGGTTCTAGCTAAAAAAACTAATAACACTAAAACTAATAATCCCTTGGAAAAAGTACATTTTATGAGATTTGGAAGGAAATTAATAACCACACAAAGATTATTCTTGATAATATAACGAAGAGCACTCATAAACATAACCATATCTATAATTCCCACTAAATGACACCTCAAACACCTATGAAATGAAGGATATTGATTCTTGTAAGAGAAGTGAACTTATAGTTCATAGATAAGGCTAATGGGGAATAAATTAAGAATAAAATCGAGTAAAATTATATAAAGTTGGGATGGAAAAGGGTAAATTTTCTTCTTTTATGGGGTTCATGGTTTGGCCACATGGTTTAGAAAACTATGTGGTGTTCTCTATCTAATCTTGTATTATTTCTATCGCCCCCCCATACAGGGATTTAAAACTATGAAACCCCCTCCTCTAGGTGCATAGTCCTGGAACATGGTTAGTATTAACCATGTTCCACATACATTATGTCCCCTCCTTCCAAATTTCCATGTCCCAAACCCCAATATTCTCTTAAGTCCTTCCCTAATAAAAATTGTCAGACCCCACATATCTAGATACATGGTATATAAGACAAAGGTGTCCTAATCGAGTCCTATTATCATCTAAATATAAACTCTGTCAGACTTGGGTGGATTCTAAGGTGCATTTCAATAGTACATGTCAAATTCAAGTCCACAAAAGTTGGATTGAAGGGGTAAAAATACCCAAGGAATACCATATAATCAATACCTAAGGAGAAATATCATCCAAGGCATCCAATACAATTATCTTGATCCATGGGAGGAACATCTATGGAAACTAATGGAATCACAATCAAATTTATACTAACCAATAAATCCACTACCATTTTAATTCATCATCTAAAATCATTTATCAATTCACAATCATTCACATTTCATGATTTTAACCTCTAATATAACAATTCAACTCAATTGATTAATATATTCCTCAAGTAAGGAAAACACACATTCACCCCACATGTGGTATAAAAATAGAAAAAACTAAGAAAGGCGATTAGGGTAAATATTTCCTTAAACTCAGGTGTTTGATTCGACACTATGAATGCTCGAATCTATATGTTTAATGGGGATTTGAGATTAGGGTTATGTTTTCCTCAAAATCTAGTGTATGTCTCGATACTAAGAATGCTTGGATCTATATTGCTTATAGAGTTTGGGATTTTTGATATCTGGAACCACCCTCCCTATCACAGATCTGGCACCGACGTAGGATGAAAGTGATGGAAAGGACCTCAAGACCCCAGTGGAGGCTGCAACTGCACTTGAAGGAGAATTAGAGCAGAAGATGAAGCCTGGCTCCCTTCGAAACACAGAAAATGGGGTCTAGGAACAGGCAGACAAGAACATGAGGCAAAAGGAACAAAGTTTCCTCACTGCGGAGGGGTCGGGGAGTGGCAAAGAAATGGGGAAAACAAACCACTGACACCGAATCTGAAGAAAGATCGGTGAAATGTAGAACTGAAGTGGGGTGCAAGGAGGGAGATAGAGCCTCCATGAACTTATCGGACAAGGAAACTCAAAACCTAGAAATCCCAATGATAGAATTCTCTCAATCGTGAGATACTAGCATTGTGGTGTCCACGAAAAGATACTAAACAACCTCCTCAAATGACCCACATCCAATTGCAATCCCCCAAATATTGGAGACACACAAAGAGAACTGGACACGACCCTGTGTGTCATGGAAAGTTTCTAGGCTATGCGGGTGCGGGATAACCACATTAAAGAAGGGGACACTAATACCCGATTGTTTCACCAAAAATCATCATCCAGACATCAGAAAAACTCTATTAATTTCATCTCACAACCTTATGGAAGAAAAGTTTCTAACACCAATGGTATCCATGAGGCCTTCACATACTATTTCCATAACATCTTCCCTGAACGAACCCCTTTCGTGTCCGCCAAGGTGGAAGATTGTATCAGACCTGTGATCATAGACGATATCAATAGGCATCTCATCAATGATGTGACAAATGACGAGATATGTCTGGATGTGAAACATCTTCATCCTACTAAGGCCCTGGGACCGGATGGGATCCATGCCCTATTTTTTAAAAAATACTAGCACATAATCGGTCCCGACATCTGCAACATGATAAAAAATAACTGGGTTGGGAATACTAGCATTTCTTCCATCAATGAAATTGTCCTCGCCCTCATCCCCAAAATTATGAAACCTCTAGCGATCCCAAATTTGAGACCTATCATCCTTTGCAATGTCTCTTACAAGATCTTCTCTAAGATCCTTTTCAATCAGTTGCGACCTTGGCTACTTGATATTATCTCTGAAAATCATAGCGCTTTTTTGGCCAAGATACTGATCACTAATTATACAATTTTGGACCATGAAGTTTTCCATTCATTGAAATCATGCTCCACCACGAAAAGAGGAACCATGACCTGTAAATTGGATATGACAAAGGCCTACTATAGAGTGGTATGGCACTTCCTTAGAGTCATTATTCTGAAAATGGGTTTTTGCGCTAAATGGAAAAATATGGTCATGGACTACATATTGACCATATCCTTCAAAATTAAGGTTAATGGGGAGCTCACCAGAGGATTTTCCCCATCCCGAGGCCTTCGCTAGGGAGATACCATCTCCCCTTTTCACCTCATACTGGTGGCTGACGTGTTTTCTAATCTCATTTCCAGGGCTGCATCCTCTAAATCTATTCATTGGTCAAAGGTATGCCATTCTTGACCACCAGTGTCGCATCTTTTCTTCACCGATGACTGCCTCCTTTTCTCTAGATCAACAATTAATGAATGTTGGGTGATCAGCCAAGCGATCCATCAGTATGAGAGGGCTTCTGGCCATTCAATCAATCATGGGAAATCTGAAATATCATTCAGTGCAGGGGTGCCTCTTTCTAAGAGGGATGAACTCTATGCATTAGCTAGCATCCATATGGTTGTAAAACATTAGAAGTATATCGGGATACCCACGGTGATTGGCCAATCCAAAAAAGAAATATTTGCATATCTAGTGGATAGGATCGAGAAAAAAAATTCTATGTTGGTCCCCAAAAAGAATTTCTAATGCTGCAAAAGAGACCCTCATCAAAACTATCATCCAGTCTATCCCCAACTACTTTATATCCCTGTTTTAGCTCTCGGTAATAATCGTCGACCAGATCCACACACGCATTACCAATTTCTGGTGGGGGAAGAATTATGGAAGGAATCAACCCCACTGGATGGCCAGTGAGAAACTCTGCAAACCCAAATCAAAGGGAGGGATGGGATTCCAAAATCTTTTTCTCTTCAATGATGCAATGTTGGCCAAGTAAGGATGGAGCCTTATTAACTGTCCATCACTCCTATGTGCATGGGTTCTCTGAGCTAAGTACTTTCCCCACATACACTTCCAGGATTCCCCTCATGTTCCTCGTCCTAGCCTCCTCTAGAGAAGCATTTGGGGGGCTATAAGGCTTTTGGAAAAATGAATGGACAGGAGGATTAGGTCTGGCTCATTTTTTAAAATCTGGATTGATCCTTGGCTGATCGATAAGGAAGGTATGCATGCTTCATCCACCATCCAACCAGGTCTTGAAGATTCCACTGTCATTTGCCTCCATTCCGACTAGGGACAGGGGTGGTTTTTAGAAAAGATCCTAGAATAGTTTAATGAATGGGATCAACGAATTATCCTAAGCATTACCTGCATCCCTAACACGGCCCCCAACCATATTTTATGGATCAATTACATCTCAGGAGAATACACAGTGAGATCTGGTTATAGAATTTCTCTTGGAAACCACTCAGTCGGCTGGGATGATGGACCATGGAAATCGATTTGGACGCTCAATGCTCCCCCAAAAATATGCCAATTTTGGTGGCAGGTTTTCTTGGGTACTCTCCCAACCCTGAGCCTTCTCACTTAGGGACATATGGCCAGTGCTCTTTTTCCCCTTTCTACCTAAACCTTCCAGAAACTCTATTGCATGCCATCATTCACTGCCCAGGAGCTAATAAAATTTAGAATAAATGGGCCCCAACTTCTACCGCTTCACTGGATTTGGCCTCTGGTCTTCTCGATCTTCTGACGCGTTGGTGATCCTCTCTTTCCTTGGATTTTTCAGGTTCACTTTTCACTTTGTATTGGATTATTTGGGTCCAGCGTAATGATCCTGATTTTCATGAAGCTCACAAACCCCTCGAATTCTGGATTGAATGATCCACATCTTGGATTGAGGGCTGGAAAGACAACAATGGACATTATATTCCAGGTGTTACGCCCTCCTATCCCTCTCATTAGAATCTTCCAGTGGAAGGGATTCTTAATATTAACGTGGACGCATCTATTACAAAGGATTGACTTTTTGCCCTCATCCTCCTTTCCCAAAATCATCTGTGGAAAATCTTTTCGGAAAAATATGAACAACATCAGGCATTCTGGGAACCCGCAGTTTTTGAGGCCACACTTATCCATACTGGTATAATGCTCACCTTGGAATATGGATGGGGTGATATCATTATTGAGTCTGCCTTATCATAATCGATACTATTAACCACAACGATGGTAGGCTCCAGTCATTTGGCATCATCATCAGGAAAATTCTCTCACTTTGACAATGCTTCTCAATATGCACCTTCTCCTTTACCAAAAGGGAAGGAAACAACATGCCCCATCACCTTGGGCCTCAGGACCATTCGATACCAACCAGATCTAGCTAGACAATTTTCCTTCATGTGTTTGCACATGTACTTCTACTGATCTTCATCATTAATGATTTATGTTTCTAATCAAAAAAATAAAAAAAAGGAAAGACTAAAGGCACACCCCATGGGTGGCCTATATAGCAAAAATTTCCACAAACAAAATGAATGAAATAAGCATGCATACCCAACATGTTCCAATTCATCCAATTAAAATTTATAATAACTTAAATATGTGTCTTCAGAAAGATGAGTGTGTGACAAAATGGAGACTATTCCTATAAACACCAAAACCTGAGGGACAGGTATAGACCACCAACCGTGGTTCAGTAGTAAAGTCCTTGTCTATTATAACAAAATGATTTAGTCAAGCTAAGAATAAAACTGAACAACGGGTAAAAAATGAAAATATAGCATACTATATTTCACCTAAATAACTTTTTAGATATTAAGAATAATTAATAAATGTAACAAAAGTAATAGAGTCCCCATTATCTGAAATCCAATAAGACTTATGATATTCAAATCTTAGTTCAGTTGAAGTAATTTGATCAAAATATATGAAATTGGCTCAAAGTAGATCTACCAATTTGAGGGTTTTCAACTTGAGGATGATATAGAAATATTATTAAAGTTATAAATATTTTAAGGTAAAAATTTAAATTTCACCAAAAAAATACTTGACATCTTGGTTTGGATGCAGGGTTGGCCAAATCGTGTGCCAATTTACCACCCTAAACAATGTTAAGGGGAACCTCACATGGTTAGTGTGGATGGTTTTTCTAAAAATGTACAAAATGTGTCTCAACCCACTTTCAAGGTTCTATAAAAAAATTCTTGGGAATGATCCTCCATCCAAACTGTGTCATCTCTTTCATCCCTCTACCTAGGCCTCCCACAGTTAGACAAAACATGCAGCTTATCCCACACAATTTCTCCATACCATGTGGCCTTCCTTTTTTCCAAAAATATATGTTTTAATCTCTAAAAAAGTTCTACACTCCCTTGATACACCCATGATCACATTGGGTACTCACGTTATGCCATAAAGACATTTAAACTAAAAAAGAAATACTTTTACCTTGTAGGAAAACTCAGGATCTTACCTGAATTCATGAGTGAAAACAATAATAATAATAAGACATGGAAGGTAAACTATTTTAAATTCACCAATTAGTATTTAACCACTTTTACCACATTCCTTGGTTTTGTAGTCCATAACCTCAAGTAGTCAATATTTTAATCAAAAGTTGTTAATTATTATCATTTCCTTTTTTTTATACCAAGGTGGTTCACATCCAAGTTCATATTCTAAGTCCAACCATTTGTTCCCCAATCATCATGTTGATAACCAAATAAATATTTTGAGGTGTCATAAAAATCAATATAATCCAAGGATGTGGATCATCATTTCCATCCATCCGTAATCATGGGTTTTTAATTTCATGTCCAACATCCTCACCCAAGCGACATGGAGTTTCATGTCCCACGTTACAAACATTTCATCAACAACCATTTCATAGTTCTCAACCACTCGACCATTCAACCCATGTTATAAATAAAGATACACTTCCTTTTCAACCATTATTTTATTCCATGGTTTTCCATATCTAAATATATTTAACCAAATTCCCATGATATATCTTTTCTCACTTCATTCACATTTCACAACAGTGATTTATTCATTGAAATAATTTAACAAATTACATGCAATCCTCTTTTTATCATTTCCCGCTGCATTACTTTATCATTCCATTTCAATTTCAAATTAAATTCATTCCAAATAAATACTCGGGCCTAATTTTGATTTCATTTTTCAAGGATTATTATTTTAATTATATAAACCCACTGTTCCCATTTTTTTATCATTCAGAGATGTCATTTTCTAGGAATTCAAACTCTTGTCGAGTGGCCATTTTTCTCTATATTGTCGACTACAATGGAACCAACAAGTTCCATGAAGGGTCTCACAATCCATTTTAAAGAAAAAAAATATTATTCTTAATTAAAAATGGTTTTGAAATACATTTGTTCAATAACGCACTTCCCATACACATATTAACCATCAAGACTATAGGGATAACATATTAACCACCAACCTATAGATTGAAATACTCACCCAACCTTGTCCATTAATTTGAGATAATGAAACTAATAACACCAAATCTAATAATTCTCTTTAAAAAGTAGGTTTTATGAGCTTCAGATTGAAAAGAATAACCACAAAAATCTTATTATGGATAATAGAATAAAGAGGACTCATAAACATAACCATATATTTGATTCCCACTAAACAACACCTCAAAAAACTATTAAATGAAGGATATTGATCCTTGTAAGATATGTAAGATTATATTTCACACATGAGGCTAATAGGGAAGAAATAAATAAGAAAACCGAGAGAGATTATATAATGTTTGGGAGGTAAAATGGTAAATGTTCTACTTTTAATGGGGAACATGGTCTAGCAACATGGTTTATAAAACCATGTCATTGCCTCTATCAAATCCGGTATTGTTTATAGGCCCCCCATGTAGGGATTAAAAACTATGAAACCCCCTCTTCTAGGGTGGATAATCATGGAATGTAGTTAGTATTAACCATTCTCATTATAAAGTATGGACCCTATTTTTGCTAAATATATATGCTTCTAAATCAACTAAAAATATATATATTCTCATGTAAAAGACTCATCCATGACATATCTAAATATCCCAATTCAATACAACATAGGAGAATCCTACACGGCATTCTATAGAGCTCCTATTATGGTTCTATTTAAAGACTCATCCCAACCTTTCCATATTCTTATATTGATATATTTTCATGGTGGAATCATTTGAATGAGTTTGAGGAATAGAGAAGATTCTTTGGAGTCAAATATTCTAACCCTTGTGGGAATTCATGTAATGAATCATCAGTTCATGGAATGAAATGTTTTTTAGTGGTAATTCATGGATTATTGTGGATTTTCTATATTGTTTGATTCACAAAGTGAAATGTCTTTCACCTCATGAATGTTCTTGATAATGTTATGGGGGTTTTTCCTAAAAATAATTCATGGTGTGAAATCCTTATTGCATTTTTTATATTGAGCACCTTTTTTTATCAGATAAAAATCACTTTAGGTTCATGGAATGAACCATCCATTCATGGCATAAAGCAATAATTATCACCATTAATAGGTTTATTTCCATGTTTTCTATAAATTCCAACCTTCCACTAATTTCCCTCATTATCCCTCGAATTATTTCAAACATAAGTCAATTTTGAATCAATTTTTGAATCCCTAAAATCCTACAATATTTTTTTTCATCCTTGGCTTCTAGGGAGTTGATATCGATGTTTCTAGGTGATTTATTCTTCTCTTTCTCTAGGATTTATTCCTTATTTTTATAGATATATCACATTAGTTGTGTTATTTTGATTTTTGTGTTTATTAGTCTATGATTTTAATTAGATAACATTTATTAGAGTTTTTTTAGGATTCTTTATAGGGTTTTGATCTTTCAATTTATCATATAAGGTTTTGGCTTGCGTAGAGAGTTGGAAAGATTATTTTGAGGTAAGGGAATTCAGTTTTCTCATTTTTATGTATATCTATGAGATTATCATGATTTTTATTTTTGTTGGTTGTAGGGTGTGAATTGAAGTTATCAAGATGATAAAATTGATTAATGAAATTAAAAGGGAATAGTATAATGCACATGTTGTCACTGTTTTTTCTTGATTTTTTTTATGTTTTTTATACATTATGATTTTTATTAGATTATTCACGATGGTTATTTATTTATTTGAGAGTATCCCTTTAAATGGTTAAATTTCTAAATATAGTGAATGAAAAATACAAAATTTAATATTCATATTATATGATTGAATTATTGTTTATCGCTTGGTGGACTAGTTTGTCTTCGGTATGGTGGCCTTGTTTTTTTGGCTTAGAGGCCTTTTTGGTGAGTGGCTTGGTGGGATTGGTTGTTTTTCGATTGGTGTCCTAGGTTTATTTATATCAAAGTGAACTTGTTTGGTTGTGATGGCTTGACATGGTGGTTTCTTGATAGCAGTTTGTTAGCAATGGAATAATATATATATATATATATTCAGTTATAGATAATGAATTCATTTTTGAAAATTTAAACTAATAAATAAATGAATAAAGTTTGTTGAATATTAAATTAAATTAAATAATATGAAATAGAACCCAGGTTGTGGAACTTTGTATGATTCTTGAGATCAGTTGTTATACATTATAATTATCATTTAGTGGTTCAATATCAGTAGAAACCTGGATGTAACTATAGTGGTGTTTCTTCTATTAACACATGGGTCTACGCTTGTGTGAGACAACTATATACTTTTATTATTTTAAAAAAATATCTATGAACCCCACCTAAGTTAGGTAACCTGATAGAAAGTTAGAGACCCTTGTGGGTGTTTTCCCTAACATACAGGATGGGTAGGATATAGATGGTCAACTACACCCACACCCCTACTCCCCCTTCAGTAGTTTCTTTTGGTGATACTGGTGGTGGACGATGAGATATGTGTTAGGGGTTATGTATGGTTGGAAGAGTATACATGTTTCACATTCTATGAATTCATGACACCACAATTCCATGGTTACCTAATATAAGATATGTGGTTGGTGTCACAATATGTTATATGTGATTGGTGTCATGAGATGTGATGAGTGGATGGTGTAGCAGGATATGATATATGGTTAATGTTGTTATTCATGGATATGGAAGGGATGAGACAAAAGGATGTATTCTCATTAAGAGATAGTAGAAAATTAGTGGTGAAGTGGTTATGGGTCACCTTTGTCAATGTTCTTATAATATTACTTTAATACGCTTGTATGTTTTATTAGGTTAGAGATATTTTTGGTGGGGATGGGGGGACTACTTGACCTGTGTTGGTTTTGGTTAGTTATGTAGTTTTTTCACTAGGGTATTGGTAGTTTATTTTCACTTTTATAATAGAGAATTTGGGTATGATCCAACTATGTATACATGTTATTATCATCCTACATTTATATAAACTATTTTTGTGGATTCCAATAGGTCTTTGGTGATCAATTTGGACAGTACTGACTTTGATATTGGATTTTTCTAATCGTTTCCATCGGATTTACTTTTGGTATTATTGTATCTTTGATGATTTTTCTATCTGTTTTATATTCATTCATATGGGATATTTAATATATAATATTTTGGACTATTTATTTTATAATATGGTTGATTAATTGATGATTTTAGGTTATGATCCAGTAATATTGAGGTCAATTCCACTGATTTTAGAATTATATACCCTCTATGTCAATTTCCCAACTATGACTTAATAGAGGTGGGGATGATGTGTTCATCCTCCTCACTAAAATCCCTATATGGTCACCAATAGATGGGGGTCATGAAATATACACTTAGAAAATCCACTCAGACTTTTTTATTCACTTCACTAAAATATTTCTTTTGTTTACTCATACGTAGGATTTTGTTACTTCATGACTAGTACACAAAAGTAATATCATTTGACAGTTATTCAATATTTGTTTCACTCATACATAGTAACTGTATATGAAACATATGTAGCTAAATATTCAAAAAAAAATAAACACATGCTAAAAATATAAATAAATTAAAATAGAATTAATTCAATATAAAAAGAAAAAAAATTCTATTGAACAAGAATTTCCAAATTTCATCAACTGAAAGTAGAAAATTTTCCGACAAAAATATATTCAAAATAAAATGTGGAATACTGTAAAATAAATTATAAATAAGAACCCAAAAAAAAACATTATAATATTTTCACTTCTCTAATAATTTCACCAAAAAATAAATTGAATTTTTTTGGGGAACATAAGGTAATTCAATGAAAAAATATTCAACATTAATCATAAAAAAAACATTTTGACCCAATTATTCAAAAAAGAATATATTTTTTGTAAAATTATCATGATTAAAATTATTTATAAACTAAATAAAATTTATTATAAAAACATTATAATTTCAAATCAAAGATGTTGAAATCGTGTATAAGAAAAAATTCACATCACTGAGCATTGACAATCCATTGAAAATTTCATATGATAATCAAAGTTCAACTGATAATTAAAAGAATCTAGTGCAATGAACTAGATCCAAACACATTGATATTATATCACTTTATCAAAGATAAGGTTACAAATAAATATGTGAGGCTGGAATTCATTCCTATAATCGATCAAATTTCATATTTTTCAAAAAGATAATCTTAAAGGAAATATTCGAAGCCTTAAGTATGAATATACTTGTTCAAACTATCCCTCTCACTTTAAGTAGTTTGGTGTGCCCCACATTCCTTTGGAATTTTTTTTCAAAAATTATTTAATGGTATACAACTCTTCCGTATTAATATTTTTAATCCAAATATTGTATTATTACAAGATTGGGGAGATTTGGGTGTACGAATTAAGGGGGAGGATATCAAAATCACCTAAAGACAATTTTCATATCACTGAGGGATGGAAATCTCTCAAAAAATTGTTTTATCTTGTTTTTGGGGTTAGGACACTTAAATTTGTGGGAAGATGTTATTTTATGAAGTTTGGGGAGAGTTGTGGGAGTAGAAAAATAATCAAAAGGGTTAGATTGAAGAACCCATGGAATTGTTAAAGGTATATTTTATTTGTTATAAATCATGATTAAAAATAATTATATTTCATTGAGAATGTTTTTTGAGGTGTTCTGAATGTTATTGAGTTTATTTGAGATAGATGGATGTATTTGAAGTTTGATTGAGGGTGTTGGAGAAGAGTTCTATAAATTTAGAGTCATGGATTATTAAATAAAATTAAAGAATTACTTAGTATGTAAGGGTACTCTTAAATCCATATTAAATATGTAATAGAAGTCCAAAATTTATAGATTGGAAAATTTAAAAAGTGTTTCTAACTCATTGAATATGTAATAATTTCTCTAAGAGATTGAGGAATTTGTAAGACTATCTCTAAAATCACTCTGGATATGTAAGGGTCACTCTAACCATAAAAAATGGAAAGTGTAAAAGTCCCAAGTTACATTGTGATACATCAAGGTAAGTTGTTCAGTATGTAAAGTTTGTCACAGTGGATGTGTAAAGGTACTCAGAGTGTAGAATATTTGATAAATTACCCAAGGCTCAATGAGATATATAATATTCATTTATTCATTTGTAAGATTATTTCGGATATATAGATTTATAATTTGGGAATGTTTTGAGATACATTATTATATATAAGAGTAAATGTAAAAAATCTAGTGCATGAATAAGAGTATGAAGGTGGATACATAAGGGTACTGAGAGGATGGGGATATTTGTAACACCCCAGGTAAATGAAGAACATGACATCTTTATATTTATCCATATTTGTGAATAAAATATTAATATTACTTTAAAGGGTAAGCTATGCTCGATGGCGTACCCAATACGCAACAATGAGTTTTTTGGGAATCTTACGTTGCACTTTAATAATAAAATAATATTATTTTAAATGGTAGTTAACTCCTAGTCATTGTAATGGCGGGAATGAACAGAACTAACTAAAAAATGATTATATATGTTTGTCAAATATTTTTACTCTTTACAATAAATGTTAGAGGATTAAAAATTCAAATGAATCCAGTTTTTAAGCGTAAACATTCTAATATTCTTTAAAAGGCCGATTAACCGCCTTTTGATGGAAAACCCCTTTTAAATCTACTTTTTGACAATTTTATAAGCTCTATTTCTCAAAATAAACATATTATTTATGCTTGGGACATTGAAATTTACCTTGGGTTAGTTTTTGGTATTTTTATGACAATGTTCATTTTTCAATGAATAGTGAAAAATACTGCATTTTACATCAAAACTGCTTTTTCATATAATTTAATTATATGGTTATATTATCTTTTTAATTTGTTTTAAAGAGTAATTTGAATATATTTTTACCATGTAATTCAATTATGGTCATTGGGATTAATTTCACTTTGAAATTAGGCATAAACAAGTGCCAAACGTTTCATAAATATTGTTTCTAAAAAACCCGCTATTTGTTTTGACAACGGGAAGTTTTTTTAAATTAATTATTGAAATTTATGTGTTTAGAATTTGTTAAAATGTATTACATATTTGGATTCAGAAGGTAGAAGTTATTTAATTAAGAATCTTTTGTTTTTGGACATTATGAATAGTAACGATGGTAATTATCTTTAATTATCTTGATTAATGAGTAATCTGGTAGTTAAAGATAATAAGATAATATCATAATAATACAAAATGATCAAAACATGTGTCATAAGTCTACTGGTTGTCTCATGGCCTACCATGGGATGCCTTGTGCCAAACTTGGGGGCCCCATGGAATCACCTTTGTGAGAAAGTGACCTTTTATCTTTTTATTTTTAAAGAATGTTAAATGTAACAAAGAATGTATCACCTAAGTAAAGTATTTTAAATTTTGTCTAAATAAATGATATTTTGGAATATAAATGTTCATTTGAAAGATAAAATGATTTCCTACATCATAGTAGTTTTTTTATAATTTTTAGACATTAAATAAATTAAATTATTTATGACATCATGATGATGCAACGATGACCTCATTATTTAACGATTTAAATAAAATGGAAAGATAATGTAAAATATAAGACCTACAGATGTCCAAAAACTATTGGATGGGTTGATTTAGAACCCTTATCACCTTATCCTTGAAACACATCAATGTGGGACCGTTAAAATCCGAGACTCATTTGAAAATAATGTTACATTTTACACCTTTCCAAGGGTGCCCCTACTCTCCTCTTATAAAAGGCCCCCACCTCTACCTCCTTACCCACACTTATAAAGCCTATGTATAGGCCAACCCCTGCCCATTTTGTCTCTCCACTTCCCTATCTTACTTTTTCAAGCCTCACTTTGGTCAGAAGTCTTCCCAAGGAAGCCTTTGAGCTCAAACAAAAGGGAGTTACCCGATTTTAAGGTAAAGTCTTCACTTGAGTCCTTTTGTTTTATTTTACTTCTCCAACCCCCTAAACTCTTTTTATTCATTTCTTTTGTAAAAACTCCAATATATTCAATATAATAGGATTTTTTCATAATAAGGATTCGAGATACACTTACACACACCTACATCTAATGGTTAAAGAACATACTGTTTCCGTGGATGGCGAATTTCTGCCTCCCGAAACGATGATTGTTCAACATTCTTCTAACACCATCAAAGTTGGCCATTAATATGACACTATATTTATATATGATATCTAATATTTTTATGTTTTACTTAATCTTCTGTATTTTTCATTTATGAGATACCTTTATGGTTTCCATTATGGGTAAACACGATATCTTCATTTAAGGAAGTGCGGACTACCGCCCCCTCAAAGTGATTTGATTCGTTAATACCATATGTGGTACGTATAAAGGATATATTTAATGATATTATATATAATACCATACTGGAATTAAAATACTATTATGTATCATTATGTTTTAATTCTATTAAATATGAAATAGAAATGGAAGTACCGTTCATGCGTACGTACGGCTTACCGTCTCCATGAACGGTGCATTTCATTTCTTAACTCTAAATTTTATGTAATATTATAAATGCATGAATATACTAGATATATATGTTATATATGATATCTACATAATGAATACAATTCTAGATATAATGAACCTTTGGCCACACGAACAACATGTAATTGTAAGAAGTCCACTTTCAACTTAAGAACCAAATATCGACAAAACAAACGTTATTAACTTAAATGATTACATAATGTTTATGACATAGTAATAAGTGATATAAAAAGAATAATGAAGTTGAAAAAGGTTCTTAAGGAAGTAGAAATTAACTCATGTTTATTATTTAGGAATATAATGAAATGAACAAGACAAGTCAGACTTGAGGTAAGGGATCCGACTCCTCTAATTCTTTTAATGTACACTCTTTTTTGTCATTCCTTTAAATATCATCTTTCTTGTAAATGGGTTATTATTTTATATTACTATTACTGTAATTTTTATGTTCATATGATGAGAGACCATATTCTCTCTCATCAATCCATTTTGGATGTTTTGAGTGGCACCGTTAGGCTGCCGAATTTTCGTAAGAGATCCAACCTCTCTCTTTCTTTTTAAGTACTCTCCTTTATGTCACTTATTTTAAGCTCCTATTTGTTATGTTGGGGGATGTTATTTTGTATTAATATATATGTAAACTTTCTGTTGATATGATGAAAGACCCTATTTCCTCTCATCAACCCATTTTGGAAGTTTTAAGTGGCGTTGTTAGGCTGCCGAGTTTTCGTAAGGGATTCTTCATCTCACTTTTATTCCCGTGAGATTTATGCTACATTTTCCACAATTTCCATTGAGTAGTGTATGTACTACCCATTATTATACACTTTGTGCAGTATAATTTCATTTATGGGTATTCACATCTTCATTGTATGACCCTTCTTCCATGTGGTGTACGTTTCGAAAGTTACCCAACTCGGTAAGGGGACCTTTCACCCTCCTTTTTTAAAAGACTTCTTTTGTTATGTCTTTTAATTCACATACTATTATGTTGGGATATGTTCTTATATATCCTTATTTATGTAAATTTTATGTCCAAGTGATGAGATCCCCTTTATCTCTCTCATCAACCCTTTTTGTAAAATTTTATGTGACGCTGTTAGTTTGTCGAATTTTACCAAGGGAACTTCTTAACCCAATTTCGATTTCTTTGGGTTCAACATGTAGTTATTGAATATGTCATCCTTTGAATATGTGTGAATAAACTTCTTTTGTTTTACACTTAATATCAACTTATATTGGGTGTATTTATATTTGTCACACATAATTATGAGATTGATTTATCCTTAATTTAAGGATACCTTCTTTATAATGGATTTCATCTTATTTTACATTTCTTTTGAGACTTCATTGTTGTTATGAACCAATTCACTCTTATATGGTGTGTATACTGTCCTTTGACATATTATATCATGAATAACTTTATTCTCATGATATTATAAAGTTCGGATAAAAAGTTATTCCGCTATTATTTGTATTCAAGAGTCTCTCATTTTGTTAAAAACTATTTAACAAAAATAACGTTTTAAATGTCTTAAAGATTTATTATTCTAAATCATTATCTTTAATGTACATGTTTTAAAAATGGTTTTCAGTATTTATTTATATGGACATTAATGTTTTAAAATTATAATTCAATTAAATTCTTCAAAGTGGTATGGGACACTTTGATTCAAAAATCTCTTTTAAACGGTTTTTGAAAATTGATTGATTAATTCAATATCTGGGAATTAATTATTGTGATTGCAAATGAAATGTTGTTTTTGAAATGTTTATATTTTCAATATTTTATGTGTAATGATGGTACTTGGACATTTTACGGGTGGTTACGTGATAAACTATATGGCGGGTTGTGTTGTGAATACCAGGACGGGTGGTTAAGTTATAACCTCCAATGCATTGGGTATGGAAGTCAGTCGTATGGCTATTCCATTAAGTATGTGTGGAAGTCGTCTGTATGGCTATTCCATTAAGTATGTGTGGAAGTCGACCGTATGGTTATTCCACTTAAGTATGTTTATGTCCCAAGTTACCTTTATATGTTATGTGTTCTTTATATGGGTTTTATGGTAATCTTTTTTTTACAAAAGGGTAAGTAATGATATTTTATTCAGTGAAGAGTTTTTACTACTTCATGAAGGTGAAGGTATTACTTTGATAAAGTATACATGGTTTACTTGTTGTTTTGAATAACTAACAGTTTTCATTCTTTGTGTATCCCTTACTGAGCTTTTTATGCTCACCCCAAGTTTTTTTTGAAATGTTTTTCACAGGACATAATGTGGAATAGGGTCAAGGATTGGATCAAGGGAAAGTCATGCTATCTAAAACGTGGAACTAGACTTGTTTCTTATTAAGAGTTTTTATTTTATGGAAAATTAGTGGAAGTGTCTACTTTGTAATCTTTTGAGATGTAATAGTTATGTACTAATTCTCTAAAACTCTAAACCTGAAAAGATCCTCAATGTGAATTATTAATTTAATTCAATATTAAGTAAGGTTTAAGGTTGGGGCCTTATAGTTGGTATTAGAGGTCGGTTTAGATAACATTAGAGGTTAGGGTATCCTCTAAGCATAAGTGACATTACCATAATGGTTAGGATTTTAGAAAGAGTCCTAGTTTTAAATAAAGTGAATGAGTAAGTATATCTTAGTGTTTATCTTCCTCATTAGTACTTGATGGTTTTGTTGATATACTCACACTGACCTTTCTGTTTTTAGTGAATGGATGGATCTAGTGGGTACCAAAGAGACAACAGGTTTGATGGAAACCGTGGTGGTTCTCTGTTTAAGATACTAGATAAAATGGGGGATTCAATGAGGAAACTTGTGGTTGTTCTAAACCAACTATCAAGGAGTCATGATCAACCACTTGAACCTTGGTATGTTCTGTAATGCATCATGTACAAGATGACAAATCAATGTGGAAGTTCAGGTAATAATTATAAAGGCAACCATTATAGTTTATATGATCCTTACTTTTGAGGTAATTATGGGTTATTATATGATATGCTGGAAAATGAAATCCATGAGATAAACTTGAGGTTAAAATATGTTATGATTATTTTTGAAGATTTTATCTCATTTTGGGGAATGTTTTAAAATTATATATTTTTGGAAAAAGGACAACACACAGACCCTGTGACAACCCGTCACGTCGGACAAAGCTGCGGGAATCGAACCCACAACCAAAGTGCGACAGGTATTTATCACCTACCACTGGACTACGTGAAGTCCCTGGTTATTTTGACTGATTCTTTTTAGTTAGATGATTTTATGAATTAATAGTAAGTTGATTTTTGGTTATCTATTGAAATTTATTAACCTATCATGGAGGATATGTGATTAGGTTAATTACTTTTCAATACGAGACATTAAGAGCAACAGATGTTGTTTGGAGATAAATGTTACGATTTAACTTGGAAGACTATGTGACTAAATCCTTCAAATATTTGGGTTTCAATCTTAGTTTGGTTTTACTTTGAATAATTTTATAGACAAATTGATTATCGAATGGTCCTCGTTGAACATTGTGTTTTTTCGGACAAATTTTGGGGATTAAGAATAGATTTTCTTTTTATAAAGGGTTATCCTTTTTTGGATTATCTGATCTTGTACTAACCTTTTTGTTTATGGTTTTGGTTAAAGACTAAATACATGGGAATTATATAGTTCTCTTTTTTGGATTAGGTGATTCTCTAGAAGTTGATTATAGTACTCTTAATGTGAACAAGTCTTCCTAAATACTCGTCTTTTGGAGAAAATATGAGTTTGTGTAAGGAATATAATAAAAGTTGAAAGTCAATATGATAAGTGATTATGTTTCCTTATGAATAAATTCCTCAATAAAAAGTAACTTAAAACAAAAATTTTGTCTATTAACTTTTCCTACTGGGGAATCGAATACCATTTAACCCATCACAAGTTTGTGATTTTCTTATGGTTAACTTTATCCTAGACATGTTTACTATCACTCTCCATTAGAACATGACCCTTTGTTTTTTCTTCCACACATGGAATCCTAGTATGGGTTAACTCGGGTGACCTTTTTACTTATCTTTCTTTATTTTTTTTAAAGTTACTGTTTTACTAATTCTTGTTCCGATGTGGGATTTTCAAGGATGTTTCCAAGCCCAATTTTAAAATTGCGAGGACGCAATTCCCAAAAAGGGGGAAGGATGTAACACCCCAGGTAAATAAAGAACATGACATCTTTATATTTATCTATATTTGTGAATAAAATATTAATATTACTTTAAAGGGGATTCTATGCTCGATGGCGTACCCAATACGCAATAAAGATTTTCTTGGGAATCTTACATTGCACTTTAATAATAAAATAATATCATTTTAAATGGTAGTTAACGCCTCGCCGTTGTAATCGCGGGAATGAACAGAACAAACTAAAAAATGATTATATATGTTTTTAAAATATTTTTACTCTTTACAATAAATGTTAGAGGATTAAAAATGCAAATGAATCCAGTTTTTAAGCGTAAACATTCTAATATTCTTTAAAAGGTCGATTAACCGCCTTTTGATGGCGAACCCCTTTTAAATCCACTTTTTGACAATTTTATAAGCTCTATTTTTCAAAATAAACATATTATTTATGATTGGGACATTGAAATTTACCTTGGGTTAATTTTTGGTATTTTTCTGACAATGTTCATTTTTCAATGAATAGTGAAAAATACTGCATTTTACATCAAAATTGCTTTTTCATATAATTTAATTATATGGTTATATTATCTTTTTAATTTGTTTTAATGTGTAATTAGAATATATATTAACCATGTAATTCAATGATGGTCATTGGGATTAATTTCACTTTTAAATTAGGCATAAACAAGTGCCAAACTTTTCATAAATATTGTTTCTAAAAAACCCGCTATTTGTTTTGACAACGGGAAGTTTTTTAAAATTAATTATTACAATTTATGTGTTTGTAATTTGGTAAAATGGATTACATATTTGGAATCAGAAGGTCCAAATTATTTAATTAAGACTCTTTTGTTTTTGGACACTATGAATAGTAACGACGGTAATTATCTTTATTTATCTTGATTAATGAGTAATCGGGTAGTTAAAGATAATAAGATAATATCATAATAATACAAAATGACCACAAAATGTGTCCTAATGATACTGGTTTTCTCATGTCTGACCATGGGATGCCTTGTGCCAAACTTGGGGGCCCCATGGAATCACCTTTGTGAGAAAGTGACTTTTTATCTTTTTATTTTTAAAGAATGTTAAATGTCACAAAGAATGTATCACCTAAGTAAAATATTTTTAATTTTGTCTACATAAATTTTCTTTTGGACTATAAATATTCATTGGAAATATAAAAATATTTCCTACATAATAGTATTTTTTTTTTTAATTTTTAGACATTAAATAAATTAAATTATTTATGACATCATGATGATGCAACGATGACCTCATTATTTAACGATTTAAATAAAATGGTAAGATAATGTAAAATCTAAGACCTAAACATGTCCAAAACCTATTGGATGGGTGGATTTAGAACCCTTATCACCTTATCCTCGAAACAAATCAATGTGGGACCATTAAAATCTGAATCTCATTTGAAAATAAAGTTACATTTTATACTTTTCCAAGAGTGCCCCTCCTCTCCTCTTATAAAAGGCCCCCACCTCTACCTCCTTACCCAAAATTCAAAAACCTATGGCTCAGAAAACCCCTGCCCATTTTGTCTCTCCACTTCCCTCTATTACTCCTTGAAGCCTCAATTTGGTCAGAAGTCTTCCCAAGAAAGCCTTTGAGCTCAAACAAAAGGGAGTTACCCGATTTTAAGGTAATGTTTTCACTTGAGTCCTTTTGGGTTATTTTACTTCTCCAATCCCCTAAACTATTTTTATTAATTTCTTTTCTAACAACTAAAGTATATTCAATATACTAGGATGTTTTATAAGAAGGATTTGAGCTACACTTACACACATACATCTTATGGTTAAAGAACATACTGTTTCAGTGGATGGCGAATTTCTGCCTCCCGAAATGATGATTGTTCAACATTCATAGAACACCTTCAAAGGTGGACATTAAGATGAAACTATATTTATATATGATATATAATATGTTTATGTTTTACTTAAGCTTCTTTATTTTTCATTTATGGCATACCTTTATGGTTTCCATTATGGGTAAACTCAATATCTTCATTTAAGGAAGTGCGGACTACCGCCCCCTCAAAGTGATTTGATTCGTTAATACCATATGTGGTATGTATAAAGGATATATTTAATGATATTATATATGATACCATACTGGAATTAAAATACTATTATGTATAATTATGTTTTAATTCCATTAAATATGATATAGAAATGGAAGTAGCGTTCATGCGTACGTACGACTTACCATCTCCATGAATGGTGCATTTCATTTCTTAACTCTAAATGTTATGTAATATTATAAATGCATGAATATACTGTATATATATGATATATATGATATCTACATCATGAATTCAATTATGGATATAATGAACCTTTGTCCACACGAACAACATGTAATTGTAAGAAGTCCACATTCGACTTAAGAACCAAATATCGACAAAACAAACATTATTAACTTAAATGATTACATAATGTTTATGACATGGTAATAAGTGATATGAAAGGAATAATGAACTTGAAAAAGGTTCTTAATGAAGTATAAATTAACTCGTGTTTATTATTTAGGAATATAATGAAATGAACAAGACAAGTCAGACTTGAGGTAAGGGGTCCGACTCCTCTCTTTCTTTTAAAGTACACTCTTTTATATCATTCCTTTAAATATCATATTTATTGTTAATGGGATATTATTTTATATTACTCTTACTGTAATTTTTATGTTCATATGATGAGAGACCCTATTCTCTCTCATCAATCCATTTTCGACGTTTTGAGTGACGCCGTTAGGCTGCCGAATTTTCGTAAGAGATCCAACCTCTCTCTTTCTTTTTAAGTACTCTCCTTTATGTCACTTCTTTTAAGCTACTATTTTTTATGTTGAGGGATGTTCTTTTGTATTACTATTTCTGTAAACTTAATGTTGATATGATTAGAGACCCTATTTCCTCTCATAAACCCATTTTGGAAGTTTTAAGTGGCATCGTTAGGCTGCCGAGTTTTCGTAAGGGATTCTTCATCTCACTTTTATTCCCGTGAGATTTATGCTACATTTTCCACAATTTCTTTGAGTGGTGTATGTACATCCCATTATTATAAACTTTGTGTAGTATAATTTCATTTATGGGTATTCACATATTCATTTTATGACCCTTCTTCCATGGGGTGTACGTTTCGAAAGTTACCCAAGGGGACCTTTCACCCTCATTTTTTTTAAGACTTATTTTGTTATGTCTTTTAATTCACATACTATTATGTTGGGATATGTTCTTCTATATCCTTATTTATGTAAATTTTATGTCCAAGTGATGAGATCCCCTTTATCTCTCTCATCAACCCTTTTTGTAAAATTTTATGTGACGTCGTTAGGCTGTCGAATTTTACCAAGGGAACTTCTTAACCCAATTTCGATTTCTTTGGGTTCAACATGTAGTTATTGAATATGTCATCCTTTGAATATTTTTGAATAACCTTTGTTTGTTTTACACTTAATATCAACTTATATTGGGTGTATTTATATTTTTCACACATAATTATGAGATTGATTTATCCTTAATTTAAGGATACCTTATTTATAATGGATTTCATCTCATTTTACATTTCTTTTGAGACTTAATTTTTGTTATGAACCAATTCACACTTATATGGTGTGTATACTGTCATTTGACATATTATATCATGAATCCCTTTATTCTCATGATATTATAATGTTCAGATTAAATGTTATTCTGCTATTATTTGTATTCAAGAGACTCTCATTTTGTTAAAAACTATTTAACAAAAATATCATTTTAAATGTCTTAAAGATTTATTATTCTAAATCTTTACTTTAATGTCCATGTTTTAAAAATGTTTTTCAGTATTTATTTATATGGACTTTAATGTTTTAAAATTATAATTCCATTAAAAGCTTCAAATTGGTATGGGACACATTGATTCAAAAATCTCTTCTAAATGGTTTTTGAAAATGGATTGATTAATTCAATATCTGTGAATAACTTATTGTGATTGAAAATGAAATGTTGTTATTGAAATGTTTATATTTTAAATATTTTATGTGTAATGATGGTACTTGGACATTTTACGGGTGGTTAAGTGATAAATCATATAACGGGTGGTGTCGTGAATACCAGGATAGGTAGTTACGTTATAACCTCCAATGCATAGGGTATGGAAGTCGGACGTATGGATATTCCATTAAGTATGTGTGGAAGTTGGCCGTATGTCTATTCCATTAAGTATGTGTGGAAATCAACCGTATGGTTATTCCACTTAAGTATGTTTATGTCCCAAGTTACCTTTATATGTTATGTGTTCTTTATATGGGTTTTATGGTAATCTTTTGGTTACAAAAGGGTAAGTAATGATATTTTATTCAGTGAAGAGTTTTTACTACTTCATGAAGGTGAAGGTATTGCTCTGATAAAGTATACATGGTCTACTTGTTGTTTTGAATAACTAACAGTTTTCAATCTTTGTGTATCCCTTACTGAGCTTTTTATGATCACCCCTAGTTTTTTTTGAAATGTTTTTCAGAGGACTTAATGTGGAATAGGGTCAAGGATGGGATCAAGGGAAAGTCATGCTATCTAAAACATGTAACTAGACATGTTTCTTATTAAGAGTTTTTATTTTATGGAAACTTAGTGGAAGTGTCTACTTTGTAATCTTTTGAGATGTAATAGTTATGTCCCAATTCTCTAAAACTCTAAACCTAAAAAGATCCTCAATGTGAATTATTAATTTAATTCAATATTAAGTAAGGTTTAAGGCCGAGGCCTTATAATATTTGAAAAGGTTCTGAGCCACACTGTAATACATAGGGGTTTGACTTAATAAATAAAAAATATATAAGAGTTTCTCTTACATTAAAAATATAAATAAGGGTCATTAGTTTTAGATGATGAAGATATTATTGATTGTAAATCCCTAAGTAAATTCAAATAATGTTATGTTATACATTAGAGATAAAAAATCATGCTCCTTTGAATAGCCATGATTCCATCCATGAATAATGAATGTGAGAATTGAATAAGACGATTGTGTGTTATGATAAGGTTTTCTATTCCATGAAGTGAAGGATCATGCCACAAGGGTTTCTATATACACTCATGCAGACATGAAATATTGGGAAATTAAGATTTTATAGAAATGAAAAGGAAAATAAATACTAGTATTTTAGGAGATCATTGAGGGGTTTTAAATATTAATATTAAAATCTAATGATGGTGATCAAACATTTACCTTTATCAGGATATCTTTTGTCCAATTTTAAATGGGGAATACAACTTCCTTAATTTAAGAATATTTTCCCCATAATAATATTATGTAAATAATATTCACCTAATTTTTAGAATAAAATTAAGAAGAAGTAGTGGGTGAAAATTTTTGAGAAGAAGTTGATACTACATCCTCTGGCTGGTTTTGTATATCGAAGAGAGAGAAATAGAGTGTGAGAGTGATAAACATCTACAATTATTTTTCATCAACATCATCGAACCAAGAATAACAAGATGTTAATCATTTAAAGTCTTATTTTTTATGGGAGATAATAAAATTTATGTGTGCATTATTTCATGCACATGTTGGTCATTTTGAAATATTGAGAATTAGTTTGATTTGAATATAATAATACTGATCATATTCCGATAGTATAATACATTTTATTAAGGATGAAGGTACTATGTTATAATATAAAGATATCTAGGAACACACTAAAGATGTTTTTCATAAGGCATATTAGAGGAATTCCTTTTTAAGCAGGTGGGAACTAGTATAAATGTTTATCAAGATATGGTTTTAGTCATAAGAGTCAAGGATGTATTTTTACATTCCCTTATACTCCCTTATATAGCTTCACAAGTTTAAATGATATATTCTACCTGTCACCTATTAATATTTCTAGAGTAAAATATATTCCTGGCCTTATCTTTTAATCACTTTATATTAGTGATAAAATATATGTCTCACCTAAATATAAACATAGTATGAATTATTCACCCACGTTGAGGGATATCCAAGTAAAAATTATTATCTACCTTTCATTTATTTTATTTTAGTTTCACATGGGTGAGTGTGAGATTTAAAGATAGTGTATGGAAACTTTAACAAGACCTATATGTTGATTTTGAAAAAAAAAATACAAAACATCACTAATTAACCCCTCACCCCCTTATTAGTGTTAAATTATCACTTGGTAACTCAATACCTTAACAGAGAAGTACCAAAATTTCATAGGTCAAGCATCATAGTGAAAAATGATACTTTATGCTGCAACACCAAGGATAATGGAACAACAAAGCAATCTCACCTTCTCCAAGTCCACCAAACCACTAATCATAGCGTAATTCCCCTATCTCAATGTGATTCCTAATTTAAAATGAAATTTATAATAAAAGACACTATTATTCTACCATCCATCTCCAAAAACACACCCTAATCCTTAAACACTCCAAAATCACAAGGACTATGAAAAATTTTTCCCTCTACACAAGGAACCTCTATTAGAAAAAAATCCATTTATGTATATTAGGTTGTGATTTTTAACATTTTTTATCTGAAAGAATTTCAAGAGAGATTACAAAGTAATGGAAAAGGATAAAGAATTTTTTAATTTTTTTAAGGAATTTTAGTAGTTATATATATACGATAAAAGTCGCAATGTGGAACCCTATGTCACAACGATATGTAAGTTCACAAAAAATTACAAAGGAATAGACTTACCTATATATATAAGATTATTTGGAATTGTATATTTGAGTCTTTGAAATATTGTGTGAGGTTCTATCCGTTTTTACTAGGAAAAAGACATATGTCATGTTGTGACACCATTGGTCATCCCATGATTTAGCTTTGGAAAAGGAACCAGTTTTGAAGGTTGGTATCACATGGAAGAAGTTTATTATGATAGGATCACATGAGACTTTGGGTCTGGGTGATTTGTAGTTAATTAAGTAGGATGAAACATGGTATCCAATGTAATTTCATGATAGTTTTTACAAATAAAAATATGAAAAATTCCCTTAATATATAATATTATTTATTTTAGAGATGGGGAACATATATAAAATTATTTCATTTTTTCATAATATAAAAAATGCACCTTGATGTCGAAATAAGGGTCATACCATAATGAATCTAAGGTATATTTCAGTGGTTCTTCCAATATGAAGGTTTAATCTTTATCTTGTAGGATCTTTCTATGGAAAATACTTAGATATGATCTAGTATTACTAAATTCTAGGTTATTGAATCATGATGTTGATAGATACATCATGGTGTGCTAGTAAAATAAGAATTATGAATGTATATCCATGACTTGATTTGTGGGTGTGATTTTTGAAATTTGGAGATTAATGTATACACACTGTAATTTTGAGTGTCATCTTGTGGATGTGTCTGTAGAAGTAGAATTTCTATCTTATAAGATCATTTCATGATGTTTATTCACATGGTGTGATAGTTTCAAGTCCGTATTTATCTTTTCAATCATTCAATGGGTAATTTAAGGAATTTAATGGGTGGTCTTGAATCATTTTTAAGGAGGGTATTTGGATGACTGTTTCCCAATTACCAAATCTAGATTAATGATCAATCTCTATTGGAGTTTGTTTATTATCTGGTGATATGAGAGATATAATTCTCTTTATTATTGTTATGAGGGTCATGTAACTATTAATAGATAGATAATATGTAAATATGATAGGATAAGAGGAGTTTTTGATTATGCTAAAAAGCGAACATAGGAGATCCAAGAAGATTATACCACTATTGGTTAATCAATTTCGTCAATGGGTGAATGTAAATAAAATTTAATACACTAATACTTATGTAAAATCTCTCTTTGTTTGTGAATATCAAGACATTAACACTCATGGAGGCAGTGATATATTTGAGTAGTTGAGAGCAGTGAGTTATTTATTTTATGAGGGTTATATACTTTTTGGATCAGTGCATACACTCTGAATTATAACAAATAAGAAATGGGCTTTGTCATTTAGGTTCAAAGAACATGTTCATTGCATGAAACTTGGATTATCCTGGTATGGGTGAACCAAATAAATTTTCTTATTTTTCTCTTCTTCTTTATTTATTTATTAATATTAGTTATGGGGGAGATGAGTATTTTTAATAAAGATTAAAAATTATCATTTTTGAAAGATCGGATTCCCATATACTCCTAGGGTATTTACCTAACATGGGACCAATAATAGGTATTGAATCTTATAGTTCAAGGGGGATTTTTCTCCCTCTTATGTGATGAAATTTTTTATCAACCAAAAAGGGATTTCAATATTCAATAGAAATAATTTCTAATTATGGAATAATCATATGAAACTCTATTTTCATGCATTGGGAATGGTTGTTTACATGGTTTTAATACAAGGGATACCAGTTAGTAAGGATACTGTATAATATTTTTGAAAGATCCAAGGGGGTTTATATCGACACTAAAGGAATCAACAGGTTGGTATGTGAATTACCCAATTCTATATACAAGAATGTGATGAAATGTAAATCACCACACTCTATGTGGGGAAAACTTCTCAACATCTATGATGGTGATTCTATGGTATGTGAAGAAACATTATAGGTTCTTTGGAACAAGTATGAGGATTTTAGGATTCACCGAAATTATTCAATTAATGAATTATTTTATCGTGTTAACATCATTTTAGAGGACATGTGTAGACTCATAGAAAACCATGAAAATAAAAAATTCATGAATTGGTTCCTAAGAATATTACTTATATGTTTCAATATTAAGATCTCAGTGTCAAAAAAATGGCCCAAGCATGGTGATGATTGATAATATTCACAACAATATTTTTGTGCATGAGATGATAAATTGTGACAAAAAGCCCCATGAAAAAGAGAATTATAAGTATTGTTCAGGGTGATAAATAAATTCATAATGGAGGATAATCCCGAATAAGGGGAGATTTTTGAGTTGATTTATTTGATTTACTAAAACCTGAAAATGGGAAAACGTAAGATTCAAAGTCAAGATTCAACTTTCTTACATTCAACATGGAAAATTTGAGCATCTCATTATAATGATTTCAAAGAAATTATCAGATATGGAAAAATATTAAGAACCCATAAATAATTAATCTAAGGGTGTAAAATGAAAGAATATTTTATAATATAAATTCTTACAAAATAAGAACATGTTTTTGTAAGAAGATCTCATTTTGAAGAAAAATAACTATAAGGATTTTATAACTACAAAAACCACAATGATGAATTTATTATGGGTGTTAGAGACAAACCTCAATAAGAAGATATGGATGATGAAGGCACTAAATTTGAGGGTACAATATACCTCAATGTTGAACTAGAATATAATCTTGAATAAATTTATTTCTGTAGGGATAAAATAAAAAAATTCAATGCAATGATATGTGATTCCATGCTATATATACAATAACGAGAAGAAGAAAAATGTTAGTTGAAGGTTGATATTGAATGACATAAATCTATAAATTCTAGGAACTAAAAGAAAGAAATTGATCCCAAGATAAAAATTGAAGATTGGTCTTGAATTATTGATGGCCTAATCAATTTTTTGAAAGAAAATGTCAATAGGATTGATGAGTTTGAAGGAAAAGTTGTGTCAACATGAAGAAATCATGATGATCTAGAAATACATCTAATACATGGAATAGAATTGGTTAGTTGGAATTGATGGGATACAAAACAATATAAGGACATTTATGGGGAGTCAATGGAGAAGGCAGACACTTGTCCACAGGTGTGTGGATTAAAAAATATGGTAAAATTCATTGAAGGTATTGTTAATAAGGAAAAAATTCATGATGTTTGATTTGAAACCACCACCCAAAAGAAGAATTATTTTGGGGATTCTCAAAAGACCCAAAAGGACATAAGTGGAGAGTGAACACACACAATAATACACCATGAACCTGGTGTTATTATTTTGTAATGATGGATAATACACAATATTTGTTCCATAATAGAAAGGAATTTCAGGATTGATCCGAAAATTTTCTTATTCTTGATATATTTTTAACGTCTATTGTTTTTTGTGTGAAGGTTATCGACACAAAGTCATGAATCATCGATGGTACACATGATTATGTTAATAGATTCCTAGAATATGAGATATTAGTTCCTGGAAAATTTATCAAGTTGGATGAAAAATTTTAATCAATTTTAATATATAGAATATGGGTATGATCCAATATATCTAGATCCGGAACAATATCATTTACCATTAAAGGAATGAAAGTAGTAAACATGGAAAAATAATGTTTGAGCTATGAAGGTGAATGATATATCTATTATATATATATATACACATATACCTAATGGAATTTATATTTTTTATCATACATTGATTAGTAAAATAATATGTTCATGTGTGATTTTATTATTTTATTTATTTTAAAGCTAGAGAAAAATTATGTTCTAATTCGTGGTATTAATAGGGAGAAAGAAATAAAGAGGGAAAAAATTAAGGGGAGAAATTTAAAGGTGGTGTAGTATGAGTGAAGGCCACCATAGAAGTCTAGTTTAAGCACATGAGGAGCTTTTGAAGAACATAGAATGTCCAAGTAGATTCTATACTAAGAGTAAGAGTTCAGCAAAGGGCGATGATGGGAGGGGAATCATGGTGGTGGTCTGTCACGCTCAATATTATAAAGGATCCTCTAGAACACATAGAAATTTGTTTTGGGATTTGAAATATGTGATTGTTCAATATAATATGTTCACACTAGTATAGTGATATGACATCATCCACTCATTGTCTTCTTATGCGAGCAAGGGTTTGCAACATGCAATTCCCTCCAAAACAGTGTATTTTTAAATATAAGTTTTTAAAAAATGGCATGTAATACTAGGTTAAAAAAATGAAAATTATTGTATTCATGTTCCACCCTCATTGATCCCTACGTGTTTTTTGGGAACAAGACAAAGTCATTAAGCGGGTCCCTCCATTAGCCTGTGGTAAAATCAAAAGACGTTGGGCCCCCTAACGACTATAGACTCAACCATTTTTTAGACTAAAAATTTTTATTATGTTTTGTTTATGTGTCTATAATAAAATATTAGTTGAATATAACTGGTATTAAATATAAATCATTACTAAAATTAAAGAAGTAGGGAATTATAACATAAAATCTCACTCATGACTCATTTTTATATGTGGGTCTCCCTTGGAAATCCTTCTGGATTTCTATTGTGTGATTCAGGTTCCTCCATTCTTAGAGATAATTAATAATTTATTATTAATAACAACTAGTAATTAAATAATAATAAATATCAATTACAAATTAATTAATGGTAAATAACAACAAATAAATAATAAATATTTATTAAAATTTACTATTAAATATTAATTATTAACTAATTAACAATTAATTAGTGATTAAACAATATTAATTATTAATATTAATTACTAGTAAATATAATTTACTAATTAATAATATTAATTAATTACTTATTAATTACTCATTAATTACTAATTAACTACTAATTAATTAAAAATAAATAATTAGTAGATTTTAATTCATTAGTAATTCAATAGTATTTAATTACTAATACATAATATTAATAATATATAATTATTAATTACTAATTACTAAATATATAATTATTTTAATTAATATTTAGTAACTAAAGAATAATTGTAAATATATATTAGGAATTAATACTGTTATGTAGTAAATAATATTATTTAATTAATATTTATTTGAAATTAATATTTATTAGTAATTAATATTAATTAATAATTAATATTAACTATAAATAATTATTTAATTAAAAAATAATTTAATAATAACTACTTAATAATTGGTAATTTATTAATTTAATCATTATTATTAATATTTAGTAACTATAAAATATTTTTAAATATTCTTTATTAATTGTTTAATAATTCTTATAAATTGACTAATAATGAATCAGTTCATAAGTAATTGATATTATTAATAAGTAATTAATTAATTATTTCATGATTGATATTCTTGAAAGAAAACATCGTGATGGCATAGCAAGAGGGGTGATTTGGGTGAAACATAAAATCAATGATTCAAAATATCTCTTGAAGAATTATGGTGCAGAGATGATAGTTTATGCAGCTATAGTCTTTGATCATCTTTATTATGTTGTTAATGATGAGTTGTTTCATCCTTTTGTGGTGAGAAAACCTTTTGTGAAGGGGTCTCAACCTCGTGAAGCCTCGAGTCCAATTTTGTTTTTTCAGAAGTCTCCAAGGCTACAAAAAATATTGTGTTCTCAGAATTTGACTCTCCTCCACCTTATAGGGTTATAAAGAAGGGGTGAATCACTCTTCTCTCAAACAGCTAGAATTTTGTTTAGGAGAATAAATATGGGGATTTTATTATTAGATTATGATAGCCATTGGGGTGTTGGAAATACCACATTGTCTTTCCCTAATATAAGCTTAAACAGAGAGCATGGAGCCTAGGATTAATATCTGTGAAGCCTAGATTTATTTGAATTCAGGAATGGGATCGAAAATTTGATCCTGATAATGTCAGAAACACTCATTCTAATTTATGGAACTGAATTTGAAAATTAAATTGGATATAAGGGAATCCACTAATTCTTTTCTATATTTCATCCTCAATTAGAAATCTTATAAGGATGGAAAGGCAAACAAAAAATCCTAGGTTTGGTCATTATGCTTGGATCCTTATGGAATTAGATATGGCTTATATTTTGGTCGAAGAGTTTGTTTTGATAATGATGGATTATAGCATAAAAATGGATATCCAATAAGAGAGGAAACCATGATTCTATCTCTATTGTAAATTCTTTGGAAATATTAACTTTACATCTTTTGTAAGTTAAGAGGTTGTGATGATTGTAATTGTAGGAGGAGAAAATTGAAGAATAAAACCATTTCTCATAACTTTCATTCTCTTGATGTTGTTCCATAAAATTATGGTCCCACTATTGAGGTTGGAAAAAGGAATCTAGTTGTGTGAATGATGCCAGTGGTCATCCTAATTTGAACCCCTCCTTGATTGAGTTCAAGGAACAGAATGATGTTGTCTCCTTAATTGAAATCAAGTAAGTGGAAGAAGTTGTAAAATTTTTTCTTCCTCATAAAGAGTCTTTATAAGATCCTTCCATGCAAGATTATCTTGTGGAGGAGTCTGAGAGGGTGGTTCCATCCTTCCTCTCCTTGGATGATCGTAATGTGATGAGTTTTTTGGAGTTTAAAAATACTGAGGTATCTAACATTGCTAATGTCTAGGCAGTCTGGGACTCTATCAATGCTTGTCATGAGTGTATTGATCATCCCTTATCTTAGCAGTCTGATATTGTCCCATGTCATCCAAATATGATTCCATTTGTATTCTTGTATGATTGTGACAAAAAAGATGATTATATTACAAGGGAGAGAATGGATATTCCCTCAATAGAGGGATAGGGTATGGTTTGTCTGTATGATTCTCCTCATGATGTATAAATTCCTTTCGCACAACAACCATCATAGAAGTCTTTGAGAAGAATGAATCTTGTGCAGCATAATTAAGATCATGTTCATTATCTAAATAAATTCATCACTTTATATGGTGATTTTTTGGATGAGGACACTGATGACCTACCTCATGAAGAGAAAACTCATATTTCATGTGGTCTACCTATGGTGCATGATATTTCTAGTGATCTAGACATTTATTCAAATTCTCTACCATTTTTCGGTGGATCTGTTACACCATAAGTAGCTAGTTGAAATAAAAAAAGGTAATAGTAAAGATATAAAATTGTTGAAACAACAATAGGAAGGGCCGTGAACAAGGCTCAAGTCTCTCCATCAATGAAGGTCCTTTATTGAATTTCCAAGTTCTTGGGAACTCTCCCATGGTTAGTGCCCTTATGTACATTATTCAGACCAATAAACCAATGCTTATTGGAAATGTTGAACCATAAATTGTATTTTATGGTTGAAAATAAATCGAGTGGGCTTCCCTTGGATAATATATTTTCACTCACGATCAATATAAAGGTTTTTGGAATACCTATGGGTTATAAAGCATGATAGAATATCTCTAAACTCCTTTTTTCAATATCATCATTCAAGAATGTTTTCTGTTGGGTTTAATGGGATTGAGATATCTATTATTTTTTTCTTTCATTAACCCATATACGAGAAGAAAATATCTTTCGAGAGGTCTGGAATTTTTATCTGTGAACATTGGGTAGATTTGGGTAATCCTTGATGATTTAAAAATCATAATATGACTTGAGGAAAAGACTAAAAATAATTTTATAAGGTTGGAAGCTTATGAATTATTTTCTTGTATTGAAAAATAAGGCTCCTTTGAGGTTCCTATAGTTGGATATGACTATACCTGGAGTAGTTACACCCTTAATGGGAGTAAAGCTGGTAAACATGAAAGATTTTTTATATAGATGAAAAAGAGGAATTATGATATTCATATTTCTAGAATCACTCTACCTAATATTCCCTTCTGATGACACTCCTCTACTGATGGATATTTTTATCAATAATTCAAGTCCATCGCCTTTACCTTTCAGGTTAAAAAATTATATTCTTTTTATACCTGGCTATAGGGAAGTCCTCATGGATATTTGGAATGTTTATTTTATTGGAATCCCATTAAAAAATATGCACAAGAAAATTAAAAATGTCAAATCAAGGTTTAAGTAGTTGTTTAAAACTTAATTATCTAATATTTATCTTGATATTAAGGTTGCTAAAACTCACCTGGTTCAGTGCCAAATGACCAATCAGAATCAGGAGGTTCCCTCCAGGGATGAGATTTATGCCCTTTCCAAATTTGATGACTTACTAGTTCTTAAAGAAAATATGTCATGAAATCAATTCAACATCATGTGGTTTAATGAGGGAGATAGTAATTCAAGTTTATTTCATTGCAGGCATAGGGAGAATAAGGCTATAAGAGGGATCATTTCTCTCAATATTAATGGGGAGTTGTTAAATTATTATAATGAAATATCTAATGACGTGTGTAGGTAGTTTTTGTATTTATATATGGATAAAGGTGTTGAAAACACCCGAAATGGTTATTAATATCACTCTTTGGGTTCATGATTCTTAAAATAGAATGCTTATTCAATCACCTAGTGAAATTGAAATCAAGGAAGCTCTCTTTTCTCTAAAAATTGATGTTATTGCAGTACTTGATGTATTTTTAAACAAATCTTTTATGTTTAACTGGGATATTTTTCACGCTAATATTACTAATGTAGTGATATAATTTTTTTAATCATTTTTCAATTCCATATGAAGTTAATGAAAACTTCATTACTTTGATTCCAAAGAAAGAGAATACTCCTGATATTAAGTATTTCAGACCTATGGCTATGGGGAACTAAATTAAAAATGTGATTAGCAAGATCATGGATATTAAATTGGGAAGTATTGCCAAGGGTTTTTTTAAAAATAATATGTTTTGTTTTTTTCGAAGAAGGAACATTCAGAATTACCTTTACGCTGCCTCAGAATGTGTAAACATCATAAGGAAGAAGTTCAGGGGTGGGAAAAAGGATCTTAAGATTGATATTTCTAATTATTTTGATTTAATAAAATGAAACTTCATTTTCTACAATATGATAATGAATGGTTTTTCTAATGACTTCATCAACTTGGTCAATTGCATTATCAAGAGTTTGATGATATCTATTATTATTAATGGGTATCCTATGGAATTTTTTCAGTGTTCTAGTGGGGTGATACAAGGGGAAAACTCTACAGGATTCAATTTGATGTTTCTAAGGATTATTTGAGTACTTGTCTTAATGATATTATTCATGATAGGATATAAAAGAAAATGAAGGATGGAAGATCACTTTTTTCACCATCACATATTCTATATGATGATGAAATTATTCTATTTGGGGATGCAGATAGAACCACCATCTCTTATGTAAAAGATATTTTTGGGAAATATGAATATGTTTTATTCTAGGTGATTAACTAGAATAAGTCATATATGGTCATTGAAGAAGGGGTTCCAATATCCAAACAAAATAAAGTGTCTAGGAATTTTGGTGTTAATAGAGGGTCTATCATGTTCATCTATATTTGAGTTCCCATATTCTGGGCTAAAGATTGAAGGTGTTATGTGGAGAAAAATTTCTATATAATTATTATCCAAATTGAATATTGGGAAAGGAAAATATATGTCTCATACAAGGTGGTTTTTTTTGGTTAATTTTGTAGTCACTTATATGATTGTTTGTGATTCTTCATTACATAGATGGTCTATAAATCTTATCAAAGAGATTCAGATTTTGATTCAAACTTTTATATATACTAGATCCATTCCTGAATGGAAGATTATTATAGTTCTCTATAAAGAATCTTCCAAATCAGTGGATATGGAAGGGATGGGAATAAAGGATCTTAGGCTCTTCAATGACACAATTCTAAAAAAAATCACTTGGAACCTCTTCACTTCCAATGACTCTTCACTAGAATTTCATTCCAGTAGATTTTTCAAAAAAAAATATAGAATGGGAATTCAGTGTTCATCCATTAATCTATTTGGATAACAATTAATAATACATATAATGTAATTATTCAATTTTCAAAGTGGATGGTAAGAAAGAATTAACATCTTAACTATTGGAACACTGCATTGATTTCAATACCAATCACATTTGAGGTGGGAATTCCTTAGTTTATAAAATCTCTCTCAATTTCTGATATGTAGTTTAATGTAAGCGCACATGATTTGTTACCAGACCATTTTAGTATGGAGTTTGACATATATGAGTAAATGAATAGGGATATTAAAATTTGAAAACCCAGTTTAACTTTGAATTTTAACCCTGGGGAGTGTTATAGGAAATAATATGTCAGATCCTTCAAAAATAACTCTTGTATAATAGTTTATAGAACTCCCTATGTTCTATCTTCTTCTTATATTCATGTTTGGAGAATATGGAGGTAGAGGCTACCCTTTCACAAGTTGGTCCAACGTGCAGATATATGCCTTGCCTCGGTCTTCTATCTCTGCATTAATGCATATTAAACTTTTACACATTTATTTGTCTCTTTTTTTACATACCAGTTGTGGAATTACATTCAAGATATCATTGGATGCAGGTTTTGTTTTTGTAGCTTTAAATAGATGAGGACATCCATTGTTAGATAAGGTTGTAGTGAGTAGGTGCAAGCCCTCCTATTATATGTTGTATCTACTACAGTCTATTTTATGTGGAAGGAATGGAATGATCATGCCTTTTAGAATCAGGAAACCTCACTGCATTATATAATTAGTGCAATACACAGGGGAGTTATGACTATATCTAAGATTCAAACAGTATTAATGATGAATGAGTTTTTTGATCTTATCATTTTGAAGCCTCTTCCTGTTAATGGTCCGGTCAAAAATTCACTAGTGACCAAGTATGTTTGATGGATTCTTCCAAATCCTGAATGGTTGAAATTCAATGTGGATGGGGCAGCGTCATGTGCACTAAGACCCTCTAGTTGTGGTGGTATCTTACACATCTATTAGGGCCTCGTTAAGGTCTATTTTTATCGTTTCATTAGGAATGGGATGCGATTGAAGATTAATTGTGGGTTATGAGCAAGGCAGTCAAGTATGCTATCCACTGTGGTTTTTGGGCTCTCTGGATGAAATTAGATTTATGTGTGGCAGTAGAAATTCATAGATGTTTCTTTAGGAATGTCCCATGGAAGAATTTTTTTCCTGGATTGTTTTCCTTTGGGTTTGTGGATCATATATGCCTTGATGTTACACATGTATAGAGAGAAGAAAATTAGGCTATTTATGCTCTTTCTAGGAGAGCTCATACGAAGGCCTGTTTTAGATGGTCTTTTGGGGAACTTGATTTTTTTTCTATTTTCCTTGAATTGGATGCATGTGGTGATGTGTATACCCATATTTGTAAGGCCCCCTTGTAATTCATTCCATGCAACTTTTATATCTTAATAAATTTCTTTAGGAGTAGTTTTTTCTACCTCCTGAACCTTCTGATTAATTATTTTTTGGTTACTTATTAATTAATAAGTAATGAATATATTATTATTATAAAAAATTAGTAACTAAAGAATAATTTTTAATATTTACTAGTAAATAATATTAATAAGTAATTAATATTTATTATAAATTAATGTTATTAATTTGTAAATAATTTAATTTAATTAAAATTTATTGGTAATTAATATTTATTTGCAATTAATATTAACTAGAAACAATTAATTAATTAATTTAGAATAATTTTATAATAACTAATAAACAATTATTAATTTAATAACTAGATAATTATAATTAATATTTATTAAATAAATTAAAATTTTAAATATATATTTTTTATAATTGATTAATAATATTTTTTAATATTTATTTTTTAATTAATAATTAATTAGTTGACTAATAATTCTTATTATTAATAAGTAATTAAATATTTTTTAAGTATTAATTAATTAATAACTTATAATTATATTATTACATTAAATAATTAGTTACTAAGTAATAATTTTAGATATTTATCAATAATTTATATTTATTAGAAATTAATATATCAAATAGTAAATAATATTATTTAACTACTATTTATTAGTAATTAATATTTATTTTTAATTAATATTAATTAAAAAATAATTATTTGATCATTATTATAAAAATTTAGTAATTTTAACAATATTTTACAATGTTTTGTGGTAGTTATTTTGTAATAATGACTCGTATTTATTATTAAATAAATTATTAATTTTTTAATTATAAGTAATTATTATTTATAAGTAATCAAATGATTCAATTATTAATTATTAATTTATTATTATTAGATTAGTATAAATTCCATACTATGTGACACCCCATGATTTCTTTAGTATTTGCTCAAACAACTCAAAGACAGTAAGGGGGTCATGCCATTGTGGATTATTTTTTAAAAAAATTAACCTATGATTTTTTTCCTTTAAAAAATTAAATTAAAAAATTCCCCCAGACACCTTTTGAAACTCCATGTAGGCATAGTGGATGAAACACGAACGTGAGGTCCAACTTGCATAAAAATGAAATCTCTATCACAGTCATCAAACACATGTGATGAACAAACAAGGATGGGTGAAATAACATGTATAAGAATTGGTATAACAACAGTGAGATCAAACTCATTAGGCTCTACATGATTTTGTAATGTGTGTTATGGGATGTAAAATGTTTTCTTGAACATGTGTTGTTGGTACCTTTATATGTCTACTACATCTTGAATGACACAATTTATGTGAGAGTCCAAACTGGAATTTTCATGGATGAAATAACCATTGAAAATGGTTGGAGAAAACACATGTGAGTTGTAGTAAGAAGGAACCTAAAGTTAAACTATGATTTAGTTTTCTACGAATACACTACCTAAAACGACTTTAAGTTATACTCTAGATATTACTTTTAACAGTGCTAAAACTAATATTTTTCAGTTGAAAAAAACCCTAAAAATAGAGCCAATGTTAAAAGTTCTCATCCTTTATCATCACTAATAAAGGTATTCTTTATCAGTGCTTTTACTATCATGGATAAAGGGTGACTTTATCATCACTTTTTATAGTGTTGATAAAGGGTGAATTTATTAGTTCTATTAAAATTATTCATAAGTTCCCCCTTTATTAGTTATTTTTTAGCATAGATAAATGCCAGGAAACTTTTACAAAACTAAAACAACCCTATAATAGAAAACATAATTAGAAACCAAGAAAATTAAAATTAAAATATATGTATAATCATATTGAAATAAAATTGTAAAATTTTACAGTCATTTCAATTCAAAAATTATAAAAAAATACTTACATTCATGAGATATTTATAAATAAACTAAAAAAATTACACCAATATACAAAATCATAACTCTTATAGTAGGATTTCTCCAAATATCAACCTCCAAATAAAGTCTTATCCCTATGATAAACAAATGTGGATTTTGACAATAGTAAATAAATAAAATAAACTAATTTTAATTTTACGTAATCCACATAAGATAAATTATATTTTTAATTATTATATATATATATATGTGTGTGTGTGTGTCTGTGTGATATTATCAATTTATCATGCATCAAATTGACATGTGGTCAATTATTAAATGTCACAAATTATTTATGGATCATTGTTCTAAAGTTCGAAAAAAAATATAAGAACGTTTACTCATTTTGGCTATGTGATACTTATTTTAAACTAAAATGGAACTTTTATAATGGAAACGCCCACTTCGACTCATAAAAGAAACAATGTCTATAGAATTGACATGCAGTCAACTCCTACATGTAAAAAATAAATTATGGATTATTTTTGGAATGTTTTGAAATAATTTGATCTCATTTTCTCACTTTTGGATATGTGATACACATTTTAAACTAAAATGGAACTTCTATATTAAAAACATGTACTTTGATACATACTAACCACATGATGTGTTGTATTTACGTGTGTTTGATTCCTACACAATAAAAATGAAAAAAGGATCGATGTAAAAATGTATGAAAAAAATCTGAGCTATTTTTCTCGTATTTGGATATATGATTATCATGAAACCCTCCCCCCAAAGATACTATAATAATGTGGGAGATATAATGACTCCCAAGTCCTACCTCCAATAGTCCTCAGGTTGGTGATTAGCACCGAGTGTATAAAAATATCTTGAAATGGGAGGCATTTCACTCTATAATAAAATTCTATTGGGAGATAAGATAAATAATACAAAAGAAACTTCATGACATAATATAAAAATAAAAAAAATTCATCCCACAATGCATGTATAAATATAACTGATGTAGATAAAAGTATCCAAAATTTAATACCTAAAAGAAAAGATAAAGAAGAAAAATGTAATATATCCAATGTTTGGAGCTATTAATGTCTAGCACGGTCCATGTAGACCTCCTATAAATCTTAAAAATATTTTATAATAGTTGGGTGAGAATAAAATTATTCCCAATAATAAAACCAAAGTCACTTTTTCACACGTGCAAGAAGCGTATTAATTCACCTGTTACAAACAAAAAAACCAACAACACCTAAATAGGTCAACTATCTATCCCAACCACACCAAGTCACTCTCACTAAATAATCAAAGCCATGTATAATAACATAACAAGAAGAAGATCAATAAAGTGAACCACACACTTCTTTCCCATTGATTTTCAACTCTCATACCCTAATTTTATACATCATGGGGAACCCATCTCTTCCGAACAACATATACCAATGCCCAAAAACATGATCACATCACATCATGTCCATAAACACATGGGCCAATTCCCCACAACACAGTCACATCATATCTATCCCAAAAAACAGGGGCCATCACATTGAAACCATAAAAATAGTAGTAGGGTATCATGAACATGATGTACATCAACCTCATTTCCTCCAACTATAATGCATAAAACCCAACATAAGTCTCCCCAAAACACAGTCACATCACATGCCCCCTGAAAACACCTAGGTTATTTCCCTATATCATGGTCACATCACATTTCACCCAAAAATACCTGGTCCATATCCCCATAGCACAGTCATATCACATCTCACCCTGAAACAAATCAAATATCAACTAGTGTACTAAAGACCTCTGGCCATTACAACAAGTGCATATCTACTTGCTTGGAAGAGATATTAGGAAGTAGTGGGTATCTATTCATCCATCCTCAACACTAGGATATTAGTAAACATACCACCTATGTTAATATATGGTTATCGGCATGTAGTGCTCAATGTAGGTGGATGAATATAGAAATCCTAAGTAATGTACAAGTATATATGTATATCCACACATAAGATCAACCTATGGGTTTACAACCAAAAACATACTGAATCACAACATCACTACTTTTTTACAACCTTTAAATGCATAACACTACACATACCACAAGACGCATCACATCACCTAACAATTCTATTATCCAGCCCATTCATTTTATTATTAATAATCATACACATTTCACCACACATCCCATCATTTATTTTTCCATTAATAATTTCCATCCCATAAACCAAACCAAACCCCAACCATTTCAATCATTTATTAAAAAATTATTTATTCCTTCACTACATAGGCTTTTATTGAAATGAAAACACACATCACAGAATCTCGTCATCCTCATTATACCATCTCCTCACCTCCTTAAAAGCATGAAAAAACAATCCACCACCACACCACCCCACAAGTATAGAGAAACAACAACCTCCACACCACCCCAAAACCACGTGCAAACAACCACTATCTCACTGCCATAAAATCATAGAAAAACAACTACCACCTCACTACCCAAAAAGTATGTCTGCATCTCACCCATCATCCTCACGTCGCATCGCAATCAAATATCACCACCCCACAAGCACAACCACACATCATAACACGTCAAATACCATTTTATAAATATAACAAAGGGGATTTTATCACATATCACTTTATTTTAGGGGCATTATCAACAAGACATAATATTAAAAAAACCATTACATTGACAAAATATAAGTTATTACGAAATTTCTATTTTAAGGGTGATGTCACAACAACCTCACAACAAGGGTTTCATAATACTTGTCAAATAGAAGAAACAAAGTCCCCAACTGCCACAATTTTCAATGGGGCATCAATCTCATACAATCACAATATAAAAATAATATTAGAGCTATAAAAGATATTAATCATTTGAATTTTTCCCCTTAAATTTCAATTTAATGGGTTTTTTATATTTAATTAATCCAGTACAACCATCCCCCATACATAAAAAATAGAATCATCCCACATGACACACAATAAAGAAAAATGAAGGATTCCCTACCTCAAAGAAACATTTTCAACACACAGCATGACGCAGGGTAAGAAAGAAATGCCATAAAACCACAACTATATATAAGAAAGTATAGATTAACCAACACCACACAAAAGGACAATACAAACCCATCCCATAAAACCTATTAACCCAAATAAACATAACCATAGAAAAATCACAAGATAAGAATGAATGAAAACATGGGGAAATGAGAAAGAACTCACTGCGGATCTCTAAACAATAACCACCAGAACCAATAGTTGGAATCGAGGAAAATAGGTCTGCAAATCTACCATGAGGTTCCTATGATTAAAATGTAATGATAAGGAGAGAATCCATGTCTGAATGATAAAAATTATTCAAAAAAATAATGTAGAATCTAGAAACCTTCCAGTTTCATGTTGTGTAACGATTACACGGTGTGTAACTATTGGGTTTAAAAAAATCCATCTTTCACAAAAAAAATAGTCACCTCAAAAATTATTTATTACATATTGTGAATTGAATTTACACTATATGTATTTGTTTCATAGACCACCCTTATCCAATTTAAAAGACATGAATTCACTACTTGTAAAAGCTATAAACCACCTTTACACATCATGTAAACATTATATGACATGAATTCCCTTCTACATCACCCCAACAGCTCTACCCTCCATGAATCCTCTCAAAACATCCTCAAGCATCCTCTAGAACACCTCCAACCACCAAAACTGTAAAAGAAACGGATTGGGAAGGAACATCCCATAACATAAAAAACATATCAAATGATTCCCACCTTCAAGAATCCAAAACCAAACCCAGAAGGAAAGGGTTCTGAACATCGCCCCACGATATACCTCTTAGGGATCTCATCATAATTCAAATGCTACGAGTGACCAAAAATTCCAAACCAAACAGCCACCAAAACATCTTCCACAACATCATCATTACAAATACATAACACCACAACATCCAAACTCTTCACAGCCTAAACCAGAAACTACTAAAACCATCAAACAACACTACCATGAACATAAAAATCAAGGAATTCCATCTTCCATGTCAAGATATTATTTTCTCTAGGAAACACTGACTTTCACACATAAGTTTAATTACATCAGGTTATAGTTCATCTAGATTAGGAATCTGGTCCACCCATTTTAATATTTCAACACATTATCACACATCATACATCAATCCAAATAGCACATCTCAAAAAATATCATGATCTCAAACATCATAAAGAAAAACAAAGAAAATAAAAACTCAAAATAAATCTTGGTACTGGGAATACATATGTGTATCTCACTCCCAAGTAATCTCCTCTAGGATACCAATCCTCCACAACATGAAAACAATGGGAATGAATTATCTATATTATTAATTCTCTTATAGATCTTGGTTCTCTACTAGCTACTCCATAAATGTACCTTCATACTCAACATGTAAATCTCCCTTTTAAATGACATGGGATTAATTGTGAAGAAACCAATGAAGCTAAGCAATGTGGAAGATGTATTGGATCATATATACATGTGGTGTTAATTGAAATCAATAACTCACTCCAACAACTCAGTGGTCCCAAAAAATTATGCAGATATCTTACTCTCTCTCCCAAACATCCACTAACCATGTCGTGGGTAATCCTTTGAGAACATGTGGTTTAAAACCTCAAACTACAAGGGCCTCATCCTATAATTAGAATAATACTTTTTTTGGTCTTGTACTGCATTCATCATCAATCATACCAACTGAACCTTTTCTATCATTCTATGCACCACATCAGAACCAAGAACTGCTACATCCCTAACCTTCATCCAACACAATAGAGAATGACATGTTCTCAAAAACAAATCCTCAATCGTGGCCATTCCCATGAATGAATGATATCTATTTTTGTAAAAAAACATGATGATAGGTAGGTTCTATACCAAATATCCAAAAAAGTAAAATAAACTATCTCACAATATGTCCTCCAACATCTAGATGGTCTGCTCCATCTGTCCATCTATCAAAGGGTGGAAAACAGTGTTGATACATAACTGAGTGCCAAAATCATGTTACAAAACTCTCCATACTTTCACGGTAAAAATTTTATCCTCAACCAAATTAATTGACCTAGAAACTCCATGAAACCACACCACCTCATCCATGTACCTCTTATCCTAATCATCCATTGCGCCTGACTCCATGATCGCTAAGAAGTTGTATTATTTAATTAATATATCCATGATCACTGAGATACCATTGGAAACTATCTAAATCAAGGTAAACCTATGAATAAATAAATCAAATTTTTGAAATATTTCTACTCAGGAACATCCAAAGGGTGTAACAAATCACCAGGAACACAATGCTCATCCTTTACCTAATTTAAAAATATTAACTTTTGAAAAAACTCTAACACTGATCATTTCATATCGGGATGCAAAAATTTTATATTCAACCCACAGTACATCTTAGATACTCATGGGTTTACCAATAAAAGTGATATATATAAAACTCGCGAAGGAATACCTCATGAATCAATAATAGAAAAAAATATCCCATTAAACAAAACCCAGTTTTGACCATCCTCCAACCATCCCTCCGGAGTATCACCATGGCTAACATGATCATGCATCACCTGTTCCTCTGTGTCTCCCCACAAAGACTCCTCCACCTACCACATCAATGAACACTTCACCATCAACATAGACAAACAACCTCAACCACCATCTATAATTATATCTATGTTCAAGGCTTCTAACTCTTCCATTTCTCTCCAAGCATCCCTATTCCCCTTAACAACATCGTTCCCCAAATTATTGATCAAATCATAGGCCAAAACAATCCCTTTTCATTAAATATAGGAAATACCAAAATCATAATCCGGATGAACATATATCCACCACCACTATAGTAGATTCACATCATTATGGTAAAAGATATAGGTCATGATCTTGTGATCTATGAAGACCACGACCCCCCCCCCAATGAGGTAATGTGACCAAAAGTTTAGTGAAAAAATAATTTTTGAAGATATAGATCATGGTTGGAAAATATATTTTTGTGGGGATGTAACTGACTAGACTCATAAAATATCACTTCCCTATTCTAAATCAACATGCATCCCAAGACCAAATGGGAAGCATGAAAAAAAACTTCAAACATCACACCCTTCTCAGGAAACTAAAGCATTAGAGTACTCACCAACCTCTCCTTTAGGTAACCGAACACTACACGTCACTGATAATTCCACAAAAAATCATGGTCATCCATAGTCAACGATGAAAATAGGGCAACAAATTGAGAGAAATCTGGAACAAATGTATGATAATAGCATGCATGATCAGGAAAACTTACAACCTCTTCCACATTATTGCGAGTTTCCTAAGAAACAACTTCCTTGACCATATAAGGGTGTACTAAAAACCCTATTAAGACACCACATGCCTATGGAAATACACCTCTCACATACAATACATATGTTGGGAAAAAATTTCATAGATCTGGTGGTGTTAAAGAACTTATGATATAGCTCTGAGATGATTGACATGATCCTCTTTTGAATTCAAGTAGGTAAATATTTCTTCGATGAATGCGACTACAAAATAGTCTAGTAATTCATGAAAAATAGAGTTAATGAGTCCCATGAACACAACTGGTGTGTTTGTGACACTGAACAGCATGAATAAAAACATTATGTTCTTATGCCGGTATCTGAAGAAAGTCTTCAACATATCTCCCTCCTTTACCCTCAACTGGTGATACCCATACCACATATTGAACATAGAAAACCTACCTACCCCACTTAGCTAGTTGATAATATCTTATACCCATATAATATGGTATCTATTTTTATCCGCCTCTCGATTCAAACTCTGGTATTATATGCATAACCTCATATTACCATCCACATTCATGGAAAACAACACTAGAACACCCCATGATGATACATTGGGCTGGATAAAACCATAATACATTAGATCATCTATTTGAATCATCAACTCTCTCATCTCATAAGTTTCCATATGATAAGGATCCATCAAAATTGGAGAAGCACTAGTTATTAATTCTTTCCCAAGCTCAACATCACTTCAAGGTGGTAGTGTCATTACGTCCATGGAGAAAACATCCATAAACTCCCCAATGACCCTGGGGACCCCCACTATCCTAAAATACACTAATTACACTGAAAAATCTTCCAATAAAGAAATAAGGGGCTCCACACGCTAACATTACACATAACAAAACCACTCGATAATGAAAACTGAATTCTATCAATCCATATATGGGAACCTGACTCTCATCTCAAAGCAGACAATAATTGAATGTAAAATATACAACCAATAAATTCCTATTATGACAATGTATGGATTCTTCAATAGTAATAATATATCCCCAGAGGACTGATGTGGCCCCATCATTAATCTACACCCCTAGTTCACATTAAACATGTTGGTCTATCCTCTAACTAGTATAGTCAACACCAAGTGCCTGGAATGCCTCACTATATCTATCACCAGTTCACAAACTACAGTGGTCCCAAAAAAGTAGGGTGAAGCTCTTTTATCAAATAAGGAACAGAAAATGGTACTAAACAATCTAGTTATACCTCTAACGATCTCTAACCCCTATAGTGTTACATCCTCCACTATATAAAACTGTAAATTCCCAACTCCCCTACCTCTCAAATTACAACCACCTCCTTGACCATTTTAATGTAGAGGCCCCTAAACATGAGGAACATTCTGAGTTTATTCTCTGCCTACACCATCTCACCTCGATAGAGAGTAAGCTTGTTTCCCCTATTGCTAAAATGGTTTAACTAAAAACTAATAATGAGGATGGAACAAAACCTATCCACCACCATAAAACTGAGCTTAGGAAACCATTAGGGATTAGTTTTTATTATTTCCACAAAACCCAAAACCAAAACACATTGGCCTATTATTTATAGAAAAATCATAGAAACCACCAGTCTTGGAAGGCTATATTGGAAGTTGGTGAGGTCAAATCCCCACTAGTCAAAACCTCGAAGGCCCTAGCACCTAAGACATACCACTAAAAACTCTTCTCCTTGAAGAAAACTACTGGTTCCCTCTCATGAAAAACATCCTATAGAGTGCATCTACTTGATCTCCTCTAACATCATATGATCCTTGAGATACGTCATCAACATAAAAGGAGAAATTTCATACTATAAAGAAGGATGGATTTCATCCTAAAGATGACTCACATGAGACTTCTCATCTGGAAAACTATCTACAGAAATATGAAGTATGTCCTTAAACTTGATTCCCAGATCCTTTACTGACATACTTCCGTAGTGAAGAGAAATAATCCTTTTCCACTTCACTACCTTCATTGTAGATGAAATGAACTCTTCACAGAATTCTTTCTAAAAGTCCTTCCATGAAACATATTCCTCCTTCCACTCAACAATATATAGATTCCACCACTAACGTCTAGCTCCCCATACCTGACTAACCTCTAATGGGAACCATTTTCCCATTTGGTCATGAATCAAACTAAAAGCAATCTTGAACTCCCCCATCTATCTCTTTGTCTCTACATCTAAAACACTTACCTCATTCCCCCCCCCCAAAATCCTACCACTATAAATATTTAAAATTCCTCTTCCAAGCCTCTTCCACCTCTACCAGATCAACCCTACGATGATCAACCAAATTAGCTTGCTAAACCTCAACTGCTCAAGGCAATGTGAATAAAAAATAGGATCCATGGATGAAAGCAAATAAAAATTTCCTACTAAATGTGTTATGTATTTTTATTTAGATTCATTTGAATTAACATTTTATATTTTTACCATCCCAAATAAATCCAATTCAAACAAGAACAAAATTTATCATGTTGAATGTATCTCTGAAAGGTCTCTACCATACAAATAGGACCACTACACTTAGTCATTCAATAAGATTAGAGTTCATGCACTACAACACACGAGCCCTAAAATCCCATTTCTTAGAAAGTATCCCAGACCAATTTCATGAACCAAGGTCAACTTTAACTTTTATTCATACCAAACCTCACAATCATCACTATTACTAACTCTAAACTTCATCTTGTCCCTCAACCATCACCTCTGATACCTCTCTGTCATGACCCCCTCCCTCTAAAGATATCGTAATGAGGGGAAAGAGATAATAACCCCTGAGTCCTGCCTCTAGTAGGCCCTGAGTTGGTGACTAGTATAGGTGGTATAAGAAACTCGTGAAATGGGAGGAATTACCCTCTATAATAATATAGCATCAGGATATAAGATGAATCATTGCTAATAAAACTCCATGACATAATATAAAAATAAACAAAAACCATCCCACAATGCATGTATATATAAAAAATATATAAATAGAAGTATCCAAAAGTAAATACCCAAAATAAAATCTAAAGCAGCGAAACATAATCTATCTATGGGTTCAAGGTATTTATGTATATCATGGTCTATGTAGTCCTCCTGGAAACCTGAAAATTGGTTTACATATGTAGTGTCAGCATACAGGTACACTCAGGAGGAAAACCAAAGTCTCTCATACACATATGAAAGAATCATACTAATACACCTATGAGTAAATTGTATAACCAACAAAATTAAAACTTCTCAACTATCCATCCCAACCTCACCAAGTCATGCTCACCAAATAATGAAATCCAAGTATGATTATTTAGTAAGAAGCATATCGATAATGTGTACGCCTACACCACATTCCTACTGATTTTTCACTATCACACACCAAAATTATATATTTTGGCACTCCCATATCTTCTAAATAACATACACCACCACCCCATAACACGATCTCATCACATCACACTTGAAAACACCTGGGCCACCACCCCAAATCACAGTCACATCACATCTCACCTGAAAAAACGTGGGTCGTCGCATTAAAACAATAACCAATGTATTAGGATTTTGGGAACATGAAGGACATTATCCTCATTCTATCATCTTATAATGTATGATCCCCCCATAATCCACCCAGAACATGATCACATCACATCCCACCCAAAAACACATGGTCCACCACTCTTCCATGTGTTCACAACATATGTAACCCAAAAACACAGGGGTCACCACCCCACAGTATAGTCATATCACATCTCACCCAAAAACACCTGGTCCATCACCTAGTGTCGTAATAGTCCTCCGAGCATCACAAAATGTGAATATATACTCACCTAGAATAGATAATAAGAAATATTAGGTAGTCGGTCATCCATCCTCAATATTGGGATGTTGGTAAAAACACCACCCATGTGCATATATGGGTGTTGTCACATAGTTCCGAATGTAGGTGGGATGTGTATAGAAATCATAAGGAATTTACAAGTATGTATGTATAGCAACACACAATCCCAACATTGGGGTTCAAAACTAAACACTAACCAACTCAAAAAATATCCACTTTCATTACCACTTTGAAATTCATAACACCAAACAATCCACAAGCCATATGACACCACAAACCAATTCCATTATCCAACCCATTAGTTTCATTATTACGAATCATCAACATTTAACCACACATCCCATAATTTGTTTTTCCATTAATAATTTACATCCCATTAACAAATCCAAACACCATTCCTTTGAATAATTTATTAAATGGTTATTGTTCTCATCAGTACTCAGGCTTCTAGAATAATACAAAGACACATCAGAAGTTGCTCATCATCCCCAGTATACCATCACCTCACCACCCAACAAGCACAGAAAAACAAACCACCACCTCATTGCCCCAAAATAATGACCAAACAACCACCACCTCTTCACCCCCAAAATCATGTCCAAATAACTGCCACCTCCCCCCCCAGAGCACAACCAAACAACCACAATATCGCCTCCCCAAAAGCATGTCCAAACAACAACCACCTCACCACCCCAAAATCATGGCCACATCACACCCATCGTACCAGTGTTGTATCAGAATCACACATCACCTCCCCACAAGCATGAACACATATTACAACACTTCATATACCATTTTACAGATTTAAAAGAGGGGTTTTTTTATCTCATTTCACTTTATTTTAGGTGCATTATCACACAAGCCATAATCCTAGGGAAACCATTTCATTATCCATATAGTGGTCGTTAGTCAATTTCTAGTTTTAGGGTGATGTCACAACAACCACATAATAATTTTTTCACAAAACATGTCCAATAGCATAAAAAAATCCCTCAACAGGCACAATTTTAAATAGGGTAACAATCCTATACAATCACAATTTCACAATAATATCAAAGCTGTAAAAACATGTGAATCATTCTCCTTTCCCCATTCAATTTCAATTAGACCAATTATATATATTTAATTAAAAAATAAAATATATCCCTCATAGATAAAATATATATAAATCTCTTGCGTGATGAAAAATAATGAGAAATGAGGGATTTCCTGCCTCAAAGATGTTTTACTGACTCGTTGCAGACCGCAGGGTGAAGAAGAAATGTCTACAAAATGTTCTGTAAAATGGGAAACCATGGATAAACCTACACCACACAAAAGGATAATAAGAATGTAGCCAAAAAAATATTCCTAAACCAAATAGACATCACCGTAATGATTTTCCAATAGAATATAAAAATAAAAAATAGGAAAGTACAAATAACTTACTCTTGGTCATCAACTAACAACCACTTGAACCAATGGATCAAAACCCGGAAAAGGGGCTAGAAATCCTCTTTGGGGAACCTAGGGATCGTCTAGAATGAGAGGGAGAGAAACCAAAACCGAATACGAAAAATAAATCATGAAAAGAACTCAAAATTTATAAACCCACAAGTTTCATATCTTGTAAACATTACATGTCATGTAACCATTTCTTTTCTAAAAATTTCTAGCTTTCACTAAAAATTCAGCCAACTCAACATTTATTTATTAAATGTATTGAATTTCAATTAAATGATATGTATTTTTTCCCGTATCAACCTTATCTAATTTAAAATTTGTGAATTCATTAGCTGTAAAATACATGAACCACCTTTACACATTATGTAAACATTACATGACATGCATTACAAGTTGTAGTACCCCTAAACCTCTAGCCTCCATGGATACTATTGGAACCTCTTAAATCCTCCTTTGGAACACCTCCAACCACCAAAACTAGAAAAGTGATGGACCGATAAGGCACATACCATTACAGTGATGCATGTTTTAAACTAAAATGACAATTTTATATTGAAAACATGCACTCAAAGTCATATCAACCAAATCATCTATCATAATTATATGAGGTTTATTATGACAAATCACAATTATATTATGGATCATTTTCCTAATGTTTAAAAAAAATTAAATCTTTCATTATTAATTTTGGAAAAGTGTTACACATTTTAAACTAAAATGGAACTTCTATATTGAAAACCCACACTTCAAGTCATACCTGCCACATCATCTATTGGATTGATGTACGGTCAATACATACATGTCAAAAATTAATTATGGATTGTTCTTATAATGTTTTAAAATAATAAAATATATTTAGATCTATTTTGGATATGTGATAATTTTAAACTAAAATGATGATTTTATATTGAATGAACAGACTTCAAGTCATGCCGATGACATCCAGTGTCAGATTGATGTGTGGTTGATTCCTATTCATCACAAATAAATTGTGAATTTTTTTTTGCTAAAGTTTGAAAACTATATGAGATCATTTTATATTTGTCATCTATATGTCACATGTTTTAAACATAAACGGAACTTCTATATTGAAAATATATACTTTGAGTCATATAATCCAAATCGTGAGCAGGGTTGATATGGAGTCAATTCTTACATTTCACAAATGACTTCTGGATCATTGTACTAAAGTATCAAAACAATCTTAATTTTTTTCTCATTTTGGAGTATGTAACATCTTTTTTGAACTAAAATGTCAATTTAAAACTAAAAAACATAAACCTTAAGTCATATCAGGCACACCCTATATCATATTGAGGTGTGGATAATTCCTACATGCCATAAATCACTACTAAAAAGGGTCTTAGTGGACGTTTATTAAAGGTGGTTTTGGAAACAGCTGCTAACGAATTTTTTTGGTATATTATTTAAAATATTGTAGTGGTTTCATAAAATATCCATTGATAATTATATTTAGATGTGGTTTTAATAAAACCACTACTAAATAATTTAATAAACTAATTAACACTAACCCCCTCATCAACCCAACCCCGACCCCCACAACCCCAATCCCCCCTCCCCCAAGTACCCCTCTCTCAACACCAAACCACCCTCCATCGATGCTAACTGTTGGCCACTGATCTCCCCCCTAATTCCAAACCCTAACCCCCAACCCCACTCCCTCTTCAATGACCACCGACCCCCAACAATCTCTAACCCTCCATCCCTTCTATGATGTTGACTGTGTAGATTCCCTTTGATGAGTCTTCTCAAGAGACAGTAGTCCCTCTACCCTATTTCTCAATGGCCACAACCTTTAATGGTTATCAATAACTAACCCCTTCCTGAATAAACTTTACTCCTACATCTCTCTTCAATTTCCCCTAATTCTCTCTGATTCATATTTTACTAGTATCATATCCCCGAACTCTGCATTATTTTTTTCCCACTCCATGCCTCATTCACTTTCTTCCATGACATCTAACCCCATTATTGTGGGGGTTAATATATTTCATTTATGCCTATATTTTTCATGTAAGATTACATCATTTTGATGATATATTTTTGTTTTTTTGAATCAACACCATACCCTTTTCGATGAATAAATTGGGTGATATTAAAAATTGATTATAATTGTTTAATTATACATTTATATATTTATATCTAAATATACAAGGATAAGAGTGACAATCAAATACTTATATATAAAATTTGGATTAATTTAACTCAAAACACACATCATTATGCCAAGGGTTTGAAAGAATTTATAGACTATACAATTGAAAACCGATTAGTGGATGGTAGAATAATATTTTCATGTTTTAATAGTAAATTTAAGTGACTGTTGAATATAAATGATGTTTATGATCACTTTATATTGAAACATTTTTCTTCTTGATATGTATTTTGGACTATTCAAGGTGAAATGAATGTTATAGAAATTTAAAATAATGATTATTCTATCAATGAAACAAAAATCGATCTACCAGAGTAGGATTCAATTTGAAACTTGAAAAATAACGCATTTGTATTTTTAGGAAAAAAATGTCCAATATTTTAATAGATCAGAAGTATCTTCAATTGATCTGAATTATTTTAATATCACTCAAAACTTTAGTAACCAATAAAATGAGTTTATAAAATTATTTTAAGATAGAAAACAATAACTGTATGATGGGTATTCCATGTATTAAAAATTTTCCTTTATACTTAAGTTTTATCATATAAATTTTCTCTACAGAATTTCTGAGAAGGAAATTTACATGATTTAAGAGTTTCATTATGATTAATTTAGTGACTCTAAGATCCCTAAATCATTATATAGGATGAATAATGTCATAAATAAATGTGCACTCGAATATAAAAAGATACATCACACCTTAATTATTTCATTATTTACTATGGAGAAGAATATGATAAATAATAATACATAAGAATTCATAAAAAAAAGATTGAATTTGATGAGAAAAAATGAGAGTACAAATCAATAAAACACTATGAATCAATCGAACAAGTAGAAACCCATAATGTTATTTCATTAATTTCCTATAAAACTGTTGTTAAAAATATCATTCATGTATTCTAAGACTTCGTGAGACATGCATTGTCATTATCAGGATAGTAACAATGGTGACATGATGAGACATCCAAAGGAATCAACATCATAGAATGTGTTTGATTCAATATATCTATTTTTTCAAATCATAGGAATGCACATTCAGGATTATATTCCAATAGTTTTAAAAACATTAGTACTTTATGTTTGAATTAAAGAATTTTCCCAGTTGTCTTAATCACCTATAATATACCTCCATGGATGCGTATAAAGAATACTTCTTTCATTATTTAAATAATTATTCTAGGAAATAAAATTTCTATAAATGAAACTGATTTATACCTTCAACCTCTAATAAAATAATTTAGAGAATTATGGGATGATGTTATTGAAACATATGATTCTTCAATGATAAAACTATTCAAAATGCACACTACATTAATTTTGGGAAATTATTGACTTTTTAGGACAATGAAAATTATCCAGTTAAAGAACTCACATTGGTTTGGCTTTTCGGGATTCTAATTTTTATTTTGAACCTCAATGATTACCTTATAGTAGATAATGGTGGTTTATGTGTCATCATCAATTTCTTAATGCATCTCATAAATACAGGTTTAACAAGACACAGTTTAATGGATATATTGAATTGAGAAAGTTATTGAAGGTGTTATCTGGTTCATAGGTATTTATAAAATTAATTAATGTAATTGTAGAATTCGGATGGTGTAATCAGTTTAAAAAATGTTGGGTAATGGTATATTGTACAATATCTGAAGCAGTAAGAACACAACAGTCGAAAAAATGAGAATATTTTTCAAACTCCCTTGTTGGGAGTTTAATTTTATATGTTATAATATTGATGTAAATCATATTTATATGAACATCTTTGACAATCTAATTTTTAAATTTCTTAATAATTATAGTAAATCAAAGGATCGCCACCATAAGGATTAGAAATCAAGGAATATACATCATTGTTTGTGGGAAAATGGGAATGGAAAGTTTCCTCTTGATATTTTTACAATAAAAATCATGAGAAATATGTATTGATTAAAACATAAAATTATGTAAAAGTGATATATGGATATTCAAGTAATATTTCAATGTGTGTTGAATTAAAACATAAAAAGTTACATGGATGGATAATTCATGACTCACATATTTTGATGTAGTAGTTTCTTTCATTGGAATTGCTTAATATGTTAGTTGAAACTATAACTAGAGTGATAATTGAGATGTGTACCTTATTTAGAGAAATTTGTGTAAAAAAATAAATCCAACTAAAATTGATAAGCTTCATGATAGAATTTTTTTGATACTTTATCATTTGATGATGTTATTTTCCCCTTTATTCTTCATATTCGAGGTTCATTTGGCTATTAACGTGGTTAATAAAGATATACATGGTGGACTGGTACACAATCGATGGATGTATCCAATTGATAGGTACAATAATATTATTTTTATTCTCATTAATGAATTTAATTTCAACAATTTATTACATAAATATTTTTCTTATTTTTTTATTTCTTTTATCAGATACTTAGGTCATTTGAAATCATATATATGGAATAAATCTAAAACAAAAGGCTCTATTTCTAAAACTTATATATCTAATAGTGTACGACCTTATGTTTTAGATATTTGGATGATATTGAGATGAGATTCAATAACTTTGGATGCGTTGATCACATATTCACTTATTCACATTCTAAAAACCAACCATCGATATTTCCAACTATTGGACAACTAATTGGAAAGGGACCAAATTTAACACTGGTATAATTTGAGTTGATAAGAACACATAGATATGTGTTACTCAATAGACTTACATAATATCGATTTTTTTAAATAATTAAGGTTTACAAAAAAATATATGACTAAAAAGTCGAGCTCAAAATGATCTTGAATTAACAAAAATTGTTAATAAGGAGATTGTAAAATACTTCACCCATAACATTAGTATATACACATATTCATATTATTAATTTGTGGTTATTTTATATATGTTAAAATTAACTCCTTAAATATTATCTTATAGATAATTAATGTCGAGAATTGAATTGAAATATCAAATGATTTTTTGTTTTTGGATCAAGGTAATCTATGGTAGGATAAGAGATTTGATGCCTACAATCTTCACAGATTTTCATTTCATACAATTTATCATCAAGAAGTCCTGAAAACTAAAAATAGTTATATATGTATGATTACAAAGGTTGGATAGTATGGAAGGTTGATTGATTTAATGGAATTAAACTATCATGTTCATTTTTTAGTTGTCCTATTCAAATGAAAGTGGGTCAACATTTATTGGGGTATAATAAAAGATTCATTACATTTTAATTTTTTCAACTTATCTCACTTTATTAATATGATTGAGTGTGTAGATCATGATCCATTTATCTCATCATTACAAGAAAATAAGTATAATTATATGGATGATGAAATTCATTATGTTTGGAGACATTTTTAACACTTAATGTTGAGATACTTGTTTCAAATGGGTGATGATGATAAATTTTCACTTTCTGACAGTGAACCTCTTCAACCAAAAAACATTGAATAATTTCTTCCTAACAATATTGAAGTAACTGAACATTAAAGAGAGGGTGAAAATGAATTAATACTAATAATGGAGGTGGGTAACAATTAATAAAATGAATATCAAGACAATTAAATATATAAATTGATAATGAAACTATATTACAACATCACACTTATAAGTGTTTAGTACATATATTAATTTATCTATTTTTCATTTTTTGTATAAATATTTTAATTATATAATTTTTAATTCATTTAATATATTTTGACCCATTTTAATTATAGTAATTATGGGAAAACAATTTCAATATCCTAAATGATCTACATCTCAGTGTACACCACCACTACTATCAACTTCAGTGGATCCAAGTGATTCAATTGTACCAGATACTTATAGGGAGCTAGAAATTCACCCAAATATATTTTGTATCCCACCATCTAATGAACCTATAGTGATGGAGAAGTTTACCACCCCACCATCTTGGGGTTATTTTAAGGTTACTATTACTAGTATTCATGTCATTATATAAAAAACTATATATTTTATTAAGTGTTTAATGAATTTTTTTATTGTATGAAGATGAAAATAGTAGAGAAATAAATATGAACACAACAGATGTATGTGCCCTTAAATACTTCAAGATTATCATTCCATTTTATGAGTGTGTGGTTTCTATTGGATATACTACCAAAATCTATGGACTGATTCTTGGGCAGCTTTCTTGAGAGAAGCTAAGATTTCCTTTTAATTATAACGTTTAGAGGCACATTCCAACATATTAGAAAAATGAGGTCTTCAATAACCAAGTAAAGGTAATATTTTTTAATATTAATTGATAACTAATTTAAAAGACATTAGTTTAGTTTTTAATATACCTATAAATTCATATGTTTTTTATTTATAGATGTTTTTCAATTTTGATACCCATCAATCCATTCAACAACCATAGACTATGAAAATTTGGGGAAGAAATGGAGTTATCTTAAGAGTATATTATGGAATAAATTTTATAAAACATCCCTAATATAATGAAAAATGTATGCTAATGTTCCTAAATAAATTTATCATGAGTAGTGGAAGATATTTGTTGATATTAATAGTAATTCATCTCATGAAGTAAATTCATATTTTACAGTATATTTTAAAACATAAACCCAATATAAATTATAATTTTTATTAATTTTTCTGTTTTTGTAGGAATTATAAAAATTTATTGTGAATCGTGAGAAATAAGACATTAATCATATCATTCAGTCTCAATGTTTTTCAAGATAAAGGACTATCATAGTTTAATTTTATCCATTATTATTTATATTATTTTATTATAAGTCAGGGTTTTTTTCTAACTTGTATAATATTTTATAACATCTAACGAATTAGGAAACTCTGTTGGATGGATAAGGATGTGACTTAAATTTAATAGGAAATTGGATGGCAGTTTTGTGAATTAACCAACCAGAGACATTGGAGTAAGTTATTTTCATTACAAATTAATTTTTTCCCATTACTATAAAAAAGTTTTAATGAGAAATAAATTATAACAAAATAAACACTCATTAAACACAATTAAATGGGGTTGACTACATGGATCAAACGGTGCCAATAAGATATATTGGCTTCATTTAATCCATGTAATTGGCCCCATTTAATTGGTATTAAGGATTATTTTTTGTTATAATTTATTTTTCATTATTATGTTTTTATAGTAATGAAATAACATTAGATATTACTAAAAAATTATGAATTAAATAATCTTATAATGTTTAGATAATTTAAAAAGAGATTTTCAATATTGTTGTATTAAATGGTTAAAATTCAAGATATCAAGGATGTGAACCCTTCACAATCATCATCGGTATCCTAGAACGATGTAGTTGTAATTATTTTTGGGAAAAAGAATCTATTGCATATATGGGGGATGGCGTCTAGGTCCGCTCCTTCAATATTATTTAGTAGTAAATTTTCATCATTTATTACATAACTCAATGCGAATTCGATCAATGTCATTGATCAAGTATCACAAAGTGAAATTGTAGTGTTGAAAGAAAAAGTACATTTACATGAATATTATAAGAAATCGCATGATTAGTGGTAATTGATAATGGAAAATGATTTATTTTTCGTATTTCAGAGGACGATGGGAATAATACTCAAGTAAAATTCAAGCATTATAGCTCATATCATTGAGGTAAATTATAAAATACATAGATCGTTCAATTTATTTCAAATAATAGATACAACTACAATGAATAAAACTAAAATGGAACTTTCATATTGAAAACACATACATTAAGTCATACCAACCACGTCATATGTCAGATTCACATGTCGTCAAAACTATATATCAAAAATGAATTATGGATCATTTTAATAAATTTTGAAAATAATATATGCTCATTTTCATAGTTTTGGATATGTGAATGGTGCTTTAAATTAAAATGGAACTTATATTGAAAACATTCACTTTGAGTCATAGCACCCAATTTTTTAGTCTGATTGATGTCTGGTTGATTCATACACATCAAAAATGAATTATGTTTCATTTTGATAAATATTTAAGACAATATAAGTTCATTTTCATAGCTTTCACAATTTGAAAAATATTTTAAACTAAAATGGAACTTTCATAATGAAAACACGCACTTTGATTCATACCAACCACATTTTGTGTTCAATTGATATTGGTCAATTAATACATGTAAAAAAGTATTATAGATCATTTTTCCAATATTTTGAAAAGAATTTGAGCATGTTTTCTAGGTCTTGGCTATGTGATAGGCATTTTAATGTAAAATGGAAATTATATTGAAAATAAGCACTTTTATTCATTCATCCCACTTTGTGTGTCTAATTGATGTTCTATCAGTTCATACACATAAAAATGAATTATGGGTCATTTTCCTAAAGTGTTTAAACAATATGAGTTCATTTTCTTAGTTTTGATAATGTGATAGACATTTTAAACTAAAATGACACTTTTATATTGAAAGAATAACTTCAATTAATTACAACCATATTGTGTGTCAGATTGATGGGTGATCAATTCCTACACATTAAAATAAATTATATATCATTTTCTTAAAGCTTGAAAAAAAATACAAGATCATTTTCATAGTTTTGATTATGTGAAATTTGTTTTAATGTAAAAAATGACACTTTTAAATTGAAAAAAATAACTTTGAGTCATAAATCAAAATTCATGTTTTCTATGGATATGAAATAATAAAAAATGACCATATATTGATTTTTTAAATTTAGGAACTAATGTCACATCATTATGGGTTTTGGTTTACTCAGGATGATTATAAACTTGTTTTGAGTGTTTAAAAAAACTAAAATGTATGTGTGACAATCAAAACAATAGTAAACAGCCTCATATTGATGTGAAATCATGGAAATTCCACCATTTAATTAATTCTAACATGTATGCACAAAAAACAAATCCATATAACATGTGGTGTGCTCGAAATGACTTAATAAACTGCTTTTAAAGATACAAAAGACTAAAAAACATATGCCATGGATTAAACCCCCCAAAAAATTAGTTTTCCTTAAAATAATAAGATAATTACAATATATTTATTTTTTAAATGTAGTAACTGATGACACATAATTCCATGTTACAGTTTTTTCAGGAAGACCGTAAACATGTTTTTAGTGTTTTAAAACACTAAAATGTGTGTGTGATGGTCAAAACCATATAAAATGACAACATATTTATGTGAAATAATGTTAATCCCACGTATTAAAATAATTTTACATGTACTCATAGAAAACATGTCAGTATAATGTGTGGTGTTCTTAGAATGACGCAATAAATAGTTTTTAAAGATACAAAAGTCATTAAAAAAATATTTAAGGGGTTTAAATCCATGAAAGTGATGTTATATGGCCATAAAATCATAGTAAAAATACATTATATTTATTTCTGAAATATTGGGATTGACTTCATTTCATTCTGAGTTATGGTTTTCCTAGGATGCCCATAAATTTATTTTCTATGTTTTAAAACACCAAAAATTGTATGTAACGGTCAAAACTATATAAAATGACCTTATATTATCATTAAATCATATTAAATGGACCATTAAATTATTTAGGATGTGGATGCATAGAAAAGACATCAATCTGACATTTAGTGTGCTCAAAATGGCTTAATAAACAGTTTTTAAAAGATATTGAAGTCTTTAATAACGTGTGTCATGTGGTGAAAAAATGGAAAAAAATGTTAGGTGGCCATGAAATCATATGAAAATGACCACAATTTTATTTATGAAATTTAGTAACTAAAGTAACATCATTCAGAGTTTTGGTTTTCCACATATTCCTGTAAACGTGTTTTTAGTGTTTTAACACACTAAAATGTGCATGTACGAGTCAAAACCATATAAAATGGCCTCATATTTATTTCAAATCATGGTAAAACCATAATTGAATTATTTTTAATGTTTACTTGTAGAAAAAACATCTAACTAACATGTGGTGTTCTTGGAATGACTCAATAAATGATTTTTATTGATACAAAAGTCTTTAAAAATTTATGTTAGGGAGTAAAAACCAATAAAATGATGTCAGATTGCTGTAAAATCAAAGGAAGATGTACACATGTTTATTTCTAAAATTTAAGAACCAATGAACTCTCATTCCAAGTTATATTTTTCAGGATTACTATAAATTTTTTTACTGTTTTAAAACACTAAAAATTGTGTGTAATGGTCAAACCTAAAGAGAATGACCTCATATTGATGTAAAATCGTGGGAAACTCACTGTTTAATTATTTTTCATTTTACACATATTTAACGCATCCAATATACATGTGGTGTGCATAGAATTAATCAACAAACCTTTTAAATGATATCAAAGAATTTAAAAACATGTGTTATGGGATCAAAATTTATTAAAAAATCATTTTATAGTCATGAAATCATAAGAAAATTATAGTATATTTATTTTTTAAATGTAGTAACCAATGGTACATCATACCAATTTACGATTTACCTGAGGTGATCATAAATTCATTTTTAGTGTTTCAAAACTCTAAATCATATGTATAATGGTCAAAACCATATAAGAATATCTCCAGTTGATATGAAACAATGGGACAATTACTTATGAATTGTGTTTTATGTGTACGCATAAACAACAATTCCACTTAATGTGTTTTGTGCTCATAATAACTCAATAAAAAGTTTTTTAAGATACCAATGTCTTTAAAAAATAAGGGGGTCATAACAAGGAAAATGGTGTCATATATCCAGGAAATAATATTAAAAAGACTGTAGAATTATTTTTGAAATATTGGTATAGAAATAATGTCCTTCTAGGTTACAGTATTCTTAGGATGCCTGTAAATTAATTTTTAGTGTTTCAAAACACTAAGGCAGGCATCTAATTGTCAAAAACATAAAATATCACATTATACTAACATAAAATAATTGGATAGCCACTATTGAATTATTTGTAATGTGTACACATAAACAACTCATCAATCTAATATTTAGTGCTCTTGGAATGACTCAATAAACTATTTTTAAAGATACTAAAGTCTTTAAAAACATTTTTAAAGGGTTAAACTTGAAAACACATTTTAAATTAATATGAAATAAAAGGAAAAACATTTCAGTTTGATTTTTTTAATAATGGTAATAGACATAATACCATTCCGAGTTAGGGTTTTCCTAAGATGCCCATAAATGTTTTTTTGGTGTTTTAAAACACTAAAACATGTGTGTAGTAGTAAAAAACATATAAACACCCTAATATTGACATGAAACATTTTTTAAATCTCCATTGAATTAATTTTAAAGAGAATCTGTAGACAACACATCCATCTGACACGTTGAGTCATCGGAATGACTCAACAAATAGTTTTTAGAGATACAAAAGTCTTTAAAAAAGTGTGTTTGTGTTTAAAGACCAGGAAAAAACATGTTATATGGCCTCTAAATTAGAGTAAGATGATCATAGATTTATTTTTCAAATTAAGGTACCAAAAAACATCATTCCAAGTAATAATTTTCCAAGGATTCCCATAAAAGTGTTTTTTTAAACTAAAACATGTGTGTAATATTCAAAACCATATAAAATGACCTTATATTTACATAAAATCCCACAGTTGAATTATTTTGGAAATATAGGGCATGTTTCTATATCAATTTCTTTAAAAAAATATTACATAAATTTCAATCACATTGCATTTTGTTTTAAAAATTTATTAGATTATTATATATTTATCAATTTTCAGTTCAAAGTGTTGAATCATATCATAAATAGGTAATTTTATGTTTCCAAAGTGTTTCTCAGGATATATTATTTATTTTATGCCAAAATTTATTTTGATTGATTAAAAAATTGAAAATTGTATGTGAAAATTTTTAAATATATTTTGTATCTATTATATTTTTCATGTATTTTATAAAATATCCATATTTTTATAATAGGTGATAGATATTATTAGTAGAAAGGAGGTTGAACATTCTGATCCATGAAATTTTTCAAAGGGGATTTGTGATGATTCTTAGTTTCTATGGTATATTTAAATATTATCAGGGATAATACTATAATTTTGATTTATTATGTTCTATTATAATTTAAATATTCCATTTTGTTTTAGTTGATGACATGATGTGGCCAGTTCCAATTGATTAAATGATGTGGTGGTAGATTGATACGGTGTAGGTCGTGGAATGGACATATATTGGACATGGGTTGTTGTTGTTTGAAATATTATATATATATATATATCTTGATGATTGGGGTTATTGATTGACTGAGTTTATAGGTTGATTTAGGTTTAATATATTTTACTATGGACATATAATGGTGTATGTATGATTATTTTATTGTACGTTTATGCTTTAGTTTATTGTATGTATGATTTTCTATGTATGATTTTTTGTTAATTTTTTTAAAAATATATATATGTGTTTTTTAATATATTTAGTGGTGGTTAATGATATCAAACACAAAATAGATATATTAATATATATTTAGTGGTAAATTATGATAACCACTTATAAAAATAATCATTTCTAAAGTATATAGTGCTGGTTATGTTCATTTACCCTATTTTATTTTCAACTTATTTTAAAGAAACATAAATGTCATGAAATGAATTATAAACTACCGCTAACTGCTCCAAAAATGACACATATAAAAACCTCCACTAAAAAGAAAAACTACTTCTAAGTTATTTTCAACCCTAAAATACATGCTGGTTTTCACAACCATTATTAAATACTGTAGTGGAGGTTTAAAATATCACCAGTAGAAAAGAAATACCTCTAATACCTACTATATTTGTAGTGAATGTGTTATGGATTATTTTTCTAAAGTATCAAAATAATATGAAAGGGATTGCACATTTTTTTATTATATGGGATGTGTTTTGAACTAAACAGCCATTTTTAAATTCAAAAAATTCACATTGAGTCAAACCTATCACCTCATCTCTTTTATTTAAGTACAGTCAATTCCAACATGTCATAAATGAACTATGGGTCATTATCCTTAAGTTTCAGAATAATCAAAGCTTTATTTCTTGGTTTTGGCTATGTGATGCATGTTTTAAATTAAAATAGCACATATATATTCAAAACACACACATCGAGTCATACATGCCACATCATTTGTCAGATTTGTTGTTTTTGGGTGCAGTAGAAGTGTGCGGTGGTGGGAAATATATTAAAAATAATTTTAATATTGATTTTCTAAAAACCCTAGGTGAGGATTATGCACATCAAATTTATAATTAATTTATTTAATATCAGAATAAAATAATACCTTCGATTAGTATATTTCTTTATTAATGATGTTGATCCTCTAGCAACACCCATTCATATTGTCTTCGTTTGACTATGAGGATGCAAGGATATAATCAATCTAGTATGGATCCACACTTGCTCCTTTGATCTCCAAGAAATAACAATTGATCTATGGTTTCTAGCATAGAAAATAGATTTTCATTCATCATTTTTTTTTATATAACTTCATTAATTAATGAAGGAATACCTATTTCATTCCACATTCATGAGAGGGACACATAAGTAGGACTCAAGATAGAATGCATTATGTTAAAAAATTATCTCTTTTTGATTGTTGTTCTTACATAATATATATAACAATCTATTTAATGAGCTAGGGTCTAGGTTAAAATAATTATTTAATTTCATATAAGACCTTAAATAATATTTTCACAATCAATAAATCCCATGTATCATAATAATATTTTTATTGTTATTATTATTATTTTTTGTGCTCCAAAATGGACAATAAAAAATATTATTTAATTTTCATGTTAAATAATATTTGTCAACAGACACGGTATTGTTCCATTGTAACTCCTCTAGCATTTATTAAACATATGAATAAATAATAAATATTTTATTCATCAATAAATATTTTTTATTGATAAAAAATGAATAAAATTTTTCATCAATCATATGAATAATATTTATTATATTAATTAAATTTAAATAAACTTTAATCTAGATCTTTAGAAACACATATTATTTGAATCTCTAGGATTATTTCTCACTAGCCTTAAGTGGTCTGGCCTAAATTCAATATTTCTATCTCACATTAGATCAAGGAACCCAATAGAAATAACACAATTCAACAATAACAACAACCAAATATGAATTATCACTATATAATATAATCCCTTTGTCCTAATAACCCATCAAGTAGGTTGAAAATCTGTGTCACCAACCTATATGCTCAATATATCTTTCTTTGACTATCTGAAATAAAAAGGTTATTACATCATGGATAGGGAATTTAGGGTGAAAATTCTATTCCAATCAAAGGGATTAGATGTCAGCTTCTATAAATATATAAATGATGAATTCTTCATCAAATTATCCATGTAATAAATTTTAATCAGGACACACCCAATGTACTCTACTTGTCCATGAACATATATCATCACTCTTTTCATTAGTAAATCTAAGTGTGTGCATCATGACATATATTAATGATAATCATAAAGTCTATGTACCTATAGTGAACCTCTCTTTTCATACATATAAATTATGTCACTTTTCTATAATACTAAAAACATTATACAAATAGACTCACAAAGAAAATACTACTCTAGTGCCGGATTCATGGAAACATAGACAATGGTACATATGTGAGCTACATTTTCTCCCACTAGGTTCTTCTTAATGAGAACCCTTATAAGACACATCAAACATAATACATAACTTCATAAACCGGTAAAAGAAACATAAAAAGTGGGGAGATGAAATGATCAGTATGGGTAAAAAAGGGAGATATGTAAGCATAATCATGAGCATAATGGTATGATAACATGATTAAGAAAGTAAAATATCATACCTTGCATACCAAAGATCATAAACATGAATCAAAGAATAAAGATTGGAAGTTTATATGACATTAATCATAAAATATAAATAAAGACCAAAAACCATGAAATAATATCATAGGAATAAAACATGGAATTGTGGAAATCACATATGCATATATAATGATTTCCATAGTATTCAAGGCATCGTTGCCCATGCCATGTTAGTAGACAAAGTCCTTTACTAAACAATGTTTACTCTCCATTCCAACCCTGTATTACTGAACCGAGTTCACTCCTCATTCCAACCATGTATATCTCATGAGATATAAATAATTACTCTATGCATTGGAGTCAGATATAGGTATCACCCATCTCATAATGAAATTATACATACATATTCCAAAAAATCATAAACAATCATATCATAACCCATGAAATGAAACTGGTATCATAAACATGTAATCAAATCTTAACATGTGTAAAAAAGAATTTTTAATAATAATATCATCAAATAATAACCCTTTAAATTAAGCAGGTTTCATAACTATATAACCAGTTAAAGAGAAATGGGTTTCCTGAATATATAACCCGTGGAAGAGAAAATGGTTTCATAAACACAATTCCATCGAAATATAAACCATTTAGAGAAATAATATGAATGGGTAAATTGAAAAAATTCCTAATAAATGCATGAATAACACAAATAGATTTTATCTTATATGAGAAATAGTTTTGAATGATCTTTTAGAAACATTTCTTGAGAAAAATATCCTTTCTTCATTGAAATTTTTATTTTAAAAACATAAATCCTTTTGAATAAATTTTTCTTTTAAAATATTTTTGAATCAATATAAAGTAATATTTTAAAACATTAAAACTTTTTCAAAATTATTTTTCCTTGATTGTTTTTTGAAAACATGGTTTTTGAAATAAAATATATTTCTGACCAAAGAGAGTGATGCAGTCAGATTTTTATTAAAAAAACTTTATTAATCATATTAAGTACAAAAGTGTAGGAAAATTGTAGTTATACATGGAAATGTATTTAAAAATATATATGAGAAGAAAAATAATGATGTTTCATAAGATATGGATCAGAATATTTCATCAAAGGAAGCATAATTGCTAACAATCTCAAAAAGTGATGAGATAGTTTTAATAAACTCTCACCACTTGTTACATGGGATTATACACTCCATGTAAGAAAATTGAATTACATGAAGTATAATATATCATTTAAATAATTATATTTATGATATAATATGTCAAATACACCTCAGGAAATAATGTCAGTGTATAAAAAACATGTGTCTCAAAGAAGGAAAATTGAGACAAAACTATGTTACCAATTTGGTAACTCTGGAATCCTAAACACCATGAAACAAAGATTATATATTGGATATTTAAATAACCGTAAATTTAATTATAATAATCATATAATACATTTTTGGGAATTATATACACCATCAAAAATAGAATAATGGTGAAGATGACATTTATCACATAGATATTAAAAGTGAGGTCAAATTCCTTTACCTTATGTCTTGACTCTCATTGTTCTTGTAAAAACCTCAAAAATAATAACTATAACATTATTATAATTAAATAATAGAACAATATTCTTGTATATAATACCATATATGGTTTTATTTTGACTTTAAATTACCCTATTGTTAATAATTCCATTTTATGGTTACGCTTGGGGTAATATTCGCTATGTTATTCACATGTGTCTTATTTTGTTATATCTTTGGTCTTTATAATTATATAATGATTTATTGAATTAAAACCATGATATAAATACCATTTATATTCAGTATATATTTATAATAATAATATATATAATATATAAGTACATAAATGGAATACACCTTTCATTGAGATGGTGGGTCGTATGTACGCATGAACGTCGCTTCCTTTTTATTAAAATGTTGAAATAAAGAAAGTAAATGACATATATTAATATATATATATATACATATATATTATAATTATTATATCATATATATCATATAATTCCACAAAACTCGTCCTTAATACATTCCATACAGTGTGTGAACGAATCACATCACTTTGAGGGGCGGTAGTCCACACCTCCTCAAATGAAATTATCATATTTAAACCAAATGTAAAGTATAAATAAATGCATGGTAAAAGGATTTAAAAATATTAAATACATAATAAATATAATATATAACATATATAAATATAGTTTCCATCATAATTTCTACCATGAGAGGCAGTAAAGTAAAAATGAACAATAATCATTTAGTGAGGTGGTAGTTCTTCATACACATAAACAGTGTGTTCGTTACCTATTATATGGATGTGTTTGTAAGTGTAGTTTTAACCCTACACATTAAAACATGTCATTATATTTATAATAGTGGGTTTTTTGTGTAAGCATGGAATAATATGAATTGTGGTAGTGGAGAAAGAAAATAAAAGAATAGAGCTTGAGGGGGTGTAACCTTTTAATCGGGTAACTCCTTTTGTTTTGCATGAAAGGGATTCCTTGGAAGCATTTATTACTAAAGGGGAGCTTAAGTACGAAGGAAGATAATTTAGGATCTTATATGAGCATATATTTGCAGAATTATGTTTTTTTAGAGGTGTGATAAAGTGGAGGAGAGGAGGCCTTTTATAGTGGAGGAGGAGTGGCACTCTTGTAATATTTTGGAAAAAGAATTACATACACGTTTATGATATGACAAGTGGATAAAATAATGCAACCAATTATTTCTAGGTGAGTATAGAGTCGAAATATTTCCAGAAACTGGGACTTTGAAAAGTTTCTAGGATGTTTTGGGTCTTACATTTATGGTATAATCCTTAGTTAAGCTTAATTTTTCCTTATTCCATGTAATTAATTTTAATTACACTCACTACTATTTTTGATTAAAGACTAATTTGAACATATTATTAATTAAAAATTATGATTATAAAAAATATGGAATCTATTTTTCCAAATTATAATCCTATAAGTGGCATTAATAAATTTAAAATTAATCTGGAAAACGTGACAACACTACGAGGTTTTAATGTAAAAATGATCAAAATATTGTTAAGTTTTTATTTCCAATTTCAATGTGAAATTGGTTTTAATGACCTAAATTTGATTAATTGATAAATATAGTATTTAATTAAACTATGAAACCATTTTAAAATATAATTTAACCTTTTAGAAAAACTATACGAAGAATAAGTTTTGAATAAAAATTCAGTATTTTCCACTATTCATCGAAAAATGAAGTTTCTTAGGAAAATCCCAAAAAATAACCCAAAGCTAATTTTGAAATTATAAATTAAAAAATGAAGTTTGGATTATCAACTTAGATTTATAAAAGTGTATAAAATTAATTTTATTATTTTTCATAAAAGAACATGAAAAGTATTTTATTTTAGAAAATAGTATTATTAAACATATAAAGAATTTAACAAAAAAATTGATTCATAGAAACTCAGTGATTCATGTAACGTATTCCAAGTAAGTGTCATATGAAAGGAATATTTTACTTAGTACAACACAATATATCAATGAAAATTAATTCACTCAAAAAAAGGTCCATAAAACTCAAGTTGTTAGATTCTACCACCCTTAAAATAAATTTCTCTTTCAAAATTCACCATTTGGGTAATAATAAATGAGGATACTTATACTTCATCACATCCCCAGGTTCTCATATAGCTTACTATAACTGGTGATTTATCTAAAAAGCATTGACAAGGAGAGTAGTCTTGTTTAATATAACAATCTCTGTTAAATCCATAATTTCAATAGGTTGTTCTTCATAAGCGAGATCTTGCTCTAGTAGTACAACATATGAGTTCAGTACTTGTGAAGGGTTAGGTATGTACATCCTCAGAAGAGATAACCGGAACACGTCATAGACATGAGAGTTATTTGGAGAGAGTTCTAGGTGATATTATACTGTATCGATATTATCAAGAATCTCAAAGGGCCTGATATACCTAGTGATTAGATTCCCTTTCTTCCTGAATATCATAACTTTCTTCCAGGGATAGATTTTAAAAACACATTAAGACGAACTTCAAATTCTATATCACACCAATGGTTATAATCATAAATTTTATGCTGACTCTGAACATCCTTGGTATTCTTCTAAATGTTCCTAACCTTCTCTACCATTTCTTTATCAATATTATGTCTCAGTAGATTTATTCGAACAGCTTCATCCCAACACATTGGATCTCTATATTTCTCCCCAAATAGGGATTATAAGGTGGAATTTGAATTCTTAAGTGAAAAACATTTGTGTAAGGAAACTCTACTAGAGGAAGGTGTTGATTCCAACCACCATTTAAATCTAGAGAACAATATCTCAACAAATCTTCTATGGTTTCAATTGTTCGTTCAAACTGACCATCTATCTAAGGATAATAAGAAGTGATGAAACTAAATTTTGTATCAAGTGATTGCTGATGACTTTTCCAAAATTTAGTGGTAAACCTCGGATCCCAATCTGATACAATATAATGGTGTACTCCATTCAACCTTACTACTTCCTTGATTTAAATCCTTGCTATCTGCTCAATAGATAAGTATTCTCTGATAGTGACGAATTGCGATGACTTTATATGGAAATCTTTTTCCACCCATATATCATTAAACCCTTTAGAAGTTTTGGGTAGTCCAACAACAAAATCCATAGTGATGTCCTCCTATTTCTATTCTGGTGTGTATAATGGATGCAACATCCCTTTATAATTTTGTCTTTCAACCTTAACTTACCAAAATACCAAGCACTGAGATAAAAACTCTACGATATCTATCTTCATGACATCCCATATTATTTGAAGTCCCTATAAATCATTATACTTCTAGGATCAATAGATAACAAAGAATTATCAGCTTCCTATAATATATCCTTCTTGAAATATGGTATATAAGGAACATAAACATGGTTCCAGAATCTTATCATTCCATCCTGATCAAGATTAAAATCAGGAACATTTATAAATTTATTTTTAGATCTTCATTTTCCTTTTGTACCTCCTTAATCTTCACTTGGATAAAGGGTTGAACATTCATTTGAGAAAGATAATATTTTCCCCCTTCCTTCAAGATTTCTAGCTTTATCCTTTGAAAATCCTTTAATATTTGATCTTTTTTTATCCTTATCATGGATAAGCTATCATGATCCTTTCAAATCAAAGCATCGACCGCCTTTTTCGCTTTTCTAGGGTGGTAATTTATTGAGCAGTCATAATCCTTTATCAACTATAACCTCCTTTTCTAGTTCATGATCAACTCCTTATGTGTGAATATATATTTTAGACATTTATGATCAGTATTTTTATCAGAGTTTTCTATAAAAAAAATTCATTTATATATTTAATGCAAAAAATATTGCTGCTAACTCCAAATCATGAGTTGGGTAATTTTTTCCTGATTCTTCAACTGCTATGAGGAATAAGTGGTAACCATGTTATTATTCATAATATTAAATCACAATCCCTTCTTTGATTCATCACCACTAACTATGAACCCTTATCCATTATAGGGTAAAGTAAGAATAGGTGCACTAACAAACATTCTCTTTACTTCCTCAAAATTTTCCTCACATTCATCTGTCCAGAGTAACTTGACACCCTTCCATGTTAACTTGGATAGAGGACTACATAGCGATGATAAATTATCCACAATCCCTTGAAAATATTTATCTAAACTAGGAAATCAATGGATATCAATCTCCCTAGTCAGTCTAGGATAGTACTCAATAGACTCCATCTTTGATAGATAAATTATTATACCATCTCTTGAGATTATGTGACCCAAAAATGAAACCTTTTGTAGAAAATATCCAAATTTTTCAAATTTTTCATATAGTTCCTCCTTTCTTATGGTCTTTAGTACAATTCTCAAGTGATCATCATGCTCTACCTTCCACTTTTAATAAAAAAGAATATCATATATAAATAAGACCAAAAAAATATCAAGTTAATCTATAAAGACTATATTCATTAAATCCATGGTGATATAAGGGGAATTAATAAGAAAAAATGGAATAAATATATACTCATTGTCTCTATACCTTGTACACAATGTGTTCTTGGGTATATCCCATTTATTGAACCTTAATTAATGATATCTAGAAAAAAGATCAACCTTCAAAAACTGTTGTTCTTGGAAAATTAGATCAAATGAGTTACCAATGCAAGGGAGAGAATACTTATTATTAATTTTGATCTTTTTCAACTCCTAATCATCAACACAGAGCCATATTTATATATCTTTATTTTTCAAAAAAAAAGGATTAGATAAACCCTAATGTGACACCCTTGGATGAATGAATCCATTATCCAGTATTTCTTGGAGTTTCTTATTTAATTCTGATGAATCGACAAGGTCCATTCTATAAGAAGTCATTTATGTTGGTGTGGAAATGTGTATGCGTTCTATTGATAACTCAACTTCTCATTTTGGTGGAAGGCTTGGAAAATCATTTAGAAAGATATCATAAAATTCTCAAAAAATAGGAATATCATAAATGTAGCATTTCTCCCCAACCATATAAGATAAAAATACTTCTAAATAGGAATTAAGACTCACACACTGGATGTAATCTCCATATGAAGTTCATGCTTATTGTCACATTGATTGATGATCAAATGAGGGTTTGAAATATAAAATTTAACTTCATTTACTTGAATATTGATGTGAGATTTAGGTATAGAAATCTAATCTATGCCTAAGATGACATCAAATTCATCCAAATAAATAATGAAAATATTTGTAGGACGAATATTCCCATAAACGTCAACCAGAGAGTAATCAAAGACATGGGATGAAATCATCATACCATTTAGGGTTTTTAATTATAATTCTGAACCTGAATGTTTTAGTGTAATCATAACACACTTAGAATATTCTTTAGATATAAAATATTGGGTAGATAAATAATCAAATAATACTTTATAATTTCTAGAGTGTATGGTAATTGTACCTTTTACCATGTAGGTATCACACCACTCATCATAAATAGTGATTTCTTGTGATTTTCCCTTTTCTCTTGAAACAAGAGGTCTCTAAAATCGATCATCGTCACAATCCCTTGGGTTTGGTCACTAATTATTATAATTCTCATTCTCCTTAAACTTTTATAACTAAATCAAGGGGGTTGCATTCTTTGTAGCTTTATCTCCATTAGGATTTTTGAGCTAACTTCTTCCCATCACTCCGAAAATCATATTTCTTGTTACCTTCTTTACCGCACTTCAAAGATTTACTAGACCCCTTAAGAAAAATTCATCTATTCTTATTCCCACATTTAGAGCATAAAGGAAAAATAATACTTTTTTCTCTGTGGTTTTTATAGTTTCCTTTGAACGCAATATTCCTTCTCCTTTCAAAACCATGAGTTTGATAGGTAACTCTAGAATCAATTTCAACCTTGATTCAATAATGAAAAATATCTTCACAGATACAAAAGTATCTTATGAACAACTCCCTTATAAGAATTGGCTTTAAGCCACTTAAGAACCAATCCACTTTACATTCAGGTTCGATGATAATTCATGAAGTATACCTTGAAAGTCTTGTGAAATTAGCGTTGTAGGTACGAACAGATTCATCATCACTTTTCTTCAACTCAACGAAGTCTTTCTCCATCTTTGTACAAACAATCTAAGGAATGTACTTATTGAAAAATAAGTTCTTGAACTCATCCCAATACGTGTATTCAATTTCATTTGGCTACCTCATATTCCTAATTTGAGTCCTCTACTGGTCGTATTCAGCTTCTAAAAGAATAACATCTCGAATGAATTTCTCATTCTTCGAACACTGGAGAATGGATAATATCTTTTAAATAGTACCAATCCATTTTTTAGTAACAACTGGATCAAAATACCCTCTGAAAGAATATGGATGTTTCCACATGAAAGACTCAATTGAATGTTGTTCTCACCTTTTCTCATTTGGGAATCCACTATGATTCATATCTCCAGTAACATGTGTGATCATAGAAATTATATTATTCATTCCTACTCCCATAGAGTTTGGTTTCCCAAGAGTAAAATGGTTTCATTGTCCATCACAATCACCATTATCGTGGTTCCTTTAGGTTTCATCCATTGACTAAAACCAAAATCATATAGTAAGAAAAATTTATCATAATGTGGAACAATATAATCATGAAAAGTCACTTATAGGATGTATAAATTATGAAACAATATTTAATCTATGATTTCATAGGATTATCATAGGTTATTCATAGCCTTGTTATATTTAAATCCTTCATAATGTTTCATGAATAGTTTGTGAATTTCCAAATCATATCCCCTAAGAGTGTCAAAATAGGTGTTTAACAAGGCTCATTATCATGTACCAGATTACCTTGAGTAAGGACTAGGACATCTTATTGGAGTTTTTACTCTTTCGTACATATTTTCTAGATCCACATCCACTTTTAGTATCTATCCATATATGTATTTCTCCTAAACCGCTCACTCTATCCTTTACCAAAATTCCATGACATTTTCCTATGTTGTTTCTTATCCTTACACTTATCCTTGGACATTTTCTTAGGGTTATCACTATGTTTTTATCATCCTAGATTCTGTATGATCACTAAACCTTTACATTGATACCAACTATAGAGACCCTCTCTTTTAATACATAAAAATTACATCAAAAACATGGGTACACAAGTGAGATACATTATCCCCCTCTAGGTTCTTCTTAACTACCACCCTTCTTAGAAACATAAAACATAATACATATCTTCATAAACTGGGAAAGGAAACATAAAAAGGGGTGAGCTAAAATGCTCATAAAGGAAAAAAAGGGATAAATGTAAGCATAATCATGAGCATAAGTCAATGAGAATGTGATCAATAAAATATAAGATCATACCCTACATATCAAAGATCCCAAACATGAATCATGGCATAAATATTGACAGTTCTTAAGATATGAATCAAAAGGAAATAAATAATATAATCCATGAAAGATGATCACCTTAATAAAAAATGGTACTGTGGTAAACACATAATAATATATATTGGTTTCATAGTATTCAAGGAATCGTTTCCAAGGCCATATTAGTGGAAAAATTCCTTTACTGAACTGGGTTCCCTCCCCACTTTGGCCCCATTTTACTAAACCAAGTTCACTCCTCATTATATCCTGATAATAATAAAAATATTTCACTCCTCATTCCAGACATGTCTATATCATAATATATAAATCATTATCCAATTAATTGGAGGGAGATATAGGTCCCACCCATCTAATAATTAAATCATACATACATGTGCCACAAAATCATAAACAAATATATCATAACCCATGAAATGAAATTGGTATCATAAACATGTAATCATATCATAACATATGAAAAAATATAGTTTTCATAATCATTTCATCAAATCATAACCCATGAAAGGAAGTAGTTTTCATAAGCATATATCCCATGAAAGAGAAATGGGTTTCACAAACCAATAAAATATAGAAGAGAAATGGGTTTTATAAACATCATTCAATCAGAAAATAAAATATTAAGAGAAATAATATGAATTTATAAATTTAATAATTTCCCTATAAATACATGAGTAGCACTAATTGATTTCATCTTATATGGGAAATATTTTACAGAGATCATTTTGAAAAATACCGTGAGAAAAATATCCTTTTTTCTTTGAATTTTTTTTAAACATAAAACATTTTGAATAACTTTTTCATTAAAAATAGTTTTGAAAAATTATAAATGAATATTTGAAAACCATATGACATTTTTAAAATAATTACTCATTAAAAACATTTTTTTAAACATGGTTTTTGAAATAAAACCAATTTCCAACTGAAGAGAGGGATACAGTCAAATTTTTATTAAAAAAATTATTTAAAATCTTAAGTACAAAATAGTTTGAAAATGGTACTTATAAATGGAGTTATCTCTAATAAATATTGTAGAATAAAATTCATGATATTTCATAAGATATTGATAAAAGTAGTTCATCAAAGGAAGCATAATCACTAACAATATTAAAATTCAATGAGAGTGTTTAAATAAAACCTTACCACCTGATTAAATGAGATCATAATCTCCATGTAAGAAAAAGGAATTTCATGAAGCTTAAAATATAATTAAAATAAGGAGGTTCATGATATTAAATTTTAAATCCACCAATGTAAATAATTTTGGTTCATAACAAAACATGTGTCTAAAAGAAGGAAAATTGAGACAAAACTATCTTACCAATTTGGTAACACTTCAAACAAAAACCCCATAAAAGAAATATCATAGAGTGGATATGTAAATATACATAAATTTAACTATAAGAATCATATAATACATTTATGGGAATTATATACACCATAAAAAATAGAAGAGTGGTGAACATGGAATGTATCTCGTGGATATAAAAAGTGAGGTGAAATTCCATTACCTTGTGTCTTGACTCTCATAATACTTGTACAAAATTTATATATAAAAAACATAGGTTTATTATTAATCAATAACATAACCATATTATTATATATAATAAAATATATGGTTTTATTATAAATCTATATTACATTATTGTTAATAATTCCATGTTAAGGTTACACCTTAGGTAATGTTATCTTTATTCTTCTCATGTGTCTTATTTTGTTATATCTTTGTTCATTATAATTATATCATTATTTACATAATTTAAAACATGATATAAATACCATTTATATTAATTATATGTTTATTATAATATTATATTTAGTATAGAAGTATATAAATTCAATACACCATTCATGGAGATGCTACGTCATACGTACGCATGAACATTGCTTCTATTTTATTGGCGTATTGAAAGAAAGAAAGTAAATGAAATATGTATATATATATATAATTATTCTAGTATCATTATTATATCGTATTTATCATATAATTTTACAAATTCCATCCTTAATACATTCCATATAGTTTGTGAACAAATCACATCCCTTTGAGGGGCAGTAGTCCACACTTCCTCAAACGAAATTATTGTATTTAAAAAAAATGGAAAGTACAAAGATATATGTGGTAAAAAGATTGAATAATATTAAAGATATAATAAATATAATATATAAAATATATAATTTTTTTTCATCATAATTTATACAATAAGAGGTGTTAAAGGAAAAATGAACAATCATTATTTAGTGAAGTGGTAGTTTGTCCTACACATAAACAGTATGTTCATTGCTCATTAAATGGATGTGTGTGTAAGTGTAGGTCGAACCCTTAACATAAAAAATCTCATTATATTTATAATACTTTTTTTGTTTTATAATAATGTAATAATATTAATTTAGGTGGTGGAGAGAGAAATTAAATGAAAATAGCCTGAGGGAGGGAGTTACCTCTTAATTGGGTAACTCCCTTTGGTTTTCACCAAAGGGCTTCCTTGGAAGAATTTATACCCAAATATAGGATTACAAGAGGAATGGAGGTAATTTTATAGATTATTTGAGCAGATATTGTTCAAACCTATGTGGTTTGAAAGGTGTGAAGAAGTGGAGGAGATGAGGCCTTTTTATAGTGGAGGAGGAGTGGCACTCTTGTAATATTTTGAAAAGGGAATTTCATACACGTTTCTCACATGCCATGTGGATCCAATAATTGAATAAATTATGTGAAATTGAATATATGGTCAAAATATGGCTATAAAATTTCTGTTTTATAAGATTCAAGGCCATTTTTTGTCATAAATATAAGGTTTAGTCCTTAGTTAAGCTTAATTTTACCTTAATCAATTTAATTAATTTAAATTACATTCACTAATATTTTGGTCAAAAACTAATTTGAAATTATTATAAATTATAAATTATGATGATTCAAAATACTTAATACATTTTTAAAAATTAAAATCACATAAGTGGTTGAAATTAATTTAAAATTAATTCTGCTGATGGGACGACATAACGTGTATTTAATTTAAAAAATGATCAAAAGTTTGCGTAGTTTTTATATCCAATTTCAATGTGAAATTGGTTTCAGTTACCTAAATTGGATTAATTGAAAAAAATATTATATAATTAAACTTTTAAAAAATTTAAAATATAATTTAAACTTATAAATAAATTAGATGAAAAAAACAGTTTTGAATTAAAATTCAGTATTTCCACTATTCATCCAAAAATGATGTTTCTAAAGAAAATCCCAAAAATTGATGCTAAGATATTTTGTAAATTATAAATTCACCTATTATGTTTAATGTATCAAATTAAATTTCTAAAAGCTAATAAAATTAATTTTATTATATTTCATAGAAGGACATGAAAAGTAGTTTATTTGAGAAAATTGTATTTTTAAACACATAAGGACATTACCAAAAATTATATCTTTTACTATCAATATGTTTTATTTATCTATAAAAATTATGAAAAATAATTTAAAATTAGTGTTTACTATTCATACTACTATGTTTAATGGCTAGGTTATAACAATCTCATTTAAATAAATATAATCAAAAAAATATTCTTCGTAGAAACCTACTGTTTCGTGTAACGTACACCAAGTCGGTGCTGTGTGAAAGAAATGTTTGACTTAGTGTAATGAAAGATATAAATGAAAATTAATTCATTCAAGAACAAAGTTATATAAATACTCAAGGTTTTATAGTACCATTACACATGTTCATATATAAAAAATCTAATGACACTGAATCTTATAGAATTCTTATTGGTGGGTCTATTATTATAATCTCTCATCTTAGAGATTATCAAGTAAGAACGTAATGAGAATAAGACTCAACTCATTATTATGACTCTAACCTAATAGTCTATTTACAATGTGTCCAATGATATTTTGTTATCCTACCACGAAATATTATATAATAATATCATCATAGCGCTTCAAGGTTCTCGTCACAGCAGGGAACTACTATAAGCTAATTAATTTGATGTAGACTCTAAAAGATTACTACATTATGATGATGAATGGTAATGAAAAATATGTAATAATAAGTTTTATTAATATTCAATATAGTTAATATACATGTAATCAAAGTGAAAATATTTGGTCATAGGACACCAACTCCAACAAGATTGATGTATAGCCAATTCCTACACATCAGAAATCAATTATGGATCATTTTCCTAAAGTTTGAAAACAATCCACGATTTGTTTCTTGTATTTGTATATGTGATACATGTTTTAAACAAAAATGACACTATTATATTGAAAACACACACTTCAAGTCATAATAACTACATCATCTGTCGAATTGACATGCAATTGATTCCTACACATTAAAAATGAATTATAAATTACTATCCTAATGTTTGAGTAAAATTTGTGTTGGTTTTCTAAATTTTTTATATTTGATGAATGTTTTAAATGTTGGATCATAATATGATTATATATGTATATTATATGACACAATACAATAGGGGTTGAATTTTAGGTTTAAAATAATTTTTATTTAAATACTTGAGAAATAAATTAGTTTAAAAGTATTAAACTTATATAATTCTCAATATATACAAGTAACCACAATTGACATAGATATAATGGCTATGATACGATGTAATACTATAATTAATATAAAACAATAGTATTCAAAATGAATACAATAATCATAGTAACACAAATGAGAAAGACTCTACAATATAGCATATATAATCCTATTAATACAGTATGTAACAAAATAATCGTAATTGAAATTATTAAAATTGAAATGAATATGAAATAAAAGAGGAAACAATACAATTCCCTTTCTTATACAAAATGTAGTACAATGTAAAAGTATTAAAATTATTTTCTCCCAAATAGAAAGGTATCCTTTCACCTAAGATAAAAGGTTTATCTTACCACAACCTTAGTAATCCCTCAATACAATGATCGGAACTCCTGTTTTTCTATCCCCAGAAGCCCTCAATTTTAAAAGTAACTTGTACCTTTGTCTTTCAAACACTTGAAATCCCTCGATACAAAGATCGGTTTCACATTCTTCATATCCCCGAAAGCCCTTGATCGTTATCACATGATCGGTCGCACAAATAAAAAACAATGTAATTGCTGAAATGCAAAGGCTATGAACAACCCGTTCATATTTTCTAATTCCAAGGCGTTCCCACTAAGCAAGAGATAAGTCACAACATCTCTCTCTAGAACATTATAGAACCAAAAGATGATTAAAGTATATATGTCGTTTCTCAGCTTCAAATGACCTCCTATATATAGGCATTAGGTTCCAATAGTCATATTTCCTCTAATGGTCATATTTCCTTGGAAAACTCAGAGGGACTTTGACACATAGAATTATAATGGTCTTATTGAAACAGAAAACACGACATCATTTTGATTAGTTTATAACTAACTCCACAACATTGTTTTGGTAAAATCAAATGATATATGAAAATGATTATCATGAGTACGATGGATATAAAACATGTGTTTTGATAAAAGAATAAAAAAAAGCATGTGATAAAAGTAAAACATGAGTACTATTAGTATAATATAGTGCAATGTATTGTTATGATGCAAAGTGAGTATGATTCACAAAAGTCAGTACGATAGACATAGTCAGTATGGTTGACTGAATTAGTACAATTGACAGAGTCAATATGATTGACAGAGTAACTAAGATTGATAGAGTTAGTATGACAAACTGAGTCTATATGATTGACAGAGTTAGTACAATAAACTGAGTCAATACAATTGATAGAGTTAGTACGATTTACAGAGTCAATTTGATAAACAGGGTCGGTAAGATAAACATAAAAACTATATTCAAAGTAAGACCTTTATTTTAGAAATGAGTATAAATAGATTTTTTATTTCCAAAACAAAAGACATAAATTAAAAAATAAGACTTTTGAATTAATGTTAAACTTAAATTGCACTTCTATATTGAAAACACACACTTCAAGTCTTGCCCTCCTAATCATGTGTTGGATTGAAATTTACTCAATTTATACACATCATAAATGAATTTTGGATTTTTATATTAATGTATTGAATAAATATGAATGTTTTTTCTCAATTATGAATTTTTCACAAGTGTTTTGAACTGAAATGTAAATTTTAAAAGAACAATATAAACTTTATTCATACTAGGTACACTGTGAAACGATTCAGACCCTAGTATCTTAGATTTAGTGTTTTCTTTATTACATTTTCATAGAATACAAGGAATCGAATCGTCAAGTACCAAATTGTTTTATAGTATTGGTAAAATAGATACATAAATTATTTCAAAATTAAATTTTAATACACAAATTACAGCTGTTTTTTGAGAATATCATTATTCCTTCTAGAATATCCCTTAATATCAATCATAAAATATACCCTAGCGTCCTGGATAAAATATAACATAATAAATAGATGATATTAAATTTATAGTAAGGGTAAGTGTATAATATAAACTATGTATAAAAAGGAATAATAAATATGTAAAGTTAAATAACTAAATCACATTACATTTAACCAATAACATGAGCCTAATATGGTATGAATAAATGATGATAAACTAATTCTATATAAATAATCACATAACCATGGATATTCTAACAAATCAAATAATCATATGTAATTTCATTAATTGTATTCATAATGATAGAATGCATAATATTTTACATCATAATCATACATTAAAGTCCCTTCACAAGATAGTTTCTTTCAAGACCTTTCATATGACATTTTAAATCTTCAGGTTTCAAACCCATCGGGTTTTTCCAACTCATTTGTGTCAATACCCTTTATAAGACACTTATTATCAAGACATTTCCAAATATACTTTAAATATAATAGGTACAAACTCCTAGGTTTTATCCAAATTATTTTTTCTCGTGATATATGTCTATGCACTATGGGGATATATATATCATTCCCCACCCACCACATACTAAGTCAAATGAATTCCTCATATAAAAGGGGAGAAACATAGTCATAATAAATATTATTATAAAAATATAACATAAAATATTTTAATATATACCCTAATAAAATAAACATAATCATAAACCATCTAGATTAATATGGTGAATGGTATTAAAATGACACGTCCACAATCAAATTAATCATAAACCATCCATAAAAATAAGAAGTGTGATATCAATATAACATATCCCTAGTAGATCATAAGAAAATTAATGTTTTGATGTCATTGATGAATAGAAATAAAATAATAATATCTTTAAAAACATTATTGAGGAAAATATACATTTCTTTTTCAAAAGTACAAAACATTTTGAAAACATTTTTTTGAAAATCAATTTTAAAAACTAAGGATTTTGAGAATATTAAAAAACATTTTCTTTAAAAATATCCCTGTAAATTTTCAAAAGAATATTCAAATAAATGACTATAATGATAATTTTAATTTCATAAATTCCATAAAATTTAAAAAGAATATTCTGTTTTCACTATAAAATGTTTAGGAAAGTGCCTTGTTTGTAAAACGATAAGAATATTACTTTCAAATTTTTAGTAAAATCTGAAAAACCAAATTTTGAAACGACATATGATTCTTTGAAAAAAAATTGAAAATTAAAAATTTGGTAAAAATACCATTTATATATCATTTTGAAAATTTTGAAAACATTTTTTAAAGTATTTCTAGAAAACATGGTTCTGAAAGAATATAGATTTCCAACCGAAGAGATAAAAGATGTCATACATTCTAAAAAATAGTATATCAATTAATTTAGGTACTAAAGAGTGGAAAATATACTATTATTTGAAAAGATCATGAAGAACCATAGGATACGAAAATTAAATTTTTTTTATAAGTAAATTTTCAAATAATTTCCTTTGACTAAAATTGAAGAATAAATAATATAAATTAGAATGGGATTGTCAAATAAAAAATTACAATGATCATAACATTGAAGTGAGAATTAATCAATGACTAGTTTTGATGTTTAAACATTAAATCCACCTAAAAAATTGGAAATAAAACATTATTTAATCAAAATTCATTATAAAAATAATCATATAATGATGAAATCATTGAAGTATATGTTTTTCTTAATGAAGTGAAATTGAGTTAAGAAATCCATTACTTCATGATTTCTTTTGATGAAACACTGATTAACCAACTCTAAATTTGTTTTAAACCTGTTATTAAGTTAAAATTGAACCAAATTACTATTTATAATGTCATATGTGATACCTTCCTAACATATTACCACATTTTCATAAATAATATTTCATTATTTTCTTTGTTTTATGTGTTAATTGCCTTGTTTTATTATGTGTGTTTTTTCATTAAAGATCCAATTATTAAAAATATTACGTAGTATAATCATATAATTAATAATAATAATTATGTAATTATCTTATTTTTAACTCAATTTTACTTTTAAAAACAATAATGAAATATGGATATAAAAAATGAAGTATGTTACAATAATGGAGACTGTAGGTCGTACGTAAACATGAGTAACATTTCCATTTTCAAATGATCATTACGAAAAGAAATTGAGTAATATGTCATATTTCCATAATTATCATATAATTATATATACCATATTATATAATTATATATATCATTTGTGTGGTGTGGTGATGAAAAGAGAGTTACATCACTCTGTGGAGGTGGTTGTCCATACATACATGAAAGAAGTTATCATCTTTAAGTGGGTGAAATGGTAAGAAAGAAAATACTATATTATCTTTAAAGAGTGTTAAATATATCATGAATATCAAAATTTTATAATTTATATGATATATAATCATTAAATTTATCCTTATCACCATCCATATAAACCGTTAGTGAAAGAAGAATCATATTTCTTCACGAGACGGTAGTCCTCCGTACACATGAGCGACGTTATTGTATCTCCTACAAAATGAAAGGTAAAAAGATATATATAATATAATGAATAAAAAGGTATAAATATGTTAAAAATATCATATATATATACACTTTATATTCATCATCATACCCAACCGTGAAAGTTGATAATGGAAGAATGAATGTCATCACTTCGTGATGCGGTAGTCTGCCATACACATGAATGTTGATTTCAAAACCCATTTGATAGAGTTGGATATGGTTGTAGGTAATTCACTTATTATAAAAATATCCAATTATATATAATATACTAAGGTTATTATATCATCGTGACTTAATAATAATTTATGGAGTTTTATAAATGTATAAAATAAAGACACTCATTGAAGAATATAACCTCTTCTTCGAGTATCCTTCTTCAATTTTCCCTAAACCCTTCATGGGATGGACTGAGTCCAAATATAAGGATTCTAGGATAAAGGGATGGAATCTTTGACATGGTTTTGGTAGGTATTCTTCAATCCAAACTTATGTGAAGGTGTTAAGAAAAGTGGAGAGGGGTGGCCTTTTATAAGTGAGTTGAGTGAAGCACCTGTAATATTTCTAAAAAATACAATCATAATCACATTTGTATCGTGAAAATAGATTCCAAATTTGCAAATTATTTAACCTAGAAGATATAATGTTGAAATAATTCCATAAAATGGGGTTTTTAAAAGTTTCTAGTTCATTTTAACACTTATATTCCTAGTTTAACCCTCAATAAATTTTTTTTACCATAACCACAGTAATTTATTTTTATGATTTTTACTATTCATTTTGGTCAAAAAAACAGGTTGAAATTATTATAAATTATAAATTATTCTGATTCAAAACATGTAAACCATGTTTTCAAATTAAATCCATAGATGTTTAAAAATTTAATTTAAAATTAATCCAGAAGATTTGATGAGAAAGATGGTTTTTAAAGACAAAATGTTCAAAATTTTAAAATGTTATATATCAAAATTAAATATGAAAGTGATTAAAATGAACTAATTTTTAAAAACAATATTTCAGAAAACATTTTTTTTCTTTTAAATGATTTATTTTATATCATTAATCAATATATAACCCTAATTTTTTTTAGTACAATTCATTCCCTCCAATTTAATTTTTAGGTTATAACTATTATATTAAATAATAATATTTTAATAATATTTCACATTTAATTTAAACTCATTGTTGCATGTAACAAAAGATAAAATGAGTGTTGAGGGTAATGCAAACTAAATCCATTATTGCGTGTAAAAAAAGACATCTAATAGATTGGATTTATTTAAAAATAAATATATCATAATGTCTCATGGGGTTATATTTTCTTGTAAGCTTAGTGTTGTGTGATACATAATCTATCGAATACAACATTCTTATTTCTGAATTTTTGGGTGTTAAACACTGTGTATCAGATTGAGATGTGATTGACTCATAAATGTCAAAAATTTGTGACAGATCATTATTTTAATGTTTTAAAAAAATATTAATGTGTTTTCATGAATTTGAGAATGTGGCGTATTTTTTGAACTAAACTGTTAATTTTAATCTAAAAACAAACACTTTGACTCATACTGGACACATTATATATCAAATTGAGGTGTAGTTTCTTCCTATATGTCAAAAATGACGTATGGATCATTGTTATAAATATAAAAACAATATTAATTTTTTCAATGATTTTGAGTATTTCACATGTGTCTTGAACTAAAATGTCAATTTTAAAAATAAAACACACACTTTGAGTTACATTGGAAACATCATGTATTGGATTAAGGTGTGATTGATTCCTACATATCACAACTGACTTTTGGATAATTTTCCTAAAGTATAAAAACAATCTAAATTTTTTTTCATTATTTTGAATTTGTGATGTGTGTTTTGAACTAATATGTAAATTATAAACTAAAAAAACATACTCTTTGAGTCATACCGGATACATCATGTATCAAATTGAGGTGTGGTTAATTCTTACATGTAACAAATTACTTATATGTATTTGTTCAAAATTATCAAAACTATATAATTTTTTTCTTAGTTTTGAGTATGTCACATGTGTTTTGAACTAAAATTTCAATTAAAAACTAAAACCTGGCACATTGAGTCATACCAGACACAATGTGTATCATATTGAGATTTGGTTAATTCATATACCTCAAAAATGAAATATGGATCATTTAACTAATGTATCAAAACATTATAAATAATTTTTTTCATTTTTTAGTATGTGATGTCTATTTTAAACAAAAATGTAAATTATAAACTAAAATCATATACTTTGAGTCATATTGGACACACTTCATATCATATTTGGGTTTATTTTATACCTACACATCAAGAATGACTTATGGATCATTTCCCTAATATATCAAAATAATCTGAAGTCATTTTATCAGTTGTGAGTATGTGTTGTATGTTTTGATCTTAAATGTAAATTATAAACTAAAAAGATACACTAAAATTCATACCCATCACATTATGTATCAGATTTAGGGGTAGTTGGTTTATACACCCCAATATGTGTTATGGATAACTTCTCTAATGAATCAAAACAATTTGAATGCAATTTATTGATTTTGAGTATGTGTTGTGTTTTTCGAACTAAACTGTAAATTATAAATTAAAACCATACTCTTTGAGTACAATTCTCACTTATCATTAAAAAAACATTAATTCTCCTTTTAAGTAGGTTGAGTTTCCTAAATCAGGGTAGTACAAAGAAAATATATAAAAAAAAATTAAAAAATATTTTTAATGAAATTGTAATTACCTTAAAAAATTACCTATTCATATATTTTATTCTTTTGATGATATAATATATCTTTTAAAAATTTGAAAATGTAGTATCCACAATATTAGTTAAATTTCTTCAGACACTGCCTAAAAAATGACCAAAATAAGTAAATTGTTTTGAAATATTTTTTTACAGTTAAGTCTTCCTATATATACCTTAAAATATTTCCATTTGAATAAATTCATTGGCTTTTTATGTTCATTCACCAACATCATACCATGATTTATACTATATTTATATATCACCTTATCAAAACAAAATTCACATTAAAACACGAATTGAAACATATATATTGAATTTTATCTTAAAAATGTTGATTATAGTTAATTAGAAATTCACAATACACATCATGTGTAGCCATTTTGATGAAAAATCCAAGAATTGGATCCAAAAAATAATGATTTGGGGTATCCAACTTTATTTTCATCAGAATCGAATGCTTCATAATGAAAAACAATAAATAATGAAATTATTTTATATGAATAGATTATATAATTTAAAATCTAAAATATAGGGATCAAGAAGAGTCTATCATCTATTATTTTCTTCTTAAATGCCTATTTTAGATTATATATTATATTAAAAAGTTGTTTCATGTCCAAATAAATCTAATATGAAGAAACGATACATGGATAAATGAATCCAAATCATGTTTCCTCTGGTTTTTTTGTAACATCCCAGGTATTTATAGAATAATACATTTTCCCATATATTAAAATTTATCAATAGGATATTAATTTTATGTAAAAATTAACAAATTTTCTGATAGCGTACTTGACATGCAACAATAGGTTTCTCTAAAATATTATGTTTCACACAACGTTGAGTTATATCGAAAAATAATACAATATTATTATTATTATTTTAAATTTTAGTTAATGTCTAATTGTTTTATTAGTGGGAATGAAGATAACTTGCTAAAATATGGTTACCCAAGTTTTTTAGATGTTTTTACATCTATCCAACAAATTTTAGAGGCCTAAAATGATAATTAATCCAATCATAAGCATAAAAACTATAATATATTTTAAAAGGCAGTTTTACCGCCTTTTAACGGAGAACCCTTTTTAAATATATTTTTCTCAATTTTATATGTTACATTTTACTAAATAAACTTCTTCTATAGAATCAGGATGTCAAATTTACATTGGATAATTTTTTGGTAATTTTTTGATAAAGCACATTTTTTATGAATAGTGAAGAAATACTACATTTTACTTTAAAATTGTCTTTTCATTTAATTTATTTATATAGTTATATTGTCCTTTTAATTGGTTTTAAAGTGAAATTTGATTTTGTTTTTATCATTTAATCCAATTATGATCATTGGAAGTAATTTTCATTAAAATTGGACATAATCTCATTTTAATCATTTGATAATTTTTACTTCTTAAAAACCCACTTTTTGGTTTTGACAACAAAAATTAATTATAAATTAATTACTACAATTTATGTGATCTTAATTTATAAAAATAGATTACATATTTGGAACCAAAAGTTACAAATTTTTTAAATATGTACCTTTTATTTTTTAGACATTATGAATAGTAAATTCCGTAATTGTTTTTTTACCATGGTTAAAGGGTAAATCTATTGAATAATGGTAAAAAATAATATTTAAATAATATAAATCTACCCTAAAATGTGTCTTAGTGATATGTTATGATTTATTTCCGACCATAATCATCCTAAGGTTGAACCTTTTTCATTTGGGAGCCACTTGGGAGTGATAATGGCATGTTATAATAATTAATTTAATGTAAAGAGAAAAATAACATAAACATGTAATTTTCTACTAAACGTTTTTTTGTATGGGGTTATATATGTGACCTCTTAGACTATAAATAGTAATTATAAAACTAAGAATATTTCATACATCATGATATTTTATGTATAATTTTTAGAAATTAGATAAATAAATTTAATTATGACACAATGATGATGCAGTGATTGCTTTATTAATAAAGGATTCAAATAAATGATATTATAAATATTGAAATAAATATTATTTGACATAATTAATGTCATAAACAAATTATATAGGTGAATATTACATGTTAGTATTGATTCAATGTTTTTTAAAGGAATAAAGTTTTTAAGAATATATAAAAAAGTCAAGTATGAATAGTGTCCAAAATTAAAAAAATTAAAACATAAAATATAAAATAGTTTATTAATTGATATTAAATTCTTAAAAATCTATAATTTATCCATAAGTTAAGATAAGTCCAAATAATTCATTAATAAATTTTTTTGTCATTTTATATGATATGGTAATTACATTAACCCACAATATTCAAATAACATGATATCATTGTAAGATTAAAAGGAGAAAAATAAGGGTGAAACCAAAAAGATAAGGATAAAAAAATATTTAAAACTTGTCTAAAAAATATTTTGTGGTGGTTATTCTAACCCAATTCATATTATATTTGAATTTAATGAGTTTTGGACCATTTTTAATCGAAATTGAATTTATAATAAATTAATATTTCAAGACTTTCCAAAAGATCCCTCCTCCCTCTTATAAAAGGCCATCATCTCTACCCACTTACTCACAAATATAAAACCCCATGTAACATAGGAAATTATACTCAAATAATCTCCCAACATTTCACCCTTACTTATATAATCATTACCTTGGGTAGAAGTCAATTCAAAAAATCTTTTTGGCTCAAATAAAAAAATTTACCTGATTTGATGGTAACGTCTTCTCTCATTTTCCTTTCCTTTATTTTCCTTCTCCAGTACCTATACTATTATTATTATTTTATTAAATAACAACACCAGTATCCTGAATATACTTGTATATTTTATGATAATTATTGAAACTACACTTACACACACCTCCATATAATGGATACGAACATATTGTTTCTGTGTAAGGTGAACTACTGCCTCACGAAATGACGATTATTCAATTTTCCCCTACCACATATCACAATGGATATTTTGTTGAAACTATATTTATATATGATATATATTATATTTATTTTTTCTATATTATTCTATAATTTTTATTTACAACATACATTTATTCTTTCCTTGATGTGTAAACACGATAATTTCATTTGAGGAAGTGTGGACTACCGCCCCCTCAAAGTTATATGACATGTTCATGTTATACATGGAATGTATAAAGGATGGCTTTATTAAACCTATGAGACATAAATGACATAAATATAATAATTTTATTATAATATACATTTATATCATTTGATTATTATTCTTTTAATATGACAAATAAATGAAAGTAGCATTCATGTGTACGTACGGCCTACCATCTCCAGGAATTGTGCATTTAATTTCTTTTCACCAAATATTATGGATATTATAAATACATATATTCTGGATATTTATGATATTTTAATCATGAATAATACTCTGCAAATGATGGAATATTGACCACATAGACAATTTACATCAAACAAGTTCATTTTCGACTCAAGTATCGAATATAGACAAATAAAATGATATGAACATAAATATTTAAGTAATTTTTATAAAATGATAATAAATAATATAAAATTAATAATAAACTTGAAAAAGGTTCTGAATCAAGTATAAATTAACCTATGTTTATTATTCAGGAATATAAAGAATGAACCAGACTAGTCGGACTCAAGGTAAGGGACTTCATCTCAATATCCTTTCATTAAGGCATATTTTGAAAAAATACACCTCGTTATTTCATACACTATATAATAAAACCATTTAACATTAAATTTCATTCAAAGGAAATATATTTCTATGAAGAATTTTACAAAATGAAAAAAAGGAATGTTTTAATGTATGCGGTGACAACAACTCCTCCACCACTGTAGCCATTATTTTCTATTTAGATTACACTATAATCCTTAATTTTTTTCAAAAGGAAAAGAAACCCATTATTTCCTACTTTGGGTGTTTTGGTATTGAAATTTTTTTTTGAAATAGATTTAATATTTAAATATCTTGAAATTATTTCTTGTTATTTCAAATGAAATGTTATTAGTGAAATGTTGACTTTTGAAATATTTTATGTGTTATGATTATATAATAGTACTTGAACATTTTACATGTGGTTTTGTGATAATCCAATTATAGGTGGTTATGTGATAAACCAAAGATGGGTGGTTCCATGATAAACAAAAAAAAAAGATGGGTGGCTTCATGATAAACCATGGATGGGTGTTACATTATAACCTCTAATGAATTAGGTATGGAAGTCGGTCGTATGGATATTCCATTCAGTGATATGTTTGGAAGTAGTCCTTATTATTATACTTTTTAAGTATTTTTATGTCCAAATTTACCTTTATATGTTATATGTTTCATTTTATAGGATTTATGGTAATATTTTGGTTACAAAAATGGTAAGAGATGAGCATATATTCAGTGAATTATATTTTCTTATTCTTAAAGGTGAAAAGTATTAATTTATTTGAATGTATTCATGGTATTCAGGTTTTCCCAAGACTAACAATTTTCCTTCTTTGTGTATCCCTTACTAAGTTTTTTATGCTCATCCCATGTTTCGAAAAAAAAATCACAGGACTTAAATAACAATAGAGTAAAGGATGGGATCAAGAAAGAGGTATTTTGTTAAAACATGAAATGATGCCATGTTTATTTTTAAAGAGTTTTATTATATAAAAAATATGGATATTGAGTATAAGTTTCTAATAGTAATATTTAAGTTGTTATATATGATTTATGGCCTAATTCACTAAAACTCTAAACCTAAAAATATCTTCATAGTGAATTAAATTCAAATTAATGACTTATCTCAAGATTATGTAACATTTAAGTTTGGGGTCTTACAGTTGGTATTAGTGGTCGGTTTAAATAACTTTAGAGGTTAGGGTGTTATTCAAGAATAAGTGACATGTTTTATATAACTACAATGGTTAGAATATTAAAAAGAGTAATAGTTATTTTAGATAAATTAAATCAGTTTAAGATAACATGAATAAGAATATCTTAGTTTTTACCCTGCTCATATGATAGTATATTATGATTATAATCATATACTCACACTGACATTTTTTGGTTTCAGTAAATGGATGGAACTAGAAGGCACCAAAGTAAAAAATAGATGTGAAGGAAATTATGGTGGTCTTCTAGATAAGAAACTAAATGAAATAGGAGCTGCAATGAGAACTCTTGTGTTTATTCTTAACCAACTATCTGGAGTCATGAATAAACACTTAAAACCTTGGTGATTTTTCTAAGTCATCATATATGAGAGAAACTAATCCCTATGGAAGTTTAGGTAATAATCATAAAGGTATGAATATTCAAAAATATATGTTTCAATGATGTGGAAAGAAACACCTAGTAAAAATTTTCAATGTGACAGGAAGATGTTATAGATGTGGTCATGAAGGTCATAAAGAAAAAACTTTCCATGAAAGAAAGAAGTGTTCAGTTGACTATAGGAAAGGGAAATATGTTCTTTCCAAGGGATCAATTGAATAGTTTAAATGTGGTGTGTATGGTCAGTATGCAAATAGATATACTACAATGAAGGTTCTAGAATGGTATCATCAGGACCACATAAATATATGTTTACCAATACCTAATTCGATTCTAATTGAAGATAAGGAAACTAAAAATGACCTATGAAAGGTATATATTATTTCATAGCTCATATTATGAAATTATTGAACCTTAGGACATTATGTATGTTTTTTTAGTAAATAATTATATATGAATAATATGGAAAAACATGGATGGAAGATCATAAATAATGTTAGAAGATTACGATTTCAACATTTTAGGTATTTAAAAGTTATGTTGAATCTATGGATGCTGATATATTTAAATGTATTAATGATGGGATTACATTGGAAGACTTATAGTATTTGTAACCCTCAAGATTATTATATAAATATGGTAATTGAGGAAGATTTATATTTTATTTTTTGGATATAGTTATAAATAATCATTTGGGTTTATATGATCCTAAAATTTGAGGTAATTATGGGTTATTACTTTTTGGGATGTAAAATGCGAGGTATGAGATAACCTTTGAGGTTAAAATGTGTTATGGTTATTTTTTAGGAATTTATCTCATTTTTTGACTGTTATAAAATTATATTGTTTTTGAAAAACTGAAACACATAGACCGTGTGACAACTCGTCACATCAAACAAAGCTACAGGAATCAAACCCCCAATCAAACTATGACTAGGATTTATCACCTACCACTGGCTTACGTGATGTCCCTATTTAGTATAACTTATTATTTTTAGTTAAATGATTTTATGGATTTATAATATATTGATTTTTAGAACTTATGTTTTTTCAAATTTATATCCTTAGTATAGGAAAATGATTTTGTTTAAGTGATAAATATTATTCTGGAAGATGTTCACTATTTTGGGAACACTATATGCCTAAGAAAAATAGAAACTACAGGAATTCATTTGAGTTGTAATGGTTGATGTTTATTTTGGAAGATATATGTTTTTATTTTGAACATATGAATATTTGTGTTATTTATTGAAATGATTAACCTATTATGGATAATATGTGATTAGGTTAAATAATTTTAAGTTTGAGACTTTAAGAGTAGTTGATTTTATTTGGAGATAAATGTTAAGATTTATTGTGCAAGACTATGTGAAAACATCCTTCTAAATTTTTGGTTTTTATCTCAGTTTGGATTATTTTGATTAATTTTCATGAAAATTTTTAATTCGATTGTCTGTGTTGAACATTGGGTATTGTTTGTTGAATTTTGGATATTAGGAGTAGTATTTCTTTTTATTAAGGATTATTATTTTTTGGGATTATCTAATCTTGTAATTACCATTTTGGTTTTAGTTAATGTCTAATGACATGGTAAATATATAGTTAATCTTTTTTAAATTATGGGATTCTCTAGATGTTGATTCTATAACTTCAGGTGTGACCAAGTCATCTTTAATACTCACCAATTAGAGAAAAGATGAGTTTTTGGTAGATATTTGGTAATGAATAAAACTCTACTTGACAAGTAAGTATGTTTCCTTATGTTCTTATTCTAAGTAGTAATAGAATTCATTAACTTTATGAAAAGGTCCTTAAAACAAAAACATTTTTCTTACATTTCTTAATGGTAAATCAAATAACATTTAACCCACCACAATTTTATAGTTTTCTGGTTGTTAAATTTCTCCTAATCATGTTTTCTATCACTATCCACCAAAACAAGATGGCTAGTTTCTCTTCCATATCCATGTTTTCTTACATTGAATCCTAGTATGTGTTATATCGAGTGACCTTTTTACTTCTATTTATTTCTTTTAATGTGGTATTTTCATTGACACTTTTTTTAGTGTGGGATTTTCAATAATGTTTATGAGCCCAATTTTTAAAATTGTGAGGATGAAATTTCCAAAAGGTGGGAATGATGTAACATCCCACGTATTTATAGAATAATACATTTTTCAATCTATTTATATTTATGAATAAGAAATTGATTTTATGTTAAATGATATGCTTTGTTCTATAGCATACTCAACATGAAACAATGGGTTTCTTTGAAATCTTATATTGAACGCAACGTTGAGATATACTGAAAAATAATACAATAATATTATTATTATTTTAAATGGTAGTTAACGCATAGCCATTTTATTTTAATTAATTAAAATAATAAACTAAAATATGATTACACATGTTTGTTAATTTTTTTTTACATTTATCTAATGAATTTTAGATTCTTAAAATGAGAATGAATCCAATTTGAAGCATATAAAACTATATTATTTTTTTAAAGGTAGTTTTACTGCCTTTTAATGGAGAAACCATTTTAAATATACTTTTTACTCTTTTATATGTTCTATTTTAAAAATTAAACTTCTTATATAGAATAGGTACATCAAAATTTACTTTGGACAAATATTTGGTAATTTTCAGATAAAGTTCATTTTTTAATGAATGGTGAAAAAATATCGTATTTTAAGTCAAAACTACCTTTTCATATAATTTATTCTTATATTTATATTTTCCTTCTAATTGGTTTTAAAGGGTAATTGGATTAATTTTTTATCATTTAATCCAATTTTGGTCATTGTGTGTAATTTAAATTGGAAATTGGATATAAAAACATGTCAATCTTTTGATAGTTTTTACTTCTTAAAAACTCACTTTCTGGTTTTGACAATGGGAATTAAATGTAAATTAATTACTAAAATTTTTTTGTTTTGAATTTATCAAAATAGACTCTATATTTGGAATCAAAATTTCCAAATTAATTAAATAATTACCTTTTATTTTTTGACATTATGAATAGTAAGTTCAGTAATTATTTTTATTTTCCATGTTTAAAGGGTAAATCTGGAAAATAAGGGTAAAAAATAATATTTTAATAATATAAAACTTTCCTAAAACTTGTACTAATCCTATTTTATGTGTTATTTCATACCATGATCATCCTTAGGCCAAACCTTTTGAATTTTGGAGCCACTTGGGAGTGATAATGACATATTATAATAATTAATTTAAAGTAAATAGAAAAATAACATAAACATGTATCTTTTGAATAAAATAGTTTTTATATGGGGTAATATAAGTGATATATATGACTTTAAATAATAATTATAAAGATAAAATAATTTACTATATCATTATATTTTATTTATAATTTTAATAAATTAAATAAATAAATTTAATTAGGAAACCATGATGATGTAGTGATTGGTTCATTATTTAAGGATTTAAATAAATGATATTATGAATATTAAAATATATATTATTTGAAATAATTAATATCATAAGAAAATTATCTAGGTGAATATGAAATTTTATTATATTTTATTTTTTTTCTAAGTAATCAAGTTTTTATGAATTTGTAAAAAGACAAGTATGAATAGTGTCCAAAATTGACATAATTCATAACTTAAAATACAAAATAGTTTATTAAATGATATTAAATTCCTAAAAATATAATATTAAGAAAAAGGTTTAGATAAGTAAAATTTTTTCATAAATTACTTATTTTGGGTTGCGTTACATGATATGGTAATTACATTAACCCACAATTTATAAATAACATGGTAACACTGTAAGATTAAAGAGGGTAAAATATGGGTTAAACCAAAAAGTTAGGGATAATAAAATATTAACAACTTGTCTAACAATTATATTATGGTGGATATTCAAGACAAATATATTCTGATATTATAATTAAATGAGTTTTTGATTATTTTTAATCGAAAATTAATTTATAATAAATTAATATTTCAAAACATTCATAAAGTGCACATCCCCCCTCTTATAAAAGCCACCACCTCTAACCAATTACATACACAAATCAGGCCATTGGATCATCCAAATTATGCTACAATAATCTTCCAATATACCAACCTTACTCTTATAATCCTTACCTTGGGCAAAAGGAAATTCAAGAATTCTTTTTGGCTCAAATCTGGGGAAGTTACTTGATTTAGAAGTAACGTATTCTCTCAAGTTACTTTCCTTTATTATCCTTCTCCACTCCTTATGATATTAGTTTTCTTTTATTACATAACAAAACTATTATCCTAAATATACAAGTATGTTTTTAATATAAGGATTCTTACTACCCTTACACACACCATTATCTAATAGATATGAACATACTGTATCTGTGTACGGTGAACTACTGCCTCAAAAAATGATGATTGTTCAATTTTCCTCGACCACCTCTCATGGTGACCATTATGATGGAACTATATTTATATATGATATATATTATATATATATTGTCTTCATTCTTATGTAATTTTTATTTATAACATACTTTTATGCTTTCCTTGATGTGTAAATACAATAATTTTATTTGAGGAAGTGGGGACTACTGCCCCCTCAAAGTGATATGACTCGTTCATGCTATAAGTGGAATGTATAAAGTATAGTTTTGTTAAAATTATTATACATACATGAAATAAATATAATTATATTATTATAAAATATATTTATATCATTTGATTATTATTATTTTAATATTACAAAAAAATGAAAGTAGTGTTCATGCATACGTACGGCCTACCGTCTCCCTAAATGAGGTTGTTCATTTATTATATTCAAATATTACAGATATTATAAATACATATATACTTGATATATATGATATTTGGATTATGAATAATACTCTAGAGATTATTTAATTTTGACCACATGGAAAATTTACATCAAAGAAGTTCATTTTCGACTCAAGTACCGAATATCGACAAACCGACTGATATGAACTTAAATAATTATGTAATTTTTAAAACATTATGATAAGTAATTTAAAAAGAATAATAAACGTGAAAAATGTTTTGAAGAAATTATAAATTAACCTAAGTTTATTATTCATGAATATAAATAATGAATGAGACAATTTAGACTCATGGTAAGAGACTTCTTCTTCATATCCATTCATTGAGGCATATTTTGATAAAATACACCTACTTCATTTATAAATTTTATAATAAACCCCTTTGACTTTTAATTTCATTCAAAGGGAATCTTTTTTTACAAATCATTTTATTAAATGACAAAAAGTAATGTCTAAATTTATGCGGTGACAATGACTCCTCCACTACCATAACCACTATTTTCTATTTGGCATCCTCTATAAGATTTCATGTTTTTTAAAAAGGAAAGGAAACCCATTATTTCCCATTTTGGGTGTTTTGGTATTGAAAATGGTTTTTGAAAAGGATTGAATATTTCAATATCTTGAAATTATTTCTTCGGATTGCAAATGAGATTTTATTAGTTTAATGTTTATATTTGAAATATTTTATGTGTTCTGATTATATAATGATACTTAAAAATTTGACAGGTGGTTACATGATAAACTAATGATGGGTGGTTAGTGATAAACCAAAGATGGTTGGTTCCATGATAAACCAAATATGGGTGGTTCCATGATAAACCATGGATAGGTGGTTATGTTATAACCTCCAACTCATTGGGTATGGAATTCAGTCATATGGATTTTATATTTACTGATATGTGTGGAAGTAAACCTTATGGTTATTCCATTTAAGTATGTTTATGTCCAAAGATACCTTTAAATGTTATATGTTGGATTATATAGGCTTTATGGTAATATTTTGGTTACAAAAAATGGTAACAAATGAGCTTACATTTATTGAATTATATTTACTAATTGTTAAATGTTAAATGTACTACATTATGATAAAGTATTCATGATTTCCATGTTTTCCCATGACTAATAGTTTTCCTTATTTTTGAATACCTTACTAATCATTTTATGATCATCCCTTGTTTTGAAAAAAATTTCACAGGCCAAAATGAAGAATAGATTCATGGAAGGGATCAAGAAAAAGTTATGTTGTTGAAACATGAAACGATACCATATTTCTTTTTAAAGAGTATTGTTTTATAAAAAAAATGGATAGTGAGTAGAAGTGTCTTCTCGTAATATTTAAGTTGCTAGGTATGAGTTATAGCCTAATTCTCTAAAACTATAAACCTGAAAAGATCATTGAATTGAATTAAATTTAAATTAATGACTTATCTCAAGATTATGTAATGTTTAAGGTTGGGGCCTTACATTTTCACTTTACATTAGAGTAATATATACACCATAAAAAATATGAATACTTATAAAATTTAATGAAAAAAATAGATAATTTCTTGGATATAAAGATTATGAAAAATATGACATGTGTGTATTCACAAATGAGACTCGCGACCATTGAAATATTATATTATCATTTGTACTCTCTATACCTACAATGTATGCAATGGATTTTACAAATATTTCTTCTTCATATTGAATGTATGAAATATTTTAATCTTTTAATTTAGTGTCTATGTGAACTTATAATGTTAACATATGTAACATTGAAAGAGGCGGTGGGAAGGTACTCCCAAAAGAACCTTTTTTTCTTGGATGATTCACTGGATTTCCTTTATTTGACCTTTTGATTCCCCATTAGTTTATCTATAATTAGTACCATACCTAATTTCATACCTTCTTAAATTAACATATAATGTTTTTAATTTAAAAAAATGTTATGTTCATACCTCATGTATCTTTATAAGATTACTTGGTCATTATATGAGAGATACAATAGAATTATTGACCATTTTAATACCAAAGTCATCAATCAAAATAGGCAACTCTGTTGTTAGATCATTTTCTAATTTAATCCCCACTATCATATGATCGTTTTTATGTTATTTTTTATGCGGTATGACTCCTTTGATATTATAAATCACACCCCTTAAAAAATGTGTTTTGTGGGAGAAGATAGATATAAATCACCTAAAAATTCACCGTATATAATTTTAGTAATATAAATTTATTAGGATTTGTTTGATTCTAATTTAAGAGAAATATTAATGAAAACATTTATTACATTAGGTAAGGTAGATGATTGAGGGGAATGGGTAGTTTCAAAGATAGTGGGTTTAATCGGGTCTTTATGTGCTTATTTTTTTTAAACTTCCAATATTCTTTGATCTTTTTACATACATTGTCTCACCAAACCTGACTAAATAATAATATCTTTCAAATCACCTTTTTTTTTATTCAATTAGTCATATCATATCTACTTATTTTAAGATTTATCTTATCAAAATATGTTCGATGTGGCACTATAAAACATGCACCTATAATGGGGTTATATTTTTATTTCCACTTCAAATCTATTGAAAGTAATTTTTTCCTCAGGTATGATCAATGTTGATTCTTGTGTCAAAAACATATAAAAAATAAACATAAGAAGTTTTTTTAAATAATACTATTATAAATACTATCGAATTACTATTATTTCATATATACGCATGGTTCCCATTATGCATGTTTTTCATCAACTTGTATACACTCTTTATTTACACGGGCCTCCTTCCATAGCAGATTAAGTGGGGTAGAAGTGGCTTCAAATTTTGATCCATCAATATGTATATAAAAAAATCAAATATGTTGTTTTATATCACATAAAATTTTTATCATAGATTCAAAATAAACACCATTTTCTATTAAATTTTTTTGTACCCCATCCTTGATTTACGATAGGTGTGCATTTGTTTTGCTTCACATTTATTTTAAATACCCATTTTTTTGTTTCATAAATTAAAATTTTTGAATTAAATTAGATAAAATAAATAACATCAAATGAAATATTATTGACATTATTTTACTTGATATGATTTCTCATCAAGATAACTAATTAAATATTTCCATCTATACAATTTTATAATGTGTTCATACATAACTGGTGGGTGTTGAATTAATTTCACCTTAGTATCACTAAGATGATTTTTCCAAATAATTGTCTTGAATCCTATGTGACATTTTCTAGTGGCCATTAAGACATATTTAATATAAAAATAATGTTAAATAAAAAAAATCTTCATAGGATAATTAAAGTAAATTGATGTTTCATTATATAGTCTTTTTTGATAAAATAAGGAGATTATATCATACCATTACCTTGATATCTTCCTAAAGGGTTTCCTTTAATACAAGATAGACATGTTGACAAGTGTCTATATCAATTAGCACATGGAATCTCTTTGAGACCCCAATATAACTAAAGAGCATTGACTTGTTGGGGTTAATAGGTTGGTCATGTTGATTCCATCAAACCTATAATTTTATACCCTTTCTCCTCACCTTGACAATTTTATTTAAAGTAGTGATATTATGTCGTTATTTTTTACTTCATGAACTTGTTGTTGATCCTCTGATAATTATGTGATTTTATCATCAACCATATATTCTTTATTGGGATTGGTAACATCATCATGTGTAGAATTCATTATCTGCATGAGTTTTCAAGGATTTAATTTATATTAGGTAAATAAAGTAGAGAACACGTAATATTATGAAGAAAGGAATAATATATTAAAAAAACTTTAACCTTCTCATTGAACTTTCTCTTGTTTATTTAAAGTTTGAATGGATTTTCATCCTATATCAAGTATCAGAATCCAATATTTGTGGCCCCCTTTAACGTAAAAGTAATTTTCTACAGTGATACTTTCATGAAATGATTATGGTCTCCCAATGAGAGGGTCACCCTCAAATGAATTTTCAACTGACCCTATAGTTTTTTTGGCCATGGACAGTATAATTGACTAGTTCTTGTTTATCATATCTGAGACATAAAATACCTCTATAGGTTGTGATTTGATTATTAATATATCATCTTTATACCCTTCCATACTGAAATTCAACTTCTAAAAGCCTAATTCATAAAATTTCACTGGACACCTGTTGTCAACCCATTTGAAATGGAAAATCGGCACTTGAAATTTTTTATAATCCAATATGTATATATGTTAAATGATGCAAAAATATAACATATTCTCATAAATTTAATTTCTATACTTGGAACTAGATATATTCATCACTTCTACCATAAGAATAACTCCACTAATTTATATTATACTATGTTAATATTGTTCCTTTGTGTAGAACATATAATTATTAATTAAAAATAAGTGTATGATAGTTCATTTTCATTTGGTCACTTGAATAGCCATAAAATTTATTATTCAATTGAATTTATATTTTTTTATAAATCCTTATAAATATGATCTCAAATTGATTATATAAACTGTTGATTATGTATATTTGATATCCATCCTTCTTACATTGATGGATTCAGATGTCTAAGAATTAATTTGTGGGCTTTAATGTATGTAGAAAACTCTACGCTATTATCTAAAGTGTAAAGTTGATCTTGATCAATATTTTTTATTCTAATTATAACAATATATCTTTCATAAATCCCTTCACCTATAAGGTGTTCACAATAAAGAGACTTTGAGATATCAATTCTATCAACATCTGATGGGTAATCAGTATAGAATTCAATAATTTCTTCAATAATATTTAGATTTTCAATAAAAAATTCTAGAAGAATTTGATTCTATATATACCCTTTTAACAAATTAATATTTCATTCAATGGGGTACATCCATATATAGTGGATAAGACAAAATAGTTGAACCTCTATAACTAAGTGAATCAAATGGTGGACCATTATATTAAAGAATGGTGATGGGAATAACATCTCTAATCCACATAATATGAATGGAATATTCTTATTAATGATCAGAAACATCACAAGGTCTAAAACTTTGCGGCATATGGATTTGAAAAGAAAACAGATATTGGTTAATGTATATCATACATTTTTATGCATAATTCAATGTCAAGCGATAGACATAAAATCTTACATCAAAACATGATATTCTTGTGATTGTATACACTATTACTTAAAATTATTCATTGACATGAAATTATTTATACTTGATATATATCCCTATGTAACTTTTAATTAAATAAAGAAATTAAAAAATTGTAATTTTTCTTGTCTGGATAGAGTGTAAGCTGGTGGGGGAAGAAAATTTAACCTTTTAACCTTAATTAGTTCTAAATATTCCCTTATTTGTTTGTCAATCATGTCCAATCTATCCTTGATTTAATCATTTTATTTTCTAGGAACATTTATAAACATGAAAATAACACTATCAAATACATTATTTTCTACATGATTGGAATCAATAAAATTTGTATCATATAGAAAATTCTAGTATAGTAATTCAATGAAAATTAATCTGTTTTTCTATCCTTAATTTGTAAGATATTTTTAAAATGATTTTCCCCAAAATTGTCAATACATATTACTTTATCGAACTGATTATCACCCATTAATGGAGATGGTGGTGTAACTTGTTCGGTTTTCTGATAGAATTTTTTCATATAGGATTTGTATTTATGTCATTGAGGTAAAAATTTATGATTTCATAAAGATAGACTTTGAGGAATGTTACAACCAAACTGAGTGTGTTCATTCTTCACAAATTGAACACTACATAATTCCTCTAATATAATATCCTGATAAACATCCATAAAAAGAAAATTCATTTATCATTCGGTAAAATATTTCCCTCATTTTGAATTCTTCACTTCAATGAGAATCATAGATTGTAACACCTATATCCCACATCAATGTTATATCTTCAATCAATAGATCCAAATAAATATCAATATTATTATTAGGTTGTTTTGGACCATATATATGTAGAGACAACATAATGTATTTGTGCATCAAATGAAACCATAATAGAGAGTTTTAATTTTCCAACATAACTATCCATGTACTATGAGTACTACTATGTACACAAAAAGGATCTATTCAATCAATATATAATTAAAGTACTAAGTTTCTTGGATTATTCACTAATTAAAGAGACTGATAGTCAGTTTTATTCTATTGAGGGGAGTCTGATGGATGATGTAGTTTCCCATATTCAATTATTGTATATGTGTTCCATGTCAATTATCTCTTGGTTCCTTAACATCTATATAGTCATCTGAACCACAAAATTATAGGAAATTTCCATATATTTTTCAAATGAATTAATTCATCTTTCTTATATTGATTTGATACACACATAGGGCATTTTTTGAGTGATTATTGTTCCTTCAAAAACAATAATAAATCATATAGATAGGCACATATTTTCTAATAGATTATGTCAATTGAATGTATAATTCATTTAATGTCATATTTTTAATATGGAAGTTCATTTTCTTCGAGTAGCATATCATTCAAGAGACAAAGTAGTTCTGTAAAACTTGTGTCTCTCCATTTGGTACCAAATTTCAAATTATATAACTTTAATATAGATAAAAAAATTTGTGTATTTTGTAAAATTATATATAATTGACTCTTATCATGGCTATTTAATTCTCAAACAAAATTGGACAATAATGATGTTCATTTTAAAATATCATTATCATTTCATCCATATCTTCTCTATCATCATTTACACTGGTATTCATATCAAATTATCCATAAAACACAGTATCATCAAAATCAATGTGTATATTCATTTTATCCCCTTCTTTAGTACAAAATTTCAAGCTATGATCGATTCTCTGCCAAATCAAACGTTATTATAACTCTTCTATAATAATTTTTCTTTAATAAAAATAATGTAAATAGGAAAAAATGATTTTAGAAGGGATGTATGCATGAAACATTAAAAAATTGATTTAATATTTATCTCTATATTTATAATCTTTTGTCATATGATTAGAATACATCCATTTCTGATTCATATACACCCTTTTAGGCTCATAAAATATTCATTTAATACAAAAATAAAAAATAAAATACTCATAATATATCTGTAATAAAAGGAGAAGGTTATTAATAATTCTAATAAGGGGAACCCAAAATATGAATATTATTAGTGATGATTCATGAAAAAGTATGATTTTACAAAAGGTTGATATGAAAAGAAACAACATGGGGTAAACATGTTGCTGTTGGATAAGCTATTGGAAAAATTCAAGAACAATTTAATTAGAACTGAGGTTGAAATGAAAGTGGAAGGAATCCTCAATTGATTTAACAGGGGAAAAAACTATTACTAGTAAAAATTTATAGAAATAAGGAACAATGAATGAAAAATAAGGTGAATTAGCCGACTAAAAAATGATCTAAAAAATTATATTATATATGCCTACTTTTAGTATCATTCTTCCAAAAACAAGTGTTCCATTAAATGGTGGAAAACTACCTTTAAAAAATGCTTCTTTTCTATGTGTAAAATTGGATTTTTTCTTATCGTATGCCTATAAAATCTATTTGATGAATGTAAAAACATCTTATTGAAAATATATAGTATATAAATTTCATTATTATCATCCAATAGTAGTAATTAATTTAATTTATTATGATTAAACATCTTTGGTGCATAGAAATATTTTATTTATAAAAACATTTCCTTTATATTCATTTGGTTTTTATATTCATAATTAATTCCTAACCAATGAATTCAACCATGTATTTTCCTAATTTAGCTAATACTATTCATAAACACAAATTTATTGTCTATGAGATAATTTTTATTTTATATAATAATATAAATTTTATTCGGTAAAACTCGATCTTCTATGTAACGCAAGCTATAGAAGAAACTCGTTAATGCGTGCAACATAAGTTAACTTAATATCGCATGAATTACAAGCTATAGAATAGATTTAATTTAGTTAAAATATTAAATATATCATAAATTCTTGTGATGGTATATTCCTATATATTCTTGGTGTTTCATGTTATACACACTACCGAATATGATGTTCATATTTTAAAACTTTTTGGGTGTTACAGAGAATTGTCTTTACACCAAGAAATACAAATGCAGTTTAATGGATTGATAAAGTGAACTTCTAGGGTAATGTTATCTCAGAGGATATAGTGTTATTGTACCTAGATAAGTTTTCATCCATGTTATCTTGGGAGTGTCCCAATAATTTCTTTTACATTTAGAGGTTTATGGGTTTGGAAGGTTAATATCGGCATATTATCTCAGACTTCTCCCATATGGGAGCACCGATGTCTCAGTTGACCGATAAAGGGGTGAAATTTATTTGGTCAGATTCTTGTATGAAATATTTTTAGGATATTATGTTCAAACTAAAATCAACACATTTCATAACCTTACATGTGATAGTTAAGGCATATACCGTGTATGGTGACGCATCTGGAGTTGGACTAGAAGTAGTTCCGATCCAGGAGGACTAAGCGGTTTCTTAAGGATCTAGAAAGTTTGGAACACATGAGAGAATTATCCTTCTCAGTATCTAGTTTTATCTATTATTTTACATAACCTATGATACTAGATATGTTATTTTTGTGTAGTAGGTTTGTGGGGTGCATGGAAAAAATAACCGCAGGTACATCTTTTCTCTATAAGACCTGAACCTTTAACAGAGGAGTTAGGTTGATTATATATAATCCTTCGACATTGATATATCTTGTACACTGAGTAAAGGAAATGGTATTACCAATTCCTTGAGGCATAAAACATAGAAAGTGGTATTGGGGGAGTCTTTCTGTGAGTGTTGGATGGTGTCACTCTTTGCAAAAATGCATCTAGATGTTCAAGTGTCCCAGGGTTGAGTAGTTGTGACTTAGACATTTTTTATACCCATTCTTATTGGTAATATAATGATTGTGAATTTATCTGATCTAGAGAGATTAGATCTCAGGGAAAGATTATATGGTGGTGATCCACCATCAGGATGGTCTCTTGGAAGAAGTAATGTTCTTCTTATCCATTGCCGATTATGGGTTCCTATGGGCATTCATGATGAGCTAGTGAAAGAGTTTCAAGCTTTTAGATGGGAGTTATAACCATTTTTGAAAAATATGTATCATGATCTTTGTATATATAAATGGTGGGTATGGATGAAGAAATATATTAAGGGATTTGTGGTGAGAGGTTTCACCAGTCAGTTTGTGAAAGCCAAGTGGCATATGCTTGTTAGGGTGTTGCAGCATCTTCCCTTCCATAATGAAAATGGGATAGTGTCACTATGTATTTTTGATAAAATTACCTAAGACACCCCAAAAGAATGATGCATTATGGGTGATCATAGATTGACTTAATAAGGTATCCCACTTCTTCCCTAGTAGGGAGACCTTCACTGTAGATGGTCTGGGTAGTCTTTACAAGTGGGATATAGTTTGGTTAAATGTTTTTACATGGGTTATCATTTATTATTGAGATTATCATTTCACATATCGATTCTGGAAGGTTATTAAGAAGGATATTGGATCGCAGTTTCTTCTCAGAATAACCTATCATTAATATAACAATAGTCAGTCTGAATGGACTATTCGTATTATAGAGGATATGTGATGAGCTTTTTTTTAGATTTTGGTGGTTCATGGGAGATTCATTTATCACTAATGGATTTTTATTAAAATAATAGATTCTATGAAACAATCCAAATGGAAAATTTTGGGTAATTTTATGGAAGACTATTTCATTCCCCACTTTATTGGTTAGAGGTTGGTGATTCAATTCTTGTTGGACCTACTCTTATCCAGAAAATATCTAAGAAGGTTCATTTGATTAAGAGGTTTTTGGTGATTTTTTATAGGAGGGAAAATCTTACACTCGCCATCAGTGATTACCTCTAGAGTTTAATTTCGGTCATAGTGTTTACCATTGGATGTCACCTAGGTTGGGGCAACCCAGTATCAACAAATAAGGAAATATGGTGCCTATGTATGTCATTCCATTTGAGATAGTGGAAAGGGTAAATCTAGTGTCATACCAATTGGACCTTCCATAGAACTATAGTTTCATGCATGAAATGTTTCATGCATTTTATATTTGGAGATATCATCTAGACTATTCTCATATGGTAGACATTGATGATATCAAACATGGTATAGATGTTTCCTTTATGGAGCATCCAATACGGGTTATGGTTCGTAGTGAGAAGTATCTACAGAGAAAGACTAAACATATAGTTCAATTATAATGGTTTAATGAGAGTGTTCAATAGGATAACTATGATAAGGAATCTAATTTGAAAACTGTCCATAATTGTTCATTGAGACCACGTAACGTATTATAGTGTATCTCAAAGTGAGATGTTATATGGTGGGGATATTTTAATATCCATTATTTTTTCAGGTACATATCTATTGAGTTTTGGTTGAACCTCTTTTATTTGGGTTTTCTTTACTCATTATAACCATGGTGGTGGAACCTTTTCAATGAGTTAGAGATCTTATTCTAGGTAAAATGACCTCAAATTTGGGGATGTATGTTTTTTGTTTGAATTAATAGATTCTAGGTATACATTTTATAAGGGATTATGAAGGTTTACCAAGGTTTATAAGGATTTAGATGTGGTTTAGGATTTTCATATAGAATTTGGGATGAGATCTCTCTAATGGACACTTTTATGTCATGAAAATTTTACACGATATGAATATATTTCTAGATAAAATTCATGAACAAGTTCAATGTTTGAAAGGTTTACATGCCATGAAATTGGTTCACATCATGAAATAGTTTTTTTGGTTACCTTAACTATAGGTTATGTGTTTTTAGTGTATCCTATAAATTGAGAAATTTACATTAATAAAGGCTTTCACATAATGAATATCTCTATACTTTCCTATTTAAAAGATGTTATGTGTATTATTTTATTTCATCCATAGTGAATCTTCCTTCTTCAAACCATACAGTGACTCTTAGAGATTTTGGATCAATTATTTCTCTTATAAATGTCTTGGTATCACATTTGGTTTCCATTGTATTGTTAACTCTATACTAGGGGGTATAGTCTCCTCACTAAGTTCTCTACACCCCCACTGCTAGTCGATAGCCTCTGGCATATAGGGAGGCACGTATGGTGTCTAGAAACCAACCTGATATTTCCATGTTATATAGTGTTAGATCAAGGGATGTTATTATAGGGGTGATATTTTTATTGTTTATGAATCCATTAATATTGCTTCTAAATATTATTGTTCAGTTTTTAATAGTGGTGCCTTTTTTTCATTACATCAAGGAAGGATTTATTTTCATTTTATATCCAAGTTAATTTTGGAATTTTAACTATATATAATTATGGTGATGCTTATGTTATAGGTATCGAGACTATTTTTTTGGTGACTAATACATGATTTAAGCTGGTTTTGAAGAATGTTTGACATGAATTTGAGGTTTATCTGAATCTTATTTCTACTAGTATTCTTGATAATTATGGTTTTTCGTTACTTTTAGTGATGGCTAATAGAATATTTTAAAGGGTTTCTTGATGGAGAATCAAGATAAGAATAAGTCATATTTATATAAGACTATAGATTCTATTTATTATGATACCACTTATGTTATTTAGTTTAATGTTTCCTCCATGTTATGGAATAAGACACTCAACCGCATTATAGAGAATGAGATTGGTTGTTTTTCTATGTTAAATTATCATCAAGGTTTTAATGATGTCAAATTGGACATGTGTGATCACTGTATGACTAGAAAACAAAGAATAGTGATTTTCATCAATCTTCATTTACATAGAATGTTGTTGGTGCTTGAATTATTAAATTATAATGTTTTTTTCATTTTAATTATAAGAATTTTAGTGTATGTATTTATTTTATAACATTTATTGATGAATAATCATGTAATGTTTGGTTTATGTTTTGAATGAAAAAAGCTAAGTGCTTGATGTTTTTATGAAATGTTAAGATTCGGTAAATAGGGGATCCTATAAGAATTTTAAATGTATTAGTAGTGATAATGGGTGATACTATTGTGGTGCTTTTTCTCAGTATTATAGGAAATATTGTATTTGATATCCAGATATGCCTCCTAAGACACCTCCAAAAAATGGTATATCTGATTGGATAAACATGACTTTATTGGAAATATTTTGATTTTTACTGTCACAAGAAATGTTTCTTAGAAATTTTTTGGTTGAGGAATTATTTAATGTTGCATATATTATCAATTTATCACCTGAAGTTTCTTTGAATAAATACACTCCTAAAAAGTTTTGGTATGTAAAAGAGTTTGAGTATGATCACTTACATTTTTTTGGTTTCAACACTTTTTTTCATGTTCCCAAAGATCATAGATCCATGTTGGATAGAAGGTTGTGATAGCTTATTTTTATTGTGTATGGACATGATGAGTTTGGATATAGGTTAAATGATCCTTTCTTGAAGAACCCTTTTGTAAGTCATGATTCAATATTTAAGGCTTGAAGGACTTATTTTTATTTGATTTTAGATAATCCCCCTTTTAAGGGTTGAAGGGGAATGCTTACATGACTCATAGGCCCAAGACACAAGGCCCATACATGGACCAATACATGGGGCCTTAAAGTCCCATGACCTAACACACATGAAAATATCTCTCCCAAGGATCTTCATCTTGAAGGCACCTACCTCCCCACCCTGCATGGTCGATCGACTAGCATTTCCATGTGCAGAGCTGAATAGTGCATGGTTCTAATGGTAGTTTCTATACCCTCTCATTCTTTCAATATAGTTAGATATGATCTTGTGGTTGGTATTTTTTCTTTGAATCCTTGTGTGGGCCTTCTCCTGTGTGGTCTTACCTTCTTTGGTCTTTTCTATGTCCTAAAATCCTTATGGCCTGAAGTCCATTGGTGGCTTGAAGTCCCTACAGCCTGAAGTCTCGATGGCCTGAAGGCCTTTGGTGGCCTGAAGTCCCTAAGACCCGTAGGCTCAAACCGGTGGCCTAATGGCCTGAATCAGATGAATAGTGTTGACAGTTACAATACATGTTACAGTATTACTGTAATACCCTAGAAATTCACCCTTACTCAGATTCAATATTTATGGAGGATAAAATTATTATATACATTGATAAGGTATAAAATTCTACTTCACAAACTTCTGTCGGATTTTCTGATCTTGTGCTAGTTTTTTATTCATGTTTACCTTTTATTGTTGATTTTGTCCATATTATGTTATTCATTGTTGGATTGGTCACTTTTTTATGGTTGTGTTTTGGTGCATGCATCATTTATATAGAGGTACTTGGTTTTTTATTATCCATATCTCTTCATGTGTGTGTTTCTCAAATGGCAAATCATTCCCTGATGTTTTTTATGTTTAATCCATTGAAATTTATTTCTATCCTTTGGGTTTTGATGAATTTATCCTAAGGTTATTTGCACCCCAAACTCTTATCAAGATAATGAGTTGGGTAAGGATGATACAAATGGTATCAATCATTTTAGGTCCATTATTTGGGTTGGTAAAAATGATATTGGAATGTATTAATGTGAAATTTATAGTTGAAAAAGGTATAGCTAAACTTTTTCTATTAAACTTCACGTTACTAGGGTGGTCTCTTTAGAAAGGTTCTCTAAAACATTATTAGTAAAGTTGTCAACTCCTAATCATGGGTTTAGCCAATTAGTGTAACATATCATTCATTAGTAAATTGAACTTTCCCACAAAGAATACATTTTCAAATGGTTATTTTTTTTTGTGATATTGTGATTATGATTTTGATATATAAAATATAAACATGAAAACATGAATAGTAAATAAGTTTTAAATTGATGACTTTATTGAAATGGTTTATAGAATAAAAATTCCACTAGTGATTAAAATAAAAAATCATTGAGAGGGAGTATCTAAGAATGTGGTTGATCTAATACCACAATTAATCCATGATTTTGTTCGGATTATAGGGCATTCTTTTCAGCTTGTTGATAAGGGACCTAGAAATGAGGAACCTCATTAGGTAAAAGAACTCGATATAATTTCTAAATAAGAATTCATCAATGTTTAGGGGTGATTCTAGACATAATAAATAAGAGGTATGGTTGATTAGGATGACCAAGATTTTTTAATTTTTGGGGACACAAGATGAGATGAATTTCAAGCTAACAATGTATATGCTTGAGGACATGATGCTGGTATGATGGGACATAGTTTATCAAGATCATTTGGATCAATACATCACATGGAAATAATTTTTAAAAAAATTAATAAAAAATTATTTCTAAAAACCTTTCAAATATCCATGAAAGTATACTTATTTCAACTGGAACAAGGAAGTATATCAATAAGTAAATATGAAGCCAAATTCACTCACCGTGTGTGGTTTTTACTGGAGGTAGTAGCTAATGAAATATAAAATGATCAGATATTTGAGGTTTTTCTCCAACATGAGGTTCAAAAAATGGTAATAATGTTCTATATTATGAAGTATATAAAAATGGTGGATAAGGCACTAGTGATGGAAAGAGATCTGGAAGGAAATCCAAGAGGAGGGGACACTTTTGTTCATCAGAGTGTTGGTGAGAGTATTAGCATGGGGAATGAACACAAGTGGTAGAGCTACTCCAAGAATAGAAGGGAAACAAAGAATCAATCCTTGATATCAATCTCTTATCTAACATGTTTCACTAGTGAACCATGATATAATCAGTGTGTAACACTTTTGCACCAGAAAAAGGAATGCATAGAAACACCTAGAAATTGCCACTAATGCCGCAAAAGAGGGAATCTCGGGAATTATTTTCATAAACTTATGATATAACAAGGTGTAACATGCTCAAATAATCATCAGGATTCATATACTAGGATATAAAAATCCTATAAAACTAGTTCCCATCCACAAAATTAGGTGATCTTGGATACTTCTTGGAATAATTAAGTTGTTCATGCAGCACTGTAGCAGGGAAGCAAGAGTTATCCTACAACATCTGAGTGAATGCTTTATGGAGTATATCAAGCTATCATGAGTGATAAATTTACCACCCCAAGGTTTTAAAATTAAATTTAAATTAATTAAACGCTAAATCTATAAATAATGACACTTTTTTAAGGAGGTAGATAAAAACTATCTGTTAAACTTAATGTTTCTGCTTTTATATTTTGAATTTCAAAAAAGGGTCATCTACAGTTGTGATCAGTAAGTTATTTGGGGTCTAATAGAACAACCTTTTTTTAGTGAATAGTAACATACCCTTATGAATAGTAATATGAACCTTATGAATAGTAAATCATATTATTATTTTATTTTATTAAGGTTATAAGATAATGTGATCTTGATTAATTTTTCAATGTGATATAAAATCAGTTATAGTTTTAAAATTTTTATTATTGGAATAAAATGAAATTTTATTTAAAAATTAAATTAATCATATTTAGAAAATTATTTTCAAAAAATATAGTTTATTTTTTAATTCTACACATTCAAAATTCATTTGGTAAAATTTTTGGGATTTTTCTAAAATACTTTAAATTTTTTGGGAATTGTTAAATTCGATAATTTATGAAAAATTCTAAATAAATCAATTTTTGAATCATGCTTCAGTAATGGATGATGTAAATGTTCATTGGTTCGAAAAAACATACACTTATTAATATTTTGGTTTACATTATTTAAGGCTATTCATAGTGTTGAGAAAAAATATTAAACTAATGATTAAAATAATGGAAAACCCCTCAACTCTTCCAATATAAATACCCCCCCCCCCCCACCTCTTCCTCTCACACATCTCAAGATTTTAGTATTTTATAAATTCTGAAAAATAATTTTCTCAAGGCTCTTCCCCATGTCCAAGACCTACTGGTCTCACCAAAAGGCCAAAACCAAAGACCTTAAATAGGATCTCAAGGAGAATAGATCAAGAGGTAAGAATATTCTTTTATTTTCCTATGTTTTATTTTTAATTCATTTTCTTTTTATATACTCCCTTCCCCTCCCCTTATCCAAGAGTCATGAAAGATCTACAATTTTATCTATTCTACATGTTATCAAGCTTATGGAAAAAATTCATCATCATTCTTCCTCTCTTCTTCCACTTATTCTAAAAATAAAAACATTGTATGTGATGTGTCGATTAACCGACATTGTAGATGATGTGTCTTCAATTTCCATTACTTACTTAAAAATAGATTATAAAACCATTTTTATAGTCAAAACAGATTGTAAATTATATGATATATCCCCTTTCATGATCTGTATTTTGTTTAGATGGTATGTGGAGTATAATATAATCTATAATACCAAATGTAGGATCGAAATAATATAGATACAGAATTAAGTATCTAATGATGCTCGAAATACAAGAGGGGGGTGAATTGTATACCTTAAAAATTCCTTTGGAACTTTTAATGATGGTTATGTTTAACAAGGTTAAACAAGGTAATTCAAAAAACCTTTAGTTCTACCAAATTTCTAGATTCCGGAAATATGATTCTAAGAAAGTGATTCTGAAAAGACGGTTCCAGAAAATGAAACTTAATGAAAGTTTACAAGGATAAATATTCTATCTTAAAGCCTATAGAATCTTACAAAATCAAAGTATACAAATATAAGAGACTATAAGATAGTTATACTTTCCTCAACAATTAAAATGCAGTGGAAAACTTGAAACAAACAACAAACAAGTAGTAAATCTTTTAACCCAAAGAGAAGGATATCAAACAACCTTGGATAATGGACCCTTGATTTATTCTTTAAAAAAATTCTATCTTACCCACACAAGGTTAAACCCTCGATATGAAGATTGGATTATATCTTGGTATCCCCACATTCCCTCAACCTCAAGGTATTCGGCACCTCTGTCTTCCTCAGCAAGGAAGCCCTTAACATCAAGGTAGTCGGCACATCTGTCTTCATATCCCTAGAATCCCTCATATTCTAGGTAGTTATCACCTATGTCTTCTTATACCCAGAAGCCAACAACTTCAAGGTAGTCAGCACCTATGCCTTCCTATCCCCAGAAGCCCTAGATTTTACACAGCAATAATCAGAGTGCATGAAGCTAATCTAAACAAGAAGTTTAGTACGCACTAATCGTGAGAGTCTCTCTCTAGAAATCACTTCAACAACATGTAATATCTAGAGTCAATGAACATTGTTGAGCTCTTTCAAATGAGATCCTATTTATAGGCACAGCTCCAATGGTTGGCTCCCTCCTCCAACGGTCATATTTTTCCTTGAATTTCAGAGGGAAATATACATGTGTCACTCAAACAACGGTTAGTTAGAAATAGAATGTATGACATCATTTCATAACTATATCAAAGATGAGAAAAAAATATTGTTGCTTAATCAAAACCAATTTTTCAGTGTCTAAGCAAAATAATATTTCAGAGTTTAAGTAAAAAAATATTCGGAGTCTATATTATAGGATATTCATATTCTGTTTATTAGGAAGTTCAGAATCTGATCTTTATAAAATTTTGGAGTCTGAATTTCAAGGAAATTCGAAATCTCAATTCACAAGAATTCGGAACCTGAACATACAAAGTTTGGAGTAAGAATTCATTAGAATTCGGAGTCAGAACTTACAAATTTTAGAGTCTGAATTCATAAGAATTCAGAGTCATAACTTACAATGTTTAGAGTCTTAATTCATAAGAATTCAGAGTTAGAACTTACAATGTTCAGAGTCGGAATTCATAATAATTCGGAGTTAGAACTCAGAAGAGTTTAAAGTCCGAACTCAGAAGAATTCGGAGTCAGAACTCAGAAGAGTTCAGAGTCTGAATTCATAGAACTCAGATTCAGAACTCATAAGAGTTCGAAGTCTAAATTCAAAGAACTCAGAGTCATAACTCAGAAGAGTTAGGAGTCTGAATTTAGAGAAGTCGGAGTCAGAACTTAGAATAGTTCATAACCAGAATTCTGAGAGTTCGGATCCTAAAACCGAATGCTTCATATCTAGGTAATTATAGGATTTCGAGGTTTTAGATACAAAACAAATTTTAAAAAAAGAAAAATTATGATATGAACAATGAAAAAATGTTAAGGATAAATTTTCCTTATGAAAGCTAAATATGTTAAGGAGAAAATTTTCCTTCAGGAAGGAAAAATTTCCTTAATGAAGGAATATTTCCCTTATCAAGATAAAATTCATTTTGCCTTAAAAAAGGTGTTTATGATTTTCAAAACATGAAGGAATGGAAAATTCATAATGAATCCTTATTGACTCAACACATTTAACATATATAGGTAATATTATGTTATATAATAAAACTAGTTCAGGATTATCAAAGAACCACCAAAATGATCTAAACAAATATCACTATTGATTTATCTGATGATTTATCCTAATACCATATAAATAAAATAATTTATGTAATCATTTGATATTATGGAAACATATTAATACCATTTAATTCCACTTATGGATTTTTTCTTCCATTTTATAAGGAAATCCTTTACAAACCATCCTTGTAAATCATGTAAGGAACACACCTGAAACAATGGAAAGAAAAAAATATTATTAATTAATGGATGGAATGATGTTATAAAATGATAACATAAGGTATTATAAACGTAAATAAATTTCTATAAAATAATAATAAAACTCTTTTAACCACTATACATTAAGTTTAAACAAGTTTCATGTAATACAAACCCAGGGTAAGGGAATTCATAACCCAATTCCCATTCTTTGGGCTAACCTTCTATATTATCTTTTATGTGGTATTAAGATTATTTGTGTGATGAATTTTTCTATATATTATTTTTTATTATGTGAATTTATATTGTATAGACATAATAATTACATAATATTAATTTTAATTTCAATTATATGATATTGTTAATGTAATTTAATTTAATAATCCCTTTTTAAAATTTTTTTTACAAAATTTAAAAGAAATACTTTTATGAAATTATTCATGTATTATGATTATGTTATGGATATTGGGAACTATTTATGATGGATTTTTGGACCTATAACTCGCTCCAAATCATTGGTTATGTGTAACTTTTATGTTTTTTTTATGGTTACTCCTAGTGTAACTGCGATGGTTACACCTTAAGGTATCCATGAGGGTTACATTGTATGGTACTTGTGACAGTTACAAATAATTAGGTAGCCATGAGGGTTAAAAAATTAATTATGTAATTCCCCAATATACCCTTATGATATATTTCTATTCTTTATTATTTATGGAAATCTCATTTTTCATAAAGTAAGTATATGATTCTTTATGGGTGAGAAGCATGTCTTTGTGAAAATTATTTCATATGTTTATAAGTATTCATAGTCTAATGGTTTATTTCATTATTTTTATATCACATACTGAGTTTTTTATGCCCATAACATGTTATTAAATTCTTTTCATAGGTTATAATAATGCTTAAGATAATGAATGAAGTCATGGTAAATGTTATGATGATTTGTCAAAGAAATCATGTTGTTGTTTTGTATTTAAAATTTTATGTTTCCGAAGAAATGGATACTATTTTAATGGCACCCACTTTGTATTCTTCTGGGTTGATATGTATGAGTTATTTAATAACATTCTAAAACTCTATTCTGAAAATATATTTTGGAATTTAAAGAATTGAAATCTTGTTTAAATAACTAGAATATGTAATGTTTATGGTCGAGGTCTTATTGTTGGTATCAGAGCACAATTTAGATAACCCTAATGGTTAGGATGATGTTAATAGAATACCATAAATTATTATTATCTTAGGTGTATACTGAAATGATATAGTATTTAAATATTACCATTTTTCTTCATCTAAGATATTTCTATTCAGAATTTTTTTTTGTAGAAGAAACAGGGAAGCTGAAGTTGGAAGGAATTGAGAGGCTGATATCTTTCCAAATCCTTAGCTGGGAATGGTGGTAATTGGAACTGAGAAGTTTTTTATGGTAATGTATTAGCTAAAATAGGAAATAAATTACAGTTTAATCCATCAAAGAGAATAACTAGACCTTCTACAAAGGACTATTACAATATTGGAACATTTTAGAATAAAATACCCTCCTGCTTTCAGTGTATTTTCTGACTGAATAATAGATAAAGGATGAATTAAATCCATTGAAAATATATTTAATGTTATGGGATATTCAAAAAATAAAAGTTAATTATTTCCATTTATCATTTTGACGGTGAAGTTGATCAGAGGTGGCCAATGGTCAACAATATTAGGGATATAGAAGAGATTGATGCCTTAGAGTGAGGTGAATTTAAAATTATTTTCATTGAAAAATATTTTACAAAGGTGATTATACTTAGAATGGAGAAGTAATTACTTTAATTGAAGTAGAATGGTGAATATTTAGTGGTAGTGTATAAAGAAAACTTCACCCGACGGTCAAGGTATGCTTCAAATATTATTCTGGATGTTGATAGAAAAATCAACCGTTTTTACTCAGGATTGAAGCCAAAATTTCAAAGATCATTGGCTTCCTGTGAGTTCAAAAGTTATGAGAAACTTTTCCAATGTACGAAGAGGTTATAAATGGAGTTTTATAATGACCATGTGTACCTTGAAAACAAATATCATAATTGGTCTAGATATCAAGCGATGGATAAGATTCAATCAAAGAAATCAGATGGTAATAATTTTTAGTTTCTAGTTTGTGAAAAATGTGCTAAAAAATCCACGAGGAATGACTTACCAAAACTGGGAAGTGATTTAGATGTGTTAAGTTTGGACATATGGCCTGATATTGTAATGAAAATGATCCTATGAATAATCCTAATAAAAAAACTATAAATTTTTTAAAATTTTGTTAGATGGTTCATAATAAAAACTCCTACCCAAAGAGAGATATGAATGATGCAAAGAAGATAGACTAAAATCATAAAGCTATAGTGACATCCTTTGTGACTATGTCAGCAGAGGTTAGTCCATACAATGAAGTTGTATTATGTACCTTGTTTTTTTAATCAGATTTTTTTAAATATTTTTTTATTTGGGTAACACATTCCTTTATTTTAGAGAATTTTCTAGTAAATTGAAAATATCACCTCCAAAAATGAAACCAGAACTTATTGTTAAAAAAACAAGAGAAAATATTATTGAAAATATAAATTATTATAATCTTTCTACTGTGGTATGTGGAAATAATTTACTTGAAAACCTTGTTGTTTTCTCTTAGTAGAGTATGATATCATTCTGGGTATGGATTGGTTTTCATTTTATCATGAAAAGGTTGATTATAGAGCTAAAGAAATCGTTTTTTAGAAAGAGTGTTAGTTTGTATACAAGATTGAACCCATACAATTGATAACATATTAGGAAGTTGAGAAACTATTGAAAGATGGAAATAAAATTTATCTTTCTCATATTATTGAGAAAAAGGAACTATTTAGATTAATGATGTGTCAGTTGTAAATGAATAGCTTAATATTTTTCATGATGAGTTACCTAGTGTTTTACCTGATTGGGAAGATGAATTCACAATTGACTTAGTTCTTGATTCTAAGAAAATTTCAAAACCCCAATATCAAATGGATTAGATGGAACTTCTTGAATTAAAAATTAGTTTCAAGAGTTTTTTGACAAAGGATTCATTCTTCCTAGAACATCACCATGGGGAGATACAGTTTTGTTTGTTAAAAACAAAGATGGTTCAATGAGACATTTTATTGATTATAGATCTTTGAATAACATCACTTTTAAAAACAAGTATCATTTTCGTCATATTGATGATTTTTTATCAGCTCCAGGGAGCACATTATTTTTTGAAGGTTTACTTGAGGTCAGGGTATAATCAGTTGAAGGTAAAGGAAGAATACATCTTGAAGCTTTTGTTCCATACTAGATTTGGGAATTATGAATTTTTTTTCATGTTGTTTGGGTTAACTAATTCACTTATTATATTCCGGGATCTTTTGAACAGAATATTTCATGAGTTCTTGGATAAGTTTTTGGTTTTGTTTATTTATGAAATTATTGTATATTCTAAAATTAAATAAGACCATTAAAATCATCTAAGGGGTTTTTTCCAAAACATAGAAGAAAATAAAATGTATGTAAAATTCATCAAGTGTTAATTTTGGTTGTAATAGATATCTTTTCATGGGGATATTCTAAATAAGGATGGAATAATAGTTGATCCTGCAAAAAATATTGGTTGATAAATGGTCAATACCTACAAATGTTATATAGATTCATAGTTTTCTTTTACTAGTAGGTTATTACTGACGGTTTGTTAATAAAATTTCATGGTAATCTAGATCGTTTGCTAGATTAACATGAAAATCATTTAAATTTTTTAGATAGAAGAATGTGATGTTTTTTTTGAGGAACCGACGAATAGATTGGTGAATTCTCAGGTTTTGGCCACCCCGTCCAGAAATAGTGAGTTTTTGATCAACAATGATGCTTCATTGAAGGGACTTGGTTGTGTTTTGATGCAAAATGATAAAATAATTGCTTATTCTTCAAGAAAGCTAAAAATTCATGAGTTAAATTATCCCACACATGATTTGAAAATATAATTTCAAGTTTTTGATTTGAAAAATTAAAGTAATATTTTATATGGAGCCAAATGTGAAATATATATCGACCATAAAAGTCTGAAGTAAATATTCATTCAGAAAGAACTAAACATGATCCAGGGAAGATGAATTAAATTGTTAAATCATTATGATTTCACAATCAATTACCATCCAGGAAAATCAAACAAAGTAGCAGATGCCTTGAGTTAAAAACATCATGAATCATTAACCATGTTATGATTAGAGCATAACCCCTAGATTAATGATTTGAGGAGTTTTGGCATCTACGTTTTTGGTATAGTAAATTCCTCTATTTTTTTATGTTTTAGTGCAGTCATCTATGTCATACAGATTTAATAAAGCATAGAAGGAATATTGTGAGCTATAGAAAAATGTAGAATTGGATAAAATGGGTAATTTTCTAGAATTTAACCTTGATAAATATTGTGTTTCTAGATTTGTGAAAATATTATGTGTGGCTTGTGATTTCCAACTGAAGAAATAATTGTTTTGTGAAAATCATAGTTTTTAGTTTTTATTTCATCCTAGAAGTACATAGATGAACATAGGCCTTAATAAGTATTACTTGTGGGATGGAATGAAAAGAGATATTGTAGATTTTACCGTGAAATTTTTGACATGTAAACAGGTTAAAGAAGAGTGGCAGTTACCTATGGGGATGCCTCGGTATTTACCAGTTCCATAGTGATAATGGGAATATATATCCATGGACTTCATTTTGGGGCTACCAATTACTTCTCAAGGTAAGAAATGAAATCTAGTTTATTGTTGATTGACTAACTAAATATGCTCATTTCCTTCATATTTGAGATACTATATCTTTGGACCATTTTTCTCGACTGTGACTCAAAAATATTTTCAGGTAACATGGAATTCCAATTTATATTGTATCTGATCATGATACCATGTTCACTAAAAAAATTAATGTTCTTCAGATGTTGTTGGGAACAGAATTAAATTTCAATAAAACTTTTAATCCTCAATCATATGGACAGACAGAATGGATGATTCAGACATTGAAGTATATGCTTTAAGCTTGTTCAATAGATTACCAGGGAACTTATGATCATCATATTTATTTAATTGAATTTTCATATAATAATAGTTTTCATTGTAGTATATATATGTAACCTTATGAGGAATTGTATTGGAAGCGGTGTCGAACTCCAGAATTTTGGAATGCAGTCAAGGAAAGGAAGTTGATGGGACTAGAATTAGAAGAGTAAGTGGCTAAGAAAGTGAAGATAATCTAGGAACACATGAGGACAACTCAGATTAGGCAGTAAATTTAGGCAGATAATAGGAGGAAATAATTTTCTATCGATGTAGGTTATCATGTCTTTCTTAAAATCACACCATGGAAAATTATTTTGCATTTTGGTAAGAAAGGAATGTTATGTCCATGGTTCATTGGCCTTTATGAAATACTAGAAAAATTTGGACCAGTGTCATACTGAGTAGCTTTTCCTCTGATTTTATCTAAGGTACACAATGTTTTTTATGTTTCTCTATTGATAAATTATGTTCCATATTCATCTCATGTTTTGATCCTATAAGTAATTGAATTGGAAGAGAGCCTTTCTTATAATGAGAAACTTGTTTAGATTCTTTATTGAGGAGAAACATTATTGAGGAATAAGCTAATCCACCAGGTAAAGGTTTTTTGGAGAAACCACATGGTTGAACAAGCACCATGAGAATACGAGAATGTCATGAGATAAAGGTAAAGTCACCTATTTAATATGTAAATAAAAAAATTTCAAGAACACAATTTCCATAAGTAGGGGAGAATGTAACACCCCAATATTTTAAAAATAAATTTAAATGCATGAGATAATAAATCTCTAAATAATGAAACTTTTTTTAATTAGATATTTATAAACTAGTTGTCAAACATAATCTTGATTCTTCTATTTTTGAATTTCAAAAAACGGTCATCTGTAGTTGTGATTAGTAAGTTATTTGGAGTATGATAGAACCAACTTGGTTTTTTTGGTGAATAGTAGCATAACCTTTTGAATAGTAATATGACCCTTATAAATAGTAAACCATATTATTATTTTATTTTCTTAAGGTTATAAGGTAATGAGATCTTGATTAATTTTTCAAGGTAATATAAAATAATTTATAGTTTCAAAATTGTTTTTTAGGAACAAAATAAGATTTTATTTAAAAGTTAAATTAATAATATTTATAAATTTATTATAAAACATGGATTAAATTTTGGAGTTATACATGTAAAAAAATTGATAGGGTAAATTTTTGGTATTTCTATGAAATACTTTAATTTTTGGTTAGTAGTTAAATTTGATAATTAACGAAAAATGATAAATAAATGAATTTATGCATCATGGTTGACACATGGCTGATGTAAATGGCCATTGGTTAGAAATAACAAGAACATATTTCTCTTTTGGATCACATGAATCAAGACTATTCATATTCATGAGAAATAATATTAAAATAATGATTTAGATAATGGAAAACTCGTCCTCTCCTCTATTATAAATACCATTCTCACCCCCCCTCCCTCTTCCTATAACACCTATCAAGATTTGAGAATTTTCTAAATTATACCAAATAAACTTTCCATGGATCTTCCCTATGTCCAGGACCTTCTAATCTAACCTAAAGGCCAAAACTAGTTTCCTTAAGGAGGATCTCAATGACAAGAGATTAAGAGGTAAGAATCCTCTTACATTTTCTTGTGTTTTCTTTTCAAGTCCATTAATTTTCATATACTACCTTAAAATCCCCTTATCCAAGAGGAATTAAAGCTCCATAATCTTATATATTATGGATTTTATCATGTTTATGTAAAAAACCATCATCATTCTTCCCTTACTCTTCCTCTTATTCTAAAAATAAAAACATCGTTCATGATGTCTCAATTTACCGACATCGGGGACAATGTGTCTTCAATTTTCTTTACATCCTTAGAAATGGTTATAAAACCATTTTAATGGTTAAAAAAGATTTTAAATTGTATTATATATCTTTTTTCGTGTTTTTAGTTAACATATATACATAATATTATGTTATATAATAAAACTAGTTCATGATTATCAAAGAACCACCAAAATTATCTAAATTGCTATCAAAAATATTTTATATAATGATTCATCCTCATATCATATAAAAAAATTAATTTATTTAATAATTTAATATTCTTGAAAATGATTGATACCATTTCATTCCACTAATGAGTTTCTCTTGCATTTGATAAGGAAATCCTTTACGAACCGACCTTGGAAACAATGTAAAGAACGCACCTAAAACAATGGAGAGAAAAAAATATTATTAATTAATGGGTGGAATATTGTTACAAAATGATAATATAAGGTGTTATAAACATCAATATTTTTTAAAAAAAATATTAATAACACTCTTTTGACTACTATAATGGTGTTTTAAACAAGTTTCAAGTAAAACAACCCTGAGGTAAGGAAATTCGTAACCCAATTTCCATTATTTTGGTTAACCTTATACATTATTAATTATGTGGTATTAATGTTATTTATGTGATAAATATTTTTTTATATTATGTTTTATTATGTGTATTTATAGTTTATGAATGCAATAATTTAATTTTATTTATTATCACATCAATTATATGATATTTGTAAGGGACTTTTCTTTAAAAATACTCTTAAAATTATATTTTTACAAAATTCAGAAGCAATGTTTTTATGAAATTATTCATGCATTATTATTATGTTATGGATATTAGGAATTGTTTATTATTATGTGTGGGACATATATCCCCTCAAATTAATTGGTTATGTGTATTTTGTAGGTTGGTCTTATGGTTACTCTTACTATAACTACGATGGTTACACTACAATATAGACATGAGTGTAACATTACAAGGTAGCTGTGAGGGTTAAAAATGATAAGGTAGTCATGAGGGATAAAAAAATTAAGTAATTAATTCCATAAGATACCCTTATTCTATATTAATGTTTTCTATGATTTACATAAATATCAATTTTCACAAAGTATGTATATGATTCCTTATGGGTGAGAAATATGTCTTTGTGAAAATGATTTCATATGTTTATAACTATTCGTGGACTTATGGTTTCATTCCTTATTTCTATATCTCTTAATGATATTTTTAGGCTCATCCTATGTTTTTAAATTCTTCTCAAAGGTTATAATGATGTCTAAGAGAGACTAACAAGTCATGTTTAATGTTATGAAAATTTTTCAAAGAAATCATGTTGTTAAATTGTATTTCAAATTATATGATTTAGAAGAAATTGATGTTGTTTTAATGGTACTAACTTTGTATTCCTGTGGGTTGATATGTATGAGTTATGTCCTAACTTTATAAAACACTAAACTAAAAAGATATTTGGGAATGTAAAGAAGTGAAATATAGTTGAAATAACTAGAATATGTAATGATTAAGTTCAGGTTCTTATAAGAAACCTTATCTGTATATAGTGTGAGGTATCATTCTTCTAAACTCAACCATTGTTCATGTCTTGTTTGATACTGATTCATAAAATTCTTTCTTTTCTTCATTTTTGGTTAATCAATTGGGATTATACATGGAAATGATTCCTCGTATCATGAGTATCAAGACACCCCTTGGATAAAAGAAGTATAGAGGATTTAGATTCATAGAATTCCACCATTACTATTCATTTGATACAGTTTCTCTAGGATTTTACAATCTTGGAGATGGATTATTTTAATTTAATATTTTTTTTGGGTTAGTTGGTAGGATTAAATCCTATATATACCTCCATGCTCAACAAGTGATGTTCACATCCCCATATGGATATCTTCATGTATTAAAGGGGTATTAAGATATAAATGTGGGTAGATATGGACAGATAGTTGTGGTAGATGGAGAAATATCAGTATAGTTAGCGGAAATGACTGTGGTTATAGCTGATGTAATGTAAAATCGGACTATTACTATTATGTTAGATCGATACCTAGATGTCTTTCTAAATAATTTCATTAAGTTATGACCAGAAATGGAAATAAAATTTTATTTCAACATGCACCCAAGAATAATCCCTATTGCATTACCCTCTAATAAAATTCCTCCAATGAGTTTAGAGAAATAATGTTCCATCTATAAGAGTTGGAAAGTAATGTCTTCATTAGACCTATTACATCACCTTGGACATCACGAGTTTTATTCATAAAGAATGCATATGCTACTCTCCAGTTATCTGTTAAATATCATAGATCAAATCAAGTTACAATCAATAATAGATACACTATTCCTCAAAAAGATACCATGTTTGGTCAATTAAAGGGATCCAAATGGTTCTCTAAGATTGATATATGATTAGGATATAATCATCTTAGATTTATAATCGAGTATATTCCAAATACAACATTTCAGAGTAGATATGACCATTTTGAATATATCATCATGCATTTTTGTCTGCTGAATGCACTAATAGTTTTTATGGAATTGATGAATCATATCTTCCATAGGTACCTAGAGATTTTTGTTGTTGTATTTTTTGATGAAATTATAGTTTACACTCAATCCAGAAATTACCATGAAGAGAACATAGAGATTTTTCTCATTACATTATGGGACCATCATTTGTATACTATGTTTTCTAAGTGTGAATTATGGATTTGATAAGTTTTTTTCTGGGTCGTGTCATTTCCAAAGAAAGAATATCAGTGGATCCAAGGAAAATAGATTCATAAGTATCTTAGTATACATCAAAGAATGTTTTTTAGATATTCATTTTTCTAGGATTAGTAGGATATTATTGTCACTTTTTTGGGATTTATCTAGACTATATTCTCCCATAACTAATTTAAAAATAAAGTGTGTTGCTTTGATATGAGATAATACATTTGAGGAAATATTTCTAGGGATTACAATGTATTTCACCTTGTAACCCATCCTTATATTACCAAAACTAGGTAAGGATTATATGTTATATTCTGATGCATCAGAATTTGGTCTTGGTTGTGTTCTCATGCAGGGAGATCATGTTGTGGCCTATGGTTTGAGGCAGTTTCTCACACATCAGAACAGTTATCTTATGAAATAATTGGAACTAGTTTTGGTTTTCAATGCCATAAATACATGTATAAATTAATTATTTGGGGAAGGTTTCATAGTTTTCACTGACCATATGGTCTTGAAATATATTTTTTCATAGTGATAATTGAACTTGATGAAATAAATATATATAGAGTACCTCCATATGTTTTCTTTTTTATTTGGTATACACACCTTGTAAAGGGAATTATATGGAAAATGTGTTGAGTTATAAATCATATAGAGAAGTTTTAGGAGAACCTCATGATCAATGGTAGCTAATGAGTATGATTAATGACATGCATCAGGATTTAACTGCATAGGGTGAGCATGAAATTTTATTTCCATTAAATCAGGTTTATAACATGTTATATTTGGTAAAAGTGGCTCAAAAATCAGATCCCAATTGCATAAATATTAGGTCAATCCTATAGGGTGATGAGACTTCTAACAGTAGTATAGAGGCTGACAACTATTTCTTACATTTTCATAACTATGATATAGTTTATCAACCCTTCTAGGAATATCTTATTTCTACCTATCACTATTCAAAATGGGCTACTCATCTGGACATTCATTAAATGTATAAGGAAATAAAATTACATTTATGGTGTTCATGTATGAGATGCATTATTTCATAATATGTGAATAAATGACTAATTTATAACTAGTAAAAGTATATCATTAATTACCAGATTATATATTACAATCTATGCATATACCAATATAGAAGTGTAAACAACTTTTACTGGATTTTTTCATAGTTCTTCCAAGGATATTGTAGAAGCGTGAGGTTGTTTGGATAATTTGGGATCGACTCACCGAGTTAGGAAACTTTATCCCTATTAGATAATCCAAAACTGTGAAGGACTTTGAAAATTTTTATATCTGATAAGTGGTATGGTTACATGGTGTTCTAGTAATGATTCTATCTAGCAGAGATCCCTCATTAATTTCTAGATTTTAACAATTATTACCACAGGATCTCATAAGTTATTTGACTATGAGTACAACATATCATCTATATATAGATGGAAAATCATAATGTAAAATTCATTCATTCATAGATATGCTCAAAGCATGTGTCAGGGACTTTGGTGGCTCATGGGAGGATTATATTCCATTAATTTAATTATATTATAATAAAAACTATCAATAGATGATACAAATGGCCCCATTCGAGTTTTTAAATGGTTTTACTTTTCATTCTCTACTATACTGGTTAGAAATATGAGATTTGTTAGTGATTGGTCAAATTATTTTCCATGGGACTATAGAGAAAGTCTAGATGATCTAGAATAGGATGGATACAACTCAATGTTGATAGAAATCATATTTAGATAATCATTATTGATAATTATCCTTTAACGTGAATAACACATCTTCATGAAAGTTTCACCAAGACATGGTCCTCAATTCTTAGTGAAACAGTGGAAGTTAACACCATTGTATGTGTGACTGTTAGAAATAGTGGAACAAATTGGAAAATTTTTGTATTAGTTATCCTTACCACCGAGGTTCTATTTTGTTTATAATGTGTTCCATGTTTCTTAATTAAAGAAGTGTCACATGAATCTATGACATGTGATCAATTGGGATCATGTTACTCTTGATCCTAATGTGACATTTATCTATAAACTGGTTTAGGTTCTAAAAATAATAAAAGACCCTACATGGGAGATATATTTCCTTGGTCTACATTTTATGGACAAATGGTCAGGTTTAAGAGGAAATAAAGGAATTTGATAAGTTTTTACAGAAGTAATGGCCTTATTTTTTCAATGAAAATCTTGATATCTTTCTTCCTCCGGATGGAAATCTAAAATATAGGGAGAATTTAAAACCCCTAGTTTGAGGTATGACACTATTTAAATTCTTTAAATTTATTCTTTGAGTCTTGGGAAAATTAGTTGGAAGTGTTTGGTGGTGTAAAAAGAGGATAACTTGGAGTATATCTACTGGAATATTCTTCAAGAAACATTCTATTTTGTTAATATAGGATTAATGACCTAAATTGATTAGGGCATATCATTTACATCATAAATTGTGTATTTATGATGTAAATTGTTTAAGTCACCATTCACATCGTAAAATAGGTATTCATGTTGTAATATCATATTTTCAAGAAAAATAAATTGATTCATCAGGTATTTCAATGTACAAGACCATTGTGAAATTCAGGATGTAAATTCTATATTTATTTCATAATTCAACCAGGTATAGCATGTTTTAATTCCTCTTTCTCATGTAATGTATTATTCTATTTCTTGTTCTTTCCTCTTTACTTCTAGGTCTACCCTATGCGATTTGTAGTAACCATTGACATTAAAAAATCATGTCTGATGAATCATTGGGCATTCAATTCTGGATATCAAAGGTTAGGGTCTAGGTATACCTTTTTTATTAGATCTCGTCATTTTTTTACATATAGAACCATAGTTTGGTGTTATAATACCTATATGACTATGTTTAGATTTTTTTTGATTATATGGTTTTGATGTGGAAATGGAATGAAGAGGTTTTACAAGTGGAATCTTATTTTACCTCTCATTTAAGTTGACTTGAGGTGGGTGGTTTTCCCTATTTCTAATTTTATTAGAATTCAAAGGAAATTAGGTTTCTAAAATATTTCTTATCTATTTTCAATAGATTTTTCCCTAGAAAAACCATACCGATAACTATATTTTTTCCCTTGAAATTATTTTGTGGGTGTCACCACAATGGATGTTCTAAATTGATTAAAATGGATTTATTTAATAAAAAGGGTTTTGGTATATGAAATTGAAATAATTAGGTTATTTTTATCATATGGGAAGGAATGTCTGTTTTTGGTTCATGATTGAATTGTATGAGGGCTTTTTGAAATAGACTTTCAGCTCAGTACTAACTGGAAAAGGAATAAGGTGGAAAATTCCACCAAGTGATGGCTTGGTGGAGGAAATATCTTATCTCATGAGTATAAGTAGATTTCAGTTAGAATTTATGTATGTGTTTTTGTGTGAAAATTTATTATTATGTAAAATTAGAAATTATTAACATATTATACTTTTTAAAAAGGAAACACTATTTGTGACACAAAATTCCTTTAGAAAACATATTCATCTTTTATATTTTACATGGTGAAAAAAAATTATGTAATTGATAGTATTCATTCCTATTTTATATCCAGTGAGATGAACTATTTTTTGTATTAGTGTACTATGGAAAAAACATGGGTGTTTCCTATTGGGTTTGATTACTCAACACTATCTATGTTTGTAAGGCCATGTGTGTCTTTAAAAAAACATTATGAATCTCAACCCCCTAAACCCCCTCACATTCATGTGAGTAAACTTTTAATAAAATGATGTTCAATAAGAATTATTGTTGTTTGAAGATATATTTTTACACCATTCTTCAAAGGAAACTGATGGTTTATAAAATCTGGGATAATATAGGTGTTAGGAGTCCCCCTTAAAATTTTTTGGTTTATCAAATAATGAAAAAACAATCTATAGAAAAAATATTAATATCAAGTCAAAATTATTTAATGATAACTAATTAAAAAATTTAAACATTTCATGATGTAGTATATAGAATTTTATTAATTATTTTTTCTAGGTAAACATATATTCACAAATATAATACAATACTGAGGAAATTTATACAAATCAGGATTTTAGATAGAATTTTCCATCTATAAGAGATGAAAATATTCGTGAATGTGTGACATTGGATGAAGTTCACAAAAATATTCATAGTTGGTTAAAACCGATATCTAATCAATAAATTACTTCAATTACATGTTGATATATTCAATATCCTAAACATCTATATAACACTAAGTATCCTATGGCCGATGATTTGGATTAGATGGATGCATCATTGTTGTTCAGGAAAAAAATTAGTGATTGTCTAATGTAATTATATGTGGTTATTTTTTATATTGATGAGGTGGAACCTACTACTACTGAACCTTGTTATGTCATCTATGTAGAATTTGGTCTTTCACAACATTCTCATTCATTTCCTTCTCATATTAATATGGTAATAGAAAATAATTATAAAGAAGATGATCAGGATTTGGAAGTAACTGTAGGGGACATCCATGTTCGTACTCTTGACTTAATGAAAATTAATATAATGAGGATGTATCTAGTGATTTATTAGGAGATTATGTGTATGGGGATGGTGTGGGGAATAAACCTTATATATATCCTTTTATAGATAGGTATCCACCATTTAGTGGTAATCATCCTATATTATTGACTTCCTTAGTTAACGAAATGTCACATGAACAAAATTTTAATTAGGATGTCATTACACCGACTACTGAATTCCATTGAATTATAGGAAATAGATCTTCATCGACTGATAAAACCATATAAATTGGGTAATTGTTTTAACCTTAAACTACCTTGAAAATTTTGTTTGATGAGTATAGGAAAGAAAAATATCTCATTTTATTTGAAAAGTACAGGCTATAATATAAATTTTGAATGAGGGAAATATATGTAAAAAAATCATGTTAGAAGATAACCAAATTGGAAGGACATTACAATTGTGTACATCAAAGATTGTCACATGATCACTCTTCACTTGATGTAGAGTTTATACCGACTATTATAATAGAGGTGATATGAATGTGTTTGGACATTCCTATATCCCTTATTCAGGAATGAATACAACAATTTTTTAAATATAAGATATCCTAAAGCAAATATTGGAATGAAAAGGAAAAGGTAATTATAAAATTTTATAGTGATTGGGAGAAATCATATGAAATGTTGTTGAAGTTTAGGGGATTTTTTTCTCTCTAAAATCAGATTATTTATCATTTGAAAACTATTGAGTATGTCTCCCCAGATCACCGAGTTGATCAAATAAAGATAAACCATCATAAGATTTTTTTGGAATTCAATCCATGTACCATATCTTTCCCATATTGTAAACAATTCATTCAAGTCTATGGATATTTTATTTATAGAAATTATACATGTGTTATAATTATTAATACCACATTGTATGGTAATTTTTCTCCTCTACAACTTTCATTTTCTATTGTTTAAAAGGATATTTTTGAATCCTGGAGTTAGTTTTGGGCAAGTTTATTTTTTTCATGTCACCCAAATCTAGGGATTTATCCTGATATCTAATAACCATCAACCAATTATAGAGGATATTAATAGTGATGGAGTTTCATGGTAAGATCTGTAATCTTATCATTTATATTTCAACATATATATTTTATGTAATGTGCATAAGAATTTTAGAGTTGAATAAATATATAATGTGATCATCCAGTTGCGTATGTTTTTTAAAACTGATATTTTTTTGGAAAACAGTTTAATATCCTTTTGAATACAATATCATCTTATGGTTTCAACATAAGATCCACAATGTGAAAAGTTCAATTAGAGACTTAAATAAATTTGAAGGGATAATCAAGATGTGTGTGATTATATGATGTGGATTTCAAAGGAAAAATGGTCATTAACATATGATGGTGTCATGAGATATGTCCATATGACCACTATTATTGTAGAGTGAATAAATAGGGTATTCAAGGGTGTGAAAAAATTGCTGATCATGGGGTTATTATAGGAGTAATTTTATAGTTTTGTGAAGTACTTTGTTGAACAGTCCCAACAGGCCTATCAGAGGGTGAAAAATAGAATGCATTTTGGAAAAAATTTCCAAAGTGGATTTGATTAGATACTAAATGATACATTAACATTGTGTGTTCAAACCTTTGATTGTGAGGGATCCACTTTCATGTAACAGAGTTCCACGACTTGCTCACAGGAAATAATGGTAGAGTGATAGAGGTCATATCAGAAAATAGGTATTATGATTATGGTTATTTAGAAGCATTGATATATCCTTGTTCACAAGTTATTGAAAATTTTACATTGGTGAACATATCATGGGAGCCCTGTGTTGAACCATTGTATCATGTGATCACTATATTTGAATATTATAGTGCACCATAGATAATGTTTAGTGGATTTCATTCTGTTACCCAACCTACTAATCAGCTGAATGTAGTCCTTAATATTTATAGGTTTCATGTTATGGATTTTTCATTTATAAATTGTATTGTTTCTATTTTTTCACCGAAGGATTTTTAAATTTAAGGCTTTAATTATATTTTTTTAATTTCATACTTTTACCTTGACCATGCATCAGTCGAATGGCGTGCCTGATTTAATTAATTTGCACCCTCAGGGATGACCAAAGTCTACTCACATTAGAAATTAGATGGACTGGCCTCATCAACGGGGAGGGAGAATATGATGTAGAATTTGTCAAGAAAAAGATAATATTTAAAAGAGATGTCCCCAAGTGGTAGGATAGATTTCCACTTCCCATCATCCTTGATCAATTTTATGTATTTCATCATGAATATTCACAATCTTTTCATATGCATTCTTTTTCACTAATAGATCCTTTTATATCTTACTTTCTTTATTTTAGGCTTTTTTCACCTATAGTCTATTTCATTTCTAGATTCAATGAAAAATAATTTTTTGATACTTAAACTATTAAAAAAATAAACATACAATGAAAATGAATAATAAGAGGTTAAACCTCTAAATGAATTTTCATTAAATTTTTCCTTCAAATCACTTGATAAACCGGATATATTATTCAACCCCATGTACTATGTGGGATTTTCATCATAGTATATATACATATAATTATTTAGAAATAAATTAAACACGATTTGATATCATTAAAATATTAAATTGATAGACTAAGACAACAAATTCAATAACAACTATTTTTTTATCTCATTTTTAATCATAATTCTTAATTATGAATTCTAATTATCTACCTCATTTTTATTCTTGTGGTTTTTAAAAAAAATATTTTGTAACTTTTATTGAATTAAATTTAAAAAGTAACAATGATATAAAATATAGAGATGGTGGGACTTTCATTCCTCACATTCCATGATAGACATGTTTCATGGATGGACATAGAGTGGTGTCCAGTTCCTACTTTCAGTGTATAGAGATCTCATCATTTAATTCATGTTGCACCATGTCTTATCATCACCCCGTCTTCATCTTGCAGGGTTCAATGACATAGGTATTTGTGACTTCAAATTTGTTGATCATCGTATCATTTTTATGATCAAATATAGATTGAGGCTAGAGACACATACATCCCATTTTCAAGAGGGAGAGATGACTATTATGCTTGTGTATGTGTCCATTATGTTGGGTATCTATATCGATGGTGCGGTTGTGATGGGCCATGTGGTTATAAATTGGTTGGATCTAGTTCACATATTACTGGGCATTGAGGTCCATGTTGAGTTTGGGTTGGTTTTCAATAGTATATTACACATAAAATGGATTGAAAATCAATTAGATCATCCAGATGATGATGATGATGATGATGATGAGATCGTTGTGATGTGATTTGAATTTGCATGCATTTTGAAGTTTGTTGTTAGCATGGTCGGCATTGATCATATAATTACATTTTTACATTTTTACATTTGATATATTTATCATTAGTGGAGGATTAGAGAAGATAGATTGGTATATAATGGGGTCAACATGTCTTTCATATTAATATATATAGGGAAATATGCCTCACACGTCGCACTGATAAGATATAGATCAATGGATGATTTATTATGATACATATGTGGACATGGGAGTGCATCCCTCACTTAACTTCACATACACACACTATTTCCTACTGATATTTCAGGGGAGTATCCATGTGGAATATGGTATGTTTTTCCTTCCTTCATATGTCAAAATCAAATGTATAAATTTTTATTTTCAAATATAAGTATAAAAATTTTATCTATAGGTGGAGTTGGGAACATAGATATTCAAATACAACCATAAATGATTTCCACACTTGTAGACTTATGATAGATAGTCATCAACTGGACGAATTATGTGGTAATTAATTACATAATTAAATTATTGTTGTGTATATTACATGTCTACATTTATTAATTTATTATTAATTTTTCTATTTTTTAGGCTTCATGGATGCCATATAGTGAGGTTATCATCCAGATTCTCTGACCATATTTTACGGTGATGCTTGTTCCCAACTCATGCATCATTTCTATGATTCATTTTTATATTTTTGAGTGGCATCATACTGATAGATTTATGAGGCATTTTTTATTTTTTTCATCCCATTCCTATACCACCCTAGACAATTACCTTCACTTCATTCACTGATGATGTCAAGGAAGAGAGACTTGAAATGGAGGAGTTATTATAGCAGTCCTGGATTCTCATAAATGGATATTATATCTTTTTAGTTGAATATTCATTACATTACACAAACACATTCCTAATTACAATAATAGTTTAGTGCCTTTGGAAACTGGGACTACAATCTTCTAAATTCACTAAAGATCTTCAATATATCCAATAATGATATTCCCCTTTAGTACTCTTCACAAACATACCCTACTTAAAAATTTTATTCATAACCTGGGGAAAGAAAACATAAGAAAGGTCGAGCTCATATTCTTTGTAAGGGAAAAATGGAGATAGGTAACAATAAAATAACAATAATTTTATAATAACATGATCATAATATTTTAAAACCATACCCAACATATCAAAAATCATAATATTGGTTCATGGCCGAAAGATTGGAAATTAATAAGACATGAATCGTAAGGAAATCTAATGACATGAACTATGATAGCATAACATTGGAATAATATGTGGAATTGTACCGTACACATAAGCATAGAAAATCTTATGTCAAGTCTACCCACCAATACATTCAAAACATATTAGGCTTGGGTTAACCACTTGTGTAACTACTTTGGGTTTGGGATAACTACTTGTGTACCGTATAATCTCATAGAACATTTATCATTACCTAATGCATTTGAGGGATCTATAGTTATCACCCATCAATAAAAATCATACACATGTGTGCCACAATATCATAAAACATTCATCATCTCATAACCCATGAAATTAAATGGATTTTATAAACATTTCATCTTATCATAAATTATGAAAAAAGATATGGTTTTCATAATTATTTCATCATATCATAACACATATAAAAATAAGCATGTTTTATAACAATTTTATCACGGTACAACTCGTGGAAGAGAAACAGGTTTCATAAACATATTTATATAATAAATATAAACCATTCAGGGAACGAATAAGAATGGTATATGTTGATTATAGCCCTAATAAATCATAAGTAACATCCAAGGAAGTCATATTAGATGAAAAATAACTTTTAAATATCACTTGGAAAAATTCTTTGATGAAAAATAACCTTTCTATGAAAATAACTTTTTAAAAAATAAAACATTTTGGAAATAATTTTCATTGAAAATAAACTTTAAAACATATAAATGAAGCTTTAAAAATAATTTAAATAATTTATTAGGGATAAAATAATTTTCACATGGAAAATAATTTTCAAAACATAAAACATGTTGAAATTATTTTTAGAAAACATGTTTTTGGGAGAAAAAGGGTTTTTGACCAAAAAAGTTGTTTTTTATTTAAAACATTATTTTTTGAGATATTGAGTAAATAAATAAGGTAAAATGAATGGAAAATATGTATTATATTGGAATAAACATGGGAAAAAAATTCAGGCTATTATTGATAGATCTGTCATAATATTTTTCCATCAGAAGCAAAATCAAAAATAATCATGATAAATAATGAGACTGTAACATAAAATATTTACCACTTAGGTAAATATGAAGTGTAAGACCCATAAAATAGATATTCCAAAATGGATATATAAATCACCATAATTTAAAGGATAATTATCATATAATACATTTATTAGAATTATATACACCACATAAAATATGTAGGTGGTGAATATGGAATTTGTCTCACAGAAGTAAAAAATGAGATGGAAATCCATTACCTTAAAGTCTTCACTTAATTCATTCACATTCAAACCTCAAATATAATAAATATAAATTTATTATTAATATATTATAGGAAAATTCATATATATATATATATCATACCATATATGTTTTATTTATGATATTTTATTACCTGTTTATTATCAATTCCATGTTAAAGTCGCGTTTCAGGCGATAACTGCTTTATTTTTCATATATGTATTGATTTTTTTTTTGGTCCACATAATTTGATCATGGTTAAATCATATAAATAATTTTAAACATGATATAAATATAATAAATATTCAGTGTATATGTATTTATATTAATCGATAAAATTTAGTGGTAGAAAATTAAATATACCATTCATAGAGACGATAGTTCGTACGTACACATGAATGTTGTTTCCATTTTATTTTCAGACTAAAATAAAGAAATTTAAATGATATTTTAACATTATAGAATAAATTTTATTTATTATATATCATGTATTTTCATTAAAATCATCCTTATTACCTACCATGTAAATCATTAATGAACCACATCTTGTATTAAAATCATCCTTATTACCTACCATGTAAATCATGAATGAACCACATTGCTTTGTGAGGTGGTAGTCTTCCATGCACATAAGTGGCGTTATCATATTCTAAAAAATATAAAACATGATGTTATGTGTGATATATTAATTCAAAAAGTATAATAGTATCATAAATATCATATGTAAACAATAAATCTATCATTATTTTCTAATTTCAGAGGTGTTAATGGAAAAATTAATGACATCAATTCATGTGCGGGTAGTCTGTCGTACACACGAATGATGATTTTGTAACCCAATTGATTGAAGTAGAGATGGTTGTAGGTCATGATAATAAAATTAAAACATCTCAATATTTGGAAGACGCTGAGTTTATTATATAATCATGGTTATATAATAATTTAGGTAGGTCTATGAAGAAATAAAAGAAAAACGATCCTTGAAGAATATTGCCTCATCTTCGTGTATCCTCCATAGGTTTTCACCAAAATACTTCCTATGTTGGATTTATACACAAAATAAGGATTATAAGATGATATGAAGGAAATTTGGAAGGTTTTTTGGTAGGTATTTTTTGATAAAAAATGTATTTAATGTGTGAATAAGTGAATGGTGGTGGTGGTCCATAATAAGTGGGGGGAGGGATCCCACTTTGTAACTACCTGGAAATTTCCCAGAAGCCTCCAAAAAAATAGTCATTACCAAGTAAAAAACATTCAAATAAAAATATATTAAAAATTTTAATTGATAATATGGAAATATTTCTAAACAATAGAATTTAGAAATATGTTCGGACATTTTTAACACTTATCATTTTAGTTTAACCTCTAGGTAAACCATGTTTTACCTTAACCATGGTAAATAATTTTTACTATTTTATCTATTAATATTGATAAAAAATTATGTTACCCTTATTATATAATATAAATTTTTATGATTTAAAATATGGAATCCATTTTCCCAAATTCCATTCATATAAGAGTAAAATTTTAATTTAAAATTATTCCCGTAGACGCGATGAGAAAGAAAGTTTTCAAAGAGAAAGTGGTCAAAAGTTTACAAAGTTTTTATTTTTAATTTCAATATGAAATTTATTCCAGTATCCTAAATTAGAGTAATAGATATATAATTGAACTAATTTTACAAATAAAATATTTTTAAAATATAATTTATCTTTATAAATAATTTAAATGAGGAGGAAATTTTCAATTAAAATTCAGTACTATCCATTATTCATCAGAAAATTAATATTTTCATAAAATTATCAAAACTTCGCCCTAAGATAATTTTGGAATAGTTATTTGAAAAATTATGTTAATTTATAAAATTCATTTTTGAAAATTTTCAACAATTACTTTTATTATTGATCACAAAAATAAATAAAAACATGTTTTTGAGAAAAATGTATTTTAAAAACATATAAATAGTTTATCAAAGAATTATGTACTATTTTATAAATATATTTTTTTTATATAAAAAATTTATACTTAATATTTAAAAATTATTTATTACTGTTAATATCTCTCTGTTTAACAAATATGTTATAATGTTCGTCTTTAAATAACAATAATATATGGTGGTTTTGTTAAAATTCAGGGTTTTGTGTAATGAAAGCTAAGATCAGTGTAGTATGTAATGAAAGACAAATGTATTATTGTATGTAATAAAATAAAGACTCGATAATTTGTCTAATAAAGAATATATAAAAAATTAAATTTATTTCAAAAAAAATTCCAAAAAACATTGGGTGTTATATATGTCTTGCAAAATATATTGAGATGTGGGATAGACGACATGAAACCTGATTATGGATGGTCGAAACATTATGTATGCATTAATAATATCATCTGAATTATGGAATCTGGTTATGAATTTCCTCATTTATATATCATATTTGGCATGGAAGAGGATATCATAACATCATAATGATTCTTCCTTCCATTATTGAACAGTGTTTTTATTAACATTAGTGTAACAAACTAACATGGCTCAACCAAACCATACACCAGAGTTGACCATCACATAGGGAGGTAATGAAAGAAAATAAAAACAAGTATTTTTTATAAAGAAACAAGACTAACAACTAGAGTACTATGTAAAGTAAAAATACACAATTAGATCCATAAAATCCAAAACAAATCATCTAAAACCGAAAGTGTGAATAAAGTAAGACCAACAATTCTCCATGTGACCAATAGTCACCTTTGAACCACCCCGCTACAAAGGAAAAGACCAAAGGATAATCCAACATGCTTAAAGATTCCCTTTCCTTTACTTGTATCCAACAATAAAACTTATACAACTTCCCCAAAGTAAAAAATTAGGGTGACAACACAACATCTAGTAGGATACCACCACAGAGTCTATAAATGGTCTAATGTCAAGAATGGAACAATTTTTGATTTTAAAATAAAAATAATTTTTCAAATAATTTTCATAAATACAATTTTTTTTTAAATCATTATACCTATTTGGTTTTCATAACATCCTTTCATATTATAAAACTATAATATGACAAGTAGAATTAATGTAAATATGAAATCATATACATGTATCAATAGGTAAGAACGTAAACACATATCCGAAAAATAAACTATCATGTGAAGCTATGTGATACAACCTCATAATAAAACCTATGATAAATAATAAATGATAAATAATCATTTTATAAATGACCATAAATTAAAAAGAACCTCATATTGGGCACTAGACTATGGGATAATGCATAGAAGACACTCAAGAGCCTAAACATGCATAATGTTTGATCAAACAAATATTTATTCTTATCATAGTCCATCAATATCCAAAAGGTTTCCTCCTAGAGGTGACACACACCCGTGTCTCTATCCCAACACACCTAAGGTTCCCAATGTTCTAATTGATAAAATAAATTTCAAAATCATGCTCATAATTTTATAAAACATTGTCAAAGATAATAAAATATTATTCTGTTCTTGAAAATCCATTTCCAAAACAAGAATATCCATTTTTAAATCAAACCCATTTTTGAAAACATTTTCCTTTATAATAAAACCTTTTTAAACACATATCACTACAATTATATGGAAAACCCAACATAATTTATCCAAAATTACAAAACATATTATCAAATTGACCCATTGTATAGAAACACCTACCTTAAACCTGTAAAAACCTTGTTACCTTTGACAACAGTGATTGGAAGCCATGAGACCGGCCTTTGAAAGATAGGGTGCTACATGAAACTTCAAAGGATAGATAGAAAAAACTATCTAATAAAAAATACAAATCCAATAGTAGCCACAACCTTAACTACAACCAAATTCTAAGAGGAACCAGAAGGAAAACATACTCTTAGAAATGCAACACCACTACAAAAGAGATCAAACGTTGAATAAAGCTATTTGGATGGAGTGGTGGTCTCCGAAATTCTTTATGAGTTCCTATAGGTTGAGATGGGTAATTATGTAGGTGGAATAAAATTAAAATCAGCCATGCACCAACCAAAAATCCCAACTCATGATTATTAAATGGTTTTTAATCCCATTACATGTTGTATAATCTAAAAATCTTATGTATGATGAAAAACCCATCACATTTTTATTAAAATCGGATTTTTAGAATTACACATTGTGAACCTATAACAATGTGTGAAAACCATTCATTATATAAACATATTTAATGTAATTTACCTATTGAACATTGAATTGTGTGTAATACCTTTAAAATTCTTGTAATAACTCATCAGACTACAGAAACTGTAGGTTTAAGTGGAAAACTCAAAGACCCTATTTTGTGCATTCTTTGAACTTCGGAATAACCCTTCGAATTCTTTGAAAAAATTATACCAAGAATTATTTAATTTAAATAATCATACATCCTTGAACATTAGTCCATTTTCCAATGTTTTATATCTCCATACTTAAGAAATCAACAAACACACACAAAAAAGGATGATAAACAAATCATAAACAAGGGAGTGCTGGAAAATAATAACAGGGTGTTTCAATCTCCCTAAAACAAATTTTTTATTCCTCCAAAAATCCCTCATATTCTAGACTCAAAAAAATTGAAGGACACTATTTCCTCATCAACAATTCCCTTTCCCACATCCCTTAAATAACCCATCCACACTTCCACAGTACCCAGACCAGAGGAATCATTTTATCGTGCATTACCTTCTCTCAACAATCTATAATCTGAACTAGCTACTCAACCAAAGTGGTGTTAGCCTCAAGATCAACATCCTCCCATCCATTCACATGGTAAGGATACAATATATATCTCCTTATCTAGGAAACATGAAACATGTTGTGGATGAATGTCAAACCTGATGGTAAGTCCAACTGATAGTCCACCTTTAACAGTCTTCCAATGATCTCAAAGGGGCCCACAAACCTCATTTCCAACATTCCATTCTTACCGAACTGACTGTTTCCCAAGAATTTTTAAACTCTAAGAAAACATTATCACCATCCTCAAACTCTAGTGGATGACGATGGTGGTTCACATATGATTTTTGACAACTCTGTTCCATGATAAAATATCCCCAAGATCATCTAAACCATCTCTATCATCTATTAAAACAGATTAGGCCTGACCAAGGACCGCTCTCCCAACTCTTCCCAGCATAAAGAAGATCTCAGAGGCCACCCATATGAAGCCTCAAAAGTAACCATCCTTATATATTCCTGATAAATATTTTTACAGGAAAACATAGCCAGAGGAAAATGATTTTCCCAAAATCCTATAAAATCAAGAACCCAAGCCTAGAGTATATCCTCAAGAACATGGATATAACTCTCTATATTTCCATCCATATATTGATTTCAGGTCATACTAAATATAATATGGGAATATATTTCCTCCTAAAAACATTTCCAGAACTTGGATGTGAACCTTGAGTCCCTATCAGATTCAACTATAGATATAACCCCATAAATTCTCATAATCTCTCAGACATACAAGTCCCCAAACTGTTCCACCTTCATCGCCTTCTTGATATGAAGGAAATATTCTTATTTCATGTGTCAATAAATGATCACCCAAATATCATCCTTACCACTATGATTCTAGGGGAAACCAATGATTAAATATATGTAAATATATCCCATTTCCATACATAAATTCTTAAGGGGTGAAAAAACATTAAGTATACTTTGACTTAATTTTATGACAAGTAAGACATCGTATTAAAAAAATTTAAATCAATCGCCTCATCCATTTCCACTAATATAGAAGTCTCAATATTTGATACATCTTGGCATCCCTAGGGTGATCTTACCAACAAGACCAGTTTCTACTATATAAAAAATTCTGCCTTAGGGGAAACAAAACAACTAACCTACTATGAAAGCACAAAGCACCATTGGGAGACCAAAACCCTCACCCAAGGTCTCCCCAATATAACGTATTTTACTAATGTTTCATCACATTATTTGTTTCACTTTATTAATCCAAACACACTTTTAAAAAGATGAGTCAAATTTAATTGAATAAAAGAACACTTGTACACTATCCTCTTAAACTCCCAAGCTCATCTTGGAAAAATAACTCATCAAAGGCCATTTTTAAACAGATTCCTTCATAGATTGTGTTAGTAATTTACTACTTAATGAATTGGAAGCCATTTTTCATTTCCCATTAGAGTACATAATATAAAAATAAAAAGTACGAAGGTGTTCAACCCAATATCTTTATCTCAATTCCAGATTCCTTTGAATAAAAATATAATTTAGACCCTTATTATCTAAGTACATTATAAACCACTCCTTAAAGAGATATAAATTCCTCATTTTTAATTTGTGAATAACTACTTCCAACTCAAGATAATGGGTAGGTTAGTTCTTCTCATGAGGGTGTTACTAGCATAAGATATAGGCCACCACCTCTTTCCCCTACATCAAGACACATCCCAAACTCATACTAGAAGAATCATAGAAAACATCATAACCCAAACCCAGTTTTGAAAGAATCAAAACTGGTACTAAAGTCTACCTTATCATCAACTCCTCAAAATATCTCTCATAGTTGTCATTCCCTTCAAACTTTACACCCTAAGGTGTTAAAGTAGTCATCAAATATGTGATCTTGGTGAAATCCTAAACAAAAATTCTATAGTAACTAGTCAAACCCAAGAATCTTTAGATCTCGAACACATTTTTGGGTAATCCTAGGAATTCACTACCTGTCTCTTTTTAGGATCCACTAAGACACCCTTCTTAGATATTACATTCCCTAAATATTTTAGTTCCCACATCCATAACTCACACATAGAGAGTTTACCATGTAGAAGATGTTACTTCAAGGTTCTAAGAATGATATCCAAAGGTTCATTGTGCTCCTCCACTATCTTAGATTACACCAATATATCACCAACAAACACAATGAAAAAATATTCATAGAACTGATGAATTATCTAGTTCATCAAATCCATAAACACTGCAGTAGAAGTATTAAGACTGAATGGAATAACCAGAAACACAAAATGATCATACTAGCTCCTGAATATTTTCTTAGTTATATACTCTTATAGTAACCTTAACTTATGGTACCCTTACTGTAGTTCAATCCTCAAAAACTGACATTCCCCTATAAGCTTGTCGAGAAGATCATTAATTATGTTAAAAGATATTTTTTATTAATGGTTACCACATTCAAAATTAGATAGTAAATACAAATTAGGAGACTCCTGTATGCCTTTTTAGAAAATAAAACAGGTGACGCCCAAGGTGACATAATAGGATAAATAAATATTCCAGCCTCTAGGTCCTCAAGCTAGATCTTAAGTCTCACAAACATAGCAGGTTTAATTCAATAAGATTTCATAGAAATCTAAATCATACTAGTTAGTAGTTCAATACTAAAATTGACCTCTCTCTATGGTATAAAACTAGAAAAATCATCCGGAAATACCTCAGGGTATGCACTTACAACTATAGAAATTCAAACACTTAAACAAGGTCCAACTACATAACGAAATATATCTCAAAACTTACATGAGATTACCCCACCAAAAGTAAAAATAGGCCCTATCATTCCCTTTCTATAGTACCAATCACCCTAAAAGGCATGAGTGAACCCATTGGTAGATAAGAACGGTACTCATCTGTGATAACAGTCTATTTAGGCCTTGACACAGATCATCTAATCCATTTGAATAATTAAGTTGAATATTTCAATATCAAGCACCAAGAAGTCCCATTCTACCTAAAAATGGTTATCATCACCTGACACATAGGACACATGAAACCTTATTCAAACCACTTCCCCAATGGCACGTAAAGATCCAATAATAATGGCATAAGTTTTGAACTCAATCCCAATATGTCAACTAAATTTTATGATATTAATAATTTATTGTCACTTGTATCAATCAAATATTTCACCAGAAAATAAATAATAAACACCATACATCTTAGAGTAGATGGATCTGCTTCAAATTACTCTAGTGCTTACTCTGCTACATAAAGTCATCTGATCATAGCCATTTAAAAATCCACCTTATACTGAATATTTTACCCACTACCCATAGAAGCATCTTTATAAACCTAAAAAACCTTTGTGAGAGTGGATCCTATATTAAGACCCTAGTACATCCTTTCACAAAAAATATTTGGATGGTTTGATAATCAAAAATGATGGAATGTACTAAGAGTATCCATACTGTTAGGCCTAATATTACCCAACTGCCCACACTGATAGAAAAAAAACTACTACTTCCCCTATTAATCCACTAAAACTAATATTGAAGATAATGTAGAAACCTTATGTTTACTTTTATTTTAATAAGATACACCCTGGATAAAAACTACACCAACTGAATCTCCACCCAAACCTATCTTCCCAGCTATGTCAACTTCAACCAAATAAATTTTTTCAACTACCTCCAAAAAGTTCAGAAGGCACAACAGAATCAACATCAACCTAATATTAGGCCTCAGTCCCAACTCAAAAATTTGATCTTTAAGGTTCTAATTAGTAATAAGCTCTGCTGCCAGATGCAGCATCTCAACCAAATAGTAATAATACTCATGAATGGTATACTTTCCCTACTATAGGATTATAAACTCCTGGGTATTTTCCACACATAACATCTTAAGATAAAATTTCTAATTAAATATTTTCTTAAAATAAGCTCAGTTAAGGTTCTCATGAAAATTATCTTTCACAATAGAGTCCCACCATCTCCTTCCTGACCCCTTAAGGTTGTATGTATAAAAATCCACCGTTAAGTATTTAGAATTATTAAATAAATTGAAGATCCTCTCAATCCATTCAATCCACTCCTCATATTCATGCTACCATTTATTTTCATGAAATATGGGTGGATTATTCTTAGTAAACTCAAATCCATGATCCACCACACATCACGGGTTTCTAACACCCACTTTACCTAGAGACTGAAAGGTGTAGACTACCACTTTAACCAATGAAGGGTCCATTGGAGGATTCACCTTTGGAACCTTACTCACAACTTCCTCTATCATATTTTGAAGAGTCATTCTTGGAGGAATTTTCTAATTAACATAAGAAAATAACCAATTAGATCAAGATTAAATTATAAAAATATTATGACTTCTTCCAAAATTCAAACCAATGCTTTAAAAAAAATTAATTTAAAGAAATATAATATTTCTATCCACAAAAGATATTTCCAAAATTAATAGGTCAATTAAAATAAACTTCTCATTCATCTCATCTAAATTACCTCAAATCGTAGGTCTCAAACCTAGTAAAAGTCCCTAAATAACCATGGTAACTTAAGTTCATTCACGAAAGTGAGTTGGATAGATGCCTTTTCCACACCAATTATATATATTCGGATGGTCTTAAATTCTATCTACTCAAGACATATAACCAAATTCATGAAGTGTTAAAAAACATTAGGTTGATCCTTTCCTCTAATACCAATTTTTTATATAACAACTCAGGTCAACCAAAACATATACCCTAGATATCCATCACATGGAGAGTTAATTTAAGAAAACAAAACATGTATTGTATAACAAAATAAAAAATACAACTAGAGTACTATGTGAAAAAAAAGATACAGTCAAATCCATACAATCTAATAAAAACTAGCTAAACCCAACTGTATGAATAAATCAATACCAAAAATTCCCTATTTGACCAATAGTAACCTCTAAACCACCCTTCTAAGAAGGAAAATACTAAATGAGAATCTGAGGTGTTAGAATATTCCCTTTCATTTACTTGTATCTCATAATACAAAATCTATAATCGACCCAAGGGAAAACGTAGGGTGTGAGATAACACCCAAAAGGATACCACCACAAATTCTATACAAATTTCTAATATAAATAATGAAATAGTTCTATCTTTTCAAAATAATTTTTTCAAATCATTTTCATAAATCCAATTTATTTGTAAATCATTTTCCCTTTTTGGTTCTCACAAAATACTTTCATATTAACAAACCAAAATATGAAAAGTAGAAGTTAAATAAATAGGATGGTATATACATGCTTTAAGAGGTAATAAAGTAAACACATATCCATGAAATAACCTATCATGTGATGTTATGTGATACGACCTCAAAACAAAAACTATGAGGAACAATTCATGAAAAAACAATCTTGGGATAAATAACCACAAATGAAAAAGAACACTATATTGGGCCTTATCCTATGGGAAAATATATACTAGACACTCAATAGCCTAAAAACGTATAATGTTGGATATAAAAAATATCGAGTCCTGACATAGTCCATCAATATCCAAAAGGTTACCTCATAGTGGTTCTACACACACTAAAACTACCTGTGTCACATTCACGACAAACCCAAGGTTCCCAATATTCAAATTGTGAAAATTAATTTCAAAACCATGATCACAATATTATAAAACATTTTAAAATCCAATATAATCCAAGCCAACGAGTGCGTACCCGAGTGGTAAGGGATCCTGCTTGGCATCCAAGAGACCCGGGTTCAAAATCGGGTGGAGGCTAATTTCTGGTTTACTGTAGCAGTATTGTAGCAGTTACTGTTCAGTACTGTAGTAGCCGGAACTATTCACCAGATTTGGACCTTCGGGCCACCGGTTTGGGCCTACGGGTCTCCAGGGCCTTCGGGTCATCAAAGGCCTTCGGGCCATTGGGCCTCCGTGTCACGTAGACCATGGAGTAGCCCAGTTCACACAGTACAGGCCCCAGAAGAGGATCAGAGCAACAGGAGTAGTAGCCACCAGATACAGAGCTAACCGTATTGGAATAATTAGAGGGTATGACAGCCGCCATCGGGACAAGGCACCGTGCAGCTTTGTAAGGTGCAATGCTGGTCGATTAGTAATGCAAGGTGGGGAGATAAGGCGATCAATGATTCAAGACACATGGGAGGGGAAGTTCTAGTGGGCTAGGCCTACGGGTCATGTAATGGTCATTGTATTCCTCTAGGCCTTCGGGTCATGTATTGTAGGTCATCTCGGGCCTTGTGCCTTGGGCCTACATGTCATATATAGGTTCCCCTTCAACCCTTAAAAGGGGGATTATCTATAAAAAATAAATATAGAAGGCCTACAGGCCATTGCGAGGAATTTAATCCAATTTAGTGTTTAAAAATCCATTTTCAAATCAAGAAAATATTTTTTCAAAGAAAAAACCTTTTTAAAACATTTGACTTTCTTAGAAAAATTTTTAACCACACAACACATCAATTATATGAATAACATAAATAAATTTATTAAAAATGATAATAAATTCATCAAATTAACCCACTGTAAAAAACACATACCTAATACCTATAAAAACCTATTTTCCTTCAACAAAGATGTTTAGAAACCATGAGATCGGCCTTCATAAGAAAAGGTGAAATGAGAAACTCTGAAGGATCGATAGAAAATATTATCTGGTAAAAAATATGAACACAACCATAGCCAAAACCATAGTCACAACCAAAGTCAAAGAATAACCAGAAGGAATGCTTACCCAATAGAGATGAAACCCAATCGAAATGGAGATTAATCACTGAATGAAATGATTCAGTGGGAGAAGAGGTCTCCAAAATCATCCCTGATAGCCTCTAGGTAGAGTGAGGTAAGGGTACTGGCATAATGAAATTAAATTTATCCACACACCACCCTAAAATCCCAACTCATGATTATTTCATGGTGTATAATCCCATTACGCATCATGTAATCTATGATACTCAAGTACACTAAAAATCTCATTGCCTTCTTATTAAAATACGATTTATGACCATTACACATCATAAACATGTTACATGGTGTATAAAACCTTCACACCCAGAACCTACTTCATGTAATCTACATGGAGAACATTAAACAATGTGTAATATCGTTACACATGGTGTAATACCATTACACGGTGTGTAATTTTTCAAAAGACTAGAAAAACTATTGGTTTTAAGTAGAAAACTCAAATACACCACTCTAAGCATTCTATGAACTTTGAAACAACCCTTTTGTGCCTTTGACACATTTATACGCATACTCCATTAATTCAAATAAATATACATCATAAAAAATTTAGTTTATTTTCCCCAGAAAAGTATCTCCATCCAGAAGAATCCCACAAACGCACCCAAATAAGGATGATTAACAAAGCATAAACAAGGGAGTTCCTGAAAAGTGGAAGGAGGTGTTACAATTAGTTAAAAGCATACTTTGATTTTGTATGATGCTCGTATCACTTATCTCCTTCACATATCTAATTTCATATAGGGAGTTTACTTTGTCCATACTTATTTTCATATAGAATTGATAGAGTTTCTTCCTTATATATATGGTATTTTATTTTATGTGACAGGAGATGCTGAGGGTGCATAGCCTGATATAGATGAACCAAGGGCTAAAGACCCTATTTTGAATGCAGATGTAGCACAAGAGGAGGGTGTTCATCATGATCAGCCAGATGCTCCACCAATTCCTATTATATATGATACACAACCACAGTTATAGGCATAGGCATGGACAAAGTTTGTTAGTGTGGAATATTTCCCTATATATCTAGATGTTGAACGGCATATGTTACAGAATTTATTAACCTTTAATCTATATGTGTCCACTGAAAAACGTCCATCTTCTTCACATGATGGGTAGAGTAATATCTGGTATCTATTATCTTTTGGGGTAGGACAGGATATAGCCAACGAAACTGTAGATTCACCTGATGTCACACAAAATGATGTTGAAGTAGGTGTCAGGGATAATACACAAAATCTGCATATTCTAGAACATATACATAGACAGACACAGTGCGGATGCATTATATATACACCTATTCGTGGCATGGAGGAGCATCCAGGACACCAATATAGATTATATTGATACATGTTATATGTTTTTTAAATCATTACCTATACATTATTTAAAAACATAATAATATAATATATTTTATTTCAGAAAACCATTAATTGATATAATAAGAAATTCATACAAATATATTTGAATGAATAAGAAAGATTAATTTAATAACTAAATTGGTAATAATAACAATTTTTATTTTTTATTTATATTAATACCTCTTAGTATTATTATCCATATTAAGTAAAATAAATAACCATCTTAAATTTTTTTAATAAACATTAATTATATTATTATTTAGAATTATATAAATATTCTTAATATTAATTATAAATGATGTATTATTTCTTCTTTAAGTAATTAATTAATAATATATAATAATATATTAATAATAATACATTTATTAAATGCTAAATATTTTTTATAAATACAACTTATTTTATTTATATTATTATAAAATAAATATTAGCTATAATACTATTAATTATATTAATAACATAATAATATATCATTAATTAATAATAAATATTATAATTGATAATTAATAAATATTTTATGTATTAATAAATTACTAATAATTATATCAACAAAAATTTAACAATGATTTATAATTAAACTTTTATAAATATTAATCATAATACTATTAATTAATTAATAACATATTAATATAATATTAATTAATAATAATTAATACAATTGATTATCGATAAATGAATTACTTATTAATAAATTATCAATATAATATATCAACAAAAAAGCTACAAATCTTTATAAATAATTATTCCCTAATAATTATTAATATTTATAAAAAATATTATATTATTAATTGTATAACTAAATAATTAATAACAGATCATAATATATTATATATAATCTATTTATTAACTAGAAAATATATTTCTGAATAAAAATTATTTTATTTATATTATTAAATAATAAATAATAGTTATATTACTATTAATTAATTATTAACACAGTAATATATTATTATTTCCTAATAACTAATACAGTTGATAACTCGTTGAATATATTAATTATTAATAAATTACTAATAATTATATAAAATATTATAAAAATTTATATAAAAATTTTATAAAAATAAATTATAAGTTAATAATGATTTATAAGAATTTAAATTAATATATGCAAAAATATAAATTATCACTTCTATAAATATAATGTATTAATTTTATAAATATAACCTGTTTACTAATATATATATATATATATATATAATGGAATTAATGGGGTTCATGATTATTTGGATTTGGATAGGAAGCGTGAACCTTGTTCTCACTTCTTAGACAAATGGAGAAGTGTGAACGTCGTTCATGCTTCTCCACACATTTTTTTTTAAATACACACAACCCTATCCCTTTAAAAAAATCAACCCATTAAAAAAACTCGACTCAGGGGGATAAAAACCCATTGAGGGAATTAAGCATCGACCTAGAGGAGTTTGGTCAATTTGGTTTTTCTTCTTTTCTATATTTTTCATGTTTTTATAATTATGAATATTATTATGCTTTAAAATCAACTTTTTATCCTCATCTCTATTCTAATATCTCTTCTATGGTATGTGGCATATTATTTTTGGATTATAACTCAATGATTATTTTCTAAACCCATATAAGAGGTTGTTTCTTGTGTAAGAGGACATTCGTATTAATTTTTCTAATTCATTCTTCACTTACGGGGTCATCTTATTCAAGTAGTATCATGCTTTGACTCACATTTATCATGTTTTTATTAAATCATTCACCCAGTGTGTTTTATATAGAATCAAACCTAGATATATAAATTTAGTTGATTCATGAACACATAAATATACTATACTTATATATCTATAATTAAATTACCACATTCTAGTTATTTTGGATTATTGGATCAATAGGTTCATAGTGCTAGGATAGTTTCAATAGTCATTTACCAAATCGATATCAAATGAAATTAATTATCACGAAACTACTGAGTTTGATTATTTTATGAGTTGAGTTTAATTATCTCCTTATATAAATCTCCTTTGGAAACTTGTTCCCTTATTTTTGTTCTTTCTACCTACATTATTTTACTTCATTTGTGTTTTCAGTATAATAATTTAATTTAGTGAAATTATGTGTCATGATCTTGAAAAGATCATTAATAACTAAAATTTAGTTAATAGTCATCTCCAAAGTTCCTTTTTCCTCTTTGGATCATCCTTTGGACTTGTAGATCCTAAAATACATTATTTTAGTGTTCAATGATCTCTTGTTTTAAATTTCTTAACTTTGGTATCCTATTAGAGGTAATAACATCATCGAATATCATTGAGTCTGGTTTCAAAGTGACATATTGGGTTGGATTGTGGATCCTTGATAGTGTATGCACTACATATGTGATGGGAAACCAAAATCTTTTCATGGGAATGAAATATGAAAAATAATTTTTCCTTTATTTTGGTAATGATGAAGGTTTAATGATCATTGTCTTTGAAAAAATCTATGGTTCAAAAACAGAGGATGCAGAATCTAAAAAAAATCTTTTATCCCAATTAGATCCTAAGTGTTTGGAAGAGGTTTCCAATAATTGAATTTAATTACCCAAAATTTCATTAATATAATTCCATGTTTGGTTAAATTAAACACCTTATTATGTAATAAATATATAGAAAACACATGAACATATTTGGTTTTCTAGAAATATTATATCCTATCATATTTAAAATACTGTTAATAATCATAACCATTGATAATATATTCATTTAATAGTGATTTTGTGATTAGTATATATTAAGGGTTATAAAAAATCCAATTAACACAGACAATGTAAGTGCTGGCCTTGACCATTATGATTGTACCCAATGAATCCAATTTATTTAATATTTGTGGGATATTTCATATCTAGGATTTTCCCTTGAACAATATTATGCCAATATTCAAAAACTAAAAAATTAGTGAAATTGTTTATGGGAGAATTATAAGCTCATCGAGATCATGGACCAAACCATGTTCACTAAACCATTCCAATAAAATATCACCAACGCACACCTTACACTTAGAGCATTAACTGGTTTAATAAAGGGTTGTGTATCTTGAACCAAATAGCATGAATATGTATATTTTATATTCTATTAAAAAATAATTATATTTTATCCTTTTATATGACAATTTATAAATTATTAAATAATGAGTTTTGTAAATATTGGATTTAAATACAACAAAATAAGAATTGTATTTTTTGAGTAGTAAGAAATTTCAATTAAGACATTCCTTTTGAATAATTCATGAGTTTTTAAAATAAAATTTATTTTTATAAAATATTATAATTAAATAATATATATTAATTCTAATTGACAACATAATTTTACGAAATAAAAAATAATTTTTATAAGGGTCAGTAAACTCTTATAGTCAAAAACCCCAATATTTTTAAATGAATGAGGATTTTGGATTTTAAAATATAAAATATCATATTTTGAGATATATTTGGGTAAAATAAATTTTATTTTTGGGTTCATCAGGTATAAATTATCTAACAATGAATTTTTCATAATTTTTTTGAGACAATCAAATTTTCAAGTAAAAAATAAATATGGTATAAATATATGATATGTATAATGACATCATAATGACCAAAAATGACATAAAACATTCCATAAAATAAAATAATTGTTTAAACTTTGATAAAATTTCCTTTTGATTTTATTTTATTAATTTTCTAAATTCTTTATAAATCTTCTAAAATATATACTATATAATAAGGTTTTAAAATCAATTATTTATGAACATGACTCACTTTCACATCACCAAGGGGAATATTTTAATGAGTTCTATTCTTGAATGTATAAAATAATTAAAAAACTTCTATTTGGATGAACCCATGGGGAAAACCCATGGGATTTTGTGCGTTTTTTATTTATTTTTTATATAGCCTCCAATGCTATATTTAAGAAATAATAAAGAACTTACCTCTCTTTTACTATATGAAACCAACAAATAACCCATTTCTACTAACTAGAAAATCATATATCAAATCATTAATATACCTTTAAATATTTATATCACTCCAAAACTGACCCAAAGCTCTCATGAAACTCCTCCCATGCATTTTGAAATACCCTCTCAAGGTAAGGGATCGTCTCGTTCTCCCCTTTATTCAAGTACCTTATTTATTGTATGCATAATTATTTCTAATTAATATTTTTAGGATATGTTTTCCACATCCCTCATACTTAAATTTTTATGTCAAAATGATGATATACTTCTTTCTCTCTCATTAAACCATTTTATGGATATTTAAGTATTTTCATTATGGTGTCGAAATTTCCATGTGATTTTTCATGCCAAATGATTATGAAGTGAATTCCCATACCCATTTATACTCAAGGGTATTCACCTATATATACCTATACATATTTTATTTGGTAATTCCATTTATATAACCCACACTCCTCAATTTTTTGTTTAGTATAGATGAAATATATAATTATTTTACATGATTTGCGTGTCACACTTATGCATGTACATGATCTGATTTTGATGGGTGAACCAAGATAGTGATTTAGTGCATTGGGTAATGGTTTAGTCTTATGATATTCCATGAATGGTGAATTGTATTGTATCCTAAGAACACTATGTTAGGATGTATTAGTGGTTAGGCTTGACACATTCTTAGGATTTCATGTTTAATATTGTTTCTGCATTCCCATGTTACCTTCATGATATCATCTTATATCATGCCTCATTGTTCATGATTATGATTCTCACCTATTAGGTTTCATTGTTATGCCTCTTGGATAACATGAATTAATTTAACCTATTCTATTATTTCTTTTATTCCCTTAATTGGTGTTATATCTCACCCCCTTTTTTGTATGTACTTAGTTTATCCCGTGTAGTTTTAGAGTAATGATGGATTTTAAGAACATGTTAAAGAAGTTTTCAAAAAATTCATTATATCCCTATTTTTTAATGTTAAGTTATATACATAATTTCCCAAAGACACTATATATCTCTATCTACTAGGTTTTATTAGGTGAAAAATTATGTAATAAATCATGAATTAATGTAAAATAAAGATATGGGTTGTCTTAGTTGGTTTCAAAGTAATGACTAGTTATTTAGTGATTATGATTATAAAACTCTAGAAAAACCCTTAAGGATAATACTGAACATATTAAAAAATAAATATAATTTTTTTAAAGTATAGAGTAAGTGGTTCCCAAGAAAAAAAATCTATGTATGTATAGTACAAGTGGATGTATCTCTAGCACAAATGTACCTATGGGTAAAAATCCATAAAACATCGTATTGAACAGGACTCAATCAAGAACTGGTGAATAGAAATAGGACATACTACACACCTTGTTTGACACTCTTGGGGGATATCCTTTAGTAAATTCATAAGTTCATTATTAACCATTATTAAGGGAACAAAATACTCTTATAAGATTTTATATTAGGAAATAGACCATGGATAACTTATATTGAAACCTATAAATTCATATGATAAATAACATATTTCATTTATGATTTATCACATTAACATTCATATTTTCCCTTTTATGTGTTTAATATTTTAAAAATTATCATCCCAAATTTTCCCTTTATTCTAGTTAATGGATGAAAATAGGAGAAACCGAGTCAACAAACAATATGAGGGGTAATGTGATAACTGAAAATACAAGATACCCAACCTGATGGCAGTAAGAATCATGAACTTCATGACTATACTTTCTCAAATAAATCTAGTTTTAAACTAAAACCCAAATCAAGAGGAATGCCCAAATACCCCTAAGAAAGATCAATTTTCACTACAAAAAATTTGGGTTTATCTTGTTCTATCCTTTATTAGTGCTACCTAAAATTGTTGATAAAGGAACCCTTTATAATTTTTATAAAAAGAATTAACAAAGGACAACTTTTATCAGTACTAAAAAATTACTGATATAAGGGGGGGGGGGGGTTTCTTCCCTAGAAAAAAATCATTGATAAAGGGGGGCCTTTATCAGTATTTTTTAGCACTAATGAAGGACCCCTTTATCAGTGAATTTTTTCTAGCACTGATAAAGGGAGTATTTCATAAAATATTATGTCATTAAAAATAATATATTATTATATAAATATATTTATATTGATATATATTATATATTTTATTAAATATGATTTAGATAAGGCTAAATACGCATTTTCACTTAATATATAATATATTTAGTGAAAATGGTTTATAAAATAATCTAAAAATATATTAATTAATAATTTTTTAGTTATTATCTAGTAATAGTCATTTAATAACAATTGGATGACATAAGAAATCAATAAACTAATGAATGATCTAAGATAAATTGAAAGCATGACTTGAACTTTAAAATGACCATAACTTTTGATCTGGGTATCAATTTTCACTCTACCACATATCAAATGGAATCATACAAATATATTTAATCCAAGTGGATCAAGGGGACTTCATTCACATTTTTTTTCAAGGTCAAAAAGGCCTATAAGGCCTCCAAAACTGAGTTTTTATTTTCTATATCATAATTTATTAATATTATATAGTATTTTAGCTTAATTTAAGAGAGTCTTATTATCCATTTTTAGTGGATAATGAATTAATTTCTAGTGATTAAATTCATATAGATATTATGGTATTAAAATTTTATTGTTTTTCTTGTTGTAATTTTTATTATAATTAAATATACTCATATTTTCTTATATTCACTTATAATAAATCAATTTTATAAATACATATTTAAACATATTTACATAAAAAAATATTTTTAAATATATAAACCAAATGGAAGTAAATATTTATTATTTATTTTGTTTCAAATAAAAAATTATCCATTTTTTTACCTTATATAAATTTGTTAATATGTATATATATATAACTATTCAAAGTAATGTTTATATATAAACATGGGTATGTTAATAAACAAATATATTTTAATATTTACATTCTAATATATGTAAATAAATACATATATACATATATATGTATATATTTGTATGTGTATGTGAGAAATATAAATGTATACATGTGTGTGTAAATATATAGATAAATCATTATCATTATAATTAAATATAGTATATAAATGTATTTTAGATTAAATATTTATAAATACATAATAAAAATATATGTAAATACAAAATTATATATTAATATGTATGAATATATATATATATGTAAATATATAGACATATAAATATTTATGTAATGTATAAAATTTATATATAAATATAAAATATATATACATATTCTAAAAATTTATTTAAAACAATATCTAACCAATCTTTTACATTATAAAAATATATAAATGTATATATGTATACTAATACAAATATATATATTTTTTACATATACTTATGTGTGTGTTAATAAATGGGTATGTATTTATATTTATATTCTAATATATGTAAATTAATTTCAATATATAATATATTTAAATAAATATAAGTATATATATATCACACACACACACATTTTATTAAGGTATTTAAAAATAATTATATAAATATTCGAATAAAAAATATATCTATAAATATATATAAATAAATGGAAATATCATAAAATATATAATAATAAATATTTATTTAGCGGTAATGGTGTTATAGCTTCAAAATATAGGTATTGGGATCAAATCACGGTGTGTGCATGGAGGTAATAGGAGACTGGACATAGGAAAATCACTTTAAAAGGCCCATTTTGAGTTCTAATAATAGGGCTGTAAAATAGGATTACAGGTGGGGTGGTGTGAGTGGGTGAAATCTCTAACAAATAAGGGGAAAATAACTCACAAAATAGAGGTATAGAACTCCAAAAAAAATTCCCCCTTTATTAGCGCTGACTAAGGTACCCTTTATCGGCCATTTTTTAAGAACTCATAAAGTCCTCCTTTATAAGAATATTTTTTAGCACTAATAATGGTGGCCTATATGAGCACTTTTATATTTCTAATAAATTGTTCCTTTATAAATGTTAAATAAAATTAATAATAAATATCTCATTTATCATCACTTTTTTAGCGCTCATAAAGGGAGGCTTTTAATAGCTCTTAGATTAACAGCACTTTTATAGTTCTATTAAATACAATTTTAAGTGTTGTTAAAATAGTTAGCTATATTACTTTTTCAATTGATATCTTTATGTAAAAAATCCCTCCAATATTCAATAAATCTTGTAATCCCTTAATTGTGGAATAATGGATCAACTCTATAGAAAAGATCATCTCCATCATTCAATTCTCTAAGAATGAGAAAGTTGTACTGGTTGTTTATCATATGGAAGGAGAAGATTATAAATGGTGTTCATTGGTCAATAATACAATTATCAAGGAGGATATGTAATTGAGGGAGTGTAAGTAATTACATTAAATTATTTTTGATAAATATTTTCCTTTCACTCTCTAAATGAAAATTGAGATGGAATTTCGTAGCCTCAAGAAAAAGGATGATGAATCTATTAAGCTATAAAAGAAAAACTACACGAGACTTGTATGATATGACCCTGGATTTGTTGATAACCCCAAATTTAAGGCTTGATTCTTATTTATTGGAGTAAATATGATTTTATTAAATGAATTGGCAATTCAGGACATTGACAGTAATGAGAAAATAGGTTGATGTGCCTTTAAAGTAAAAATGGAGATCAACGAATCTCAAGGGTCTCTTGGGGATAAGAATTTTAAATTTGTGTTTAATTATAGTAGTGTGATGGTGGAAATAAATTCAAATATCCCACTTTTCAAAAATTGTGGGAAGAAGTACCATAGAAATTACATGAAGGGGGTGAGGAAATGTTTTAGGTACAAAAAGGAAGGGCACCTAGCTAGAGATTGCTGATGAGAGAAACCCACCAATTTGATGGAGGGGAATAATTATTTATGTAACCCTCATACTATTTTCTAATGTTTCAACTAAAATTAATAAGGAAAATATGTAAACTACATCCCTAATCCAAGGGTTGTCATAGATAATCAACACAAACAACCTCCAGGATAGTAGAGGTGATCATATTACATCATAATTATAGAGGTGGACCCTAACAACAAAGTTGTGATAGGTATTCTAGTTATTAATTCATTAATACTGAATGTAATTTTTTATTCTAGTTCTACAAATTTTTTGTATCTCACAAGTTTAGTAAAAATATTAAAACACCACCACAAAGCATGGAAGTAGAGATATCGGTGAAAATTTAAAATGGGGGAAATATTGCAACTAAAGTGTAAAACTCATACCATACCAACATATTTGGGATAAATTTCCCAATTAACCATTTCAAACTCCCTTTAATGGAATTATATTATATTTTTTTCATGGATTGGATTTCCTTATATAGATCCAACATAAATTTCTAATAGGAGGAAATCATGATTTATATTGCGAAACACCCTTTGATTCTATATAAGTGAAAGGAGGAGGATGAATTTTATTTAGTACCAACATCCCAAGCATGTATATTGTTAAATTATGATAAATTTTATCTTTCTCAAATCATTTAAACCAATTAAAATATCATCCTTTAAGACATGAACAATGTGATGGAATACACTGATATGTTTCACAAAGAATTGTTTGGATTTCCTACTATTTGAGATGTTGAATTTTAAATTGATCTTACACCTAAATCTTTTAAAATATCAAATATTATATATATAATGTATATTTTAGAACTTGAGGAGATAAAGGAGCAGCTACAGGAGAATCCTTATAAAGGCTTTATACACCCAAGTGTTTCACTGTGGTGTGCACCAGTCCTCTTCTTCAAGAAGAAGGATTGGTTAATGCACCTTTGTATTGATTATTGTGATCTCAACAAGATCATTATAAATAAAATGTATCATATTACATAGATTTATGATTTATTCGATCAGATATACGTAACCTAGTATTTCACTATGGTAGATCTTTGGTTGGGATATGATCAAGTAAAGGTGAACAAGGAGGATATACCTAAGACTACTTTTCATACAAGGTATGTGAACCTTGATTTAATAGTTATTTCATTAGGACTCATGAATTCTCCAAAAATATTTATGGAATTTATGAATAGAGTCTTTATATATTACCTCATCCAATTTGTGGTAGTCATTCTAAATGACATTCCTATCTACTCTAAAAGAAAGGAGGAATATAAAGAATATTTAAATATTGTACCAAGGAACTTGTAGGAATAAAATATGTATTAAATTTATAGTAAATGTGAGTTTTTTTTAGAGAAAGTAAATTTCCTAGAAAAATTAATCACATGTATAAGTATATTTGTGGATCATTGAAAAATTAGTGACAATTGAAGGGTGTACAATACCATCCTCTATGAAGAAAATCTATAGTTTTCTTGGATTATTTGGGTACCATATACAATTTGTGAGAAACTTATCATAATTTTCTTTCCCCTAACCAAGATAACTTGGAAAGGAGTCATGTTTTTCTAGAATTATGAATTTACGTAAATTTTTAAAGATCTGAAGAAGAGTAAAATTACTGCACATGTTCCCAAAATACCCACTAGTGGGGAATGATTTACGATCTACAATATTGAATATAAAATGTTATTGGGTTGTGTAATAATAAAAAATAACAAATTATTGGAATATTCCTCTTTCCAACTAAATATCCATGTGTATAACTACCCATATAAAGATCTATAATTGATTATAGTGATCTTTTCATTAAACATTTGGTGGTATTATCTCTATGGGTTGAGGTGTAATATATATACGGACCATAAAATACTAAATTTTATTTTAATTAGAAAGGAGATTAATATGAACCAACAGAGGTGGTTAGATCTGGTTAATGATTAATATTGTTCAATCCATTAACATCCTAGGAAATTAAACAAAATGGTAGATTCTATGAGTATGAAGGATCCATAAACTCTATTCATGATGTGGATTCTAAGTGATAAAATCTTCTTGTACGTGAAAAGGATAGATATGGTAATAATAAAAGGATTTTTATCTTAACTTTCTCAAGTAACTTCTCAATCATGTATTCTTGAGAGGATTAAGGAGGCTTAGAGAGATGATAAGTTTCTACTAAAGAAGGTAGCAGATATTTTGGATTTCAACTTTGTTAAAAATAGATTTAGAAGGTTTGGAACCCAAATATGTGTCTCATAAAAGCGATAAATGAAGAGGAAAAATTTTCATGAAGTGAATAGCTCATAATTCCTTATTAATCCATGAATCACTAAGATGTATAGAGATTCAAAGATACATTTCTTGTGGTATAACAAAAAAATGAAATATTGTACAGATTTTATATCAATGCTTAGTAATCCATCAAGTAAATTTTGTATGATATAAGTCTAAGGGTATGATTCAAATACTTCTAATAATATTATGGAAATGGGAAAACATAACCATGGATTTCATCAGAAGATTTCCCATGCCACTTAATGGTAATAATTATATCTGGGTGGTAATTAATCGCCTTTCAAATTTGTCACTTTTCCATTCTATCAAGGAATATTTCTCTCTTGACAAACTCACCAAGATATAAAAATATAATTAATATGAAAACATGAAGTGCCACTCTCTATTGTATCTAATTGATATATAAAATGTACCTTGAGATTTTCGATAATCCTTCAATAAGAAATGAATAAAGAACTAAGCTTAAGTACTTCTTAACACCCTTATATGGATGGTCTATCTAAAATGACCATTCAAACTCTAGAAGATATTATGAAATCATTTTCAATATATTTACAAGGATATTGGGATCAACACATTATCCTAGTGAAGTTTTCATATAACAACAGTTTCCATTCAAACATTCAAATGGAACCCTATAAGGATCTGTGTGGTAATTGGTTTTGGACTCTGACATGTTGGGATGAATTTAGAGAGTGGAAGCATATGGGACCTGATCTCATCCAAGAGATAACAAAGAAGGTTCAAACCTTTCAGGGTCATTTATAATCTACAAAAAAATTGATAGAAAATCTATATGAATAATCACTGATGAGACATGGAGTTTGATTTTAGTGATAAAGTTTTTGTTCATATATTACTATGTAATAAAGTCATGAGGTTTGGGAATAAATGAAAACATAGTTTAAGAAACATAATACCCTTGGGATCCTTAATCGTGTTTGAGTGGCAGCCTATCGACTAAGACTCTCATCCAACATATCTCAAGTACATGATGTGTTCCATGTATCCTTATTGAGAAATTTCATATCATAACCCTCACATGTAATAATTTTAGAGGTGTTATAATTGGAGAATTATCATTCATAGTAGGGGTAGTTAGTGAAAATTTAAGATCGTAGAGACGAAGTTCTACAAAGAATGGAATCTCATCTGGTCAATGTATTATGAAAAAATAAAAACATTAATCAAGAAACTTGAGAATAGAAGGAGGGGATGAAATATAAGTAACGTCATATATTCTAGTGTATGAAATGAAAATTTAAAGGGTCTCATTTTTTAAGAGTTCAATAATGTAACAACCCAAACTTTCAAAAATAAAAGTCCCTTTGGGGTTAAATTAAATTCTTTATTAAGTAATGAAGTTATAGAAAACACATGTAATTATTTGATTTTCAGGGAATATTATATCCTATTTGATTTAAAATACCATTAATCCTCATCACCCTTTATAATATATCCATTGAAAAGTGGTCTTATGATTATTATGTAATAAGGGTTATTAAAAATCCAGAGGACATTGACAAAGGAATTTGTGGCCTCGACTAGTAGGATTGTACCCTTTAAAGCCCATTTTTCTAAACTTATGAGGGAGGGAGAATATCTTTTATTTTCTCTTGACCAATATAAATTTGAGATTCAATAACTAAATCAAGAGGAAAACCATTTATGGGATACATTCAATCTCATCGAGATCACATCCCAAACTATTTTCACCGAACCACCCCAAGAAAATCTCACTGTCACAGACCTTAACCTTAGGGAATTCACTTTTGTAATAAAGAGATGTATATATTGACCCTAAAAATTTGAATATGTATATTTTATTTTCTATTTAATAATGATTATATTTATTCTTTTTTTATTTTACTTTACAAATGATTAAATAATGAGTTTGATAAAAATTAGATTTCAATATGATAAAACTCAAATTATATTTTTTAGGTAGTAAGAAATTACAATTAAGACATTCCTTTTGAATAATTCATGAATTCTAAAAATAAATTATATTGTAATAAAATATTATTATTTAATATTATTTATGAAGTATAGTTGATAATATAATTTTATGAATTCAAGAATAATTTTTATAAGGGTCAGAAAACTATTATTGTAAAAACCGATTATTTTTCAATAAATGGTGATTTTCAATTAAAGATTTCAATTCTATTATTTAAATATTTGATTAAATAAATAAAATTTTTGGATTTATCATGTTTAAATTATTCAATGGATAATTTTCCATAATTTTCTGAGATAGTCAATTTTTTGGGTTAACATTAAATACGGTATAAATATATTGTATGTATTATAAAATCATAATCACTGAAAAATTATGTAATATGTTCCATTAAATGTATAAACAACCAAATTTATAATTTTCCCATAAAATTATTTTTTTAGGATATTTTATTATTTTTATAAATCCTTCAAGAATCCTCCAAAACCTATACTATATATTAATGACTTAAAATCAATTATTTTTGAACATGACTCACTTCCACATCACTAGGGGTAATATTTTAATTATTTTAGTTCATTAACATATAAAATAAATAAATATGATTCTATTTGATACAAACCATCAGAAACAGCCTTGGTAAGTTTTATGGTTTTGATTACTTTTTTTGTATAGATTACAAATCCTATGTTTATGCAAAAATAAAGAACTCTCATATCTTTTCCTATATTAATTCAACCATGATCACATTTCACTTCACTAAAAAATGTTGGAGGATATCCTAACTCTATAATTCCCTCTTTATATCCCTTTCATGGTTCCCCATGAGCTCTCAATAAACTCCTTACAATATGTTGGAAACACTCTCTCAAGGTAAGGGATCATCTCCTTCTCCTCATTATTCAAGTACCATATTTATTTTGTCTTTTTATGTCCAATTAAAAATATTGGGATATATTTTTAAAAACCCCCCATACTATTTTTTTTATTTCAAAATTATTAGAGACCCCTTTCACTCTCATTAAACCATTTTATGAATCATTATGTACTGTCACTATGTTTCCAAAATTTTACAATGATTTTTTATGACAAATGATTATGAAATGAATTCTCAACCTCATTTACACTCAAGGGTGTTCACCTATATGTACCTATAATAATTTTATTGGGTAATTTTAGGTCATTAACCTGCAATCCTAAATTATGGGGTTCATATAGATTATATAAATTATTATTTTATATGATCTACATGACCCACTTATGCATGTACATCATATGATTATGATGGGTGCTCTTAAAAAGCGCTCCAATGCATTGGGTAATATTTTATTCCCATGAAATTACATGTACGGTCCATTTGAGGTTATTATAATCCCATTATGTTATGATTACTTGGTTTTTAACATTGACTTATTCTTATGATGTTATGTTTAATGTTGTTTCCACATTTCTGTGTTTCCTTTATGATATCATGTTATATCATGCCTCATGATTCATGATTATTATTCTCACCTCTTATGTTACATTTTTATACCTATTGGATAAAATGTATTTCATTAACCTAGGAAATTATTTTGTATTCACTTAATGAGATTTATAGATCGCCCCCTTTCTTATCTATGTCCCCAGGTTATCCGATGCGATTTGAGAGGAATAGTGTATTTTAAGAGCATGTTATGGATGTTTTCTAAAAAATTGTTATATACTTGTTTTATGATGTTATGTTATATACTTAATATCCCAAATACACTGGGTTTAACAATATTCTAGGTTGTATTAAGTGAAAAATTATGTAATAAATCGTTAATTAATGTGTAATAAAGATATGGGTTGTCCTATGTCAATTGGTTCCAAGTTATACATGAATATCTTTAATAAATTGAGAAGAATGAAACTTGGGAAATTATCTAGAGGTTAGAAGGGAAAAATATAAATGTAACTAAGTGTGTGTTCTATAAAAATCTTAGTGAACGTGATATGGTGACTCAAAACAAAACATGTTTAGTGTGAAAAGGTTATTATAGAATAATGTTATTTATGTTGATGAGTAATTTTCACTTGTTAGCCGGTTGGAAATTCTTTGAATTTTCATATAAATTTCAATGAAAATAGGATTCAAGGTGTATCAAATGGATTTTAAATCAACATTAATCAATAGAGTCATTGTGTTGGAATTTTATATTAAGAAACCTTATATATTTCTTGTGGATCAAGATGAATGAAAAGTTTATCAGATGAAGAAGAATTTATATATTCTCTAGCAAGCACTAATATTTTGGTATTCTATCCTTGATCAATAATTGAGAAATATTGGGTTCCATAAAGGAGGAGTTGATCAAATCTCAATGTCATTAAAGAGAATGATTAAAGGATATTGTTTATTATTTATGTGGATGGAATAACTTTTGGAGTATTAGATGATTTACAATGAAATTTATTTACAGAATATATGAGATGTGAGTTTGAAATACACATGATTGGGGAGTTAAAAAATTTACATGGTTTACAAGTAACTCAAGGAATGAATGAAAAATTTATCTCTAAATCAAAATACACCAAATAAATTCTTAAGATAAATATAATGGAAGATTCAAGGATGATGACAACATCTTTGGTATCTTGGATGATGTTATCAAGGTATAAAGATTGAAATAATGTTGATGTAATAGAATATAGTAAAATAATTTTAAGCCTAATGTACCTAATAGTGACAAGACCCAACATTGTAATTTCAACTTTTTAGGCCACATAGTACCGGATTTTTTCAAAGGAAATCCACATGATATCATTGAAAATAATTATTTTTTCATAAAAAACACAGTGTATTTTGGTTTGTTTTATCTTAAAACATCATAGCATGATTTATTGGGATACACTGATGGGAATTGGATTGGTTCAATGGATGATCTCAAGTAGACATCGGTTGATGCAATCTATCTTATAGGTTTGTTCATTTCTTCTATAAGGAAAAAGAAAGACAGTATATATCTTATAATTATGGAAGATGAATATATATATAGAAACTAAAAAAGAATGTACTCAATTTTTTTAAATGAAGTAACAACTTGAGGATGTAAGAGTTTATTTAAAATATCATATTTCAATTAATTGTGATAACATGAGTGAAATAAATAATATAAAATATCATTTAAATAATTCAAGTATAATGAACATAGAGATAAAGTAACATTTTATCAAGGGGAAATCTACGTAAGGGTTAGTGTAGTTGGATTCATGTCAATATAGAATCAGGTTGTAGACATCATGAAGAAGTCCCTACCCAAGGTTGATTTTGAGAGGCATTGGTTGGCTCTTCAAGTCTAATCATCTCTGTCGAACTAGATGGTTTAGAGAAGGGACCTTCACTCTCCCATGGTATTTTATATTTTTCTTAAATAATATAACTCTATTTCTTTTAATGACTACATTTTTTTCTCTTTTGTGAAGTTTTAGATAAGTGTGTTTTGGGTTCATTGAAAAAGGGGTAGAATTTTTACATAAGTTACGTGGTTAAATCTGAGAGAGTTTTTCCATGATTATAGAGGAAGAGAGTGTTATTTATTATTTATAAAGTTGTAAATATAATATAATAATGTTTTGGAAAGGGTAATATTACATGAATATTTATCAAGTGGAGAAACTATGAGGATTGTTGAAGAGCATGAGGATCAAAGTGGGTGTTTTTATGAGTATATTTTCATTTAAAAATTATTTTTCATGAAAATATTGACTAATGTGTGATTTGGTATTATGATTGGTGAATCATTAATAAAATATCTAAAGTAAATTGGTTTCTAACTATATATTTTGTCAGTTCAAAATTTTCTATATGAATAAGTGGTGAATCATTTTTGGAAGGGTTTTCAACAAACTCATAGGGATAGATTGTTAGAAAAATATCTTAATGCATTTTTGTATTTTTTTTGTTGACAATTATGGTGTGGAATACTTTAAAAGGTTCTTAAAAGTTCATGGGAAAGGAAAAATGAGTTGTGGAAGAATTTTTATGGAATTATATGATGTAATAGTGAGTTCCCAAGATCCAACATAAACAGTACACTTTGATTACCATGTCATGTATACAGTGAGTTATGTATGATGTACACTTACCAAAATTGTGTTGATATTTATGTGTCCACTATTTTCATGTTAATTTACATAGATTATATGTTGTGTATAAGGGTTATAGTAGTTCCCATGCTATAATGAGAACCTCAATATGCAATGACATTAATCTTAAACATATTTCCTATGGTCTAGATACATCATACAAACTAGACTCATATGATGTCTGAACATATGGTGCTGGGGGATCATAAGAATTGAGGCTTCTACTTATGAAGTTCTTACTTATTAATATCTAGTAGATGAGATCATGAGGATTGACATACAAATAGAAAAACCACATGTTTCAGGTTTCATTACTAGTTCCTATCTGTGAACTCATGGAATGGTATCCTAACATGAGATTATTATTAGTTTATACCATTACATCATTCATTTTGATGCATGATTAAAACAATGGAATTGATTTCGTATCAAGGTATATTACATTGGGTTCATCATTGGGGGTATGGAATTAATTTAATAATAAAGATATAATTTATTACTTCTAAAAGGTAGTGATGTCTTGGGACTAGTTGATCAAGATTGAAGTGTTGTCACTAAATACAGGGTCATGGTAGAAGAATATAAGTATGTCTAGTTTGTTTAACAAACAATCAAGAGAGAAAGGATGAGTACATGAAGTGTTCATCCGAATTTATGAGTTATCATGAGACAAATATATTATATTACATGATGTGTGTTCATTGGAAATCTTATCATTGCTATAACATTTCCTTATCTCTATAGGGGCCTTTTTAGGTTGTTAGACTCTAATTCTGGTCTATAAATAGTATTTTATGCTTTCAAGATAAGGTCCTAGTAGTTTACACACTTATCATATTCAAAATTTTGGCATATTATGATTAATAGAATTATAGTATCTAGAAGTCCCCACAACAGGGTCTGAAAGATGTTTGCAAATATACAGTCTCTAAGAAATAAATAAATTCATATTATTCAAGTTTAAAATAAATAGTATTGAATTTATTTCTTAAAATTATTCAAAATTAATTAAGTGGATACATGAGAAAATATTTTACAAAAAAATATTATTATAGTATTAAAGGTCTATTTAATATTTGTAGGAATATTGAGTCAATTTAGTGGTTAATTTTTATCACGTAATATATTTATCATATTACAAGTGAGTAAAATATAAATTTTATTTATGACTTAGTAAATCACTCATAGGATGTCATTTATAGCTAATTTAGTTGGTAAAAAATATCTAGGGGTTGGGGATCCATTTTCATGTATTTTAGAAACTAACTATATAAAGAGAAGGGGGGTCTCATGAATAGTTCTATTCATCCCATTATTTTAAGAGCCTCTCTCTCTCACTTCCTAGAGAGAGAAGTAGTCATTCTATGAAATCGATCAATGGTATCCTTGACATAATGATGGAATGGTGTGGCGGTGATCATAAAGACATCAAGTTCATTAAAAAATCTCCATTATATCACCCAAAATTTGATTAAAAACATTCTCGTAGGCTTTATAATCACTTGTGGATGGCATAGAGAGATACATATTTTGTTCCTTTGAGAAATGGTCACTGGTGATGAATGGTTGACGAATACCACTTCATATTAAACAATGTTATTGTTCATTTTATTTTTTTTCTAAAATATTTTACATGGGATCCTCATACCATCGTAATGGTATATACATCATTATATTCGATGTAGTTATTCCATTCGGGGATGAAAAAATTTAAAACCGCATCCCATATACTTCAACTGCACTCTCTGATACCTTCATTATATCAGTTGATTCTACAAGACAAGATCCATATTGTGACACCCTATCTAATGTTGCGATGTTAGTTCCTAGGAAATGAAAAAGGTTTTAACTTACCTGTATATGTTAGATTCTTTTGAATCATTAGTTAAAGTCTTTAAAATCATATGTGAGGTTTTACACTTTATCACTAGTAAAAGAATATAAGTTATATCATGACACCATAGGTCATGTTGTGTCTTATCTATAGAAGATGAACCTACTATAAAAGTTGGTATCATGGGGAATAGTCATTCCGTGATAGGTTCCTATGAGATTTTGGATCTAAGATTTTTAAAGATAATTGAGTAGGTCCCACTGTGGGATCTTACACTGTAATGACCCAGTCTTTTTGAATGATCTTTTTTTCCTAAAAATGTTTGTTATATTATATTATACATAAAACCCCATAACTATTTAATAATGAATTTAATATAAAGTGAAATTTGACCATTTTGATTCAATCGTTATATGACCATTGATCAATTATGACTATTTTTAAATATGAATGTTGGAAACTATACTCTTGGTAATTATTTTAACCTTATAATTAGTGTTTATAATTAAAAAAGGATAAATGATAATTAATGAAAAAAGGAGAAGCCATGGCCTCAACCAGTAGAGTCATGATGTATGAAGCCGATTTTTTAGAACTTGAGAAGGAGTTAGATTCATTATGGTTCACCCATTACCATTCCCAAGCCAAGATTCAATAAGTGAATCTTGAACGAAATCTCTAACGAGAGAAGTTCAAGTAACTAGAAATTAACACTTTGTCGATGTTAGCTAAGTCACCCCCAGAATTTATCACCATCACACACCTTACCCTTAAGTCATATGCGAGTGTTATAAGAGGTTATATTTCTAGGCCTTTTTTACTTAATTTTTAATTACTTTGCATAAATAAATTTTTTATTCCATTAATTCTATTGTATGACTATTTTTTCTTAATAAAATATAGGTTTAATTGATATGGAATTTGATAAATTTTCTTTTCAGACCCAAATTGTACTTTTAAGATATGATATAAATTATTATAATAAACTAAGGTATTATTAATAATATTTATTTGAATTAAATAGTTTGAAAAAATACTTTTATATAAATATAAATTATAAAAAAATTTATTATTTCTTTAAAAAAATATAAGTGTCAGAAATTTTACTATGCATTTTCAACCCAATATTTTTTTATTAAATAATGATTTTTATAGTTCGAATTTAAATTTATCATATTTAGATAATTATAATGATAATAAATTATTTTTTGAAATCAGAATTGTGAATTAATTTAGGGTGAATTTAAAAGAATTTTTGTAAAATACTTTATTATTTCCTAAATAGTAAAAATACAGTTTTTGGTTTTTGGTCTATTTAATGACTTCATAATTATGTCATGATGATTTAATAATTATTTTTCAACAATAAAAAACTCAAAATATGTTATTTTATTAATATAAAGTATTCTAATATATTTTAATCAATTTTCAAGCATATAATTTACTTTCTACGGTCTAAAATAGAAACTTTAAATTTAAAAACAAAAAAAATTGTGGAAACATTACTTTTCCATGCCAAAAGAAATAATATAATATGATTATCAGTTATTTTGTATTAAAAATAACATAAAATATATCCCATATTTCCAAAACCATGGGCAAACATGATGGTAAATCCCATGGTTTTTTATTTACCACAATCTATATTTCCATGGCCTAGATTTGGAAATTATTAAATAAACCCCCCACTTTTTCTATAAATACCAAACCATTTATCCATTTACATTCACTCAAAATACATAATCCACAAATTTATAGTGTTTTTACCTCCCAAGGAGCACCCCCCCCCTCCAAGGTTTCCTCAATCCCCCAAGGTCTCAATCCTCGCGTTTTAAGAGTAACTCTTCATGGTAAGGGAATTGTTCTTCTTTTCTCTTCAATTCAAGAACCGATTTTTTGTATTTGTATTCTAAATGTTATGGTTAATCTCTTGTTACCATTTTTATTATACCCTTACTTAAAAATTATTATATATCAATGGGATAACCTTGTCCCCTCTCGTTTTTTCCTTTTCTAAATCTACATTTTATACCCATTATGCTGCAAATTTACTTCTCAAAATTTCCCTCTTCTCCTCAAGAAATTATTTTTTATATTTTTTTGTGAATACTCAAGACTCTTTATTTTCAATGGTTATTCAACTCTATGTAAAAATTATTAATTTTATTTTGTTATTAGTATTCATGGAATCTACTTTCCCTTTCTCTGTGCTGAAAAGTACTTAATGATAATGTTTTAAGAACTTTTGAAACACCGTGATTTTGATAGGAAACACATTTTTTTCTCCAAGAGTTATTTAAGAAATTTTTTACTGTGATCTATGTGGGTCACATTAAATAAGATATATGAAAGTTGTTCCCTTATAGTGCTCCAATGAATTTGGTAAATAATTTCATCTCTAGATATGACATGTTTTACGGTACAATGGTGAATAACCATGGTAATTTTCATTTATGAAACCTTGGTGATTAACCTTGGTGGAAAGGTTATGAATGTATAAATTAAATTTTTTAGCCACATTTACATGTTATGACTCATGTTATTTTTATTATTATATGCTATTTTTCTATTTCTCATTCTATAGTGATATTCCTTATGTTCTTATTGATATTTCTGAAGAATATATGTAAATTGTTTCCCTTACTGGGCCTCATACTCACCCCTTTCCTTTGATGTATGTCCCCAAGATATGAGATGTAGTAAACGTACTTAGGTTGAATCCAGGAAGAATAATTTCCATTGTATTAGAATAATATTTTATGTTTTCATGTATTATGTTACTTATTTTCGAGAAAATAAACTTTAAAAGATCTTTTTTTTGTGCCAGGTAATGAAAAATTTAGGAAATAAAAATTTTAGATTCCATAGTTTGTATCAAATTAGGGTTTATTTTGTGGGAAAATTAGGATTTTAAATCTTTATTAATAACCCCATGTAAAATTTTAATTATAGTAAAACATCCTGGTATTTTGGTGAAGAATTTAGTACATGTTATCCAAGAAAAAAAATACCTATATGGATACGAACAAGATGATGTGGATCTAGAACAGATGTATATAGGGGTGACACCAAAAAACTACACATTGATCTAGACTCAAATGGGAACTGGTTCACAACAATGTGCCTAGTTTTACTTTTGTTTTGAAACTTCTTGAGGATATATTTGGTTAATCATAATATTTTTATGAACCATTATGAAGGATTTACAGACAATGTATATTTTGTTAAATAATAAGACATTTTATCATGATTCTTTAAGACATAAAATTTCTTTATAACTGTAATATTCTAAAAATAATTAAGTTTCTCATTATGTTTTTATTCGTCTAGAAAATGGAATGAAATATTAGGAACCATGTAAATGATGATCTCAGTGGGCCATGCACTGTAGAACCTCTGATGGATGCCAGAATGGAAAACATAATGAGAATAATTAATAAACTAACTCAATTTATGAATAATAAATTTAATCAAGTCAAGAGACTATATTCACCTCAAAGTTAACAAATTTACATTAGTTCCTTCATGCATCTATAACCACCTACTTTTAGTGGATCTACATACCTATTGATTGATAAAAAATAGATAAGATCTATAGAAAAGATATTTTATGTTCTCTGTTGTTTAGAGCAAGAGAAAGTGACCCTAGTTGTTTACCACTTAGATGGATAAGATGATCATTGGTGAAAATTAATTAAAAAATTAATCTAAGAATGGAGATTGATTCTATGGAGTGGGAATAGTGCAGGTGAATCTTTTTCAATAAATATTTCCCCCATTAAATGCAAACAAAAATGGAGAAGGAATTCCTAGATTTAAAGAAGAAGTAAAATGAATACGTGAGAAGTTATGAGATGAACCTTATGATAATTTCTCATTAAACCTCTAGATTTTTTATAGATCCTAATATAAATGTTGATATATTCTTAAGTGGACTAAAATCCCATCTACAAAATAATTTAGACAATCAAGACTATGATAGTTATAATGAGATAGTGTAGAGTGATATGATGGTTTAACTGGAGTTAAGAGAGATGAAATGGTCACATAAATTGAATGAAAAGAATAGATATTTGGATCCCAAATTAGGGAGGAACATTAATCATAGAATAGGAGTAAGGAAATTACAATTTTCCACATGTAACAAATGTGGGAAGATGCATTCAAATAATTTTTTACTCGAATGTGGAAAATCTTACAAGTGTGGAAGATATGTTCATATATCTTGAAACTGTAATAGTGAGTTTAAGAATAAAATTCTCAACACTAATGAAAATGGAAAAATGGTGCAGGCCCATCCTTAAGTCTAATGATTTAAGTGTGGAAAACTTAGGTACTTTTCCAATCACTATTAAAATCAAAAATTAATGGAGAGGAATCACTACAAACCTCATCATAGGCCAAGGGATAAAGGTCGTGCATTTTCTATTATGATAGCTAAAGTAAAATCTCCAAGTGAAGTGGTGGTAGGTACTCTCAGTTTTCTCTCAAAGTAGGAAAGTTCTTTTTTTACTCTGGTTTTACACATTCCTTTATTTCCTCCATGTTTGAAAAGAATATAGAATATATCCCTGAATTTCTAGAAGTATATTTATCAGTCAATAATCCTAGAGGGATTATATAAGAATCAAAAGTATATAGAAACTCTATTATTGACTTTGGAGATCATAATATCATCGCAAATGTGGTATTAATTACCATTACAGAATTAAAAATTATTCTAGGGATGGACTGAATCTCAAAGTATAATTCTTAGATCAACTGTCAAAGTAATGAAATCTTAGTAGACTTGAATGGAAAACCTAAATCTATTTTAAAATGAGAGATATTATGACCTAATATTTTACTAGAAGCACCTCCCCTTGCCTTTTTTTATGTAGATGATGAATAAAGAGGAAGAAGTAAATTAAAGTGTAAGAATAGAAAACAACCCCATCATTTTGGAATACATTGATGTATTCCCTAAAGAGTTACCTATATGTCCCTTATAAAGAGAGGTGTATTTATCTAGTGAACTCATATCTAGATCCAAGCTAATATCAAAGACCCCATATAGAATGAAAAATGTTGATCTGGAGGAATTAAAGAAACAGTTTCAAGATCTTTTTCCAAAGGGGTTTTCCAACTAAGTGTGTACCCTTGGGGATCATTAGTTATTTTTGGAAAGAAGAAGGATATATCAATGTGTTTATGAATTTATTATAGAGAACTTAATGGGATCATAATAAATAAGAGTACCATCTCCCAAGGTTTGATGACTTATTTGAACAGCTTCATGGGGCTTATTTCTTCTCTAAGATTGATCTTTAAACTGGTTATCATTAATTGAGGGTGAATAAAGAAGATATTCCAAATACCATCTTCCAATCAATATATGGGCATTATTATATTTTTTTTTATTCCCTTCAACTTCAATAATTATCCTTATATATTTATTTATTTTATGAATATAGTTTCAAGGACTACCTTGATAATTCTATGGTAGTTTATATTGATGATATTATGATATATTTTAAAGGTCTTGAGGAGAATTAGGATCATATAAAGATTATATTGAAAAATACGAGGAAGGAGATGATATTTAGAAAATTCAAAAATATGGATTTTGGTTATGAAAAGTTGAATTCATGAGGCACATTGTAACCAATGAATGAATCTTAGTTCACCCTTCCAAGATAATGGTTGTAGAGGAGTGGAATCATCTTATAATAGTTAATAATATTTGTAGCTTCCTTAGTTTAGAAGTATATTATATGAGGTTTTTGAAAAACATTCCATGGATTTCTAATCCACTAATGAAGTTAACTCAAAAAGTGGATATGTTCACATGGACAAAGGAGTGTGAAGAAAGTTTCCAAGAGCTAAATAATAGATTGGTTACTACATGTGTGTTAATTATTCAATCTATCAGAGAAGGATTTGTTATTTTTAGTAATGCATCTCTAAAAGGGCTTGAGTGAATCCTCATGAAAAATGAAAATGTTATTTCTTATGAATCTAGACAGTTAAAGCCTCATGAGAATAATTATCATATGCAATAATTGGAGATAGTTTTGTTTATTTTTTCTCTAAAAATATGGAGGCACTATGTTTATGGGGTGAAATTTTATATATACATAGGCCACAAAAGTTTGAAGTATAATTTCATGAAAAAATAATTTAACATGAGACAGAGGAAATGGTTGTAACTTCTTAAAGAATATGATTTTCTAATTCATTATCACCCTAGAGGAGAAAACAATGTCATTGATGCATCAAGTAAGAGAGACCCTATTATTTTGGAGATGATGAGGATTTAAAGATATTCATTGATCAAGGACCAATTAAGGTTGTACATGGAAATATTGAGGGCAGGGACATCATAAATTCAATACCTAATGATTTATAAACTGTTATTACTAGAGAAGATCAGGAAATATAAAGTAAAAGATCCTTTTTTATAAAATAAGATAGGGTATGTGAAGAAGGGGAAGTTTCATGAGTTCAATATTGATCAAGAAGGTGTACTAAAATTTCATACAAGGATATGTGTTCCATATATTCCAGAAATAAATAATTATATGAGGGATAAATCTCAAATGTCAATATTATCTTTACGTTTTGGAAGTACTAAAATCTATAGGGACATTCATGATCATTATTGGTGGGATAACATGAAAAATGATATTTTTGACTACACTACAAGGTCCTTGGTGTGTCAACAAGTGAAAGCAGAGCAACAGCTTGCTAAATGGGGTATTGAAACCACTACCCATACCAATATGGAAGTGGGAAAATATCACAATAGGCTTTATCACTGGTCTCCTGTGAACATCCAATGGAAGCAATGTTATATGGTTTATAGTGGACCAACTCACCAAGACTTTCCATTTTATCAATATTCATGAAGGTTTATCTCTTGAAAAACATTCTAATATTTACGTGAAGGAAGTGGTGAGGCTTTATGGAGTTTTAATTTTTATTGTCTCTAATCATTACCCAAGGCTTACATCAAAATTTTGTAGAAGTATTCGGCATGATCTAAGTACAAAGTTTAATTTTAGTATGGACTATCACCCCCAAACTGATGGAAATTTTGAAAGGACTGTTCAAACACTTAAGGACGTACTATGAACATGATAAATAGAATTCAAATATAGATGGGATCGACATCTCCCATTAGTTTATTTCTCATACAAAAACATATTCCACTCAATTATTCAAATGGAAAAATATAAAGATCTATATAGGAATCAATGTAGAACTCCTTCTTGTTCGGATAAAGCTAGTGAGAGAAACCTTCTTGGGCCTTATCATGTGTATGAGATAATAGAATAGCTTCATGCCATCCAACAAAATATAAAGGCATCTCATAGTAAGCATAACAACCATGTTGACAACCATCGAAGGGTCTTAGATTTTTGTGTTGGTGACAAAGTTTTCCTTCGAATATCACCATGGAAGAGAGTCATGCGGTTTGGTAAGAAAGGGAAGCTTAGCCCCGGTTACATTAGACCCTATGAAATCCTTGATCACATAGTTACAATGGCCTATCGGCTAGAAATTGCACAAAATCTATCTCAAGTTCATGATACATTCCATATATCTCTCTTAAGGAAGTGCATACCTGACCCTTTATATATACTGAATCTAGAGGTGGCACAACTAGAACATGACCTCTCTTCTGAGAAGAAGTTAGTGGGGATCATTAATAATAGAGAAAAGGTTATATGAAAAAATAGTAATCATCTAGTCAAGGTGTTGGGAATAAAATATAAATATGAAGAAGAAATATGGGAACCAGAGGAGAGAATGAAACTAAGTACCCATAACTATTCTCAACTGAGAGAACGAGTTGAAATTTCAAGAGTGAAATTTCTTAAGGGTGGAATAATGTAATGACCCAGACTTTTTGAATGATATTTATTTCCTAAAAATTTGTGCTATAATATATTATACACTTCAAAACCATATCTCTTTAATAATTAATTGAATATAAAGGAATGTGTGACCATCTAGATCTGACCGATATATGACCAATGGGAACTATACTCTTGGTAATAATTTTAACATTATAATTAGTGTTATTAATTAATAATGAAATTGGATAATTAATGTGGAAAGGAGAAGCAACGGTCTCAACAAGTAGATTCATGCCATATGAATCCCATTTGTCAGAACTTATGAGGGAGGTAGCATCCTTAGGGATCTCCCATGACCAAGACCAAGCTAATCATTAACAAGTAAATCTTGAATGAAATATCCTATGGAAAAAGTTCAAGTTAGTGGAAATTACCACTCAGTCGATGTTAGTCGAGCCGCCATATTAATTTATCTCCATTTTACACCTTAACCTTAAGTCATACGTGGGTCTTATAAGGGGTTACATGTCCTGTACATAGTTACTTTAGGTGTAATTAATTTGTATAAATAAAATTTTTATTCTAAAAATTATGTTTTAAGAATTGTGTTTCTTAATAAAATATTGGTTTAATTGAGATGGAATTTGATAAATTGACTTTTTAGACAGAAATTATACTCTTCAGAAAAGATATAAATTATTATAATAAACAAATATATTATGAGTAATATTTATTTTAATGAAATATTATGATAAAAATAATTTTATTTAAATATAAATCATAAAATAATTTTCTTATTTCCTTAAATATTTTTTAAGTGTCAAAAATTTTACTATACATATTTAACCCGATATTTTTTAATAAATACAAATTTTAATAGTTAAAAGTTGTTTTTATAATATTTAAATAATTATTATGATAAAATAAACATTATTTTTGAAATAATAAAATAAAATTTTGGTTAGGGTGAATTTATGATACTTTTCTAAAGTAATTTATTTTTTCATGAATAGTAAAAATACAGTGATGTTTTTGATATGTTTAATGACTTCATAATTATTTTATAATTATTTAACCACAATAAATGAATAAAAATATGTTATTTTAATAATATATTTTATTTTAGTATATTTTAATCAATTTCCAATCCTATAATTTACTTTCCAAAGTCTAAAATGGAAACTTTAACATTAAAAACATTATTTTCTGGGAACTTTATTATTCCATGCCATAAGAAGTAATATATTATTATTTTTGGTTATTGTGTGTTAAAATATCATAAAATATTTCCCTATTTCCAAAACCATGGTCAATCCCATGGATTTTCATTATTCACAACTTATATTTCCAAGACCTATATTTTGAAATTATTAAACAAACCATCCACTTTTACTCAAAATACCCACGCATTTATCTATTTAATTTCACTAAAAATTTATACTCTATGAATTTGTGGTTTTTTACCTCCAAAGGAGTCACCCCAAGGTATCCTCAATCTTTCAAGGTCCTAATCCTCAAATTTTAGAAGTAACTCCTTAAGGTATGGGAATTGTTATTATTTTCTCTTCGATTTGAGAACCTCTTTTCGTATATGCATTCTAAATATTGTGTTTACCTTCTTATATTACCCTTATTATCAAAATATTATTTCCAAATTATTTTTTATCAGTGGGATTACCTTTTCCCTTATCATTTTACCCTTTTCTAAAATCACATTTTATTCCCGTTATGCTATGGGATTTACTTCTCAAAATTTCCCTCTTCTCCTCCAGAAATTATCTTTTATTTTTAATTTTTGAATACCCAAGCCTCTTTTTTTGAAAGGGGATTTAACTAGATGTAAAAAAAATTTATTTTATTCAGGTATTGAAATTCATGAAACCCACTATCCCTTTACGTGGGATGGAAATGACATAATGATCATGTTTTTAAGCACTTTTGAAACTCCATTATTTTGATATGAAACCCGTTTTTCATTCTCTATGAGTTATTTATGAAATATTTTATTATGATATATGTGGTTAATATTAAATAAAAAATATGAAGGGTTCATTATGATATCTCTCTAATGCATTGGGTAAAAAATTTAATCTCTAGAGATGACGTGTTTTTATGATACCATGGTGAATAAACTTGGTAATTTTAATTTATGACACCTTGGTGATACGATTATGTATGTATAAATTAATTTTTGTATCCACATTTCCATGTTAATAATCATGTTATTTTTATTATTATATTCCTCTTTTTCCATTTCTCATGTCATAATGATATTCCCCATGTTCTTATTGGTATTCCTTGGGAATATATGTAAACTGTTTCCCTTACTAGGTTTTATGCTCAACCCTTTCATTTTATGTATATACCCCAGATATGATATGTAGTAAATGTACTTAGGGTTAACCCAAGAGGATTCCTTCCAAGTGGATTAGAATAATGTTTTATATTTTTTTGTATTATGCTCCTGATTTTCTAGAAATTAAACATTAAAAGATCCTCTGTTTTGTACCATGTAATGAAAAAATAATATAATAAAAAAGTGGGATTTCATATACACTACATCATGTGTTGTTTTAAAGATGAAAATATAACAAAATCTTTTGATTTATAGGATTATTTGTTATAGAGGTGATAAGAATATGAATGGTTATTTCCTTAATTCCATAAGAGAATACAATGTATCGCATCATGGGGATAATCATAATGGTATAATGAGGATGAGGCTAGTTTTGGTGGTTCCATCATTGTAAATGTGTATACCTTTACAATACATTTTTTATTTTTTTAATAAGCCATATTTTGGTTAGTGGGACCCATACAAATACCTCCATAAATGATCCACACCTACCCCAAAATCAACATATGTTAAACAAAATTAAAAATTCAAAAACAAACTTAACTTTGGACCAAGAACCTCCATTGATGCCTTCCAAAAATCTATAATTTTCAAAATTAAAAAAGAATTCCATCATCATCCATATGAGATAAAAAATCCTTGAAATCCTTTACCTCGAGTCACACACCATCGGCCGCCCAATATGCACCACACGCAAACACCACCTAACGTGCACCCTATCACACTGAAGCCCCATTGTCGCAAAAAAAAACCAGAATATCGGTGATATTCAACCAGCATCTTCCATCTTTGTCAACAACACATCATACCTAGATTCAAATTTCAACCAACATCATCTTCCTCGGACAGCTAAACTTCTCACCTCACACCCTGAAAATCTAACTCATCACCTCACCTTCGCTGGAGAGACACATCACTGTCAGCATTGATGTCACCATCAGCCACAACTATAGGTCCCAACTTCACAACACTCGTCCTCCCCATTTGAACTCCATTCCAAGGTTAAACACCGTGAAAGAACATAAAAAAAGAAGCAGAAACACATAATGGATATGTCGTGAAAGGAAAGAACATAACTGAATCTAAAACGAAATCTTGAGGAAGAATAAGTTCAATATTGTACCTTATAAGGAAGCTAAGGATCACAATGTGATGTTGGTTCTCACATTGTGATAATGTAGAGTTAGGGGAATTCCATATTTATATATATTTTAATTTTTAGTAGGGAAATTAAGGAACCTAATGGGTGTTTTTTGACCCATTATTAAGAAGGTTATTTTGATAAATTCAACCCACTTACCAAAACAGGATTGATGATTTGTTTAGAGGGTGCTTTGGTTATTCTATGATGATATAAGATATATATTTCTCATTGTTAAAGGAAAACGTTTCATGGATATATAGACACATAAATGGGAGGGAAATCCAAGAGAATGGGAGGAGTTCTAGGCTTTAACTGGAATTTTAGAAAAGGAATTACATGATGATTATTTTTTTAGAAGATCATGGATTTCATCAGTGGATTAAAGTGATGAAAAATTAATAGACCACTGTTGGTGTAAACTCACTCTTTTTCTACGAATATCAAGAAAACAACACCCATATAGGTAATGAGTTGTTTGGGTGGTTTAAATAATTGAGTTATTTATTCTATGAGGGTTGAAAACCTAGAGGTTCAGTGTAGTCACTCTAAATTTTAACCAATAAGTAGTGTGCTTAGTACTTCAGGTGTGTGATGCATCACAATAACATGCTTCTTATTTTAGCCTAATTTGGGTGAACCAAGTAATATTTTGTATTTACCTCTATTTTTTCCTTATTTATTTATTTAAATTCTTACGAAAAGGAGTTTTATTAAGAAAAGAGGAGAAAGACTATTGGTGAGGGTCATTTTTAAAAGATTGACATATCATGATTCACCCCCACCCCCCAAGGATATTTACCTCATCTGGAATCAACAACTTATAGTCTACACATATTGTTCTACATTGATGATATGCCTGCATGCGTTGTTGAAATATGTGTGGGATGTGGTCATATTATAATTGTATTATTTTCCCAAACTTCACTTGATACTAGAGAGTAGTATATCAAGAGTCTAGAGTTGATCCCATTGGGAACATAAGTTGGCACTTACAACCTATAGCTTGGGACCTTTTGATGTAGTATTCTTTTTAAAATGGTTCATATTGGGAATGTTAATTCTATGGAGTTGATGGTTTTATTCAATAATGATAGAGGGTTTAGGATAAATTATAGGTATCTATAAGAAGGGTGATCTTAATTATAACATAGTCTAATACTAAGGTTTATGATATGAAAAAAGTGCAGGTTGCTAGTTGATTTTGGTCAAATAACTTTGTTCTTCCTAAAAGGTAACTATTCCTTGATCCGGAAATAGTAAAAACCTAGATGCATTAAGTTTGGATTCTAAGGAAGAAAGTAATTTAGGCAATTTGTCACAACCTAATCTACTCAAACCATAATAGGTTCCTTCACTTAAATATCTTGTGGTCAGGGATGTTCAAATGAATTGGATATAAAAATATTATTTATCCTCATTAATGATTTTTAAGGGTTCCAAATTGAGAATTAAAGATTTATTAAATTTTGATACACCTAGTCTAAATCCCTACCCTATGTATCTTAGCTACTCATGGTAGGAATGAATGAAATAAAATGGAAAATAAACCTTATTCTCAACATGCTAAGAATGATCAAATTTTAAATGGATAACACACATGAAATGATTTAGATTCACTTAATGGGATTAGCATGGAACCAAGATTATGAAATTTCAATCAAAATATAATTAACTACTTACTTAAAATGAGCTCAAAAATGAATAAAACATGAGTTCATCGATGATTGATGATGAACGAAGGTGGCGATGCAAAAAGGGGTGAAGGCAATGTTGAAACACAATCCAAGATGCTTGTAATAAAATAAAATAATTAAAAGAGACAAAAAATTTGAGTTTGGAGGAGAGGTAATCGAAGGGAATAAGAAATTAATATAAAACATATAATTTCTTAGCTCTGGAAGCTCTCTAAATCCATTTCCAGGATAGTTTATTTATAGGAGAAAATTTACATGATGTGTAATGAGATTCAAGTTGTGTAATTCTAATCTTTGTACTTCTCCTTGAATTTTGAATCTATGTGTATCTTGCATGTATCTCATTTGATATTTTATGATTTGACTCATCGCATGTCATGTATCTGAGACTCATGATGTATATCATCTTTCCATCCATATCTTAAGTGTGAATTTCTCATTTAAAGGGTTCAGAAAATGTATTTGACACTCAAGACATGTAATGGCTCTTCCCCTTCCAATCATTGTGAATTGATTCAAGACTTCCTTCATGACTTGGATTAGGTTTTGAAACTCTACTACACATCGTGTAATGAGGTTTCATGATGTATAATAGGTGAATTCTACTCTTTTTCTTCATTTTTCTCCATTTAAACCTTGGAATCCTCATTTTTCAAAAACTAAGCACATACCAAGCACATTATCAAATAAATCATCAAAAAACACATTAACAAAATGATAGTAAAAATTATATATGATTTCAGATTATCAAACCACCCTGCACTTGAAAAATTGATTGTCTTATGGAAAAATGGTCTCAATAGTTATTTCAAAAAGATAAGAAATTTTTAAAATAGGAAACAGTAATTATGTCCAAGAAACTAAAATTAAGTGTAAGCGGAAAAGGATAGTATCCAGAATCATCTCTACATAAAAATTATTCATTCCTCATGGAACAGTTCTTTAAACAAATTATAATATTTTAATTACATTCTCTTAACTATTCCACGAATTCTATACCCATTTTTAATTTACCTCACAATGAATTTTCTCTCATCACTTGGGGTAAAATGAAATTAATGTTTTTCTCATACCCACAGTTCAAGCTTCTAACCATAGGCTTTTATTGGTTCTATCATCTCCACTTTATAAAGACACGTACAAAATTTATCATGAGGGATTCAACAATTGGGTTCTAATGACTCTAAGGATCTGGGTAGGTGGGTAAATAGTTAAAATCATTCTCAAAAAGGAGGGTTAGCAGGGAATTATAATGCATAAATGTTATGAAAAGTGAAATAAAATGACTCCTCAAAGCTAATCAATTCTTCACTCACAGCATCTCAGGTTGGATCCATATATATGTCAAGTAATTTCAAAAAGGGTATCATGTTCCATTCATTTTTCTTTGGTGTTTTTATTTATCAGAGGTCATGTCTATAGTAGATCTCATATCTATCCCCTAACCACATATTATCCTTCATGGGATTCATCGGTTTGTAAATGGTGATTTTTTACCTTCCCAATACAAAACCCAAGTCAATTTTTTATTTTCGTTTGTATTTTACAAAGGACCATAACAGAAGTTAAATGCTACGAAGTATAAATGGATCTCAACCAAATAGTCTGATGAGTAACACCATACTACTCTAGAGTAGAATTATCTCATGCTGTCTAGAAGAGTCCCCCACACTTTTTCAATAGTAAGGTTATGAATTACATAAAGAGCGGGGTAGGAAGGGATAATCGTATTAGAATAGATTCATCCTAAAAATGTAATTCATGTAAATTATGGGATTAATTAAGGAAAGATGAAAGGCGGTTATCAATAAAAAGTGGCTCAAAAAAGATTACATCAATCATTTTAAAATTGTACATGTTCAGTCATAGCCTCAATAAGATCCCAATGCATGTTCTGATAGGTTAATATGTCTTAGGTATGTATAAAGAAATGTTCTCAAAAAAGGATATGAAATTGCGGTCATGGAATCCTTTTGGGTGATGAGAATAAAATAAAGAAACTGGCTATTAAAATGGGTATAAAACCAAGTAGTAAGTCAATTAACCATAAATTTAAAAATGATGAATTTGAATTAGATATCTAAGCTCATAAATCATTCTAACAATCTAAATAGATATAGAACATGGATTCTAACAATTCCTACCTTGACTTTTTTTATTTAAATGGGCATAATGTTTTTTCAAGTTTAAATCATGCTTCCAATTTTGAACAATGTATCCTAGATAGATAAGAACATGTAATAATTCAATTTTATCGAAATTTAAAGTCAACCACCCCCCTGCACTTATAAGAATATAATGTCTATACTGTCCATAGAATTCTTGTGGGGTGTTATTTCAAGTAAATCTATTTAAAAATGAAATGTTAGTTGAAAAAATTAAAACTAAGGGAATCGAGATCTCCCTATTGGAATTGGAATTCTAGGAGGAAATTTGGTTTCCTTTTTTATGAATCTTGGTCACATGAAAAATGGGTTAGAATGAAATTCCTACACTAGATGAAACATTAGTCCACTGGTTGAAAACATTGATAAGTAGAATAAAATTCAGGTGCACAAAATGATGGACAAGGGAAAAAAATTATTTATATTCATAATATTTTTACAAAAAGATTAAAAGGGACTCAAAATAAAAAATAAAAAGACTTTATCACGATCACTAAATCTAGAAAATGATAAAATATGGGTTTCCTCCCATAAATCACTAACAAAATGTCTTTAGTTGGAAGAATGGACCAAAATGTCCTACAGTGTGGTCATTCAGATCATTTCCTCATCTTAAATTTAAAGCTATTATTGTTAGTGTCTTCTAGATCATGGGGTCACATGACTAGATTGATGAATTTAGGGGAAGCATGATCATGAATCGGATGTGGTAGGAATAGTATGATAGCTTGAGGAGGTTGATGATGTGTATGAATTTCCAAGGAAAGTTACTGAAGTTGATATTATATTTTATCCATGCACTGATTCACTCTTCAAACCAAAATAGATGTTCATATCATTCCATCGACAACCATATATGACATAGACGATCTAGACACGGCTATTATAAATATGAAAGATATGAAAAAAAAATCCAATTAGAAGTGACACAAAATCAATTCAAATATAAAAATAAGCAGTATAAAATGTGGTAATAAACAGAGTGTAAAAGAAAGTAGCTATACACAATATAAAATTAGAAAAATGAATTCGATGACTGAGATCAGTCATCATAACCAAAAATATCCTCCAATGTCAACCGACCATCTGGTGGTTATGAAAGCTATTTGGATGGATTGATGTTGGTGGTCATAGCAGGAGTAGGTGCATCAGCAAAATAGGGTGGATTCATGGAGCAAGATATATAGCTTAGGGTGGGTGATAGAGAGGTGTTGATCTGAACTGTGTTTTTGGGTTTGAAACTAGATCGATGAAGGGAAACTCTATGGATGTAGTAGTGGTCAGCCTATTGCCACGTCGGGCTTGCTCAGCTAGGTACTCCTACTAGGCAGAAGGGTCAGTAATGTCTTGGGGTAGGTCAGGTGTCACGACCTGACCCTACCCGGGCTCGAGCCGCAACTACCCCAAGCCCGCCTCCATAGGCCAGGGGCTGGCGACTAGGGCCAAAGGCACAATAACTCATGGAGGCCTTTGCCTTAGTACCTGTACACACACACACGTAGCACACTCAATGCAAAATTGCAGAGTAAAAGGAAGAACAAGAAGAGTAAAAAGAACAATATCTATATAAATACCACAAATGTGCATCGACCTCTAAACAATACAAGTAAAGTGCTGAAAAAAGGGGCAAAACACGCACCCAACCAGAAAAGTTCCACAACCCGGAAATAGGTAAACAAAACAAACAGCTGACGGGTCTCCCACCTAGAACCCGGCTATGACCACAGCACGCGGTCCAAGCTCCCGAACTCCTATGCTCCACTGAAGTCACGACCAACTTGTCCATCATCTGCAAGGGCACACCAAGTGCGGGAAAAGCCCAAAAAGGGTTGAGTATAAAAATACTCTGTAGGATACCCCGAAGGCTCGAGAGAGCAACAAAGGAGGTATTTAAGGGTGATAAGTAGAGAGAACAGGGAAAAGTAGAGGAGTACAACTGAAAGTTCAGTAAGAGTAATAGTAAAGAGTCCATCTCAACCCAACAAGAGGAAAGAAGGTAGACTCATCCAAACACAAGGAGCTGGAAATGGTGAGAAGATGAACTTCATGTCGAGTCTTCAAAACATATAGTATGAGAGTAGACTCGCCCAACCATGAGAAGCTAGACACAGAAAGCACGTGGCATACCCCGCGCATCTTCACCTCACCTGGAAGGAGAGTAACCAAACCCAAGAAGTGGGTACCGGAACAAGGTATATACAAGATACATATGCTCAATCAAGAAGCCCAAACAAGATCGTAAGGGGATCTCTATCCCGTAGCTCAGCCCAAGAAAAATATTAGCTAACAGTCCCAGAAGAAAACTCCATTGATGCCCATCATCCCACACGTCTGCCCCGAACTACAAGTCAAGGGCTCAATCACCACACCTCGACACTATCCGATTTGGGCGGCACTGACTCACCCGCATGGTTTTAGGTCGCGTCACAAGGACGCGTCTCGGTGGGGGAAAGTGCTCCTCGTACTTGAGAGTTCTGGGGGAACGTCAACCACAACTCGTCACTACCCCGCAGTCGAGAGGTCTGCTCAAAGTCGACAGGCGACCCCCTGCCCAGCCCCGCTGGAGGATCCCTGGAAGTCAATGGGTTCCCACTACAGGGAGACCCGGAAAGTCGACGGGTGCCACACTACCCAGTCCCGTAACAAGGTAATCCACTGGAGGGTGACTCGGCTAAAGTCGGTGACGAGACCACTACACAGCCCAGATGGAGGTAACCCAACATCGGGGACCACTGCCCAGCCCAGCTGGAGGTAAGCCCAGCATCGGGGACCACTGCCCAGCCCAGCTGGAGGTAAGCCCGGCATCGGGGACCACTGCATAGCCCAGCTGGAGGTAAGCCCGGCATCGGGGACCACTGCCCAGCCCAGCTGCAGGTAAGCCCAGAACTGCTCTGGCCATCCCTGCTAGATGGTACTACTCGGTGAACACCATTGTACTGGACAACACTGCTGGATGGTAACCCACTGACGAGCCCTGCTCGATACAACCTCAACCCTGCTGGAAACAACCTCAGCCTTGCTAGAACAACCTCAGCCCTACTGAAACAACCTCAGCCCTACTGGAACAACCTCAACCCTGCTAGAACAACCTCCGCCCTGCTGGAACAACCTCAGCCCTCCTGGAAACAACCTCAGCCCTTCTGGAACAACCTCCTGGGTAGAGGATAGGTGGCTGCGTAAAGTGTTGGTCACACCAAAACCACAATCTCTACCAGGGAACACGGAGCAATGGGAGAAACTCCCAATTCCTCACAAGGAAATCCCGCTCCAATCCGCTGAGTCACTATCAAAGCTGACCGAGAAATCTCATCCCAGAAAGTGGGGAAAACACCCACACTGCACGAACACCCGTAGCCGCAAATTATGATGCAGACCGGTGAAAGGGCACGGTACTGAAACCCCTCACAGCTGAAGAAGCAGAGGAACCAAACCATCTGTTCCATCCAAACCATCGAGTACAAGACCAGGGGGAGACCACTCAACCCTGATGGTCAGACAAAAGAGCACCAGGCCAGGGGAAACTCCACCATGCTGGTCAAACAAACGAGCACAGAGGGATCCTCTACGTCGCAAGAGGTCAAAGTATGAAAAGCAGATTACGACACACATGTGGGGCCCACATGACGTGTGGCCCCAATTTAACCCCAACTGAGTGCACAAACTTCCTCAGGTACAAACAACCACTCTTACCTCCAAGAGATCCCGTATACTCCCAGAGTATACCTCGTTCCAGCCCAAAGGCTATCGTGCACATGACACCCAGCTTCAACGCGGAGGCGTGACATAACAACTCCACCTCAAAGGCCCAGGCACGGCCAACCACAACTTGTGAACCATTTACATCACTCTCCTAAGAGTGAACGATCACACGCCAAGGGTCCGCTACAAACATGGTAGGACGAACCACCATCGGAGCACCTTTTATTCCACATTTAACAAGTTCATGCAAGAGGCTCTGCGCAACCAAACGGATCACACCGTTCTAACGCTTGCAGAAAAACACATGAGATCGACTACTTACTCGCCTCCAATGGATATCCGATGGAAAAGTTGCTAACACCGCCTCACGCCCGAACGACGTCCCGTGATCTCGAGCCTCGGCCCTAAAAACAGACGGGCACATCACACCATTGCGATCCCCTCGGGAAAACACGTAAAAAGCACTACTCACTTGAGTGCAATGGATATCCGGAGAAAAATATGCATTCCGGCGCACCACACACGAGCGGTGCTTCGTGGGACCCGTAACCTGGTCCCGAAACTCAACGAATAGATTGAATTGTTGCGATCCTCTCGAAAAAGCACACAGGATGGAATATTCACTTGTCCAAAACGACCGCCCGGTGATAAAGATGGAAAATCACCATCGACACCCAAACAGACCTCGTGGGGCACACACCATCGTGCGGAATTACAGCGGGCAGACTGCGCCAACGCGATGCCCTCGGAAAAACACCCAACATCGACTGCTCGCACGCCCCAAACGGACGTCCGATGAAAAATTCGCTAAAAGCTGCACGCAACTCAAAAGACGGGCCATGGGGCCCATGCCTCAACTCCGGCTTCAGCACCCGAAACCACCTTGGAAACCTCCCCCTCGACGCCAGGGTTCCAACGCCACTAATGGCGTTTAAAACGGATGTCAGACGCACCCATGCCGTCCAAAACAAGATTCCCAAAAAAATGGCAATTCACTTAAAGACGTGTCGTGCCTCCAAGGCCCCTCGTTTCGGGAATTAAAAATTCCCAAAACCATCTCAAAATATTCCTCCCATTCCGAGGCACGCGCCACCGCAGACGGCTCGCGAAACCGACTCTCGGTTTGTGATTTATTGAAATATAAATCAGTTCATAATAATAATAATAATAATATATTATTATTATTATTATAACCTTATTCATTTTTTTCTGATTTTATTTTCTTTCTTTCTTATTATAAAACCAGACCGGTCATCTTTCTGGTCTTCTACTTCTCCCAACAAGACCCGCATAAGGTGGGTCCTGGTTTCCTCCCGCAGCCCCCGAGGTCAGCACCTTGGGGCGACCTCCTCCGACCCCGAAGGCACGTCGCCGCCTCCGCCTCCCGCAGCCGATGTCGCCTCGCCGTCCCGGCCTCACGCCGGCTCCCCTGTGCCGCCTGCACTCGATCGTGAGCCGCCTCACCCGAGAGACCGCTTCCGCGTCACCGTGTCGTCATCGTCCGGCTCACTGCGCCACCCATGACGTCGACCCCCGCTCGGCCTCACCCCCACCGATGCCTGCCGATGCCGCCCCGGACCACCACTGAGCTGGTTCGCCTGAAGCCTCGCCAGACCACCTTGTTCCACCAGAAAACACCAAACCTGCAAAGTTCGACGAACGGCCGCGACACCATCCGAACCCGGATTTCAAATCCGAAATGAGCTTTGGAAAGAGTATAATTTATACTATACGACCATGGAATTTGTTCGAATATTTAACAAAATATTGACGTATAAAATTCAATCCAAAGGAAGGTTCGGAAATAAAGACGCAACGAAAACCTCCTACCTCTTGGTCGTTTCCCGGAGCTTCAGAGAGGATCCACCGCCGCGTCGTCGCTTTGCCGGAGCTTCCTCGCCGGAGTGGAGGAGGAGAGGGAAGAGGGTTGTAGGGCTTCGCCAGGGGGGTGAACAAGGGGAGGAGGTTGAGGGGTTTACTTAAATAGAAATTAAATAAATTTTAATTAATTAATTTCAAAATACCCCAAATTAACCCGTGACCAAAACTCCCGATGGGGTCAAGGTTAAGCCTCCCCTAGGGTAAAAACCATCTCCCGAGCACAACGGTGGTCTTGGAATTTGATTCCGAGCTTCTGTTTGGAAGTTATAAAATTTAACATCTGAAGATGCTAAATTACGAAAATGCCCCTGGCGGCATTTTTCACAAACGGGCCACGCCTGCGAAAGTTACACCTCTCCTAGGGTAAACGGAACGTTCCAAACTCAACGGTTCCCTCAGTTTTCCAATCCGAGCCACTATTTAAGAGATACTCGAGTTAAGCCGTTAAACAAATAAATTAATTAATTTAATTATACGTTTAACGTTCCGAAAGTGGGCGAGGGGTCCAAACATCGCGCACCGACAAGTTTTATGTCGTTCCTAGGGTAAACACCCTATTCCGGACCCATCCATACACTCGAATATCTGATCTGAAGCACCGTTTATAAGTTATCACATTTATTTGGCATTCCCAGTGTGAACGCACTGAAAATTAAATTCCGGCCACTCCGGGGCTCGGAATCTCACGTCGTCCGAAGGCGCTGCTCTAGAATATCATCAAGAATATTCCAAAGTCTTTCACAGCAAAAACCGGGTTCTTACATCGGGGTTGTCTATGGTTGATGCAAGAACTATGGAAGAGTAGGGGATGGCATGAACAAGTTGTGGCTGAGGGTCTCTGTTATAAGGGTGTGGTGGAGGGGTGGTGACACCAGAAATCACTACGAAGGGAAGATGAAAATGAGAAGAGATGTGGAGTAGATTCTCCTAGATTTAAAGTTGAATATCCCAGATATCTGAAGGGGTAGGGTGAGTAAATGGCGTAGATATGGATGTTGTAGTTGTAGTGGTAGAGATATGGGTGTATGGTGCTGGTGTGAAAGTGGTGGGTGGATCATCTTTAGGGTTTACTGCTGGTGGTGTGTCCTTTGGTGGTGCTACCACATGCCCGTCTGGTTCCCAATGGTAGATATCATCCTCCCTATCCAATAAATTCATCTTATGTATCATTATGAAATCAAGGAGATCAATGGGTCTTAGGGAGGTAATAGGAAGGGTTGCATCGAAAACATCAAGGTGTTTGCCCAAGTGGGTGATCCTCCCATCAAAGTACATCGAGTATATTGTGCATGAGCCTTATAGTAGTGGGTGAACTGTACATACATGTTAAAGGATGGGCCTCCCATGGTTTATTCCAAATGAGTAAATCTATCTATCTCAACCTCCCTTGTAACTCAGCCCTAGAAAACCACGCATGTGTAAAATCCCTGTGAAGTATCCGCAAAGTTGGGCTCTGCAACTCAGTAGACTTAGTGATCTATGGGTCATGGGGTATCTCAGAGTCTCGTTCAATCATATACCAAATAATATTTGAATCGGATTGGGTTTTATCTAGATTAAGTGTAGGAAATACCTCTGATCTAACAAAATCATATGTATAAATTCCTTGTCCAACACCGAACTCATAGAAAGAGAGCTCATGTGGTCGGCCACCCAGATGGAATTGAAGGCTATCTATGTCCACCTAAAAGGTAGATAGAAACTCCAGAAATAGTTCCCTGAAAATATTCTCACATACCTCAATAATTAAGTCTAAATTTAGTGTTTCTAGGAGGTCGGGGATGAAATCACTGATGTTTTAGAGGGATATAATAGAAAATTCAATGGTTTTGTTTTTCCGTTTAGGCTTAGTATAACAATCATGCTCTTTATTACACACTTAAATATGATTTATTAAATAAACTTGTACTTAAGACAACTCTGAGGATCTAGAGGTCTAGTGTCTTATGAAATTAGGAACATTACATAACAACTTAGAACATAAAACACAACATCATTATTGAAAAATTCTTTAAGATTACCACAACATTCCTTCATACTTAGCATTTCATGGGATAATCTGGGGACATGAATAAAACAAGGGTGAGATATAAATACTATTAAAGGAGAAAACAAGGCATAACATGAATAATATAGTACATTTTAGGTAATATTCATTTCAATGAAGCACAAGAGAAACCTGAACATAAAGGCATGATATAGCATTATTATCATGACATGGAAACGTGGAAACAACATTTAACATAATATTAGTATGAGACAAGGATCATTACACATGGAGCAGGAGTAAAAACTCATTTCACTAGAATTATCATGAGTAAACCCTCATTTCACTTGACATATCATTATACTAATCTTTACCCAATGCATTGGATTTCTATCAGGGCACACCCTTCCTAATCATTTCATTTCATGCATAAGTGTGCCACATGGATCATACAACATGGAATAGTTAAACATCATCATTTGTTTCACAATAAAGGAATGTGGAATTAATGCATGAAACAATATAATAAATAATTAAATGTGCATAAAGTTTAATACCCTTGATAGATAAATGGTCATGGTATTTACTACATAATGACTTTGGCTTAGAAAATCATGGTGCAATTTCGGCAGCATAACGGCATGACATAAGAATTCATAAAAATGGTTGATCAGATATAAAGGGTTATCTCATCATATTTACATAAAATGGATATTAATAGGGGCATATATATACATTTACCAACATAATTAATGGAATTTAGAGGCATAATATAAAATAATCGCTTGAATTCAAATGAGAAGAGAGAAATTCCATACGGAATTTTAGCATGGTAACAGGTGTACATGGGAGGAAGTGATGAGAGAAAAAGAGGTATACCATCGTCAAAAAATAATTAGGGAAGTATGTGGGAGGTTTTAAATCATAACACAACATTTGAAATTGAAAATAAAATGGTATAACAACGTAAAGAAATTTGGAAAAAATGAGAAAGGAATAAATTATTTACTTGGAAGTGCGATCCCAAAGGCTTGGGAGAGGCTTTAGAGGGTCTTATTGGGATGTTGAATCACCTCTGGAGGATTATAGAGAGAGGATATTAGGGTTTGGGAGAGATCCAAAGGTTTTTGAGTGAAGATAATTGGGAGATTGAGTGGGTATATATAGGAAAATAGAGGGAATTCTTTATTATTTAGTTTTTGGACACTACACATTAAAATAATCAAAACCACAAACCAAACCACGGTTTTTTCCCATGTTTTTTTCCAAAGGGTAGTGGAAAACACTATTTTATAATTTCAATGGTATACTTTATTAAAATATTAGTCTTTATTATGTGGATTTGAGTCACACTCTCAAGGAAATCATTTTAAAATCATAAAATGTTTTATAAGTCGTGGAGGGTTCACTAAGGCTTTTAAAAATAAATAAAATAAACCTAAAATCATATTATTTTAAAATTAAAACATATATGGCCGAAAATAAAATTTATTGTATTTTATTACGTCATTATTGGGTCATTATGATGTCATTAAACACATTATATATTTAAACGGTATTTAGTTTTTACCCAAAAAATATGATTGTCTTAGAAAATTATGAAAAAATTAACCATTAGATAATTTAGACCTCCTAAATCCAAAAATATCAATTTTATCTAAATAATTTTCTAAATATTTGAATTTTTACTTTTAAAATAAAAACTGACATTTATCGAATATTTATGGGTCTTGACAAAAACATCTTTCAAACCTTAATAAAAATTACAATTGTATTCATAAAAATTATAATATCATTTATATTTAATAAAAAGTAACATATTAATGATATTGTATTAAAATATTATTTAATTTATAAATCCATTAATTCATCAAAATAGATTTCTTAATTGAATATTAACTAAAAATATTATTTGTGCTTTAAAAACTATTTACAAAGTAACAATAATAAAATGAATGTATATTCTTTATTCTATACAAAAATAATTCATATAATTATATTGATTGGTTATTGTTACATAACCCCTTATAAAACTCACATATGACCTAAGGGTAAGGTGTGAGATGGTGACAGACTCTTGGCGTGGCTTGGATAACATCTTTTTAGTTGGTAATCTCTATCAAATTCAGCTTCTCCCATAGGCGATTATATTGAACATTAACATGTTGAATCATGGCTTGGTATGGGTCAATTGAGAAGCCCAGTGATGCCACCTATTTTACAAGCTCCGAAAAATGGTATTTGTATGAAGAAATACTACTAGATGAGGCCATTTCTTCCTTTTTCTGAGTAAATTGTATTTGTTAAATCCCTATATATATATACTAATCATGGGATCACTTTTCAATGGCTATATTAGAAATGGTAATAATTCATAACGGTATTTTAAAATCATAAAACCAAGGAATTTAATATGTCTTATATAAAAATTTTACATAATAAGACATTTAATTAGATCAAGAGGAATTTTCATTAATAAAAGTTTTGGTCATTACAATATTTCCCCTTAAGAAATTTCTCCCTCGAAATTTCCTATTTCCACACTAAAACAGATGATGGTAATTCTCCTTTATTTCTTTGATAAGGTCTTTAGTCTTTCTTTTTGGTGTTTCCTTCATGGAGAAAGGGTCATGGGTCATGATGGAGCCTCTGTATTTTTTCAAAATCATATACATCCTTTTCTGAAAAACTATTCATCTATATTGGATTATAATTATAGAATCATTGATACATCATAAAAAATTTATTTCCAACATATAATTTTTGAGACATCATTGGGAAAATGTCTGTTATAAAAAAAGTCTTACTGACTCATCTTAAAATATTTCAAAATAGGGTTTTGGTAAATCAGTTCTTGTATATCCAAACAAACATAAATATTTAATTTGATACATATAGGCTTCTCAGAGGTCTCCCTCTTCTACATTATCTAGAAAATCATTTAGTGCATCGTAATTTTGAGTTAAAGTGATGATTTTGAAAAGACCCACATGGTACTTCACATGCTTATCATGGTAAGATAGTTGAGAGCACAAGATTCTCCAATAGATGTTACTTGATCCTTGAAATAATCATGCAATTCTAGAGGTATTTGATTCCTTATAAAGTTTTTTGTATGTAACTTGGATATTTTAAAAAATTCCAAAGTCATATGTGCATGATTCTGGATAATCTTTCCAAGTAGTTATTCAGGAAGAGAGAGAAGAATTGTTCGTGATATCCATCCTTCCATGTTTTAACTGAGAAAAAGAAAATAAATTTAGTGGGATTGAATAATTATTTAATAATAATGTAAAAAATAAAACATTGGACATATAAGGATAAACTTGTATAGTATATCTGAACTTATGATAACTGATGTTTAAATCTAGGTTATCCATGATATATTTCATAACATATATTCTTAGGGGCATTTTTTTATTCCTTTAATAATGGCTTGTACTAAGCTTATGAATTTATCAAATCGTAATCCTTGGTAGTTTCATAACCAAGAGTGAAGCAAGACCCATTTTCGTGCACCAGTTTTCATTTGAGTCTAGCTCAAAGCGGTGTTTTTAGGTTTTACCCCTAGATACTTCTATGCTAGAGCCGCCTCTAACTAATCATATCCAGAGAAGGATGTATTTTCTTGATAAAACACTTAATCAATACTCACAAAAATTTAGGGATGTTTTAATTATACTTATTCTTATCCTTAAGTCTTTCACTATGGTTTTCTAATCTTAATCCCAAAAATAACTAAACCTATCTAATGATACCAACTATAATAACCCTGCTCTTTATTACACACTTAATCATGATTTACTACATAAACTTGCACTTAAAACAACTCTGAGGATTTATAGTTATAGTTTCTTGTTAAGTTTGAAATATTACATAACAAATTAGAACATAAAACACAACATCTTTATTGGAAACTTCTTTTACATGACCACAACATTCCCTTGTACTTAGCATTGCATGGGATAACCTGAGGACATACATAAGAAAAGGGTGTGCTATAAAGCCCATTAAGGGAGTAAACAAGGAACTACATGAATAATATAGTACATATTAGGAAATAGTCATATCAATGGAGCACAAGAGAAACATGAATATAAATTCATGATATAGCATGATTATCATGACATGGAAATGTGGCAACAACATTTATCATGATAATAGCATGATCCAAGGATCATTTCACATGTAGGATGATTAAACCCTAATTGAACTTTAATTAGCATGATTAAAACATCATTTGACTTTACGTATCATGATACTAATCTTTACCCAATGAATTGGAGTGCTATCAAGGCACACCCTTCTTAATCATTTCATTTCATGCATAAGTGTGCGACATGGATCATACAACATGGAATCATTAAACATCATAATTTATTCCACGATAAAGGAATGTGGAATTAATACATGAAACTCTATAATCAATAAGTAAATGTTCATAAAGTTGAATACCCTTGATAGATAAATGGTTATGGTATTCACTATATAATGACTTTGGATTGGAAAATAATGGTGCAATTTTGGTAGCATAACGGATTGACATAGGAATTCATAAAAATTATTGATGAGATAAAAAGGGGTATATCATCATATGTTCATAAAATTTACAGTAAGGGGGTCATATAGATACATTTCTCAACCATAAAAGTGATATATGGGTTTGTTTTGACTCTTTTCTACAATGGTGGATCCCCTTGGGCAGGTTGTCTTGTATGTGGTTCTTGTGAGGTTTCTCACTTTTTCCTTAAAAGTGTTTTTGAAATAAACAAATTTCATTTTCAGCTTTTAATAAATCCCTTACTTGAAAGTGTGATCCCAAAGGCTTGAGAGAGGCTTGAGGGGGGATTTCTGGGAGATTGGGGCACCTTGGGAGGATTATAGAGAGAGGAGGGTAAAGGTTGGGCGAGATCCAAAGGTTTTGAGTGAAGATAAGTTGGATCTTGGGTGGGTTTATATAGGAAAATAGACGGAATTCTTTATTATATAGGTTTTAGACATTACACATTAAACTAATCAAAACCACAAACCAACCCAGTGTTTTTTCCCATGGTTTTTTTCAAACGGGAGTGAAAAAAATTATTTTATATGACCAATAGATTATCTTATTAAAATATTAGGCTTTATTATGTGAAGGTGAGTCACAGTCTCAAGGAAATCATTTTTAAAATGTAAAATTTTTTTATATTTCTTGGTGAGTCCACTAAGGCTTTTTAAAATAAATAAATAAAACCTAAAATCAAATTATTTTAATGGTAAAACATATATTTTCCGAAACTCCCATTTATAGTATTTTATTAAATTATTATTGGGTCATTATGATGTCATAAAACACATTATATATTTAAATAATATTTTATTTTTACCCAAAAATTTGAATGTCTCAGAAAATTACAAAAAACTCCCTGTTAGATAATTTTGACATCATGAATCCAAAAATAATATTCATTTTATCTGAATAATTTTCTAAATATGTGGATTTTTACTTTTAAAATAAAAACTGACATTTATCAAATATTCATGGGTTTTGAAAAAAAACATCTTTTCAACCGTAATAAAAATTACAATTGTATTCATAAAAATTATAATATCATTTATATTTAATAAAAAGTAATTTAGTAATAATATTTTATTAAAATATTATTTAATTTATAAATCCATTAATTCATCAAAATAGATTTTTAAAATTTAATATGAAATAAAAATATTATTTTTGCTTTAAAAATTATTTACAAAGTAACAATAATAAAATGAATGTATATTTTTTATTCTAAATAAAAAAATGCACAAAATCATAGTGGTTGGGTCTTATTACATAAACCCTTATAACACCCTCATATGACATAAGGGTAAGGTGTGCGATGGTGATAGACACTTGGGCTAGTTCAGATAACATCACTTTGAGTGGTAATCTCTATCAACTTCCACTTCTTCCGTAGGAAATTCCGTTCAAGCTTAACGTGTTAAAGCTCTTCTTGGGCTTGGTGAAGAGTGAAGCCTAGTGATGATACCTCTTTTCCGAGATTAAAAAAATGGTCTTCATATAGAGAAATTATTCTGGATGAGGTCATTGCTTCCTTTGTCTGAGTAAAATGGATTTGTTAAAGCCTTATATTTATATTAATCACGTGATCACTATTCGAAGACTATATTAGAAATAGTAAAAATTCATAATGGTATTTTAAAATCATAAAACCAAGGAAGTGTATATTTATTATATAACCATTTTACCTAATGATATATTTAATTAGATCAAGAGAAATTTTCATTAATAAAATTTTGGGTTGTTACACATAGACTACAGCCTGGTGAGGTTTACACGATGTTGAGGGTTGCAGAAGCACAGAAAAAGGTGAAGATGGTGGTAATAATTATTGGAGGAATCCTCAAAGTTGAATGAGGAGTCGGCTAGGGTTACTGGTGCAGCATGGGATGCTTCAGGAGGTGAAAAAGGTCCATCACCACATGGGTTCTTGGATGGCAGCTACTCGTCAGGGTCTGATAATATATCAGAAGGTTATGTCTACAAAATCTTGGTTCTTTCCATTTCCAAAGGAGAATTTCAGAGTGAAAATGAGGGAGGGTAGGGTTCGGTTTAGGATATATGAGGTTTAAGGGATATTGGGTTGGGGATTTGGGTCTTATAGGGTGGGTGAGGGTGCATGCGGTTGAGAGAGGAGTAGGGTGTGGCTGAGAGGGAGGGAGCATGAGGGAAAGGGAGGGGCTCGCGAGTTTTCACACGGGAGGGAGGCAGATGGGGAATGAGAGAGTTTGGGGGGTTCGAGTAGTATTTCATGAACCTAGGGTTCATGTATTTTAAAAAAACTGATCTTGGGTGTTACACGATGTGTAACCATGTTTCATGTCATGTAATTTTATTTTTATAGGATTTTTTACAGAAAAGGTACATGTCGTGTATTATAGTTACACGACGTACAATTGACATTTTTATATAAAAACTTGATGAAACCCTATCCTTCATCTCTTATAATATCCAAAACATTCCTAAGGATATCCTAATCTTATCTAGGATAATATGACCTACCCTAGGTTTCTTCTCTATCATCGCTTCCTTTAACGTCGAGAGCTTGTTCAATTAAGGGTCAAATAACCTTGAGGCTGATGACACGGCCTTCACAGAAGGTTAATTGAATGATTTTCAATATTTTACCATTAACCTTGAATGGTGGTCCACCCTCTCTTTGAATTTAAATGGTCCCATAAGGAAAAACATGAATGAATTCTAAGGTTCCAGAACATCAAGATTTTATCTTACTAGGGAACAATTTTAGTCTAGAGTTGAATAAGAGTATCTTATTCCCTGGAAAAAAGATACACCTTGAAATGCATTCATCATTACATTTCTTTTTTATTTATTTTTAGATCTTGGAATTTTCATAGGCATAATTCCTAGTTTCTTCTAATTCAGTCAACTGTAGCATCCTAGATTCCCCAACTTTCTAAGAATCTAAATTTTTCCTCCTAATAAACCAGAATGAGCGATGCTCTAGTTCAAATATGAGATGGAATGGTTTCTCGTAAACTAGTCTAAACATTATTTTCCCTATGGATGTTTTGTATGAATTTCAGTATTCCCATAGTGAATCATCCAGTTGTATACTCTAATCACTTTGGCTGGTGTTCACCATCCTTTCCAAAATTTTCCTGATCTCCCTATTTGACTATTCCACTTTCCCCCTTGTTTTTGGGTGGTAGGGAGTTCATGTACTATAAATTATTCCATACATCTAAAAAAATACTTTCCTATAATTCTTGGTAAAATGTGTTCCTTGATCACTAATGAATAACCTTTTAAATCCAAATCTTGAAAACACATTCTTTTTCAGAAAGTTCATGTCCACTTTTGTTGTGTCATGTGATGTTGCTTTAGCTTCTACCCATTTTGAGACGTAGTGAACTCCAACCAAAATGTAGGAATTTAAATTTTATGTGTTAAATGGTCTCATGAATTATATTCCTCATACTTTAAAGAGATATCTACTTCCATGATTGGGTTTTCAGGCATTTCATTCCTTTTCCCAATGTTCCTAGTTCGCTGGAACCATTCACATCATTGACAGAATTCCATTGTGTCTAGGTGTATAATAGTCCAAAATAATCCACTTTTCATATAATTTTCTCTATTTCACATTACTCCATTATTCCCTCCTATTGTTTATGTATTACACATTTCAATCATATTTGGGATTTCATTCTTAGGGATGAAACATCACAATAAATCATACGTGCAATGCTTGAAAAAGAGTGGTTCATCCTAGTAGTAATGTTTTTATTCATCCAAAAATATTTTATTTTATTGATATTAAAGGTATTTGGGAAATAATCCCATGGATAGATAATTAGAAATATCATAAAACCACGATTGAACTTTAATGTTGTAGAGGGTTTCATCAAGAAAATCAGCTTCGGTATTGGTATTATTACCATCCCTGATAATGTGCATAGGAAGTCAAGATAAATGTTCCATGATCACATTTTCTATGCCTTTGGTGTATTTGATCACAATATCAAATTATTGTAGTGGGATGATCCACTTTATCATCCTTGTCTTAGTATCCTTCTTGTTCATTAGATACCTCATGGAAGTTTGTTCGGTATGCATAATCCCCTTGGATAAGACTAGATAGGAATGTAATTTTTTGAAGGCATACACAACATCTAAGAGTTCCTTCTCTATAGTTGTGTAGTAGAATTTTGATTCATTCAGTTTATTTTTGTCATAGTAGATAAAACATAAGATGTGACAAACTTGGTTTCCTAAAATAGTGCTAACATCATAGTTTCTAGTGTCATACATTAATTCTAATTCCCTGTCCCAGTTAGATGAAATGATTATAGGGGCTTCTATCAAGCTCTTATTTAAAGTTTTGAATGCTTTTCGAAATTCCTTTGTGAAATAAAAAGGAACTTCCTTTGAAAACATGTCTGTTAATGGGTGGAAATTTTTTTTAAAGTCTTTTACAAATCACCTATATAATATTTCATGGTCCATAAATCTTATTTTTCCCTTAACTGTTGAAGGTTTGGGTAAATCCTTGATGACCTTGATTTCGGATATATCGACTTCTATGTATTCCCTATAAATTTTAGGCCCGAGGACAATGCCTTCTTTAACCATAGAATGACACTTTCCCCAATTCAGGACTAGTCATTTTTCTTCACAGTATCATAGGACTAACTATGAGTTGCTTACAAAGACTTTAAAATATCTTCCAAAAACTGAGAATTCATTCATAAATATTTTTAATAATTACTCTTCCATATCATGGAATATATTTTTCGTGCATCTTTGAAATGTTGTTGGAGCATTACACATGCCGAATGACATGCACCTGTAGGAAAAGGTGCCAAATGGACAGATGAATGTGGTCTTCGAGTAATTTGATAGGTCGACCAAAATCTGATTGTATCCTAAATATCCATCCATGAAATAGTATAATTTATTTCATGCAAGTATTTCTAACATTTTATCCATCAAGGGTAAAGAAAAATGATATTTTCTTGTTGCTTCATTCAAACTTCTATAATCCATGTGAACTCTTCACCGAGTGATGGTGTGTGTTCATATCAATTCATTTCCATCAGCTTTTCCACTATAAGTCTAAATTTCATGGGAACTACTTATAGAGGGATCACACATTGACTATCAGATGTGGGAAAAAATATTACTTCATCCCAAAATTTCACTAATTCTTTTTTAACAACTTCTTTCCTTGGTGGTTTGAGCCACCTTTGAGGTTGGAGTTTCAGTTTTTCATCTTACTCAAGTATAATCTTGTGAGCGCATATAGTTGGACGGATTCGTTTGATGTCTACCACTCCATAGTAAATTGACTTCTAGTGTTGGTGGTAGAATAACTGAGGGGGTGGAGGATGGGAATGTACCCCTTGTGAGAGGTTAATTGAAGCTCACTTCGTCAAAATCATACTTGTCTTTTTCATCTAAGAGTGACTCGTCACTATCTTATTCTATGGACATGTATTCATTTCTTTCTTAGGTAAGAGAGATATCATTATAATCAATGGAATCATTTGATTGTTTGGCATCTTTGATATGGTTGAAGACTACTTGTTCTTCTCTAATTCAAAAGATTATATGTCCTAGATTCACATCAATCAAATCCTTTCCTACGGAAAATAATGGTATTATGAGAATAATAGGGATGTCACCTTCTTCTTCCATATCCAGAATGGGGAAGTCTTCTGGAAAGATGTATTTTCCAAATTTAACTAACACATCCTCAAGAATTCCTCTAGGGTACTTCACTAATCATTCTACAAGTTTTATTTCTACACGAGATGATTTTATATCATTAAGTACTGGTATTCAAAAAATGTTCATTGGAATTAAATTGATGCTTTCTCCAAGATCGCATAGAGATATCCCAAATTTTCACTATCCAATAGCACAGGGAATTCGAAAACATTCAGGGTCTCTCATATTGGGTGGGATTTTCTACAAAACAATAGTAGAAAATTATTCCTTTAGTGAGATGACACAAATACATTCCATTTTTCTTTTATTGTATAGAATATCCTTATGGAATTTGATATAATTTTGCATTTGAGCAATGACCACTACAAAGGGTGTTCTGATATGCATTTTCTTGAACATTTCTAGGAACTTCTTTTATTATACCTCTTTTCTTCCTTATCTTGCTCTTTCTGGAAAAGGAATAGGTGGCTTGTATTGTGGTGGGGAAATATAAACTATTTCTACTTGTTGCTTAGATTTTTGGTTGTCTACAACTAGTGATACCTCCTGAGGTGTTTCTAGTATGGTCCCATCAATTATGTATTCTTCCACGGGTGAATGCTTCTTAGGTTTTTAAGTTTTTCTTTCTTCTCTTCCACCTAGTTGTTGTAAATCCAAAATATTTCCACTTCTCGGCACTACATCCTTAGTTTCTTCCATTGGTATGTCTATGTATTACCAGGTATGGTACATAAAAATATTTCAGATAAAGAATTTGAGTTCTGGCCCATTTGTACTTCAAGATTTCTTAAGGAAGCTCATTGGTTTTGCATCCATGTCTATTGAGTTTTGATTTTTTGGTCTTCTTTGTGAACAAGAGTATCCATGAGGTTTTCTAAGTTACTTTGGAGAGGGGTAGGTTTCTATTGAGATCTTGGTTTCACTGTTTGAAACTTTTGTTGTTCTATTTTAGGGAAATGTTGTTGATGAATTTTTTGTTTAGGTCTTGGAATAGGGTTCATGGGAGGATACACAAGTGATCCTTGATTATGGAATGGTTCTTGACCACTTCACTATTGATAAAAGAATCTATTTTTTTGAGGTGGTTGTTGAGTCGGCCTTTGTGGATAATACTTCCACTGTTTTTGGAATGGTGGGTTTTGTTGACTGTAATTGATGTAATTACAATCTTGATCTTGTGGGTATTCAACTCATGCCTTATAAACTTGGTAGAGGTGTGGGTCACTGCACATTTTTCATGATGGTATTTATATTAGAAGATTAGGATATGGGGTTGTAGTATGTATCTGGAATGATTATAAATTATTTGTGAGTGCATTGACTTGTGCTTCTAGTCCTTTATTTTTGTCTACTTGTTGGATGTCATTCTGAGGATGTCTATGATCACTTTTTTAAAGGCTATCATTTTGTGAGACTTCTTCAATAATTGATCTTCTGGATTTGGGTGTCTTGATCATCCATCCTAAATTATCAAATGCATCAATGAATATTCATGCAGTCGGTTGGAGACCTTGGTATAGTGTCTAAAGTTGAATCAACATGTTCATTCCATGTTTTGGACACTTCCTGATCATCCCCTTGAATCTATATCATGCTTCCTGTAGTAATTCTCCATCATTCTGAGTGAATTTATGAATATTGTTCTGGATCTTCCAAGTCTATATTGGTGGGTAATATTTTCTTAGAGTCTTCTTGGCTAGATCATCCCAAGTCGTGATTGACTCAAGATCTTGACTCTTAAGACAATCTGTGGCTCAGTCTCATAGAGATAATTGGAAGATGCAAAGTCAAATAGTGTTTGATGATACACCCTAGTTGCAAAAGGTATCACAAACTTCCAGGAAGTTAGAGATGTGATCATGTGGATCTTCACTCTGAATTCCACTAAACTATCCCATTTTCTGGATCATGTGAATGAGACCAGGTTTTATTTAAAAATAATGGTCTTAGATAGGATGGAGCACTATGCTTGGGGTGGAACCATGTATGGATTGAAATCAATAATCCATGATGGTTCTCTCTTTATGTGATGAGTTCTCTCTAGGAATTAATTGAAGCATGTTCGTAGAGTTCTATGGGTTGGGTCCCGCTTGATGGTTTGGGTCATCCATGGTTGACCGGTGGTGTATAGAAATATAGTGTTTAATTTCAGGATCAAATTTCAATTGTTCATGCATTTCAAGACTCTTTGAATGAATCAAAGGACCTGGGGACATGCACTATGTTTCAAAGCAAAGATGTGGTCAAATCATTGAAAAAGAGAGACAAACAAAGGGGTGTGGGAAAGGTAATCCTATGTTTTTTTTCAAATGTTTGATTGTGCAAGGAACATTGTTCCTCGATAATGATGCCAAAATTAGATGCACCTACACACATCATTGACATAAATGTGGGATGCATTAAAATTATAATTATATTGTTTTCCCAAACATTACTTTCTACTAGGTCATAGTATAGAGAGATTTTGGAGTCGATCCCATTAGAAATGTAAGCTGGAACTGACAACCTACGGATTGGGACCTTTCGATGCATGATTCCTTTCTAAATGGTTCAGTTTGGAAATGCTAAATCTAGAGAGTCGATGATTTTATTCAATAATGAGAGTGGTATCAGGATCAATTTTGGGTATCTATAAAAAGGGTGATCTTAATTCTAACTTGGTAGAATCCTATAGTGTATGCTGTGAAGCAAGTGGTGTTTGCAAGTTAATTTTGGCCAAATCACTTAGTTCTACCTAAGAGGTGATTATTCCCTGATTGATATTTAGGGACAACCTAGATGCATTAAGCATGGATTCTAAGGCATAAAGTATTTTAGGTTGGTGGTCATAACCTAATCTAATCCAACCAGGATAGGGTCCTTCACTTAAATATCACATGGTCAATTATGTTCAAGTGAATTGGATATAAAAAGAGTATTTATCATGATTACTAATCCTTAAGGTTTCCAAATTGAAAATTAAAGGTTTATTAAATTCAGATACCCCTACTCTTCATCTCTACCTTGGGTGTTTTATCCACTCATGGGAGGAATGAATGAAAGAAAATAGAAAATAATGATTATGATAAACATTATAAGAATGATAAAATTTTAAATGGTTTACACACATGCAACGATTTAGATTCACTAAATGGAACAAGCATGAAACCATGATTATGAAATGTAAATCACTATTTTACTAAATACTTACTTTAAATTGGAGCAAAAATGAATGCAACACAAGTTCATCAACGATTGATGATGAATGAGGAAGTGATGCAAAAAAGGAGATGAATGAGACTTTGATACGCATTCCATGATGCTTGTATTAAAATAAAATAATTAAAAGAGACTAATAAATATGATTTTAGAGGATAGGAAATCAAATGGAATTAGAAATGAATAAAAAACACTGAATTTCTTCATTCTGGAAGCTCTACAAATTTGATGTCTAGCTAGTTTATTTATAGGTGATAATTATATTATGGGTAATTGGATTCATGTTATTTAATGATGATCCATGTACTTATTCAATAATTTTGAATCTATGTGTATCTCACCCGTACCTCAACTGATATTTTAATATTTGATTCATCTCATGTCATTTATCTATGACTCAGGATGTGTATCCTCTTTCTCTCTATATTTTCATAGTTTATTTCTCATTCAAAGGGTTCATGATGTGTATTGGCCACTCATGACATGTAATGGCTTCTGTACTTTAAATCATCACAATTGGATTAAAAATTTGGTTCATACTGTAAAACTCTACAACATGTCATGTAATGAGGTTTCACAACATGTAACAGGCTAATTCTGATCTATTTTTTAATTTTTCTCCTTTGAAACCTTAGAAGCCTCATTTTTTAAAAATTCAGAACATACCAAGAGAATTATCGAATAAATCATTAAAAAACCATAACTAAATGATTGTAAAAAGTAGATATGATTTATTCTTATCAATGGAAACAATGAAAAATGTGCAAGATCACTTGTATGAGTGAGCAACTATACTCAATATAGTTATCCTATACCATGGGTAAGTCTTGTAAGTAAAAAATATATGTATGTAATTCAACTAAATCGGGAACTAAGTTTTAATTTCATACACATAAGGACTAAATATTATATGTATATATATATATATAACAAAACACTTTATAATTACTACCTTTCCACTCTCACCAAATAATAAGACATTTATTTACATACATAAGTATATGTGTGTGTGTGTGTGTATACATTTATCAAAATTTTGGGGGAGCCTGTGAATTATATCTAACAAGAGGCCACCAAGAACATAAGCTCTCAACCTAATGCCTCTATCTATTCCATGGAATTTCAGAGTCGTAACTATCATAACATTCTATCTATATAGATAATCACCATACACCTCTTTCAATGGATGTTAGAACTCATGTACCGAACATGTGGATAATAGTCATGCAATAGAAATAACATATCATAAAATATTGATATCACCTTACAACCCATCATAAATTACATGTTCAATGAATCTCCTAGGAAGCACAAATATCACATGTTAGATTAGTACCTCTGCATTTATTATTATGATCAATCATCACCATTATGGATAGTATTTCCTTGAACCCAGATATTTGGGTGATAAATGAGAAGTTTTTGGATGAATTATCATCAACCTTGATCCTAAAATGTGTGAAATAAAGATTGTAAACGCATAGGTGAAACATCTTCTACCTCAAACCCATGTCATTGGATATAAATAAGAGGAACACTGAGACATAATCATTTTTCTATTACCCATGTTATTGGGTGAGTGGGAGAGTAGTCACTCTAGTATATCATCATCACAAATATCATCCAATCACTATATTTCATCGCACATGTAAATTGAGAAAAGAAAACATGGTAATCATATGAACATTCAAAATAATTTCCACATCATATTCAAGTTCTATCTCAACTTCAATCAAGTTCACAATATCACTTTTATCATTTTAATTATTCTTTTAATTTATTTTTTCCATAAAAGTTTCATATAATCTTTCATAAGTACATTTCATCCACATATTTCCATAAAATATCTTTATAAATTCTACACCACTAAAAAAACTATATCTTTATAAGTAGTCTATATTGTCATCAATAATCCATATTATCAATATGAAGTGTTTCCATTATCACTATTAGAGTTACACATCAATCAAGTGAAATATATATCACTTTATATGAAATTACACTTCATATTCATTAATTATATATAATTTCATCATTTAATAACCACCCATTCTATCATAAGTAACCCATGTTTTCAATCTATGTCCATTATTTTTAAGATCATTCCACATAATATCTTAATATTATAATCCATCCAAAATATCCAATAATTATTTAATTAGTAGTTTAATAAATAATCGACTTATTTAAATCAATAAACTAGCATGTGGTTGTAAACAGTCAATGGCATCACTATTATAAGTCAAAATCATTACCATAGTTTTATACATCATTAGAAATAGTATATCTTCAAAGGAAGGCATGGGGATAGGTCTATCACTAGATCACAAGTTTATTTTAACATAATTTATCCAAATTAGACTTCAAAAAATTATCAATGTCACCCAAATAGCATTCTATTATGATAATGGGTTTAAAGGAATCAAATAATTTTTTTAATGTATAATCCTAATGCTCCATACATCCGCACTCACCACCTCATATTTTATACCAGTCAGGGGTGCCACATGGACCACCCATATAACTTTTACCCCCACCCACATCGAGTTAGAACCTTCCACATTGATTGGATCCTCCATTATTTGATCTGTGTGATCTATTGATTTAATAATTTCCCCAATATGACTTGAGTTGCACCTCACGCTTCTCTACTAATCATCTGATCACATAGATCCAGTGAACCCATGCCTCCCTCAAAATAACCACATCCTATTCAGAAGGAATACTTTGTTTATCCTTCTTGTTGTGTTTTTAAGGATCAATTAACACTTAATAAATGGAATAAAACTAGTTATAAATCTCATTTACAAGATCTAAAATGTATTGAAACTGAAACCATGGTTATATAAAATAAATAACGTTAATGTTTACCTTACATTGATGATCATCACTACTCCTTGATCATTTAACCATGGGATTGATAAAGATCACTAAGGATATATCAAAAGAATCCTCCCTCCATGGTGTATCCATGAGTTTCACTGAATAACCCAACATATGGGCATGACCCTCCGCTAATCCATGATATGTAAATATCTCATGTAATCTAAGAAAGTTGAAGGAAGGGAGCTCAAGGAGAAATAGCAGTAGTATGGGGCAATGGTTGAATAGTCATATCTATAGCTACTGCATTATTTTACATCCTCTTATGATGCTGACAAGTCATATATTCATTCACTCATACATTTCATAATATATGATTGAATTTATTTAGTAACAACTATATTAACTATCGACCACCCATATTCCCCCAATCATTTCATTTAATAAAACCAAAATAAAAAGGATAGAAAATGTTGGGAATATTCATCTATTAACCTTTATCATTAAACTACCATGCCAATTTTAGAATGTTACTTAATTTATATAATACTAAATATATCATTACAATAAAATCAAGGTACTGGATATGATATCTCTATACCATAGCCAGTGACATTCCAAAAATCCATGAATACAATATTTTTTATAATCATTCATGTCATACTATATGATATGCACATATTGTACACTATAATATCATAAAATTATGGAATATCTTCTTCAATATATCATTTTCACTAGTGACTCTAAATTTTTTTCATTTCACCTTATATTTTATTGTATAAAATGAATTTGAAAAACATATTAAATTTCTTTTTGGATATCTTCCAAAAACACTTTTGGAAAGTTATCATCAATTTCACCATGTATTACATCATATGTAATACCTTGGAATAACCATATAAAAAAAAATTTGATAGATCTAAAACTTTTTAGAGTGTATCTCTATGTTTTTTACAATCAATCCTCATTCAGTTAACTAAAATGTGTGACCCCATGGGCCTTTGTAACATTGACAACAAATATGAATTCTTGAATTCATAAATTTAATAAAAGACTAGACTCTATAAAATTATCAATGTTACTCAATCTTCAAAAGGATCTGGCATGATCCTAATTAAACATTTTTATCACTATACATGCACCCATTGGTTGCACTATATATAAGAATTCATTTCATATAACCCCTTTGTCAAAGATTTCAAGTAACTATTAAAAATAGAGTATATCAATTCTGTATTGATACTCAAATTACCAAGATTATTTGGTTATTGACTATCTAGATCAATGAATACATCACATGTCATTCACCTTAATGGATGATTATATTACATACCTCTCACTAAATATAATGTTTTGGGACCAAGATAGTTCAAGGTGTTTCGAATACGCCAAAATGTTTTATGGAAGATGTTAAGAAATTATAGTATTTTTTATCCAATATAAAATCACCTTACTTTGTTAATCATTCCAAAAATTGTGATTAGATGGATATGGTTGTCAGGTTTTTCAGACTGACTCTATCATATGAATTTTATTGTAATGAGGGTTTTGGATGAAGTTTTGTTTGTAATTTTTTATCCTATGATACTTAAAAGTTCCATCATAAAAAGTATTCGATAAAAATTTGGCCATGATTTTATATTATAAATGTTTCCAACATCATGAGTAATGAATGATCTTGTGAACTAAGAATAAGTAGGAAAGGGGATAAATTCATGTGCTTGTACAAAGTTTATACTATGAAACTTTGTTGATTTCATTAGATAGATTCTAACAAACATAGGTTTTTTTGAGTTGCTTTTGTGTTTTGTTTTGTGAAGTTTCATGGATAAATAAATATTGTTTAAATATAAAGGTAAGATTCTGAGAAATCTTATCAGATGATGTCTAATAAAATGAAGACCATCAGACTATTTCTTTCAATTACATCAATATGACTATATTGGATGAACCAAAGAATATATTCTAGTCTCTGAATCATCAGACATATATTTTTGGTTGATTTTATCATACATATGTTTTTTATAAAGTTCATTATTCATAGGATGTCATTTCAAGGTAATGGTTAAGGGGTTCTGATGCAAGTCATTAAATGATAGAAGTGTGGATCAGAAGACATTCGAGAAGTTTCTAGGAATTTGTACTACAGAAATCATATAGAGTCTCATCATATGGAAGTAATTATAAAAAAGTTATTAGGAAAATGAATGATATAATGTATTATCAATTTGAAAAAATTATAAAAAATTCATAAAGAAATAAAATGGGGAATTTTGAAACATTCATTCAATGTTCATAAAATCATGAAGGAAGATCATAGTTCCTTCCAAGTGTTAATAACATTTGATGAGGTTTCCTAATATCAAGGTTAAGTGAATTTGAGGAAATTTGTTGATATTTTGCTTTCAATAATACTATATAGAACTTTATAAGTCTTTAGAATAATATGGAAAAAAATTGCAGGAGATTTAAAATTTCATTTTTTATTAAGTGGGAAAATAAATTGGAGTTCCTAAATATTTTTCATCAAGAACTACTATATAAAGTGGAAGTTCATACAACCCAATATTGATAATGTTCCCATTTTACTAATATAAATGAATCAATATAGAAGTATAAAATTGATCATATATACTTTTTGAAGGAAAATTGGATAGAAATTACTAAATATAGATTTATCATCAATTGGTATTGGGTAGATGATGTGCAAAAATGATCTTATGAATAGGGTTAGAAAGGTAGCATTCAAATACTCATAAGTGGAATCAGTCAAAAACTGCAGAGAGTTTCATATTGGGTGGTATTAGACAGATTGTATGTATAGGTTTTTTTTAAGAAGTTTGAGGTGAAAAGGCCCCTATTATTAAAATATAAAGTCATACAAGGTGTAAAGACAGAGGAGTAAATAGAAAAACAGGTCCATAAAAAAGTCATCAGCGCACTCGCGAGCGAGTGTTCATACTGTGAAGAGATGTTTGAGCACCCCTTCCACTTGGTTGTCTCCCCCTCCGCCTAGATTTTACCTGTATCCATGGACCTCCACCATCATCCGGTATCTCAGACGTTACATCCGTGTTCACACACTTAACTCCATCCCGATCTTCCACTGGTTTCCTGTCATCATCACTACTAGAAGATTCAAGTAATTCAAACGAATTATAGGTACTCGCCTGTTTTATAACATTCTGAATTTGAGATTGAGGGGTGTCACAGCTTGGTGAAGGCTGAGATGATCTTGACATTATGTCATTTTTTTGTCCTCTAGACTGGGAATGACCACTTGCAGTTCAGGGGAGTCTTGGACAGTTTTCGGACCTGTCTTCTTATACTGCCCAGTTGGAGCTGGTTTATGATACTTGCTATGGGTTCCCCTGGCATCCTAAGAAATAGACTTTTTAGAAGATACCAAGTCTGTAAGACAAGTTGTATCTCGACCTTCCTTAGCATGAAAAGGTGAAGAAACACTAGCAATAGACTTTGCTGAAAAATCATGGAATAAAGTGGACTTAACTTGGGCTCTAGGAGTACCTTCTGGAGGGGATATTCCCATAAGAGAGGCATGAGAAACTGTAGAAATAATGGTTGTTTCTCTATCTTCTGTACACAGAGACTGACCAGAGACCTCTTTCCTTTATTTAAATTTCCTTGAGATAGGAAGGTCCAGCTTTTGCTTGCCTCTTCTACTTTTGGCATTGACCAATATCTGTTCTTGTCTTAGGCAGGAGTCTGCATCTTCTTGAGAAACATTTTCCAAGGCATCCAGGCTATCAATTGATTCATCATCTTCATCATATTTGAGACCTCTTGTCAAAATTTCTTTAAATGAGGATCCATTCATATCATCTATACCAGAATTTCCATCAATGGGTAGCTGGATATCATCAGAAAGATCTGCCCAGGATAAGATAACTTTCTTGTTTTTCGAGTTGGTCTAATTATGTTCTTCAGAACATCCCTTTTTGTCCTGTTCATCGAGTGACCTTTGAGACTTTTCAGCAAAATCATTACCAATAACAACAGTCGTCTTACTCCTCTCAATTCTTTGTGCCATACCTTGTTTGGGTGCCTTCCTACATTGTTGCAAGTCATTCCCTTTAATTTGACAGTTGTCACAAATAACATTTCTTCTGCATGAATATTCTTCATGCCCAATAATTTGACAAGAAACACAAAAATCCAGAGTGCTTTCATATTCAATCCGAAGAAAAATATCATCATGTTGAGTAGATAAAATAACTTTATCTATTAAGGTAGAACTAAGGTCAATCTCTACTAGGACCCGAGAAAAATGAACATAGCATACTGATTCTGTAACATGATCCATTCTAATCGGAATCCCAATAGTAGATTCAATATCGAAAAAAATCACAGTATGCCATAATACCCAGTTGAGACCGTGTATTGTTATCCAAACTTGTGCACAGGTATCCTTAAAATCAAGAAAGTTGAAATTCAATTTCCATTCATGAAGTCTAAGAGTACCTTCCCTGAGATTGATGGAGCCGATACTCCAAGCACTAATTTTGAGCTCCACCAAAGGAAACAGAATGTGAAAGAGTCCGCGACCGAGGGACCGCATTTGAATTCATTGAATCCCCAAACATCAGCTATCCGAGAGATGAGATCAGAGGTCCACCAGGTTTTCATACCTTTCATTAAGGAGATGCGAGTGATAAATGAATGCTTGCACAGATCAATCCTAGCCGCTATTGCATCCTTCGAGGCTGAAACATGTGCTGTTGACCCTTTCTGAATGATTCTATGGGGTGCGCGATTTGCAAGAGGAATGAAAGATGCCCCCGAGAAACCCTTGAAATAGGTTAGGTTATTCAGCACATCATGATCCTTCTTCTTTTCCTCTGGATCCAGAAAACTTTTATTTGAGAGTCTAAACGCATCAAACGAGTGAAGATTGACACTGCGTGGGTGAGATAGGGCAGCTGAAGCTACGAGGTGCAGTGACGAGGGTTTCCTCTCTTTTTCCTCCATCAGATTGTATGTATAGGTGAATAGATGGATAGAGCAAAAGAAAGTGGTACTGTATTTTATAAATAATCAAGCAAATTTTACAAGATAGATAACCAGACAGAGAATCCATACAAATAGGTGATCGGAAAAAAATTATGTAGAAGATCAAAGAGTACATTCTTCCATACTAGTGGGAAACAAAGTAAATAATAATTAATTTCAAAAAAATAAATTTTAAAGAAACTAAAATTAGTATAGTGATAATATATTGATTCTTGTTGGTGAATGTTTCTAATAGTTGTTAGAAAATCATTACCAAATCTTATATTTATGTGGAGATCACATGCACTATTGTTTAATTATATTTCAATGAAAGTGTATGTATATTCACTTCATTTTGTAACCACATTCAAAAGATTGTTTTATTGTAGATTATTTGGTATTTTATTATTTGCAAACCATTCCAAGGACTAACTACTCTTAGTGAATAGTGAAACTTGTAGATACTTTTTTCTTATGGAATTTCTTATGTGCTTGTTTTCCAAAAAAGTCATATCTATTTAACAATAGGTATAATTTTTTTCATAACTAAGAAAATATAAAAATAAAATATCATTGATTCTCCCCCTAGTGATCACATAGATTCTGACTTGTACTTTCAAGTAGTATCCAAGTGAAGGTTTCATAAATTAAATTTTTTATAAAGATTTAATAAAAGAAAAGTTGTCATGGATATTCATAATTATATAAATATTAAGGGGATTCATGTTATTTATGATAAGAACTATAATATATGGAAAGATATAATTTTAACCTTCCATGCATTAATTGGCTATAAATTTCTTAAGGATACTATAGATGGTTTCACACCTTATGTAGAGAAATTTGCCCAAATAGTGGATGATAAGGATAATTTAGAAACTGATTGGTGATCCATTAATTATAATGTTTCCTCACTCTGAAAGTGAGTTTCATAAAGTTAAAGGAGTTGGAATGGCTAAAGTAATATGGTAAAATTTGAAAAACATATATAAAATAATGTAAAAAAAAAGGAAAATTTACACATTTGAAGATTTAAGTGTAAAAATCTTAAGATGGGTGATAAATAATATTTTGGTTATTTATTTACAAGTGTTAATGACATTATATGCAGCATAAGATGTCTTGGTGGGAAATTAGAATATACAACCATTATTGAAAATATATTATAAATTATTATTGATAAATTTGATGAAAAAGTTTCATCATTTAAAGATAGATATCCTAAAACACTATCTATAAATTCTCTACATATAACTCTTATCAATTATAAAGTGATAAGATAATAGGTTATGAAGAATAAAGATAAGGTTGATCAGTAAATTTCTTTCAATTATTCCAAACAATACTAAGAAAATTATTGAAGAATAAGCTAGTGATTGTGACATCAAATATAATGTTAGTATAAATTTTTGATGAATTTATGTCATTATTTTATAAAAATTTCAAAAAGAGGCATAGTAAGATACAAAAGAAATTTACCAATGAAATTTTTTGGCTATGGATCTATTAGAAATTTTCCTAAAAATTGTCCATGATGAAAGGAAATTAAAGGAATTGATGAAGATGATATAAATTCATGTATATACATCAATAGTAAGTTAGAAAAATAAAAATTATATTCTAAAGAAAATGGTAATAAGTTATCTAAATACAAAAGGATAAACTATTTTTTGAGTGTGAGGAAGATTATGACTTTGAAGAAGAATTTGATAAATTTAGTGATGATTATACTAAAAATATTCTTATTGAAAAGGTGAATAATGAAAAATTAAATAGTGATGAAATCAGTAGCTTTGAAGAAGAAGAATAGACTATGATGTAGTTTATTCCAAAGAGAGATTTGAAATAATTTCTTATAAGGATTTTAATATTTGAGAAGTATAATAAAGAAGTTAAAAAAAATAAAACATTTTAACAAATAATCAATAATTTTATCTTCAATAAAATCCAAGATGTTACAAGAAATTTATGATCTAAATAAGTTTCTTAATGAAAATAAATACATCAACATCAATCTTGAAAAAAAATTAACGTGAAGAAGAAATAATTAAAATTTATTCAATAAAAAATTCTTAAATATTATCAAGGAATTGTAAAATTTAAAAATTAATTTATAGAAGTTGTTGAAAATTATAAGAAGTTTAAACCTTAGTATGGTCAATAAAAATTTTCCTCAAATAATAGTAAAAAGATGTAAAATGTACAAGTGAAAAATCAATCAAGGAATACCATGTTTATATCCAAAACAAGAAGAGATTAAATACCTAAAGTTTTTAAGGATAAATAGTTTGAACCAAAAGATACTATAGCTGGAGATTTTTTAAGGGTTAGAATAAATTTCTAGTGGTAATGAAAAATTTAGTGGACAATAAAATAATAAAGTGTAAGGTAAGAAAGTTTATGATAATCTAAAATAAAGTTTTTTTCATTATGTATGTTAAAAATAGAAATCTTATTTCTATGGTAACTACTATAATTGTGAAGGATTTGAGCATAAAACAAATATTTATAGGTTTAATTACCAATATTACAGAGAATCCAAGAGAAACTAGAGGAAAAAATTGAATGGGGGTTAACCCACTCAAATAATGTAACCTGAGAAAGTTAGTTTTAATATTGATAATAGATTCCAACATTTGAAAACTATTTTTGAAAGATGTGATCAACCTAGAAATCTTTAAAAATATATCTTCTCATGTTCTTGGTATAAATAAGTTTATATGAATAATTACCGAAGTCATATGTAAAATAATAAAAAAGAAATTATGAGGACTTAGTTATTGGAATTTATATAAAATATGCCAAAGTAGAATGAACTTGGATATTTGATAGTTATCTCCACACATGATAAGAAAGTTTAATTTTTTGAATAATGTGAAATATTATAAGGCATTGTTCTTTTGGAAATGATGATTCACTCCGAATCAAAGGCGTTACATATACTATCATTGTGTAAGAAAAGTTAAAATCTAAAAAGGACTATTTTATTGATGGGATGAAACACGATTTTTAAGTGTTTCAAAAAAAATTGATGACGGTAACTATGTTTTTTTTAGAACTTATGGTTTTATTTTTTATAGGATAAAATATGGTAAAGTTTTGATGAGATTCCAATGAAAAAAGGGAAATTATTTCAAGATGTTGATTCAAAAAATTCATGCTATCTAATCATAGTGAAAGAAAATTACCCATAGAATAAAAGGTTGGGGAATATGTGTCAGAGGAATATGAACAAACTAAAAAAGAGAGAAAGTATATATTATGTTCCTGACATGAAAAGAATAATATATTGATTTTTTTCCATTTTCCAGATATGGGAGATTAAAAACTCTTTATATAAGAAATTTGAGATACATTCAACTCATCCCTTGAAGATGATACATTCTGATATCTATAGACCCATGAGTAAATAGTTAAAAAAAATGAGATAAGAACTTTATTTATTTTATTTATGACTTTACGGACATTAAATGTTTTTTTTTTGAAATATAAATTAGAGGCTCATAATGAGTTTAAATGTTTCATGAGAATTATAGAAAAATAATTCTTATATTTTATGAATAATATTTGAACTGATAATGGTGATGAATATAAAAGTTGGAAGTTTGGATATTATATTGAAAATCTTGTCATTTTTCAGGATTTTAGTTCACCGTAATCACCACAATAGAATGATGTTGTTGAAATATAAAATAGAAGTTTAGTGGAAATGTCATGAAAAATGTTGATTTAATATGATACTTCTAAATATTTTTATAGGAAATCTGTCATATTATTAGTTTATTTTTAGAATATATGTTTCTATAGTTTGAACTCTTGTATGACTTATTATTATATTAATTAAAAATAAACCCCATTTTTGAAATATTTTAGGGTGTTTGGAAGTCATTTAAATATAAAAATAAAGGGTGATAACCTTGCAATGTTTTATTAGAGAGGTGTTGATGAAATATTTCTTGGCTACCCTCCTAATGGTATATGATATAGGGGTTATAATAAAGAAATATGAAATATTTTTGACTCATCATATGTGAATGTTCATGAACAGGATGATAAAAAGGTTTCATAGAAAGTTAAAGATATAGAAGAAAGGAAAGATCAGGTGTTTATAGTTGAAAAATGTGAAAATTTTATTAATTATAGTGACAATTTTAATGATGATTAAGATGAATATTCTCAATTAGATATCTCAAGTGATGAGGAATAAGTACATTCATCTCATACTTTGATGAGGGATCATGTTTAAGTTCATAACATCATTGAAGTTCAACAAAAGCACATTGAAACCATAATAACAACAATGTTAGTATCACATACTTCTTTATATTCATATTTTTAACCAAAAAATGTTGATGAAGATTTAAAACATAAATAGTGGAATGATGTTATGAATTAAGAGTTGGATCGAATGGAGAATAATGATACTTGGGAACTTATACCCATACTAAACAACAAGAATCTGTTTGGTACCAAATGGGTGTTCTAAAACATAATGAATGAAAAGGTTGAAGTTATTAAGAACAAGGCATGACTGTTTTGTAATGGTTACTTGAAAAATTAAATTCATTGACTTTTTTGAGACCATTTATCTAGTGTAAAGATTATAAAATATCAAAATATTTCTTTCTATCACTTCACAATGGAGATATAAAATTTCCCACATGTATGTCAAGTCGGCCTATCTTAACGGAGAGCTCGATGAAGAATTCTATATTGAACAACCATGCAGCTTTTTTCTTGGGAAATAATAAATATATGTATGAAAGTTGAATAATCCTTTTTATGGGTTAAAATAAGCTTTGAGAGCTTGGTATTCCAAATTAGATACTTTCTTAAGGAATTTTAACTTCAAGAAATTAATAGTTCATAGTAACCTATATATAAAATAAAATCAAGAGGTTTCCCTCATTATGTTTGATTATTTTTATGATATAATATTCATAGGGAATAATAAAGAAATAAGAGAAAAAAATGTTAAGGAGATGAAGAAGCTTATTGAAATCTCCATGCTAGGAGAAATGAAATACATTATTGTCTTTCAAATCTCACAACATATGAAACATATTTTCATATCTCAAAAGAGTAATCTTAGAAAATTTAAGGAATGTTTGGTATGGAATATTTAAAGTTATTTTCCACACCTATTTTAGTGAGAATAAATTTTTAAAAATACAGGGAAGGAAATCCAGTAGATACTAAAGATTTTAGAAAGTTTTTTAGAAGATTATTTATATAATGGATTTAAGGTTAGATATAGTATATAATATTACACTTTTTTTGGGTATCAAATTTCTCAAAACGAATCTCATATCATGGATATAAAATTAATTCTTGGATATATTAAAGGCACAATTTATTTTTAGGTTAAAATATTATAGTGAAAGAAAGATTAATCTATTTGGTTATATAGATACAGATTGGTAAGGATGTGTTAATGATAGAAATAACACTTATAGTATAGTGTTTTTATTGGTTGAAAGATGTGTTTTATTGTATAAAAAGAAATAATATTTGGTGACTCTATGTATAGAATAAGATGAGTGTATTGATTCTACTCATGTTGCAACACAAATTATGTGGATGAGGAAACCATTGGAAGATTTTTTTATTGATGTGAAGTTTCCCCTTCTCTTAGTATGTGATAATCAGAGTGGTATAAATATTATTAAAAACAATGTAACATTTTTGTTCCAAGAACATTGATATCAAATATCACTTTATCAAAGATCATGTGGTGAAAAAAGAACTAAATTTGGAGTTTTCTTCTATAGTATAGAAAGTTGTTGATATTTTATGAAATTTTTTTTAAGGAAAAATTTCCTAAACCAAGGTTGTTCATGGTTTTTCAACCTCCCTCTCTTCAATTATAATTTATGTGAATCTATCACATCTTACATCTTGTCTTTGGATAGTATTGTCAAAGGGGTAGAAGATTATATAACAGAAATCTATCCATTGGTATGTGTTTTACCTTTTATAGTAAATTATTTATTTAGGTGGAATTATTTAAATGGGTACATTGTGATTTTATCATGTGTGTGAACTATTTTAATAGTTTTTAAAATTGGTTGAAGGAAATCTTGTTCTTATTGGATAAAGTTTTTTATGTTATGAAAGATCCAATTTAAAGAATAAATTTCATATGAGGTGCATAGAATTTTTTCGTAAGTCACTACTTATGGATAACATGATATTATTGTTCAATGATTATTTTTTCCTGCATAGATTTCGTTTATGTATACTTAGAATTTTTGGATTGATAATCCATTTCTTCTGTTTCAAATTTTCAATGATTTATGTTCCTGGTTAATAATAAAATACAAAAGGGAATAATTTTGGGACAAAGATGGTTGAAGGTGTTTTGGACAAGAAGGAAGTTGTTATAGAAGATGTTAACAAGGAATTATATTTTTTTGTCCAATATAAAATCACTTTCATTTTTAAGCATTCCAAAAATAATGATCTATTGGAGATAGTTTGATGGTTTTATGGACCAAGTCTATCAGATGAATGTTGTTGAACTGAGGTTTTCAGATGGTGTTGTGTGTGTGATTTTTTATCCCATGATACTTATAAGTTCAATTTTGGTAGAGTATCTAATAAAAAATATGTTGATGGTTTTTTGTTTGAATTGTATCCAATATCATGAGTAATGAATTATATCACGATCCAAGTGTAAGTAAAAAGGGTTATAAATTTGTTTCTATGTACATAGTTCATACTAAAAATTTATATACAGTCAACCAGATAGATGTTAATAGATAGAGGTTTATATGAGATGATTTTCTGTTCATGATTGTGAATTTTTTTCGATATAGGTATTTTGTTGAAATTTAAAAGGGACTATATTGATGAATTTTAATTGAAAAATTTACAATTTGATGAATTCCAATCGGACTAAGTATAATCGGATGAATTCCAATCAGAGTAACTCCAATCTGAAGAAGTCCAATCAGATAAAGACCATTATATAATCTATTTCAACATCATTTTTCTAAGTCTATTAGATGAAATGAAGAACATACACAAGTATCCAGGTCATCAGATATACATTTTGGTTGAAAACATCATATATATGTTTCTATATAAATTTCATCAATCATAGGATGGTGTTTGAAGAAAATAGTTGAATTTTAATAGTGTAAGTAATCATATTATAGAAGTTCCAAGAAAAATACTTCTGAGAAGTTCTTAAAAAGTGGTATAGTAGAAATCAGATGGATTTTCATTAGATGTAAGTGACGTTATGATGTTTTATCGTAAAAATGAATGATATAATGTATTATCATTTTTAAGTTATTTACAAAAAAAATCATAAATAAATCAAATGGGATAATGTTGAGCTGGTCATTCAACATTCCTAAAATCATGAAGGAATATTATGGTTCCTTATAAGAGTTAAGAAAGTTTGATGAAGTTTCTTAACACTTAAGTTAATGAATTTTGAGTAAATTCATTGAGTTTGATATTTCAATAAGAATTTAGAGCACTCTATAAGTATTAATAAGGATCTTGTGAATTTATTTTGAGCTAGAGATTTTAAATTTTAGTTTTTGTTATGTGGGAAAATAAATTTAAGTTACCACCTATTCTTCATTAATAAATACTAAATAAAGGGGGTGTTTATAAAACATGATATTGATACTATTCACATTTCAAGTATAGATACAAAGCAATATAGAAGTGTAAAGTTGATTAGATAGAATTTGTAAAGAAAATCAAACTTACATTATTGGCAGATATTTCTCAATAATTAGTATTGGACAAATAGTGTATAGAAATGATCATATGAAAAAGGTTATAAAGGAAAAAAGTTGAATAGTTATATGTGGAATCATTCAAACATAGGAAAAACATTCATATCATCTTGGATCACACAAAATATATGTAGAGGTGAATGGATGGATAGAGTGTATGAAAGTGGAATCAGTATTTAGAAGTTATCAGATAGAGTTTACCAGATGGATGACTAGATATAGAATCCACACAAATGGTTGATCATAAAAATTTTTTACACATAAGTCTAATGAGGATTTTATTGCCTAATATTGGGAATGAAAGTGATGAATAAGTACTTTAAAAATAGAAATTGTGAATAAATTACAAGTATCATAATGACGGCATACTAATTACTATTGGTGAAGGTCTCTAATAGTTGTTACAAAATATTTGTCACATCATAAATATATTCATAGAGAACATTCAATTGTTTTTTATTATAGTGAAATGAAAGTGTAAAGATATTCCATTATTGTTGTAATAATATTTAAGGTATTTTCTTCTAGTGGATTGTGTGGTATTGAATTATTTGCAAACTATTCCACGGACTAGCTACTCTTATTGAGCAGTGAACCTTATAAAAACTAGTGTTCTTGTGGATGTGGTTGTGTGTTGGTTTTTTAGAAAATTCATATCTATTTAACAGGAAATGAAGTTTATTTCATAAGTAAGAAACTTTAAAAATAAAATATCACTAATTAAATCTCTCCCCCTCTCAATGATCATATAGATTATGATTGGTCCATTAAATAAAGACATTATATATCTTATCTAGTTATGGTCATACATTTCCTTACTCTATCTCAATCAAGGGCCCATATGTCATACTCAATATAAAAGATAAAAAATATCATCTAGATTAATATCCAACTAAAGAAATAATAAACAACATACTCAAACACTCCTTGATTAGCTATTCATCAAGGTTTTGTGTAATAAAGGTATCAAAGTGTGAAGGTTCTCAATCTAGGTATCTCTCCAACCTCTGGTATTACTAAAATCCAAATATGAACCATGAACCACTAGTATACCAAATATGAACCCTGAACCCCTATTATGTTATGATACACAAAGTCATTTGATTAGGAAATATCAATTATTTTATTTTAGTGGTGATATTTAATAAATAAACTATTGTATCTATATATTATATAGTATTCTATGTGTTCTTAAATTTTTCGTGAAAAGATTTTTTCTATTTTAAATATACCACTGAAGGGTGGTGGGATCACATCCCTCATATTTTAAAAAATATCTAGATATAATCATTTATCATAGAAAAAACAATTATATTCTCATCTTCCTTTCAAGCATGTTATAGAATTGAATGAATCATAAATAATGTGTATTGAATTCACCATCTCATATTGTTCATAAGATTTATTTGTAAATAAACAACTCCCTTTATCATATAAGATAATTCAAGATTATAATACACATCCTTTATTTATATCCAACTAATATTTGATATATTTTTCCTTTACACCCATGTCATGATCCATCAACCCCTTATTCACTATTTGAATTCATACAAGAAGCACAGCCAATTTTCTCCTTGTTTTTGAACTCTTATATTTAAAACATTTGTAAAGTATAAATTTAGTATTATATACTATTTAAAACAAATAATTTATTTCTAGAACACTGATACCCACCTTAGAATTTACATATAGTTACCCAAAATCCATCTGGTATCTAAGAAAACTCAATCTTGTGGAAGAATTGTCTTTTCTTCTAGATATTTCCTTTAGGTTTTTATAACCTTAACTTTATATTCTGAATAATCATTTATAGAATCACCAACTAATTTTTCTTCTTTAATTTTAAAATTTTACACACTTGTACTATTTGTACAACATATGAACCTAAACATCACATTCCAGGTTCATCTATGATCAATACTTTGAGAAAACATGGTAAATTTTCATAAACTCATCCGAATTTTCAGAACATTTCCATAAATGAAAAAAAATCCTTTACCTAAATAATATTTACAGAAAACATTAATTCTCACAAACATACTCGGTCACATTGAGTATATTAATAGACACTACAGTTCCCTATGTCATTTTTCATTTAATCCTTTGAAAATATTAAGTAAATCATTTTATTATTCTCATAAACATTTAGATTAACCTATTAAATAACTTCAATGGTAATGTAACTTATGAAGTTATTGTTTTAGCGTAAATATATTTATAACTTAAGAAAAATTCTTAAGTTTTTTACCAGTCTAAGAGTTTTATTATATTAGTATTTTCCTTCTCTAATATTGATCTCAAATTTGGATGATGATGATTCTATTTTATCTACAACAGAAGATTTTATCATAAGGGTATCCTGTTTTACAATCATTTAATAAGGACTTTTATTAAATTTTCTCCAACTAAAATGATAACCACTTTTATAGTTTCATTATATTCATTAGTGGTTCAAAACCATATTTCATTAAGAAATGAGTCTACTTCGGCGTTCTGATCACCACTTAGTTATTTAAGCTGGGCATCATCCTAATCATATCATATATAACCCATTGATGGTTGAGAAAAAAACTCTTTTTCTAATTCATGATATGAATAAACCCAACATCATTCATTTTGTATCCTTCCTGAGGGTTTCATGTACTAACTGTAACCTAGATATAAAAGTAGGATTTGGTTACCTAACTCTTAGGGTTATCCATTTCCACCATTCCTTACACAATATAATCTATTTTCACCTTTATTTGGAAGTAATCTAACAATTATTATTATTTTTATGGTGATTTAATCTCACCATATTATCTTATGTATTCCTTTTATGTATGAATTATTCTAATGGTTCAATTTGGAATCATTTTCCTTCCAATAAACCAATATGTTCAAATCATATTGATGTTTAACTATTCACACAACTCATAGCTTGTGTTACTTACCCAAATTAAAATCCAACTATATTCACACATATCCAAATGTATATCATTCATAAAGAACATGAAAACTTTTTATATAAATGATTATAATCATATGAAATCATCAATCCTCATTAAAGTATGCTTGTATTGAAATATAGTGGACCCCCACAATTATAGGCAAGGTATAGGTCTCTAGGATAGTGAGAAATATAACCTCAAGTCCCTCTATCCAGGGATAATTTACTCAAAATAATTTTCTATTTCACCACAATTCTAACACTTAATATTTATAAACTTTATTTATCTCCTTTATTTCAAGTTCATAACCAAGTATAATCTAAACTCGAGGTAGAAAAAAAATTAAATATGTTATCATACATGGAATGAAACTCCATAGATGTGTGTATAGAAAATTATATAAGAGGATTAACTATTTAAACTAAATAATCAATCAATTAATAACTTAACAATTATATTTATGAATAAAGCGGGGAATAAATTAGATAAATGATCATTTCATAAATTTAGAAATCAAAAAAACTATTTATGTACAAATTTAGAAGTAAACAACTATAAACAATTTATAGTTTAGTCATGCATTATGAACATTAAATAATCAAATAAATAAAAATACTTTATATTTATCTCCAATTTGAAGTCCTTTATATTATTCATTATATGAAATTTTATTTAAATATATGACAACTGATATAAAAACATTGTATATCATTAATATTAGTGTATGTTATGTAAACATCCAAAATATTGTATATTTATTATTTAAACATTGATCATATCAAGTTTTTTAAAACACCTTTTTAAATGGATTAAATAATTTACAAATAATTCATTTTAATTTGAAAAATTCAAATTAAATATTATTAACAATTCATAATATCAAATATAAATTATTTTATATTTTTTTCTTTTTGTAATTTAAAAAACATTTTAAATTACACTTATAATTTCCATATAAAAATTTTATATACAAATTTTAATCCATTATATATAATTTAAAAATGGTATTTTAATATTAATAATTAATATTATGGAATATTTATTTAATAAATATTTCACAACAATTTAATAATTAATTATAATTAATTTATAAATAATTAATATATAAATAATTTTTAAATTAAATAAATATCCCAAAATAACTTTTTCTAGGATTTATAAACGTTTTATAAATTATACAGTTCAAAAACCAGAAAAATTAAACATTTCATGGATATTGTATTTTATGATATCTTCTATATTGTAAGCTGTGAATTTAACAATTATAAATCATATTCAAAAATTGATAATTCTTGGATACAATACCAACCAATGGTTCTAAGATATGATTTATTGTGACATCCATTGTATTTTTATTGTGATATTATGCACTATTTTAAAAATATAGAATAGAGCCATTATTCCTTATTATATCCCCATGTCACACATTATGAAATGATTAAAACCAAAATATTTCACTATTTTATCTATAATAACATGTGTAATATGGTATAACCCTATCATGGCCTATGATATCTTATATCATATGGTTGAATCATAAAATAGAGTGCTTATAATTCCGGTATAAAAGCAGCCATCTTCTTTGTTGGTGAAGGAGAATGCTAGAAATAAATCACTTGGAGTAGTTGATACTTAGCCTATTGCCTCAAAGGTAATACATCGTCCAATGGATCCATTATTGTTTCATGGGGATATCCAAAATATTAAGGGGTTTTAACACCTTCTTAAATAAGATAAATGGATTTTCCATAACAAGAGAGTTTAGCAGTGTCTCACACATATCAGACGCCAATAGGAGAGGATCCCATCCTATTTTATAGTTGAAGCCTGAGACTCCCACTTCATAACATATCATATGTTTTTCTATACGTTGGGTATTTATTTATTAAATACATTTCAATAAATAAATAAAATTATATAAATGAATAAACCATGAAATCATTTGGGTAGAAATAAATAATATATATATATTATACTCTTGCATCATACATATGAAAAATACACGAATCATATGCATGTGTACATGAATCTTATGTATGTAAATTTTAGTTCATGTCTAATAATCTCCCACTTTCACTAATATCCCATAAGTAAATTATGAAAAACTTCACAAAACGTTTTAAATCCATCCAGACTTTTTTGGATATAGTTTTGAATTGGACTCTCTTCATTTTGAATAAACAATTTTTCCCAAAATTTTATCCTTATCCAAATTCCTAACCATTTGACCTTATGGGACTTATAAATGTTGAAAATAACTATTAAATCCAAAATTTATAGATTTAATCAAATAGTTTCCTCTAGGAAAGTGTCAATGCTACTCGAGGTACTAAGGGGTCATGTATGATCTCTATCAAGAATTCCCATATCATTATTTAAACAAGTCCATCACAAGATATGTCATATAAATAATATTTATAACTATATATTCCCTTAAAACAAGACATCAACTTACTACTAAACATGTAATATATCAATCTATTATAGGCCTCTCATCATTTTTTGATTCTCCAAAAAACACCGACCAAGATGATGAGTACATCACATGTTAGTCATTTATCTAATAAGTACATCACATTCCACATATCCAATTATTTGAACACATAATATGTAAAACAACTAATAATTTCCATGAATTACCTCATCCTAATTTAATCAAGGTATAAATATATCTTTAACTTTTCATACAAGTTGAAAAATCACTTCTTTGTTGTTTTCAAACCGACGAAAAGATTATCAATATACCCAACCACCACTATATTCTCTAAGTCAACATGTATAATTGTGTGAGTAGGGTATAAAAGTATGAAGGTTATTCTTCTAGGCATCTCTCAAACCATAAGTAAAAAGTACTAATAATAAGAACACATCCCTGAGTATATCAATGATTGTATGGAATCCCATGAGATATACTTTTGTGGATCAATCCATGTAATAAGTATCCAATTATGTATTTATAAATCTTTTATACATATCTCATATAAAACTATTTGTAATTAATGCATGGTTCTATTCATGATAACCATTTCATATAATTATAGCCCATAATAATTTGTAATGATCATCGGGTAAGGATAACTCAAAGTTTTACTTTTAATGGATATTATCATTTGACCATTCATGTAAAATTAATTTCAGAAAACATGAATGAATGAAAATTGAAGATTGCCTTTATTATAATAACATGATATGTTTAAAACAAAAATATATTTTGTTTAACAACTAGAGATTCTATATGACTCTCATGTTTTTTTACAGTAATGGTTTCATAAATAGATCTGCTCTATTCTTCTGAGTATCCACCTAATTGATCATTACATCACCCCTATTAATGATCCCCCATATGATATAGTATTTGTGAAGGGTTTTTTTGGTCTTTTGATGTGATTAGGGTTCCTTAGCCTGATCAACAACACAATTATTGTAACAATATAGCTTAATTTCTCCCTTAATTCTAAAAACCACCCCAAGTTCATAAATGAACTTCTTAAACCAAACATCTTCTTTTTTCGCATCTGATGTAGCAATATCCAACCTATATTACTGATTCAATTATATTATTGTTTTTTGGAACTCTTCTAACTAATTACTCCACTATTTAGGAAAAACATGAATCCAATTAATTATTTAATTTCATCTTTCTTAGGTAAGAAACTAACATATGTGTAACCCTTTACACTGATTTCATCCTATCCTCCAAAGACGAATAACGTATCTATAGTCCTTCTCATGTAATTAAGGATGTTCTTCAAAAAATCCAGTGACTATCACCAAGATTGGATTAGCATCTGATTATTATGCTCAACGCACATGATACATCACATCGAGTGCACAACATGGCATACATGATAGATCCTATGGTATATGGATAAGGAGTATTTTCTATATATTCCAAATATTTAGAAGGATATTTAATATTATTAATATTCATTCTATGAAACACTATTAAAGAACCATTCTTGGAGTTATCCATGCTAAACTACTTTATCACTTTAGCAATATACATGTCCTGAATCAGTCCAAGAAACCTCTTGGATATATCTCTATAGATCCTCATATCAAGTATGTAAGCTTCTTCACTAATGTATTTTATTGATTAACATTTACCCAACCACATATTGATTTAGTGAAGTGTCGAGACATCATTTACAAAATGAAATATTTCATCTACCTACAGTATCAGAAATACTACTATAATCCCACTTAGCTACTTGTATACAGAGGAATCATATGTGTTCTTGATGAAACCAAACTCCTTGATTGCATCATCAAATCTTATATTATAACCTTAAGAAGCTCGATTTAGTCTATAAATGTACTATTACAAATTTCAAACCTTATAATTCTCATTTAGAAATTCAATACCCTCATGTTATATCATACACACATCCTTGGATAAAATACCATTAAGGAATATGGTTTTAGCATTCATCAGATATATCTCATCATCATAATTATTTATTATGGATCGAAAAATATGAATGGAATTTATCATCCCAACAGGTGAAAAGTTCTCTTCATATTAAATACCATAAAATCATTTACAACCCTTTTCCATTTGGCGTGGATTATAGGTAGACACTATAACATCCATGTAAAAAAAAATATGTAAACCCCACTTGGACCCTATAGGTATCACCCCTTTAGGTTCATCCACCATGTTCCAAACTTGGTTAGTGTACATAGATTCTATCTTAGATTCCATGGATTTTAACCATTTATTGGAATTCGAGCTCTTAATAACCTCTTGGTAGGATGTTGGTTCATTGCCTATTAATGTTACTTCATCATCATTAGGTATATATCACTCAGGTTCTTGACGAATCCTACCATACCTTTGAGGATCTTGAGTAACATGAGTTAGTTATGCTTCTAAAACTCTTTGTGGAATCAGATCAACCTCTATTTTTAGTGTTCTTCCTATTTATCAGTATTTAACTTATATAAGTTTAAATTTCCTCCCACTAACACCTAAAATCATGTTTTCCTTCGTAAGTAAAATACCTTGTCATGCTACATACATTTTTTTCAATATTATTATAAAATTAATATCCTGTAATTTCTTTAGGATGACAAAAAAATTAGTATTTATCAAATTTGGAGTCAAGATTATCAGAATCCAATTATTGCATGAATTCTTCCCAATCCCAAATATTTACATAAGATAAATTGGGATATTTCCCAAACCATATCTCATATGGAGACTTTATGACTACTTTAGATGGAATGAAATTTAGTAATAATGCAACAATATTCAAAGAATAACCCCAAAATGAAATGGTAAGGTCACATAGACTCATCATTGATTGAACCATTTATAACAAGCTATGATTCCTACTCTTAGATTCACCATTCCATTATGGTGCTCTAGGAGGAGATATTTGGAAAAAAAACCCACAATATCTCAAATGGGCTAAGAATTCCTAGCTTACGTATCCACTACGTCAATCTGATCGGAGGACTTTAATTCTTTTTTGAATTTGATTTTGTACTTATTTATGAAACACTTTGAACTTTTCAAAAGTTTAATACATGTGTTTCATCAAAATCACATACCCATACCAACTAAAGTAATATGTAAAAGTAATGTTGTACATAAAACCACCACTTTCTTGAGTATTGATTGGTCTACATACATCACTTTGAATGAGATCCAAAAACCCACTATCCCTCTCACCATTTCTCCTAAAAGTTTAATTTATTATTTTTTCCAATAAAAATGATTGACATGTATCAAAAAATCATAATTTAATGATACTAACAATCCATCTTTATGGAGTCTTTGAACATTTTTCTCATTAATGTGTCCAAGATGAAAACACCAAAATTATGTGGGATTTGAATCATCCTTGACCTTCTTATTCTAATTGTTATAAACTTTATTATATTTTTCAAGAATATATAAACCATTCATTTCATTCTGAATTCTATAAAATAGTTCATTATTATATATAGAAAAACTCTTGTTCTTAATAATTAATGAAAATCCTATCTAATCCCAATAAGACATGGAAATAAAATTCCAATTTCTGGTAGTAAAAAATAATAGTTTTTAAATTATATAATTAATCTAATTTGGTAACATCAGATCATAAGTGTCAACCTCTAATGAAAAAACTCTTTCTTTAATATCAACATGAATATCTACTTCACCCTTCATCAATTGCATCTTATCTTTGAGTCTATGTTAGTCAGCCCAAATGTGTGATGCACACTTGGTATCTAATACTCATGAGTCATAGTTGGAGAAATTGAATTCTATAACATTCACATTTAGGTATCCTAAATATTTGTCCTTGAGAACACTTCTCAATCCTAAATACCTATATTTAACTGTTTTATAGGTCATACCTATTAATAATCTCAATATGATTAGTGTGAAGTATGTCATAATCTATAGTAATGAAATATCTGTAAGTGAGTACCATGTATTATATTTTTCATTAAGGGGTCTAAATAAAACTGATCCCACTAAAAATGATAACCCCATGCATAATATCCATTTAGTGGGTTGAGATCCATATTTCATTATGACTTACACTAGATATCATGTAGGAAAGTTATGATTATTTATGTAAGGAAACATCTCAATCATAATAGTTATGATTATTGGATAGTTTATAATATGTTCAGTTATCCAAATCCATTATATGGATTCACTCAACTCTAAACCTTGGTTATCCTAACTGTTAGGAATTCCCAGATAGGGTAACCTAAAACAACCACCAAGAATAATCAACCAAGGAAAATTAAGGGATACTCATGCTTAAATATATAATACTCAGTATAAAAATATGTATTAAATTATTTATTTCTTTAATTTTAAAAATATAATCCATGGGTAATCATGTTGAGATTAAAAATACCTAGTTGAATGATCAAGGTCATGAAAATTTCTTCTTTGGAATGAATCTCACACATTATATTTATCGAGTCTTATTTTAAGGTCTCATCGATTTAGTATGGAATTTATATAATATTACCGGAATTATAAACATTTAATAATTCAATTTATATTATATAAAAATGTTATATAATCTAAATATCATATATATTTTAATTTATAAACATCTTATAAATCACCTCATATTATTTCTAAATAAACCATTTATTTCTAGATCATAAGGCATGTCATTTAATTTTTTATAAGTTATTTTAAAATAATATCCTTTAACATTTGGTGAAACTATTTGATAAATATTTATTTAATTAAATATAAACAATTTATAATTTATTTATTTATTTATAAAATCCATATAAATTAAAATATCTTAAAATCCCTTTTATAATGATTTATAAGAATTTTATAAACAATAAATAACATTTAACATTCTAGAAAAATATTAACAAATTTCCTCATTACCCTTACATAGAATCCCTATTCTGTATAAGGGTATCCTCCCTTTACCCTTACACAAACACACTATGTAAGGGTAACAAATGTTTTTATACTCCTTTGTAAGGGTAATCTATGTATTACCTTTACGCAACTCAATTGAAAACTGTTGTGTGAAGGTAATATGTAGATTGACTTTATGAGACTTCCTTGTTATAAAAGTCCTTTGTATGTAGGTAATATCAATATTTCTAATTTTGTGTATAGGTAAACATTAAGGAATTTTACATATCAAATCAAATACCTATATGCATAAGGTTAATGAACCAAATACCTTTACGTAAACCTATTGCATAAAGACACTACCTTTACAAAAACCATTTGTGTAGAGGTAAAAAATAATCAACCCTTAGAAAGACCTTCTATGTAATGGCATCATGTAAGGGTGATTTTACCTTTAATAACATTTTGTAATGATTTATAAACAACACCTATTTTTATGAAATCACAATTATTTGTTCCCAGTTATGATGTTCTAAAAAACTAGTGGTAAAATCATCTTTAATTCTTGTATAAACATGCTCTAATACCACTTATGGGTGGTGGAATATCTATTCTATATATGAACACATCCAATAAGAAATCCATATGAACCTATTAAAAAACTTTGTTTCCCCATATCTTTATTAATGCATCTTTTTTCATCACAATGTATCTCCTAGGCGGAGATCTGCACTTCATCATCATTCATGTGTGAGAGTTCCTAGAAATTAGTTAACTCTTGAACCACCATTTTCTACCACTAATGGATTTCATATGATCATATAATGGTCATTCTTAGTGTAATAAAACTGAAAACACAAGTAGATATATCTTCAAGAATTCGCATGTAAATATTATCATAAAATAGTGTACCTATAATCTATGTAAATTAGTAGTTATATTCTTAATTGGTGAATGAGAATGCTTTAAAGAGATCCCTTTGAGTAGTTTATACTTATTCAATTGGCTCAAAGGTAATACACCTACCATTGTATCCAAAAATGTTTCTTGAGGATACCAAAAATCCAAAGATATGTTAATTCCTTCTCAAATGAGATAAATGGAGTTTCAGGAAGAAATTATTTTTGTAGTGTTTCACACATATTAAACTCCAATAGGAGAGGATCTCATTTTCTTTTATATAAGAATATGGAGTCTCCCATTTCATAACACATCGTATTTGTTTCTATCTATTGGTATTGTTTGAAGTGTTTCATATGCATATGTACATACATCTCATGCATGTAGATTTTAGTCCATATCTAATATTTCCAAATACAATACACCACAGTGTGTGGCCTAAAACCTAGAGAGTGTAAAAATATTCTTCTAGTTCTTCATAATAGCTTCATCTTTTAATGGGAATCACAAAAATGTAAATTTTCACCCATGAATCAAATAATAAATCCACAAAACGTTAGAGGGAGTGTGAAAATAATGGAAACTTATCTATTCAATGACTTTAAATCCATATATTGGATCATCGCATTCTTGTCCTTATTGTATTTTTTTCATCAAATAATATATAAGAGTATATTACTTAAAAAGTAATTCTATATGGATTAAATTTATTCCAAATTTAGTAAAATGTGGTATTAAAACTTCTCTCTATTTTATTTTACTAAAATTATAAATTGGATGCTCATAAAATTTATGTCATTATAATTGTTTCTAAGAAAGGAATCAAGATCTATATATAGTTATATATATATATATATATATATATATATATATATTTGTGAATTTCAAGTTTAATCCTTCAAAACACATAGAGGAAAGTATGGGCATTTCACTTCTCTTTAAGATTAACCAAAACTCGTACATTGGGTTAACGTCATTCCAATTTCATTATATTTATTCTAGTTTATAATTCATTATATATGAATTCCATGGAATGGATTTTATAATATAGTATATAATAAGAGATGATGATTTTAGGGATTATAATAACCAAAGAAATGATGTTAATCCAAATAACCATATATTTTGAATCATAAATTTCTCAAATACCTTTGAAATTTTCTCATCAAGACCTTCTTGTTTAGAGAAAATGGATTTTGGGGTTTTTGTCATGACATCCCTTAAAATGAGATTGTATAGATGTTTTTAAAATATTTGAGTTTTTTAAAATATTTTTATTATTTTTACTATAAACCCACAAAAATTTCCCAAAAATTCTCATAGGGTTATGAAATTATAAAAACCCCATGAAAATAAAAACTCCATGTTTCAGATTCAATGATGATACCTTATTAAAAATTTGGCACTCTAATAAGTGGAAATAGTAAATTTCAAAATATCATTTTAAAAAATTATATAAAGATTAATTTAGTGATTTTGAATCATTTTATACCACAATAGGACACTGATAAGCCCAACATAATCATCCATAATCTAATTCATCAAGTTTTCATAAAGTATATATTCAAAAGAAATTTGAGATGCTATAATTTAAGGGTGACCAAATTCAAAACTACCAACCATTTAGAATTGAATATTGTGATCCAAATCACAAACCTCAACATCTATGAAAGTCATCAACGACAATCCTATGAAGTGGAAACATTAAGTGGATGGAAATATCATGTCCTTATTCTGAATACACCCCTTTTTGACACCCAATACATTTTTGATGATGTTGAAATTTTAGCATCTTTAAATTATTTGTTGATGGAATCCCTAAATTGAGATAAGGTGGAGGGAGAAAAGGATCCACCGATGGCTCCATCATTAAAAGAACATATGCACTATTATTATTACTATTATTATTATTACTACGACTATTATTATGGTCATTGTTATTGGTTTTTTTGTTGTTGTTGATTTTTTTGTTGTTAATTATTATGAACACAACATGCTAACATTATATTTTCTGATTTTTTTTAAATATAATAATGTACAAAACACTAGTTTTATATATTTTTTAAAATATTACACTTGTTGTTCATTGTTTTCTTAATTTGTTTGGCTTTGTATTTTTTATAAAATAAATGTTTATTAAATTATTTATTTCTAATGATGCAGTACTTTATATTCATGGATTTATTGTTAAATAAATTTATGTGAATGTTTTTTTAATTTTAATAATATTTCGATAAAGATTTTAAAAAATAAAATAATTTTTGTTTTGAGTTTCATTTTAATTTTAATGAATGGTATTTTTTGTTTCCAATTATTTTTAAAAAAATTTATGTTATATAAAATGAATTATTTTTATTAAAATTTTTATTTAATATAAATGTATTGAATTAAAAAATTATGATTTAGTTTTTAAAATGAAGTATAAGATATCTGAAGAATAAATTTTATTGAATTCATAGAGTTTTTTATACACTTTAAAAAAAATTATTTAAATCTACCTAGTTAAAAAAATAAAAATAATATATAATGGTGGCATCGGCCTTGCATCCTTTGGGTTTTAGTCTATAAGAGAAAATGTTGATGGAGTCTTTTCCCAAATTAAAGAAAAAATTAAAAATATTAAAATATTTATGTTTTTAAAATTTAATATATATATATATATATAATGTCTTTATTTTATTTTTTTAGATACATATAAATCAAAATACTTTGTTAATAATACCATTATTGTATGAAATTAAAAAATTTATATTTCTAATATAATTAAGATTTATTTTAAATTTATATTGTTATGTACTTTATTAGTTATTTTAATAATTATATTATTTACATCATAATTAAGATTTATTATTTTAATTATTGTAAATATTTAATGTTATAATTATTATATATTAATATATAATTACTAACATTTAATTATAATAACATAATTAATAGTACTTCATATTAATGTAATTAGTAATATAATAATTGATAATAATTATGTCCATTGTTATTTGAAATTGAAAATGTAATGTTTTTAAGAAATAAATTTTCTGACATGTAAATTATATATTTTTTATTATATTTATGACTTTTTTTATTTTTAATTATGTATTATATACTAAGTGATTTTATCAAATTTATTTTAAATTGTATTTAAATTTTATAATTTACATGATTTCAAAGTCACCTACATTAATCATAATAATATTTCAATTAGGTGGATTTAAAATTATATAAATAATAAAGATTAAATAAAAACAAAATGAAATTTGACACACTTACTAAACATATGAAAAATAATTGAAAATAAAAAAATCATAAAAAAAATAATGAAAATTCATTTTAGTGTAACAATATATTGTTGTTTTAAAACATTACATTTATATTTATAAATTTTTTTACATTCCTTTCATTTTTTGTTATTTTTTAGATGTTTCGTTAATGTTATAAATTTCATTTATATTTTAATTTTACTATAATTACTGTGAATTTATTTTTTAATGTGTATATATTATTTTTTAATCAGAAATATTTGTATCATGTAAATTAGATTTTTTTATTATATTTCTCAAATTATTTTTATTATAAAAATATATTTTTCAGATATATTTTAAGTTTTAATTATATTATTTTTATAGTTTATATTTAATAATATTTTAAAGTTACCTTTTAGAAATTTAATAACTTTTCTTAAGTTACAAGTAATCGACTTTGAAATGGTATAAAATATAAATTGTAAGTGAAATATAAATGAAAATTGAAATATTGGATAAATATTTTTAATATGGTTAATAGTGAAAATAATTTCATCCATTTAATAGATAGAAAATCATATATAGGATTGAATACATTTTTGTTTCAAATCCTTTAGTCTAATAGAAAACATATAAATAAATGAGTATAATTACTGTCTATGATGAGACCTCATACCACATGATGGTGTGTGAATGAAATGCTCGTATCGAGATCGCCAACCTCTGTTTTGGGTAGAGTGTGATGACCTGAAGAGGGTTTAACCTCAGGAACTTGAACCTCTTATGTTTTATTCTCTTCCTGTGACTCATTAGGAGGTGTAATTTTTATGTTATCATGTGAACCTAATCCTTCCCCCACTGTGTAAGTGCAATGACCTATCATCATCTGTTAGGGGAACTATAAATAATGTGAAGGCTCGGTTATGAAAAGTTGAGGTATGGGAAGTGACCCTTGATATGAGCTCGGATCAAATATACCTGGGGAAAAATATGGGTATCCTAACAATATAAATGGATCCCATGCCTCCTGGTGCACATCCATAATCAACTAAGGTATAACTGATAGAGGTGTGACCACTACCTTTCAAATAGTTGAGGCCTCACATACAACATGACATGTTTTACATCATAATCGCCGTGGCTCCCCTACATCATTAGCTACCGGAGGAGGCTCCTGAGTAGGAACCTCCTCTCTCTATATAGAAATAGAATCTTCTTGAGGTGTAATATCAAATATACTATCACGTATAACATGATACACTGGCATCATCCATTGTTTTGCATCATAATACACTACCTGGCTAAAAAGCTTCCCCTACTCTCGATCAGAATTATGAAAAATATATTGTAATCAAGTATGTTGTAAAGAGATTCAAAATGAATTAAAACAAGTACAACATACAAATTAATGGATATTTATTAACTTACCATATCCTAAAGTCCACTATCGTGTGAAGTAAGATACAGTATAAAATTCACTCTATATTATGGCTCATACTCAAGATAATCTCCTAGAGGGAATCACAATGTACGCATACCCTATATATGAAACAATGTCCGTCTATCCCAAAGGTCCATATACTCTTCATATCATCGATACCAGTTGAAATCCTTCCTCCTTATTAGCTTCATGTAATGAATTGTTGATGGATATCTAGGTAAAAATGGATTACTCTAAACAAAACCAAATTGTTGCATGACTCTAGCAGGCAAGGTCCACTCAACAATATGAAAGTGAATGAGAGGAACTACAGTTGTGTCATCGTGAATCCCATTAGTGTGGTATGCATATGGATGGTCTAATAGATCTTAGTATGGAATCCATGATATCTGAAATGACATGTCACATTTTTTAATATTTTTGTTACTAAAAAAATATTATAATATGAAATTAATTAGTTAAAGAAAGAGTGTATATTCTTACATTAGTGGGTACTATAATGTCTAATATGAGATTCTTTGCACCCAAGTTATGCCTTACCATCCTGACAAAGTAGTGCACCTAACTCCACCTATAACATACAACATAGAAAGTGATAAATAATAATAAAAAAATTAATAACTCATAGTAGAAAAAATAATAATAAAGATGAGTGGTCATACTAGATTCCACGTGGAGAATCAAGAAGCACATATATATAAATATCCAAACTAATAAAAATAGGGGAGAGGGGAGGGATGTGATCTCACTCCCACAACTGAATAAGGATGATACAGCCCCCAAGATCAGTGTGATCGGATTGGCATATCATGCATAATTGTCTATAAGTATATTCCAAGAACAAATATCCTTGTCTATATCTCCCAGCCTGAACAAAATCCTCTTATATCTCCAAATACATCATGTGTAAATTTATACTAGAGTGATAAGTGAAAATTTTCCCTCTATTAGGGCTCATATATATGCATGGGCATGAAGCATGACAGTCTTCTCTTCAGTTTTAGTGGGTAACTATGAAAAGTGAATCTCAAGAAAGCTCATAAATATTGACCAACCATATATATAATCATCATCACCCACATTATTGATGCCTATAAATTTATGTACAAGCTCATGCTAGTCTCCATGTGTGGGTCCTATAACTACATCCCCCTAGATAAGAAGACTGAGCAAAACTGCCACATCCTCAAGGGTGATGGTCATATCTCTCTTAGGAATGTAGAATGTGTGAGTCTCGAGTATCTATCTCTCAGTGAGGTAAGAAAGGAGGTGACGATCAATGAATGTATAATAAGATACAACAATTCCATAGAATCAATCACATTGTATGTATGGTATAATGGTGGTTGGGGATGGAAGTGGTAATATTGATGGGCACTACACACCCTGATCCATCAAGCCTCATGGCCCACAAGCATGTTTTGTGAAACATTCCTATACTTCTTAGGGAGTAGATTAGTATGCTCTATATATATGTATAAAACTTAATTTTATCTTAAGTATTTTTAAAATATAAATATTATTTTATGTTTGGAATAATGTTATGAGTGGTAGACTGTAAGATATAACATTCTTTTTTCAATTATTTTATAAAATTTTTCTTACCAAAAGAAAAGGACATATCTTCATGTTTCTTAAATTATATTTCTAGAGCAGTTTTAGATATGGTTTTACATTAGAAAGGGTGTTTTTTTAAATTGAACATGTTTAATTTATGAAATAGCTTTTTTTATGGATTGATTGATATGGGAACTTATTTGTTATGTGTTGTAATGGATTATCACTTGGGTTAATCAGGGTGTGCGAAAGAGGTTTTTATGAGTGACTATCTGAGCCTAAGAGGGAGGATTGTGAGAGCCCCTATTGTTTTCCAAAGGACCGAGAGATCCTTTGGGTAGGAATATCATGTGAACATCCATGTTGGTTTCTAATAGACCATATGATCTCTTAGATTTGGTCCCATGGGAATACCATGTGAGCTTCCTTTTCATAGAAATCTAGAATACTTTTTTAATCACTTATGATAGGTTTAATGGTTAGAGACAATAGGTAAAAATTACTCATGCTATTATAGTTTAGACTATTTATTCATTTGATCTGTTCCATTTGATGTTATTATAGGTATTATTCCCATTTTTTCATTTTCTATTTATATGGTTACATGAGGTTGATGTTATTCCCAACTTTATTATTACATTTGGTTATATTTCAGCATGTTGTGCCATCTAGCCTAATTTTTTTACTTGATACATGTTTGAGAATTTTTTTGGAAAACCCTATTGATTTTATGAATGAAACCCAAAGGTATTTTAAAGGTTTACTTGAAGTTGGTTTGTTTTAAAGGGGTTTATTTTTTAAATTGTTTCCAAACTAATTTATCAGTTTTCATAGATAAAATCCTTAAATAGATTCATGGTGGTATTCTACTAGGCTTTATACCTCACAACCTTGTTAGGCCATTCTTGGTAATTTTCATATTTCATTTTACGAATCACCATTTTCAATGGTGACTAGTTTTTCCTCCATTATTGTGGGAATAGAGTCATGTTTTTAAAGGGGTTATACTTTAAAAATAGATTTGTGTGCATGGGGTTTGAATAGAGAGCAGGAACCCTAGGATGATTCCCTTATTCTCTCAATGAAGATGATGAAAATAGAGCCGATCCCCCCCCCCCCCGGTGGGAGAGTACCTTCAAATCTAATAGAAAATCATAGCCTTATTTCCACCCCTTCAAAAACCCCAATTTCCTTCCTCCTTCTCTGAAATCCTCATTATGACCTATTGTACTGGATCTTATCAATGTTTTCTCTAATCTCTATATTGTGACTTCTGAGTTCACAAAAACCTAGGCACTTCTAAATCTCACCTTGGTTACCAGGTTTAAGCAACAGAGACCTTAGGTTGATTCCATCGATAGGTTTGTCTTCAATTCATGGGATCTTCAAGAGGGGGATATAGTGGGATTACTCAAAAACCATCACATTATGGTTCAATTTTTGTCAAAGGAGGACCTCATAAACACATGTTCAAGTTCCCCCTATAGCTTCAATGGGCTTTGATATTTCATGTTTTTCTGATCGTTTGAGTTGCACATGAAGCGTGATTCTCCTTCTACTATAGTTTGAGTTAGTTTTCATAACCTTCCTTTACCTTTTCGAAATCCCTTAGTTATCAGAATGCATGGAAATATCATTAGTAGATTTTTATGTTCGAATAGTCGCACGGAGTCGGTATTTCACCTAGTTAATCCACGGGATTGTGTAGTAGTGGATGTGTCTAGAGCTCCTTTTGATTTTGTATGGATCACAATCAGTGAGGAGTATAGGTGAAATCAGCGTGTGATATACGAGAAATGGACTGACATATGTTCTACCAGCATGCAGATGGGGCACACCTCGGATGTTTTTCATAAGGGGTATACAGCATCGGTAGCCAGGGGAAATGGAAAGGATTATTGTTCTGTATGCAAGTGGCCATGTCACTCGGTAGAGGTTTGTCAATTGGGACCTCAGGTTATGATGAGGATGGAAGATAGCGGAATTGGTGAGGCTTCATAGGTATGTGAGGAGGCTGGCATAAAATAGATAGCAATGGGTAGGGAGGGTATAGGTCGGATACCTCAGTCATTGTAGTCGGTGGAGGAGGAACGACCCGATAGTGTGGCTTGCAATGTGGCTATTGTGATTGCTCCTGGTGCTGATATGAGGAAGAAGGCTCTAGTGCCTCAGGTTAACCCAAAGGTGTCTAAGGTGCATAGCAGGTTAAGGCTAGACTTGGTTGGTCTTTCATATCATAGTGTGCGGAAAGGTGATGGAGCGGTCCATTAGGAGGCAGATTAAGTGGAAAACCGGAGGAATGGGGCTAAAGACAATATGCAATAGATAGTTGATAGTGAGGAGGTATTTTCAGATGATTCATTTACAAAGGTTTTAGGGTCGGTTAGTTTTAACGTGTGTTAGGGGAAGTAGGTGTCTTCTATGAATGTGGTCAGTCTAACCAGGGTTGGGAGAATAGGGGTTCTGATTCTTTAATCTAAACCCCAATACACTTGAGTAATAGGTTTAATGATCTAGGAGAGGCTATTTTGGGATCTATTCTATCTAACCCAGTTGATAGATATGGGTTATACATGAAGGTATCGAATGGAAGTGATCTCATCCACTTAGAAGATGAGGCTTCAAGTCTAAAGAGTTATAGGAGTTTGAGTACAAGGAAGGGGAGGAAGGATTACTCCTCTTTACCTCCACCTTTGGAGAATCTATCTGCAAAAAAATGTTAATTATAATCAGATAGTCTCGGGGAACATGATTCATCATGGACCAGGGGACCAAGGTGATCTACCCTTGGGTTTTATTTTAAGTTTCGAAGATGAATTGATCGATCATGTCTTATTGCTCAATGAAACTGAAGAGGAGAAAGCTAAAATTATGGGGAGACCTCTAAGAGTGACTCTCAATGAATAGAAATACTCATGGTTTGAAAAACATGACCTAATTCTGGTATGGTCTTCAATAAATGGAAGATCATCATTGAGAAGTACATACAGTCATGGGATTAACTAGCTTCTGAGTTTGAAAAGCTGATGATGGAGGTATCAGCCACCCAGGTTTCCTCTTTATCTAGAAATTGTTTAGATAAGTGGATTCTGGGAATATTAGATTACTTTTTAATGAATTTGTTTAATTGGTGGTCTAGGATAATTGGTTTGAGAGTAATTCTAGTTCGTTCGAGGTCTACATTTGTTTAGATCTCGGTTGGGATTTGATGTGAATTTGGGTGCTACACAACCATCACTCTACTTGGATCAACTTCATATGGGGATCAGGGTATTAAGTCTTCATCGGATAATGCAATTTGGATTTGGATGCTAAGAGGGTATGTCTTTTCCATCAGTTTTGTGACTGTGCACTACTGTATGTGACTTCTAACTTAAGGGTCATGCTTTGGTGATGGCTTGTCGTTATGGTGTAGTGGCTGGGGAGGACAATATCATGTAGTTTGTTCTGGGTTAGTTTCTATTATGCTTGTTTTTTGGTTGTATGATAGACATCTTGGTTTCTCACTTTTCCTTAAAAGTGTTTTGATAATAAAAAAAGTTATTTTTCAGTCATATTTGTGCACACATAGGTTATATCAGTTGGATCCACCATATGTATTGAGGATTTATTTCATTTCTAGCATGTATACCAATAGGTAAGATCCTAAATGGATTTCTTTTTCATTTATGTATTATTTCTCACATGATGATATATTTCATGGTTATTTTATCACATGCTTACTTTATGTTGTATCAATGGATAGTTTGATTATGCTTTCATGTAATCTCACATGTACTTGTCATATTCCGTATAATGTGCACAAATTGGTTATATTGGTTAGATCCACCTTATGGATTGGATATTTCATTCATGTCTAGCATGTATACCAATAGGTTATATCCCAAATGGTGTGTTTTTTCATTTATGTATGATTTCACACATGATGGTATATTTCATGGTTATTTACTCAGATGTTTTCTTTATAGTGTATCCATGGATAGTTTTATTATGATTTTATGTCATCTTATATGTAAATTTCATATTCTTTATAATGTGAATATAAAATGCATGTTACGAAAACTAAAGTATGATTTATAAACGGTTTTATCGTGTGAAATATCCTTATAAAGGAAAGGACGTTATGTAGAAAAATGATTTATTTATTGAAATCATATAACATTTATGAAGGTTTAGCTTGTGTGTAATTTATGTAAATGGTTGTATAATTTACCAAATATTTATTATTTGATAATAAAATTATTCAAAAATGTCATAGAATTCTAAAAAAAGTATGATTTTATATTAACACCGTGTAATTGATAATATGAAAAGTTCACATTGGAGTCAATACATCATTTTGGTTGAGAATGTGGACTCACTCCAGCACTGTTAAGGAATCATTTATTATTATGACCTTACCAATGACATATGCTACATCTCAAACATTGCCCTTGTTTTTTAGGCCAATCCATCCCATTACACATCCTTTTGGACTTCAGTCTCACTAAATATCACAACCTATTGGTGTAAGGTATAAATATCAGTTTATCTTCGGGAATAGGAAATTTTTAAAACCCTCCAATAGGCGTCCATGGTGTAACATAGAAGTAATCATTGGTATCCATCTAGTACAGTGGATCAACATATTATTCCCATGATATGTTCATATAGGCACGTGCTATAATGATTTGTGTTCATACAAACTATAGTTTATGGAAGTTCCCACATTGTCAATTCCTCACTTCCAGTAATACCACCGAGACTCGATGGATACTACCTGTGATGTGTTCTGTACACTCTTTCACTTAAAATCAATTTTATTATTAGACGAATATTTACACTCAATAATCATAATCTTATTCAATTTTTTTCATTATCTCATTGAATGTTTTATCCATACCTTATCCCCTACTGAATCCAATTTGTAGTCTATTTTTCTCTTTTAATAAAGTACTTAACACAATGATAAAATTTCTCCTAAACTCGGTCAATTATTTGTAACATTAAAATCCCCTTGAAGACACCATTGATGAACTCCACAATATTTTTGGTCATGTGTTTATACCTTTTCCCCCATAATATGCCAATTTACATTTTTTTGGAATCTACATCATATAATCATACACTCCCTGATTATCCCTACATATTTCTTCTAATATTTTTTCAAACATACATTGATCTGGATTATATGATACCCAAAAGTGATCATATTTCAAATAAATTAATTTTATCATTACATTGAAATAGTAATGAATAATTAAGAGATTGTATACCAAGATTTGTGATTTTATTCTTCATAGGTTCATCATGGAATTTTTTTCACATGATGCAAGAAATGCGTCTGGTGAATTACTGATGATCTAAGCTTGCGGTTACCATGTAAGATGATCTATATTGATTAACTCTTTTATTTCCATATGATGATCAGATATCAAATAGAAACCCTGAATATGGGTGAAATTGTTGTTAATACATGCTAATAACCAACTCCATGATATTTAATTTTCCTTCTCAAAAATGGAAAATTAAAGTGATTGAGGTGAAAATTATCCATATTGGGATACCTCAAAAAAATACACCCATTTATTTTCTGTATAGAAAATTCCCATCAATTTATAGGAATTATTTTCAGAAATGAAATGTGTAAATACAGGAATGAATTCCCATAACAACTGATGAATTTTCACATTAGATAGATCAATTGAATTATATTGAGACACATTTTTGTCCATATAGATATGGAAGAAAACTTGGTTGTTTTTCTTAGTATGGATAAAAATTTCAGTAACACCTGATACGATTCATCTCAATCACCATAGTCCTTGTCAATTTCCTTTTATTTATCCAACTATGCATTATTATAGAAAACCTTATAACCAAAATTTTTTATATCATCACTTAAAAATGGTTTACAGGCACATATTGTTAGGTCTTAATCATCTTAATGATAATAGATCAAAAAAATTCAACATCCAAAGATATATGATCTTGTGTCATGTTTGGCTGAACTCAAGTATGAGCTACATCAATTTTAGAAATTCTCCAACCTAAAAATGTAATGTCAAGAATCTATGTAAGATGAATCTACAATCATTCCCATAATTTTTACATCGTATGATTTATTTTTTATGCCTTGACTCCAAAACTAAATATCTATAGTTTCTCACAATAGAAAATCCTCTTAGTGTGTTTTTCATTCAATATTTTCTTGGAAAATTTCTTCCAACATGTAAAGATTTTTTCATCTCACTAAATCTATCCTCTACAACTCCTGAAAAATAAATTGTATGTATGATAACATTCCATTCAAATTCAGGAAAATACGTCATTACTTCCGACCAAGATGCAAGAGTGGTGGATGATTTGTTTTTCATCAAAGATGTTGTATAGATACTTCATTTCTAGAAACTTCTTCCCCAACTTCTAAATATTCCTCCTCATCATCATTATTGTCTCCATATATTACATCATTAGAAACTTCCTCATCATCCAACCAATTATGCTATATATTTAGGAGGTCAATTTTGTTTTATTATTCCACATAATAGGAAATAGACTCATTTTCTTGAGATGGACCTTATTCAACCACTCTTGTATGTCTATGTCATCATACAATTATATGTTTCTATAGTATACTAGAAACCTCAACATATAACTCCTTCATGGAACCACTTAACCATTGGGAAAATAAAGTTATTTCTTGGACATATTCCTCATCAATAACCAATAGAAAATCTAGATGAAATAGCATAGTATGGAAATGAAAATGTCTATATATAATATACTGGATATTTATATCATGTAAAAGATTTAAATGACCATGAACTCTTTCTAGAAGTTATTTTAGGGTTACACAATCATATATCCTAAACACTTTTTTTGGGTCTTGTACTCTAATAATTTCTTTTATCAGTTTGCATAACCTCCTCATAGTAGTATACACAAGTAAACATGACTCTCTACATGAACAAAATTTGATCAAGATTATGATAGTGTAAATAATATTGAAAATGATAAATAATCATTCAGTTTTAACCACACAATCATTAATTTACCAAAAAAATTAACATCTTGTTATATCCTACAATTTTATACCAATGTTTCATAGTAGAACTTTTTAATCTTCCTAGAGGTATGTTGATTGTTTTATAAAGAGAATGTGAATCATCTAAATCATATACCCTAGAAGTGTCAAACCAGGTGTGAAGGAAGGCTCGTTATCATGCACTAGTTCCTGATCAAGTCTAACTCAATATAGTGTTTTCAGTATTGTTACACCTAGGTACATATGTTCCAGATCCACATCCACTTGTGATATCTAGATATAAATTTCATTACTTAGATAACAACATAATATTTACTTTACCAAAATTTTATAATGTGTTCTTATATCCTAAAATATGACACTAATGTTTTATAGTAAAATTTTTAATCTTCCAAAAGGTACGTTCAGTAGTTTATAAAGAAAATGTGTATCATCTAAAGCATATCCCCTTGGAGTTTCAAACTATGTGTGAAGAAAGGCCTATTTTCAAGCACCAATTCCCAATTGATTCTAGCTCAATACAGTGTTTTGGGGGTTTACCTCTGGGTACATCTCTCCTAGATTCACTTTCTTGGGAAAAAATCTCTCAAGGCATCATTGAAGAATTTTTTAGGTGATTGTGTTTGTTGAAAAAGCAGACCTCCATGTTGTGTTTGTTCACAAAGCAGACCACGATGTATAATTTTTTGATAGAGGGGTTTACATAGTGATTTATTGGGTTCAAGAGATTTTGTTATCTATACATGTTTGATAGAAGAACCCCGACAAAGGAATGGATGATCTGAAGGCGGTACAAAAAGAGCATATACAAGGTGGTGCCATTTTCCAGTGTTTTCCAAATTTTTGGGAATGAAAATCAGAAAATGGAGAGATGTGTTTTTTGGAAAAGTTAGGTGCGTACAAAATTAGAGTGGTGCACAAAAGAGAAATTGGTGTGCGAAATATTGGTATGGTGCACAAAATAGATGAATGGTGTTTTTGCGCAAGAGGTATTTCGAGATCAGAAGCACAAAAATTGGCAAAGGCATGAGGTGTGCAAAATATTAGAGTAGTGAGCGGAAAAAAAGTGGTGCGTAAAATAGAGGGATGAAGTTTTTAGCGCAAGAGGTGTTTTGAGATTATAACCTCAAAAATTGGAAAAGGCATGAGGTGTGTGAAAAATTAGAGCATTGCGTGAAATATGGTGTTGCGCAGAAGATGTGTTTTTCACGCTCAAAGTGGATTACGCAGGGAAGGATGGTTTTTCACGCAGGGGTCAATTTTGCCTATAAATATGAAGTGACCCCACTCATTAGAAGAATCTCAAGACTTATAGATTATCTAAGCTATGGCATGTGAAATTGGAGTATGCAAAGCTAGTGCGTGTAAACGTGAAGGTTACATTTAAAAGAAGACTGTTGCGTGTAAAGCAAAGGTTGTGCATAAAAGAAGATTATTGCATGTAAAAGAATAGTTTGCATGTAAAAGAGGTTTTGATCAAAAAGTGGATTTCACACAATAGCATAGAATTGCGTGCAAGGCCCAATGAAGGCTGTGCGTAAAAATTGGGGTTTCCCGGTACACCCGGTTCAAAGAGAGATTCATCAGTGGGTGAAAGTTGGACGTCAAAAGAGCATATATCAATAGTTAAGGATGCAGAATTTTTTAGAGATAATACAGGGAGATACAAGTATATAAACAGTGAGTGGATATTATAAAGAATAAGTGAGAAAACTTTAGTTGAGAGAGTAGTGATCTTTCATATTGTGAGTGGTTGTAAACCAGAAGGGATAGTGAGTCCACTTCAAACATTGTAAACAACAGTTCACTTTTAGTGGATTTGGTAGATCGGCACATCATCAGTGTATGATCCTTGTACATATCCTAGTGAGGTTGAAGCAAGTAAAAATATTTCTGTCATTTTCACGATTTAATTTATGTTTATATTTTTCTATAGGAAATAGTGAGAATAGAGTTTTTCTTAACAGCGAAACAAGATCAATAGGGGCAGTCGTTTAAATCTTTCATACCCTAATTCATCCGTCCTCTCGGGATATCTATCTTATTTGACCTAAAACACTTTCACTTGTGGTATCTAGATAGGGATTTCATTACTTAGATAACCCCATAATATTTATTTTACTAAAATTTAATAACTTCTTCTTATATCCTAAAAGATGACATTATTGTTTTATGGTACAATTTTTAATCTTCCTAAAGATATGTTTAGTGTTTTATAAATAGAATGTGAATCATCTAAAACATATCCATAGAGGGTATCAAATAAGGTTTGAAATAATGTATGAATCATCTAAATTGTGGGAGTAAGAAATCAAGTGTGTCGTTAAGACTCTTTATTATGCAGTTATCCATCTTTGATCTTATGTTAATTCTATATTAATATGAGTTTAATCAATATCTAATCATTATTTATTAACAAGTTAATCCTTATTTAATCCTTACTAAGTCAGTAGTTAATCATTCATTAATTACTAGTTCTTAAGTAGTTAGTTTAAAGTTAATTATTTGTTAATCATTAATTAATTATTGTTTAATAATTACTTAATCGTTAATTATTTCTCAGGTATCCATTCATTAATCATTTAATACTAATTCCTTAATCAATGATTAATAATTAGTTAATAATTATTTAATCATTAATTAATCTTTCATTAATCATTGGTTAATCATTACTTAATCATTACTTAATTATTTATTATCCATTAGTTAGTCCTAAGTTATCTACACCTTAATCTTTCATTAAACACTCATTAATTGTTACTTGAATAATATTTATTAAGTAGTTACTTTAAATCTAATTATTAGTTATTTACTATGTAATCATTATTTAAGTAGTTAGATTATAGTTAATTAACAGTTAATCATTACTTCATCATTAATTAATTGCATGTTAATAATTCCTTAATCATTGATTAATCATTCTTTAATCACTCGTTAATCAATATTTTAACATTTTTTAATAATTCACTAATCCATAATTAATCATTATGAAATCATTATTTAAGAATTAGTTAATTTAAAATTACTTATACCATAATCATTCATTAATAAATCTTTAATTATTAATTAATTAATAGATATTAAGTTGTTACTTTATATTTAATTATTATTTAATTAATATTTAATCGTTAATTAATTATTATTTAATTATTATTTAATCATTAGTTAACCATTTTTATTCATTAGTTAATTTTTAGCAAATCATTAGTTAAGAATTAGTTAATCCTAAATTAATTGTGCCTTTATCATTCATTAATCACTCATTAACCATTACTTAATTATTAGATACTAATTTATTACTTTACAATTAATTATTAGTTAATTTATAGTTAATCATTAAGTAATTATTAGTTAATAATTATTTAATCATTAGTTAATCATTTTTTATTCATTATTTATTTAATATCTAATCATTAGTTCAACATAAGTTAATCATAAATTAATTTTTACTTGATCATTTATTAATCACTCATTAATCATTACTTGATTAATAGATATCAAATATTTACTTTATAGTTAATTATTTGTTAATTAATTTTTAATATTTAAGTAATTATTAGTAAATTATTCTCTAATCATTGGTTAATCATTTTTAATTCATTAGTTAATTATTATATAATAATTAGTTAAACATTGGCTAGTCCTAAATTAATTATTCCATACTCAGTCATTATTCTCTCGTTAATCATTACTTAATTAATAGTTATGTAATTTATTATTAGTTATTTTTTAATTAATGTTAATCATTAAGTAATTATTAGTTAATCATTATTTAATCATTTTTTAATCATTTTTTATTCATTAGTTAATTATTACCTAATAGTTAGTTATATATTAGTTCATCCTAAATTAATTTTTCCTTAGTCATATCTTAATATCTTGTTAATCATTACTTAATTAATAGTTAATTACTTTATAGTTTTTATTTGTTAATTATTATTCATAATTATTTAATTATTATTTAATCATTAATTAATAATTAATTAATCATTACTTTATCCAAAGTTAGTCTTTAGTTAATCCTAGGTTATTCATTGTCTAATCATTCTTTAATCCTAAATTATTCATTAGTTAATCGATACTTAATCATTACTTTAGCATTAATTTATCATTGGTTATTTAATAGTTAACTATTAGTAAACCATTATTTTACTAATATTTAATCATCATCTAGTAAATATTAGTTCTTCATTATGTCACTAATATTTTAAAACTACTAAGTTATAGTAAATAATAATTTTATTATAATAATAAATCCATTACTAAGACTAATTATAAATTCCTTACTCAAAATTCGTTAATAAATAATATTTTTTTACTAATATTAACTATTACTTATAAAATAAATCAAAAAAAAATAAACAACTAATTAAATAAAATATTTACAACTAAATAAAACTAAATCTTCTAAATATCTAAATAAATTTAAAATAAATAAGAAAAAATATCTCTAAATAATACTTTACAAAATTTGGAACTCCATTTAGGCCACCAAAAACACCTCACACAAAGGATGGAACACAAGACAAATCATAGAGATAGAGGGAGCGGAATTAGAGAGAGGGTAGGTGAAATGAGTGCAGAGAATATATAGGGGAAGATGCTTATTTTTAGGGGGTTGGGGAAAGGTGCAATCGTTGATTCCACATTTTCCATTTCATCGATCCGGGCCGATGTGTGGTAAAGGTGGCATCAGCCTTGCTGCCTTTTAATATAAATGAAAGGTGGTGTTAGTGATGCCACCTTTTTGTATTAATTTTAAGAAAAAATAACCATGTTATGATTAAAAAAATTAAAAACATATAAAAAATTTGAATTGTCATAATATATATGTTTGAATTTATCTGAAACCAATTATATATATTCATTGTTTTTTCAATAGCTTGACACGATCACAAGTAAAATGTTACCTCACCATTTTTTCCATTTTTATGCCTCTTCATTACAACCATTATATTTAGTAGTTGATTCCAATAGGTATAGTTGTGATATCTTTCACTTCACTACCCTACATCCATCGACGATGGCGTGGTGCATAATCCGGCTCAGGCGATGAAGTCTTGTAATGTCATTAAAATTATAATTGATGAAACCTTACCAAAATGGCATGAGAAATTATTTTTGTATAAGTAAATTAAAAAGTAGTCAAATATAATCTAACCTTTCCCCATGTCCCCCTCGAGAGGCCCTTGATATTTCCAAAAAATGTCTTATTATGTCTCTAGGAAATACACGGAATCTGTGGGAGAATCAAAGATCGATTGGGAATGATCTTTGGTTGGGGATGCCAAAAAAAAGAAGGTGGTCAGTGATTTAAAGCATAAGAACACATGAATTGTTACTCAATTGAACCAAATTGAGCTACATATAAGGAATATATGACTAAATATGTGCTGATGTAACAAAGTTCACCATTACACGCTATTCGGTGGATATAATTTTTGTCATAGTTACTCCATGCCAAGATGCATTTCCTTTACAAGATTTAGGGCTCACTCACTACTTACCTTAGGGTCACGCCATTTTTTCTCCTCCTACTTGTTAGATTTGGTGCCCTATAACTAAATTTTTTGTACTATTTGATTAACTATATTTATAGTTTTCAATATTAATAAACTACTTATCACATCATGTTTTTTATTCTATGTGACATAGTATGTAATATTGTCCTAATAGTAACGATCAGACATAAAGGTCATAGCAGTTCCCTGTTATTATCAGAATTCAGAAGTTTCACAATATTATCCTTAAATATATGCTATATATATATATTAAATCATTATAGTGTCACAAATTATACAAGAAATTAGGGGTGGAGACTCATAGAACCCATAGACAAAGATTTTAGTGGATTTATGGTGGGAGAAATTTTTTAATTCTTTTTGATAACTTGGGCTCACAAAGACCCATTTATGAATCCATTTATGACTTATTGAGCACTAAAAAGACCTATATATACAAGTATTGTTTAGAGGAAAGAATATCATTTCTCGAGGATCTTCTATTGTGATTCCTTGTAGGGATACTACTGATTTAGTTTTTTTTGTTTTTTTTTCTTTTTATTTCTTTCCCATTTATTTTCATATTCCGATTTTAATTAAAGTGTTCCACTTTATTCCAATCCTAATTTCTTTCAACTATCTCTATATATTTCTAAATCTCTCTCTCTTCCCTCATTCCACCATGATCTCTTTTCACTTTTAAATAGCAAGTGACAAATCCAAAGATTTTCCTTTGGGGAATTATCATGGTGTTCTTAATTACTGAACCTTAATTTAAATTTGTTTCAATTTAATTTGTGGTGGGTGTAAGTGAATTAAATAGGTGTGGAGGTATTACAAAATTTCTTGGATATCAATTTCATTTATATCATCTATCAATGGTATGGAGATTTGGTTTTCCTAAGTGGTTTCCTATGCATGCTAAAAAACCCACTCTTGGTAGAGAATATCATTCCATGTATAGAACGTAATGGATTTCCAAATTGAATTAAGTAATGAAGGAAACAAAATAACAAAACCCTAAGACCAATACATTTCATTATAACTTTTATTTTTTCTACATATGCATTTAGGTTATGATTTCTCATTTTTTTACTCTTTCAAAACCACAAAAACATTGTTTTCATAAATAATAAAAACAAAAAAAAAGAATTAGATTAGGTGGAATAAAATTAGTTATTGAACCAAATATGATGTTACTCAAGTGATATGGCCTTGTTCAGCCTTTATATTGCATTTGGAAAATAAATTATCTTTTGTAATACCCTATGACATCTGTATCAGAGATTATGATAATGAGACCCACTAGTAGGAAATCCACATTTATATGTGTCATTGGATGTTCCTATCTACAGACATGTGTATTGATCTTTTGAATTTAAGATTATTATTTATTATGAATCATTTAATTTGAGGTATTTATAAAAACCATAACTACATATGTTCATAGTGAAGTGGGATACATTGGGTATGTCATGAGTAATATTTAATTAATGAATAATGTGAGAAAATATTTTTCCTTTTTGTTCTTTAAAAAAAGTTAATATTCCAAGCCCTTTGATGGAAATTATACAACCTAAATAAATCCATGACCACGGTGTTCTATAGGAAATTTAAATATCAAAAAATTTAAAGAAGGAGATGTCAATCACATAGTTTGAAAACACTAACATGAAACCTTCTTGATTAGAGATATCATGATAAAGGGATTATATTAAATAGTAATCATCTATATGTGGTTTTATGTCATTGTGACATTAACTTCTTTCTCTATGGGTCTCATGGATTGTTTCTATATGCTAATATTATACTTTGGGCTACTTCACCTATTTACATAGAGAAAGAGTCCTAGAGGGTCACACACTAAATGTATCCAGAACCTTAGTTAAATAATATTATTATTTATTATTTAACATGTTGAATAAATATTACTCCCACATATGGATTAATAATTAGTCATTTTTTCTTGATTTCACATATTAATCACTAGTTATTAAAGAGAATATATTTTATGAGAATAAAATTTAATAAATATTCATTTTCTATTTACTTAGTATAATATTTATTTATTTATTGATGAGTAATTCAATTATGTTTATTTATTAAATAAATAGTAATTATTCAGGGTCTAATAAATATTATAGATGAATTTTAGACTGAGTTTAATGGTCATGTGATAAATAATATATATTGATTATTATTTTAAAAAATATATATAATTTAATTCAAGAGTTTCTTGCGAGTTAAGAAATAAAAAAAAATATTATTATTATAGAAATGAAGTTTCACATGAATTATGAAAAATAATGAGGGAGCATGTAAAATTATTATATTCTAACCCTAGAGGTATATAAACTGAGTTATATTTTTCTTTTAAGGGTTTCTATTTTTCAGTTTTTGGGCATAATAACATCGGGGAGAATTATCTTGAAGCTCTATAGATCTCCCTCTCCAAGAACACTCTCAATAACAATGATTAAACCTCCTCCACTACTACTCTCAAGTCTATAGAGATTTAAGTGAACCCTTCCTTGAACAGATTCTCAGGGTGATCAAAAATTAATGGTGCAATTGAAAGGTTTTAATGTGAAATTAACTGTAGACAGCTACAGTGACATTCAGAGGTTCATGTAGCATGTGCGGATCATAGCTAGATAGAATAAATTGTTGACTCCTATAATACAATTATGGTATGATGTAGAGGCATTTTCGGATTCATCAACAATAAAATAATTCATCAAAATGTATTTCTTAATTATTTAAATCAATTATAAATAATAAGTGTTGATCCTACACTTTAGTTATGTATTTTAAACATTAATTAATCTTTGATTAAATTTTTTTGGTCATAACATTTATCATCAATGTGCATATCATATTAATAATCAATTAAGCCAAAAATCTAAATTTGGTATGACCCATATTGTACTTCTACTACACCAAGAGCCTTTAAGTTCTATTAGAGATGTATCATAATTATTAATAATTATTTAAATATCATTGACTAATTTACGCATTTATCTTTAATTTTCAATTCCAATTTAAACTCTCTTTTATACGAATTATGAGATATTATCTTCTTTCTCTTTTTTCTCATAAATATAATAAAAAAAAATTATTTTATGTACAAAAAACATTCAAATAACTCATCTAGAGGTGGATTATGTCTAGGTATAACATGATTAAACGTCGTATATCCCATTGATTCGTGATGTGTACCTGTGTTCAATGAACGAAGAATTAATTTTTAATTAAGATTAATGTTCATTTTTTACACATTCCCTGTATTTAATATGCCACATATTGATTGGGCCAATCATATGCATGGCCTACTGGACTACACAGTGTGTAATATTCATACACTATGTGTATTCCATTAGTCAAAGATAGGTCGTGTGTTCCTTAACATGTCCTATATGACTGGTGACCATGTAACTCAAAGACAACAATTCATGTATCCCATGTACATATCTTATTATCCATTATCTTTCATGTAATGGTTACATGATAAGTCCCTAGGTGTGTGACATAGATATATGGTGAGAAATATACACACCATGTGGCTGGATAGTATATGACATGTATCTCCTAGATCCACTAGTATCTTTATGATGATTAACATGTCATCGATTGGGAGGAGTTGGGTATCGAGGATGATTCGATGCTCATGAAGAAACCAATTAAGATTCAATACAGTTGGGATAAGGTGCTAAAAGGGTGTGTTATTCCCTTGGTGTGATCCCCATAGAGGCATGGTGTCCTAGAAGAGAGTACTTATGAGTGGAAGTGTTTGGTGGATTTTTGTTGGTTCTACCCTTCAATTTTTTGGTTGGTTTTTAATATCAAGGATAAGAATCATTTGAGAGGTATCTAATACAAGGACCACAATCCTTCCCATGCATTACATTGTGAATTTTTCATGGTGGAAGCATTTGGATGAGTTTGAGGAATGTAGAAGAGTAGTTGGAGTTAAATATATAATTTTAGGGGCTGATTCACAACATGAATTATTAGTTCTGTCATATAATTTTTTATAGTTTTAATTCATGGTTTTCTCTAATGTTTTTTATCTATTTGATTCATGGAATTAAATAATGTTCATGTCATGAATGTTTTTTATAAAATTTTATGGGTTTTGGCTTCAAGTAATTCATGACGTAAAAGCATACTTGGGTTTATTAGATCGATCTCCCTGTTTTTTGGTGGATACAAACCATGTGAGGTTCATGGCATGAACCATTTATTCCTGGCATAAACCAATCATTCATGCTGTGAATGGGGTTATTTATAGGTTTTATATAAATTAAAACATACCGCTAATTTCCCGCATTATCCTTACGATTCTCTTATACATTAGGCAAATCCAAAAAAAATTGGGATCCCTTACAACCTATGATATTTTGTGTTTATCCTTGGATTCCAAGTATTTGATATTAGTGATTCTAGGTGGGTTTTTTCTCTTTCCTTATGTTTTCTTCCTTGTTTCCTTATAAATATCATAGTTTCTGTGTTGTTTGGATTTGGGTGTTTATTGGGTTAAAATTTTAATGAGACATTGTTGTGTTTTATATTGATTTGAGGATTCATTATGTGGTTGTTTCCTTATAATTCATCCTATATTACTTGCATAGGGGGTTGAAAATCTTCATTTTATGTAAAGGATTCAAGTTATCTCTCTTTTATGTGCATATGTGATATTATGAAGATTTTTCTTTCCATTGGGTGGATGGTGTGAATTGGAATAATAAAGATAATAAAATGGACTAATGAAATTAAAATGGAATGGTGTGATGACTATGTGGCTACCTGTTTTCTTGATATTATTGATGTTGTTTTATAATTTATGCTTTTGATTATATTATGCCTTATATTTATTTCTTGATTTGAGAATACCTCTTTAAATAGTTAGATAATTAGATCTAGTAATTAAAAAATAATAAATTTAATATACCAATTTTATGCTTGATTTATTATTTGTGGCATGGTGTACTTGGTTGTTTATAGCTTTATGGCCTTGTTGTGTTTGACTTAGTGGCCTTGGTGGTGTATGGCTTTATGGGATTGGTTTTTTATGGCTTGGTGAACTTTGTTTTTTGTAGCTTTATGACCTTTGTTGTTTGTGATGGTTTGACATGGTGGTTTTTTAATAGTGGTCTGGTAGTAAATAAATAAAATTAAAATATATAAATTTAGTTGTGGATAAATAATTTTTTCATGAATATTTAACCTAATAACTAAATGAATAAATCTTGGTGAATATTTTATTAAATTAAATAATTAAAAATAGAACCTAGCTTGTGTACCTTTGTGTGATGCTTGAGGTTTGTTTTTCTATATTGGAGGTAGTTCTTGGTGACATGGTATTATTAGTGACCTAATGGTAGCTATGGTGGTGTTTCTGGTGTGAACTCATATGTGTGAGATTTTTTGAGACTATTATATACTTGTACTATTTTATGAATTTTTCATACACCCCACCCGAGTTGGGTTACCGAACTGGAACTTAGAGACCATAATGGGTGTTTTATTTAATCTCAAATATGGGGAGGATATATATGGATAACTAACCCCTATCCTATACCCTCCCTTCAGTAGTAGCTTCTAGTGATACTGGTGGTGTATGATGAGATATGTGGTGGGGGTCATGTATGGTAGGAATAGGACATTAGTTTAATGTCATATGAATTCAAGATACCATAATACACTGGTTACTTGATACATGATATGTGGTTGGTGTCATGATATTTGATATGAAGTTGGTGTCATCATATATGAGGTGTGGTTGGTGTATCAGGATATGATATACTATTAATGTTGTTTTTGGTGGATATTGAAGGGATAAGACCAAAGTATTAGAGGAAGTTGAGGGAGTTTGATCAAAAAAATAAAGTTATAATAGAAATGGAAGCATAAAATAAATTTGAGAATCAAGAAATTTTGAAAAGTAGAGCAAAATAAAAAACAAGCAGGAGAAACAAACATACAACAATATGGATGCATAAAAGTAAGGAATACAAAAGATTTACATGGTTTAGACCAGTTTGTTCCTACTCCATGGAAAGAACTACACCACAATGTTTTATTATTATGAAAAATAAATAGAAGACATAAAATGGAGAATGTAAAGTAGAGAGAAATGCACACGGACCCCAGAAACTATCTGATCATAGAGACCACATCACTCCATGAGCCAACAGTGAACCCTGTCCTGAAGATTGTAATGTACACCCTCAAGCTAGATATACCCATCCACACAACCTCTACACCTAGAACCTGATGGAAATAATTGAATAAATACAATGTAGTGATCAAGTATAAAAGAAATAAACTCATAAATATATATCCAAAATTTCTTGATAAAGAAGTGCTGCCATGGTTGTAAAATCCTGAAGAGGATGCGGTCCAGAAAGAGCTCGCAAGGTATGAGCTCTCTACAAGAGATGATGACCAAAGTAGGGAGGATGTGAAGGCATGGAAGAGTAGAACCTCCAAAACTGCTCCTTCTTCCCCAAACTCTCAGGACAATGGATGCTGAATAAGAAGAACTAGGCTCAAAAATGAACTGATCATGTGTATTAAAGGATAGGTAGGTGGCTGAGGTGAATGGATGATAGGCATGACATGCGAGGAAGATGTATGGATGGCTGAGGAAGAACCATAGGATTGATATAATTAGGAATATAAAACCATTAGCGCTAAAAGTGGGGCACATGGATGGTGAAGAATGGGAAGGAAGTAGCATTTGTGGATCAATAAGAATGAGAAAACACAAACACCACAATGGAGAGCTTTCAGATGGAGTTTTATCAATGGCCAGTGCGGCACATCCCACATGGATTTCCATGATTTCATGCAAGGACAAGTTAGGATAACCTATAAGTAGGTTGAGTGAGAAACCCAAGAAAATAGGTTCATCACAAAAAATGGATCCCAGTAGCACTGAAGGCCTATATAGATTCCAAGACAGAAATATTCCCAAACTAAAAAAATTAATAATAATAAAACCATAATTTTTCCTGGAAATTAAAACACTATTTAAATTTGAAAAGCAGAATTGAAGAATCTCCACTTTTTCAAAATAAGATTAAAACAATACAAATTGCAGATGGTGTTCTTACAACCTATCTTCCCCTAACCTATCATTAGTGCTGGTAAATTTTTATAAACAAAAAAACATAAGCCTATGGAATAATCATCCATTTTTAGTACCACTTATCATATGTAAATAGTGGAATATTTTCTACCCATACTGACTATCTACTACTGTCAAATTTCTAAATATTTCTTAGAAATAAATCTATCTAAACATCAACATTAAAAAAAATAGAGCCCACAATTATTATTTAAGTCTCCATTGAAAATAGCAACACCCAAGTATGTAGATTCCTAAAAATATAACCTTCCTCAGGGTAAAATACAGTGAATATGAAAAACAAATTCAAGGCTCATAAATAATGAATCGGTAATAAAATAAAAGAAAATTACAACAACCAAAAAAATAGAAAGATGATAGGAGGATGATCTCTTCCTAATCCCAAACAGCTTATACAATCCATAACAAACCCTCTCTTATCACTGGGATCCCCTACAAAAAAACAAGCAGGGTCAGTCCAAGGATCGTAGAATAGAGACTATAATGAATATATTCCTAGTTTTAACAAAAGGGAATCTAAATAAGAATTAAATAACATCCACAGTAGGTAACTCAGGGCATACCATATGAGAATGGGCCATACTATATTTATTTTTAAAGTTGGGATACTGTATTTTAATATGGAAATTATTTCCACACTCAAAACACTAGAAATTATTAAACTGGTTCTTATATTTTTGTTCTTTATAATTATACAACTGACCCTTAACATGCATTAGTTGAGGCTAGAATTTTTCTCCATTACAATAATCCTTCAAACTATGTGTTTTAATTTCTCAGGATAACATAGTTGATTTAACCTCATCTAAGGTGATTGATTTTCTACCATAAATCATGGAGTCTTTAAAATAATTAAAATAATAATTAAGGGAATTCAACAAGGTTATGGCCTAATATTCATCGATTATTTTAACATCTATACTAGATATGTTAAGAAAAACTTTATTAAAAACATCAAGATGAACCTGAACAGAAGAACCAGGTTTCATTTTAAAGGTATAAAGTTTAATTTTATTAAATAAATGACCAATAATATACTTAGACATATATAAATGTTCATTTTTAAGACATATACATTTAGAATCAGTATCATGCACAACTTCTCATAATAATTTATCGCCTATGTTAAACAATAGCATACAGTGGGATTTCTCAAGAATGTTGGGGTTTGTATCAATATAAGTTGTGGATGATTGTTCTTCAGTAGAGATAGCAACTATACATTTATTAATAGTTAATATAACATCATTGAATCCAATTTAGATGAGAATTTCCCTCATCTTTACTCTCCACAAGTTAAAATTGTTTTATCCATCGAAATTTTCAACTTCTACCTTAATAGAGGCCAAGATTAGTTAAAAAAATAAAAGATATAATACCAATTTTTAGAGGAATGTGATAATGATTGATCCAAATGATAAAACTAAAATAAAAGATCAAGTAAAAATAAATTAGGTAATCAGAACAGTCTAAAAAGCATAGGAGAACAAAAAAACAAGTACGAGAAATGAACATACAACAAAAGGGATGCTGAAAAATAAATAACATAAAATATTTACATGGTTTAGACCAGTTTGGTCCTACTCCATGGTAATAACACCAAAACAATATTTTATTATTATAAAAAAACAAATATCAAGCATAAAAAAGAGAGAATAAATTATATAGATACACACAAAGACAACAAAAACTATCTGAGCATAGGGACCTCATCACTCTAGGAACCAGTAGTGAACCTTGTACCAAAGATGGTAATGTACTCCCTTGATATGGATGGACTCATGAAAAAAAACATTGAAACTCATACCATAAACAAAATAAAGGAAGAAATACAACATATTTCCAAAGCATAAAAGGAATAGGTTCACAATTCTAGATCTTGAATTTATTAATGAAGAAACAATGCCATGGTTGTGAAATCTTGATGAGGATGTCATCTAAATAGAGATAGAAAGTGAAGATATATCCACCAGAGATTATGATTGGAGCTCAGGGAATGTGAAGGCATGGAAGAGGATAACCTCTATAACTTATCTTTCTCCCTCATTATCTTTGGACAATGAATGTTTAAAAATAAGAACCATGATCAAAAATTAAGTGAGAAGATGTATTAAAGGGGAGGCTGGTGGATGAGGTGATAGTCTGATAGGTAAAAAACGTGAGTAGTAAGTGTAGATGGTTGAGGATGAAATTTAGGATTAAGATAATCAAGTGGGTGAAATCGTCAACACTAAAGGTGGGACACGAGGAAGGCGAGGAATGTGAAGGCGACAGCAATTGTTGATCACTAAGAATTAGAAAACACAAACTACATAATAGAGAGTTGTTAAATGGAATTTTATCAACCTCTAAAAGAATTCATTCCACAATGATTTTCAAGGTGGCCCACAAGGACAAGGTAGACCAATAGATAAACAAGTCAAGTGAGAAACCCAACAAAATAGGTCTAACGCATATAAAGAATCCTAGAAGCACTAAAGGTCTACATGGAGACCTATCTTGAACGAACCCTAAACTAAAAAATAATTTTCATAATAATAAAACCTTAATTTATTCCTAAAAATTAAAACATGATTTAAATTTTGAAAATCATAATTAACACAAAGGATTATTCTCATTAGGTGAGAGTGTAAAAAAAGTGGGGGAGTGGTTTTGGGTTGCATTTATCTATATTTTTATGATAATAATTTACCACTCTTGGATGTATTTTTAGGTGAGCTGGATCATTGGTGAGGTTGGGGGAAAACTAGTTGATCTATGTAGGTGATGGTTAGTTATGTTGTTTGTTCACCAGGGTATTAGTATGCTCTTTTCACTTTTTCATGAGAGACCTTGGGTATGATCCTGCCGTGTATATATGTTATGATCATACAACGTATATATAAACTATTTTTTAGGCTTCCATGAGGGCTTTGGTGATCGAGATAGTTAGTATCTAACCCATGGCCTAATGTAGTTGGGGCTTGGGGGTCACTCCTCTTCACTTCCGGCCTTGTTGGGTTACCAATAGAGGGTGGTTTGTGACATATACACTAAGAAAATCCACTCATACTTTTTTATTCAATTAACTTATATATTTCATTAGTTTAGACATACTTAGGTTGTTGTTATTTCATGGCTAATACATAAAATTAGCATCATTTGACTCCTATGTAACTTATTTTTGACACATATATAGTAACAAAATTCGACTCATATCTAGCTACATCTACAAACAAAATTCAAAACATTATAAAAATATAATCAAAATAAAATATAATGAATTCAAAATAAAAATCAAAAAAATAGATTGAACAATAATTTCCAAATTCTATATTTTGAAGCATAAAATGTTCCAACCAAAATATATTCAAAATAAAAACATGGAATATTAGAAAATAAACTCTAAATATGCACCCAAATGAAACATTTCAAAAAAATTATTTCACTAATAAATTCACCATAAAATCAATAAATTTTTTTGGGATCATAAACAAATTCAATGCATAAAATATTGAACATTAAAAAATCAAAATTTTGACCTAATTATTTAAACAAATTATATTGTTGTTGTAAAATGTTCATGATTAAAAATATTTATCAATTAAAGAACATTTTATCATAAAAACATTATAATTTCAAAGCAAATGTGTGGAAATCATGTATAGGAATTATGCCACATTAGTGGTCATTATGTATCCATTGTAAATTACTTATAATAATCAGAGTTCAATTGATCTCTCAAAGAATCCAATGCAATTCTCTAGATAAAAACACATTGACATCATATATCACTTTATCAAAGAGAAGGTTTCGAATGAGAATTTTATGGTGGAATTCATTTCTACAATGGATCAAATTGAACATTTTTTCACAAAGGCCATGTCAAATGATAGATTTGAAGTCTTAAGGATGAATATACATGTTCAAACTTTCCCTATCCCTTAAAGTAGTTTTTTATTCCCCACAATCCTTTTAATTTTTTTCAAAATGTAAGAAAGGTACAAAAATAATCTATATTAATATTTTTAATCCAATGTTTTTGTAGTTAAAAAAATGGGGAGAAGTGAGTGTATGGATAGGGAGAGTATCAAAATATTATGAAGATAATTTTCTTATCACCTAGGGATATAAATATCTCAAAAACATTGTTTTATCTTATAGTTTGGTTTTATTAAACTTCACTTTGATAAAGGTTTTGATTTTATGAAATTTAGTGTGAGTTGTTAGAGTTGATAACAAATCCAAAGGGTAATATTGAAGAACTTATAAAATTGTTAAAGGTATAATGTATTTATTTTAAATAATGAGTTAAGATCGTTATATTTCACTGAAAATGTTTTTAAAGGTATTTGAAGTTGTATTGAGGTGGATGGAAAAGAGTTTTGGAAATTTACAGTTTCATATTACCAAATAAATTTGAATAATTACTTAGTATGTAAGAGTAATCTCAAATCCATATTAAATACGTTAGGGTAGTCCAAAACATGTAGATTAGAAAATTGGAATAGGGTTTGAAGGTAGATGGATATGTAAGAATCACTCCAAGAGTCTGAGGCATTTGTAAGAGTATCACTAAAATCACTCTGGATATGTAAGGTTCACTCTGACCTTAATTACTATAAAGTAGAAAAGTCCCAAGTCACATTCTGATATGTCAAGGTATGTTTCTCCGTATGTAACAATTATCATAGTGGATGTGTAAAGGTACCCAGAAGGTAGAATATTTTACAATGTACCCTATCCTTATTGTGATATATAATATTTATCCACTCATATATAATACTCTTTTTGTGACATAAATTTAGAATTTGGAAAAGTGTTGATATACACTATTATATGTTATAGTAAATCCAAAAATACTAGTGTATATATAAGATTTAATTGGTGGATATGTAAGGGTGCTCATAGGAAAGTGATATTTGAAAAATTATTGATCCACACTTTAATATGTCAGTGTGTCACTAAATGACTGAAGAAAATGTAAGAGTTTCTATGACCTTCAATTTATGTATAGGGGTTATCATTTTGAGATGTTCAAGATATTCGAGAAGGTAAATCCAAAAGTTAATTCAAATAATGATAGGTTCTACTTTAATGACAAAATATCTTTATACTTTGAATATCCATGATTCTAACTGAGAATAATTAAGGTGATAATTGAATAAGAATCTTGTGTGTTATGATAAGGGTTTTCATTACCTGAAGAGAAGGATCATACTACAAGGGTTTCTGCATACACTCATACAAACATACAGTAATGATAAAGTGAATTTTATGGAAGTTAAAAGGAAAAAATACTAATATTTTCAGAGATATTTGATAAATAATTATGGATATTATAATATAATTATAGTGAATATACTTTATCCATTATTGGGAGATATTTTGACCAATTTTAAATGCGTAATAAAACTATTGTAATTTAAGGATATTTTTAACAAATTAAAATTATGGAAATAATATTCATGTTATTTTAGGAATAAAATAAACAATAAGATGAGAATGAAAAATTAGAGAAGATTCAGATACTACATCCTCCAAATGGTTCTGAATATCAAAGAGAGAGAAAGAGAGTATGACACTGATGAGCATCTAGTACTATTTTCATCAAATGTATCAAATAAATAGTAAATTTATGTTATTCATCTTAAGTATTATTGTTGATTAAGAAGAAGACAATGTATGTGTGAATTCTATTATGCATATGTTGATCATTTTGAAATATTGAGAATAATTTTGATTTGCATGCAATGTTTCTAATCATTTTCTGGAAGTCTAAGACCTTTTATTGATGGTTAAGTTCTTATATTATGATACAAACACATAGAGGAACACAGTAAATATCATTTTCATGAGGCCAATTTGAGTAATTCCATTATAAACTTGTGGGAACCAATATAAAGGTCTATCAAGAGAAAGTTATCATCACAAAATTAAATGATATATTTTCCCCTTCTCTTATAATCACATAGATATCTTCACATGTATCAATGATATATTATACCATTCACCTATTAATATTAAAAGATTCAAATATGTATCCTGAACATCTCTTGTAATACCTTTATATTAGTAATAAAATATGTGTCTCAGTATTAATCTAAACACAGTAAGAATTATTCACCCATATTGTGTGAGAACCTCATAAAAATTATTATGTTCCATGAATTTATTTTATTTTAGTTTCATATGTATGATTGTGAGATTTAATGGGAGTGGATCCAAAATTTAAATAGACATAGTGGTTGATTTTGAAGACGAAATTATAAAAAACAATATATCACTGATTCTTCCCTCCTTCTTTGTCATATATCACCAATTTCATAGTAACTTCGTAACTTAACATTGAAGCACCGAAATTTCATAGATCAGGCTTCACTGGGAAACATTAAACCTTATTCTACAACACCAAGGATCATGGCACAAAAAAGCTATATCCCCTTCTCCAACTCCTCTAACCCACTAATCATCTCACAATGACCTTAATCCCGGTGTGATTCATGCCTTAAAATGAAATTTCATCTAAAACCTCAATTTTATTCTACCATCCATCTCCAAACATACCCTATAAATCGTAAACACCCCAAAATCACAAGGACTAGGATAAATTTAGGCATTTACCCAATGAAACTCTATTATAAAAAAATCCATTTATCCACTTTAGATTGTGTCTGTTAATATTTTTAGTGTCAAAGACTTGAAAATGATCTCACAAGGTCATGAGAAATACTAACAGATTTATGAAAGAAGTTTGAAGGAAATATAGAGGTTTTATCTACAAGAAAAAGGTAACACTATGGAACCTTATGTCACGTTGTGATGTGAGTTACATGGAAATGAAAAATACATGGACTTTCCAATATAAATATGATTATTTAGAATTTTATATATGATTAATTGAAATCTTGTGTGAGTTTTTGTAATTTTTTCCTAGGAAAATAAAAAAATTCATGTTGTGACACCATTGGTCATGCCACAACTTAGATTTGTAAGTGTAAATAGTTTTGAAGGTTTCTATCATAGGGAAGAAGTATTCTATGATTAGATCCCATGATATTTTATCTATGTTGGTTTGGAGGTAATTAAGTAGATCACACTGTGGAAGCCTGCGTCGTGTCATGTGTGATTTTATATATGAAAATATGAAAAGGTCCCATGATACATAAGACTCTTTATTGAAGAGGTGAGGAATATATAATATTATTTAATTATTTCATAACATAAGGAAATGTATCATGTTATGGGAATAATTTTCATTCCATAATGATGATAAGGTATATTTCAATGGTCTTATAATCTGACGGTTTCAACGTAATAGTTGGGGATCTTACTGTGGGGATTAAGTGTACATGATCCAGTATTCCTGGAGTCTAGGTGATCGAGTTGTGATGTGGAGATACATGTATTGGTGTTATATTTAAAGAATAATTTTTAATTTATATCCATGATAGGATTTTTTGTTGTGATCTATGAAATTCAAATATTAATGTCTATAGAATATAATTTTGAGTGTCATGTTCTGGATGTGTTTGTAGAAGAATAAGTTCAAGGTTATGGTTTTAAGGGAAGCTGGGGATAATTTTATGATGTTTATTCCCATGTTTTGATGGTGTCAAGTTAGTATAATTATAGGTTTATCTTTATTATCTTTCAAGAGGTAAGTCAAGAGATTTTATGGGTGATCTTGAATCGGTTTTAAAAAGGGTATTTAGATGAATTTTTTACATTTACTAAATTTATATTAATAATATATCCAGATGTTAATATTTTTATTCTCTGATGATATGAGAGATATATTTTTCCTTTTTTAGAGTAATAAGGATCATAGATATATACATATATAGATAAGAGGGGAATTATAGAGAATAATATGAGATTCAGGATTTTGTTGGAAAGTGAACAAAGTAGGTCCAGGGGGATTATCTCACTAAATGTTAATCAATTTCATCAATGGATGAAAGTAAAGTATAATTGATACACCAATATTGGTGTAAAATCACCCTTTGTGAATATCAAGACATTAACACTCATGGAGTAAATTAGTTGTTTGAGTATTTGAGATATGTGAGTTATTTATTCTATGAGGGTTATAAACTCAGATAATCGGTGCATACACTCTAAATTATAACCAACAAGAAATGTGATTTGTTTTTTAGGTGTATATTACATCTCCATTACATGATACTTAGATTATCCTAGTTTGGTTGAACCAAGTAAAATTTCTTGTGTCCCCCTATTTTTTGATTTATTTCTTCCTATCATATATAGGGTAGAACAGTGTTCCTAATAATTGTTGAAAAAGAACTTTTTTGAAAGTTCGCATTCCCTTATTCACCCCTAGGGTATTTAACATACCATAGACCAATAAATGGTATCTAATAAAATGTTTTATGGTGTAGTTTTATCCTGCTTGAGTGATGTCAGTTGTCATAAACCACAAAGGGATTTCAATCTTAAATAGCAATAATTTTCAATTATGGAAGAATCAAATGAAGATCTATTTTCATTCATTAAGAATGGATGTTTACATGGTTTTTATTTCTTGGGATATTGTAAATCATTGAGAGCATATAATTATTAGATAAATATTCAAAGGGTATTCATATCAACTCTAAAGGAGTAAACACATTGGGAGGGGCATTACCCAATGCTATATACATGAAGGTGATGTCATGTAAATCCCCACAAGATATGTTGGGAAAACTTCTCAACATCTATGGTGGATATTCTAAGGTAAGTGGTGCTAAATTATAGGTTCTTTGTAAAAAGTATGATAATTTTATAATTCCCCTAAATGATTCCATTGAAGAATTCTTTGATCGGGTAAACATCATTAAAGAAGAGATGCATAGACTTGGAGAAAATCATGAAAATGTCAAAAATCATGAAGAGGATCCCGAGAAGATTAATCTTATGTTTCAATGTGATGATATTTCTTATAAAAGAAAAATACTCAAGGGTGATGATGATTGATAGTCTTCATATAACTCTAGCTATATAGGAGATGAGTAATAGTGACAACAAGTACCTGGAAAAGCAGAATTCTAAGAAAGTGGTGTTCAAGTTGATAAAGAAACTTATAGTGTAGGTTGATCCCAAAGAATGGGAGATTAATGAGGTGATGTATTTACTTTACTCAAACCTTAAACTAGGAAAAAGGAATACTCAAAGGCAAGCTTCCACTTTCTTGCTCTCAATGTAGAAGATTTGGGCATATCATAGTAAAGTGTCCATCAAAATTATCAGATAATTATGAATTTGAAGTACCGATAAATAATTCATATAAGGTAGTAAACGAAATTGTAATTTACAATAGAAATTATTCAAAAATAAGAACATGATTTCATAAGAAAATGTTATCTTGGAATAAATATAAGTAGAAGGATTTGAGGACTATAAATACCTCAATGAGGAAGTTATTGTGGGTTTTAGAGATGAACCTCAATTGGAGGATAGTGATTATGAAGGCACTAAAGTTGAGGGTAAAGTAGACCTTAAGGTTTAACTAGAAGTTGAACCTGAATAAATGTATTTTTAAAGGGATAAAATAATGAAATGAAATGTAGTGGTATGTTATTCCAAGCTATATATGCAGAAATAAGGAGAAGAAAAAATTGAGTTGAATGTTGATATTAAATGACTTAAATCTAGAAATTTTAGGAACTCAAAGAATGAAATTTAGCTCATGATAAAAATTGAAGAGTAGTCTTGATTTATCAATGGACTTATAAATTTTGTCAAAGGTAATTTCAAAAGGGTAAAGGATCTTAAAGGAAAAGTTAAGTCAATATGACGAAATCATCATGATTTAGAAGGACTTCTAATGCCCATCAAGACATTGGGTAGTTGGAATAGACATGATAAAAAATAATATAAAGAGGTTCATGGGGATTCAACAGATAGGGTAGACACTTTTATACAAGTTTGATAGTTCAAACATAAGGGAAATTCATTTAAGGTATTGATCATAAGGAAAAAATTACTGATGTTTGATGTGAAACCTCATCCTAGAAGAAGATTGATTTGGGTGATTCTCAAAATACCCAAAAGAACATAAGTGGAGAGTGAACACACATAATAATACACCATGAATCTGGTGTTATTATTTTGGAATGATGGAACATACACAATATGTTTTTCCATAACAAAAAGGAATTTTAGGGATTAAGAGAAATTAAAACTGATGGGAAGATTTTCCTATGCTTGATATATTTTTAACATCTATTTTTTGTGTGTGAATTTTATGGACACAAAGTTATGAATCATTAAGGGTATAAAGAAGTGTTTTGATGGAGGCCCGAAAGAGGATATCTCAGTTTCTGGAAGCTTCATAAATTGTGATGAAATTTTTTAATCAGTTTTAATATATACTAGATGAGAATGATTCAATGTAGCTGGAGGTTGAACAATATCATTTACCATTAAAGGAAGGAAAGCAGCAAGCATGGATAAAGAAAGTAAGAGCTAAGAAGGTGAATGATATATCTATTATATATATATATATATATGATATAATTTATATGTTTTTATTGGACTTTGATTAGTAAAATGAGATATTCATGTGTAATTTTATTATTTTATTTATTTTAATAATAGAGAATAATTATATTCTAATTTGGTAGAATTAAAAGAGAAAAATGAATAAAGTGGAAAAAATGTTATTTCGTGTAGGGTAGAAATATAAAGGTAGATAAGTACTGGAGAAGGCTACATTTTATATCCATTTCAAGTGAATAAGGATCAAAGGAAGAACATAGCAAGTCTGAGTCGATGCTATCCTAAGAGCAAGAGTCGAGGCATTGGGCAGCACTATGAGGAGAACAATGATGGAGGTCTGTCGTGATCTATATTATGCAGGATCCTCTATAACACATTGAAATTCAATTTGGGAGTTGAAATGTTTGTTAACTGTTCATGTTAAGACGTTCACACTAGTGGAGTGGTACATCATAACCCACTCATCATCTCCTCGCATGAGATAGGGTTTAAAACCTACAACGCCCTCCAAATTGTTGGATTTTTTTAAATATGAGTTTTTCAAAAACAATTGCCAAATAATACTAGATTAAATAAGTTTGAAAAATAATCCATAAAGGTGTGACCCACGTTAACACGTTTGGGTTTTCTAGGCAGATTCCAAAGGCATTAAGGGGGTCATGCCATTGACCTAGTGTAAAATCCAAATGCATTGAGGGGGCAACGCCTTTAGACTGAATCCATTTTTTTACTTTTAAATTTTTTATTTTCTTTTGTTTTGTTTATATATAAATAAAATTAGGAGAATTCAACAACTATTAAATATCTAGCATTACTAAAAATATAGTATTCGTGAATTATGATAGAATCTTTCGCTCATGGCTCCCTTTTATAAGGGATTCTACCCTAGAAATCCAAATGGATTTCTAATATAGGATTTAGGTTCCACCTTTCCTACCAAGAATTAATAATATATTATTATAACTAATTAATAATTAAATATTAATAAATAATAATTACTAATTAATTACTAATAAATAATAAAAAATAATAATAAGTAACTATTATAATTTACTATTAATCACTAATTATTAGCTAATTCATAATTAATTAGTAATTAAGTAATATTAATTACTAATAAATTTTAATTAATAATTAATATTATTAAAAAAAACATTAATTACTAATTATTGTATAATTAATTACAAATTTATTATTAATAATTAATAGTTTTTAATTAAGTAGTACTTAAATATTATTTAATTACAAATCAATTAAATTATTAATAACTAAATAATAACTAATAAATAATAAATATATAATTATTATAATTAAAAATTATTAACTAAATAACAATTTAAAATATTTATTAGAAATTTATATTAATTGGTAACTAATATTTATTTGGAATTAATATTGTTAAATAGTATATAATATTATTTAATTAATATTTATTAGTAATTAATATTTATTATTAATTAATAGTTACAAGTAATTATTATTAATTATCGGTAATTATTTAATTAATTAATAATAATTTAATAATAACTAATTAATAATTACTAATTTAATCATTTAATCATTAGTATAAATAATTTGTAACTAAATAAATTTTTAAATATTTATTAGTAATTTTCTAATAATAATTTATAATTGAATAATAATTAATTAGTTAATAAGTAATTGATATTATTAAAAAGTAATTAAATATTCTTTAATTATTTATTAATTAATAACTAAGAAATATAATATTTTTACAAATAATTAATAACTAGATAATAATTTTAAATATTTATTTATAATTAATTTTTATTATAAATTAATATTATTAACTACTAAAAAATATTATTTAATTGATATTTATTAGTAATTAATATTTATTGGTAATTAATATTAATTAGAAAAAATTAGTTAATTAATTAATAATAATTTAATAATAATTAACTAAAAATTAGTAATTTAATAATTTAATCATTATTATTAATATTTAGTAACTAAATTATAATTTTGAATATTTTTTGTAATTGTTTAATAATAATTATTAATATTTATTTATTAAATAATATTTAATTTTTTATTAGTAATTTATATTATTAGTAAGTAATTAAATATTATTTAATTACTAATAAATTAATAAATAATAATTATATTATTATTTTTAAGAATTTGTTACTAAATAAAATTTTTAAATATTTGTTAATAATTAATATTAATTAGTAATTAATATTTATTAGAAATTAATATTTTTTAGAAATTAATATTATTAAATAGAAAATAATATTATTTATTTAATATTTATTAGTGTTGACGCCTGCCAAATGAGCATAGACAAATTCATTAAGGAAGAAATACATGGATATGGGTATTATTTTCCCCACAAAAGAAAAGGAATAAGAAGGTGGCAAAGACTTGTGGATCACATAAGTCCTCAGGAAACACGTGACTAGGTAACCATCCTAAGGTCATGCAAAGGTTCCATGCACATTGCATAGCCTATATAAGGTCCCGTGCAATATATTTTGACAAGTCATTCTGCCCTTACGATGGCGCCCCGAACAATCAGTGGTCATGTGGTGGTTGCCAGGAGAGCACCCCCAGTACATGCGAATTGTTGACCGGTGGATTCCTAAAAAACCATCCCAAAATCCTTTGAAAATAGGAGGAATGTATACAAAAGTAGGGATCCTTTTGAGGTCGTAAAACTTACATGATTCAACAACTATGGGGAGAACCATTGTCCTCGACAACATTCAAGTAAACTCATGAGATCCCCAACCTTTGTAATAAAAACAGAGGAAATAAAAAGTGGATAATGCAAGAGCCTATTGAGGTCATAAACATCATGTTATGTTCCCCTGGAAATCCTCAAGACACTACAATACTTCAACGACAAGTTTGCCTCATCTAGTGAAAGCCTACTGGCATGTTATCTCTATCATGCAAAGGGTCTCAAACATATTCAGGAAAATTTTCGATCCCCCTTTGGATCTATAAGGACAAGAATATGGAATTTTCATTAAATGTTGGTGCATTTCCATATGACTTTTTATTGTTCATGTGACAAATCACCAAGAGGTAAAGTGATTGGCTTCGATAACACTCGTACAACCTCACAAAATCCCCAGCCTTTGTGAAATAAAACAAAGGAAATAAAAGGGGTGGATTTGGGAGCCTCTCGCAGTTGTAAAAATCACATGATACACCTAGGATGTTCATAAAATGGTCTCATAGTATCCCTAAAAATCTAATCTAATTTCTTGAAGGCCCCTGAGAAAGTTGACCTTGTCTCATGGAAGGTCCTAGACAAGTCACCAAAGATCATGAAAAAGCCTTTTCACGGGCACACTGATCTCACGAAGGGCCTTGGACATATCAGTCGGACAATATGAAAGTCCCTCGACATGTCTTCATAATTAAACAAGACCTTTTTAATTGGGAATAATTTGATAAAGGATTCATTTATGGGATGGTCTTACGAATGCTAAAAGACATATGACACCCCTGGAGTGATTTAAGGAAAGACCTCACGAAGATGCATGATGTCTAAACCCTCCAAGAAACTACATCATGGAGTCACGTAGTATACACCACACAAAGCAAAAAACATCCAGATTAGGGGCCAATAAATCTCCCACTATAACCTCAAAGAATGGGTTAGTTTTTTTCATCCATATGAACGGATGCACCAAGCACTAGAGAAGATTTCTCGAAATGGTTGATCTTGCGATCAGGAATTTTTCCATCTAGTACGATCCGTCAAACAATAAGGGAAATCATGAATCATGCATAAGTACATCACGTGATCATTATAGAACATGTGAATGACTTTTAATAGGACATGTGAAGAACATCAAACATGTCTTCTAGATCACATGAGACTTAAAACACGATAATGCTAAATAAATCTAAGGAATATGAAATAAAAGGTTGGAACAAAGACTAAAAGATTATAGACTTATGTGAAAGACATATATGCCAATCCACATACACTCGTGTGAACTGTCCAGGACATGTGACATCACTAGGACATGTCACCCATATCTTGTGAATATCATTTGGTATACAATTTGGACCATGAGAAGTTCTCTATAAATGTCAAATCAAGTCGCATGGTACCCCACAGGCATGTCACCCAGGTCTTGTGTAGTCCTCAAGGCTCACCATCAAATCCTTGCAGTGTCCTTAAAATGTGTCACCTGAATCATATGGAAACACTAGTACATGTCAGCTGAGTATCATGGTTGAACTTGGACATGTCAACTGGATCTTGTGACATCCTTCAATCATGCCATCTAGGTATCGTGATGACCTTTAGACAAGTCAGCATAACATGTCACATTGACTCTCATGATGCCCTCCAGGACTATCATCTAGCTCTTGTGACGACACTAGGTAATGTCATCCAAATCATTTTACACACTCTAGTAATTTCATCCAAGATCATGCGTTGGATTCTAGGATCAATTTGTCAGGTCTTGCGATGTCATCTAGATAAGTCAACCTGGATCATGTGACAACCTTTGGACATGCCATTTAGGTTACGTGAAATCCCTTAGAAAAGACAACTAGATTATGTAATTGCATTTGGACATGTTAGGAAGACACCCTTTTACATTTCAAGTATAAAATCAAGGCATACCAATTGTAAAATTAATGCATATCATGTAGATAAGCAGGTAGGTTCCAAGGGAATCCTAAGGCTCGATAACCTTTTCTGCCCTCGGTGTGTAAGCCCTGGTCAAAAGGGAAACCATAGTGTGTAATCCAAAATTGAGATAACTATGATGAATCTGATTCCTACTATAACCAAGATATGTAAGATGCTCCCTTGAGGTCCGAGCTCTATATTAAGCATCCAAAGCGCAGCCCCATTGCATAAGTCCTGCAAATATAGGTAATGAAACTGATTATTTTCGAACCCTTTTTTCTCATAAAATCATAGATCAAATGGTCTTAGGGAGTTGAAATGATTGTATCATTCTCATCACAAGACTCAGCAAATACAAGGGTAACATCAATGTGTAAGGCCCGACTAGCGGCATAACATGATATATCCAACATATAAGGGAAACCTCAATGTGTAAGCCTCAATTAACTAAACTACTAAGACTCTTATTTCTTCCATAACTAGGATACATAGGACGCCTTCCTATGGCCCGATCCTAAATTAAAATGGGAATCCACCTCAGTATAAGCCTATAAATTTCTCTTACATTTCAACTATCATGACCCAATCATTCCCATGGGCTGATCATGCTACCTTATCCATCAGCGGAATGAAAAACCAACTGAACTATGAGAACTCTAAAACCTATCTAAATATAATACGTAGGACACCTTCCTAATGCCTGATATCCTATGGGAATCCACCTTAGTATAAATCCATCAAGTCTCTGATATTTATACCATTGGGACCCAATCATTATCATGGGTTGATCATGCTACCTCATGCATTAGTGGACTGGGAATCCAACTGAGCTATGAAGACTCTAATTCCTACCATAAATAGGTTATGTAGGATGCCTCATTGATTCTTAATCTCTATATTAAACATTCCAATGTATATCCCAATACATAAGTCTCGCTTCCATGTGCAATGAAACTAATCAATTTCTATCCCTTATTTCCCACATCGATCATAGATTACATGGGCTTAGGGAGTGGAAATGAACACATCATTGGAATCATGAAACTCCATCATCTAGGGTAATCTCAACATGTAAACCTTGATTAGTGGCACAATATAAACCTATCCCATATGAGTACATCCTTCTTGGGTCCAGTCCCATGGGTGTGATCAAACTATGATAAATATGATTCCTAATATAATCAGGATTCGTAGGATATCTTTTCGAGACTCAATATCAAATATCTGGTGCCTACATGCCTACACATATGTCCTTTCCGCATGATGTTAAACTGCACAGGCTTAATGAACTTATTGGGTTTTCATTCTTGGAATAACTAAGATACATAAGACACATAATAATAGTTCAATCCCCTCAGAATATTAACCACCTCCCAACATAGTAGAAAATTCTAGAGCACCTCGTTATACGGTTTCATCATATAAGAATCTATTCATCATTGGGAAACAGATGAAGAACCTTAAATACATATAGATTGAAACACCTATGATATTCCCCTTTATTTTCATAAAAAGAGACTTAGAACATCATCATTTGTTAGGTTAATTGGTCTCATATCGGGATTATGAAGAGATTCTTAGACATACCTTAAATCTATAAGATAGATCTTGAGTAGAAAACAATCCCCCCCCCACAAATAGGGTGTATGGATCCTGACCTCCCATCCCCTTGACCAATGTGAGTCCCTAAGCGTCATTGGGTTAGAAACTACAATTGACGACACACCTTTGCAAATTAGGTCTGTAACTAGGTATGGATGATGGAACCATTTTGGATTTTCCATTAAGAACAAAAATTCATACCTAATGTTAATGATTTTGTGGGAAATGAACCACTCACAACCAACCTTCGGGCCAAACCATATACACCAAGTAGTCATCTCTTCTCCATTGCATGAAAAATGGTGAACCTGACTTGAATTTCTGATAAAAAAATGATTAGTTTATTATCCATCGGGCCATTTTTTCACACTATACACAAAAAAAATTGAACCTGATGTGAATCTCACTCATAATAAAGATACCAAGTTATTATGTTTTAATACACTTTGTTTTACATATCCTACAAAAATGAAGATGATATGGATGGCATAAATCTTACTGTTGATCCAATCTAATTGGGGTTCTCATGAAATAACTCCATACCTGTGTGGATAACTACATGCGATTATAATGGTCATATTGGGAATAAAAGGAAAATTGTGTTGACCATTCATGTTTGATTGAGCACACATCATGCCTATGATATTTCACTAATCGATGACATTATTCCTTGTTGTATGTATTATTTCAGATACTTCTCTAGTGAACAGTATCCTGATATGAGATAATGTCTTCTTCCAGTGATCGTTACGGTAAATCGCATATGGATAAAACTCTCACGGGTCGCAAAATTTTATCACTTTTCCCACAACTTCAACGTCATGTGGAGAACACAATGATCTAGTAATACCATCGATATGGTATAATCTCAACCTTGGAAGCTTCCCTTGAGGGTCTCCAAGTATGGAAACTGACAATTCTATATCATCTAGGGAAATATACAGATAAGCTAGTGGACCTTGTATCCATACCAAACCTCTTCAGGACCATATCCATATATTTTGACAATAATCACCTTCAATATTTGATTAAAGTGGACCAAGGAGTCAAATACGACTCATGTACAGCTCAAGTACTGCTAAAGAGGGCCCCTGTCAACTATCGTCACCAGCACCATCCCACCAGTACCCATTATTATCATGCTAAGGGTACCACCCAACACACTTCCACCTCTAATGCTCAAGAACAAGCAATAAGGAAGACACATCAGGCATGGAAGATGATTGATATATAGGGGCGGTATCATATCCCCACTCCCATTAAATATGTATTCTGATATTATTTTTTTGCAATAACCAGTGATTATGATCATATACCTGATCCCTCATAATAAGTATGTGGGCATATTCCCACAATAGACATGTGGGCGCATATCCCTACCCCCGTGCATGATGTTTATCAATATATTCTAGTCACCCAAGGAGGACATAAGTGGGTGAATATCCCAGTTTCAATCAAAGATATCATCCAGTGCATAGTGAAGTTGGAAAATGTGTCAGTGTATATAACTTCACACACTTTTCTAAAATGACAAAATACTTTAACAATAGATGAAGAACTATACAGGCATATTCTAGAACTGTTACAAATAATGGGAAAGGATTATTTTCCTATTCCTATAGCTAAGACAACTCAACACCCTAATCATTATGAATAAGTGGATGCTTCAGAACAAGATCACATTATTTCTCCCATCCAGTAAGATTATCACCATATTCCATTAATGTATGAGGTGTTGGACCGGGCTCACCTTCCTGCTCAAACCGGTTCTCACTAGGTGAGAGTTGTACATGCCATGGGACAGGGGCACATGCCTATTGAAAAAGTCTTGCGGTATATTCCAAAGGACTTGTATCAAGCTCATATCCCTATTCTGTCTGGGGATCACCAAGTGAGAGGGGAACATGCCTCTAGATAGGATCATATTTCTATTGAAGAAGTCCAACAGAATAATTTAAAGGCCTAGGATCATGATCATATCTCTATTCTAGGTTAGGCTAACCAAGTGATAATGGAACATGCCTCGAGAAGGCTCATATTCCTGCCAGTGAATTTTTTTTGGAATATTTCAGCAGATCATGGAATCCAGGCACATATTCCTACTTCCACTGATTAACGACTACATCAACATCATTTTGAGGCAATACAAGAGGAGGCTCAAATCCCTTATCCCATTCTAAAGGTCTAATAGCATATTCCAAAAAAAGAATTCATTTTCTTATTGTGCTCATATTTCTGTTAGAACTAGGGGCCACCATGTGAGAGTGACACATACCATGGGGAAAGCTCATAATACTTCAAAGAAAGACTCACGACATATCCAAAAGGATTAGGATATGGTTCATATCCCTATCCTGAACAATTTTCACCAAGTGAGAATGGGACATTCCCCAGGAAAGGCATATATTCCTATCAATAATGATACATTTCATTAGTATATTTCAACACCTTCTCAGTAGTAGACTCATACTCCTGCAGCACTAGATGGTTAAAAAAAAGTTCAGAATACCATCATACAACAGGATCAAATCCCTAAAAATTCCAAAAGATGGGTTTTCATATTCTATTCATGATGTAGATCATGACTCATATTATTTATATATTAAATATAAGTTTCCTTGAGGTTTTTCGAGACACATTCTCAACACCAAAAGGGTCCATAAACTATTCAAAAAAAGTAGAATATGATCATTACCATGATAGTCCTCCTCATGGTAGTGTAGAGATGGATCATAGGACTCTACTCCTAACATCCATTGTGGTCAACCTCCCCATGGTGATATCTCCCATGGACAAAAAAATACTCCCCTTATCCAAACACCTTCATACGGAGAGGTGTTCAAGTCTTAGACACCTTCTTATAGAGAGGTTCTTAAAACATTGAGTCCAGCTGCATATAGTTCCCCATCAACTCCCAATAGCACTCCACTCCATTAAATAGGTATCCCTTAGAACAATATTCTATGGTCTAACTTGATGGAGGCATGTATGTTTGATGAAAAGGAGGCTGATATTGACATATGGAGAGATTTTTCTAGAAACAACCTCCCCCATCATGTTCTATCACCTCTCCACTTATGACTATTATGTCCCAAATCAGCTATAAAATGAGTTCATATCTTATCTATGCCAAAATATGTGGGATAGTCATCAATGAATGAACACTATACACCTCCCTTATATAGTATATAAGTTTCACCTTCATAACATCAACATACTTTGTTGTCAGCTGAACCTGGCTGTTATCTCCATGGCCCGAGATCTAAAACTGGAAAAGCACAATGAAAATATGCAATATGCTTATCTCCATTGCATAATGACCCTTATTCAGTTGATATATGAAGCTATATCATGTATTTTTATCCAAGGATGTGGAAATTGTGGAGTGTTACACTTTGTCTCACCACTAGAATAGAATAACAATTTAGATATGGTACCCTTAAATGTCATAACCTCCAGAAAAATCAGGGAATTGAATAATGATTAGGCTAGTTGGTCACTAAAATAGAATTACCACACTTCAATGATGCCTAAATATCAATAAAAAAGGGAGAGGATGTCCATAATATCTATTAATTAGGATCCTCAAAGAAACGAGAATTCATTTAAGACACATAGGACAAAGTTACGATCAACCAGACAACTTCTCGTAAAGAATGATTCACATTAGGGGATATCATTGAACCTAGATCATATGCGAGCATAGATGCACCACATAAAATGGACCATAGTAGCAGCTATTATATCATTTGTCTAGAATTGTACCTATATCTCTGAGCTAAGGGAATTTCTACCACTACATCCACCCCTCAGATAATCAATTCCTGAGAGGATTTAGGAAATATCTTCAGCAGCTGCAAACAAACCCTATACCACTAGGATGGGGAAATTTATATCTCATCCACCATCATCAGTTTCATTGTCCCCTAAGAGGGTCCTAGGGAAATAATTGGTAGTTCCATATCAACGCCATCCTACTGGTCTGAGGGAAATTATATCTCAATATCTATCTGAGGATTCATAAAATCCCCAACTAGAATCATTGGATCCTAAGAAACATGATCAGTCAATTCCAATTGTGGCCCTGAATAACCTCTATCTAGTAGGTATATGGAAATTTTAATCATCTTTATCATCATGGAGGTAATTAGTTTTCTCTAGGATGGGAGGTCAAATTCAATGGTAGACATCCCATCTGTTCCTCCCACAATAAGACAAACCTATACAATTTGGGACCCATTTGGAAAAAATGACCAAAAAATCCCTCTCGGTTATTGTTAATAGGCCTAGATAGAAGGAATTTATGAATAAGGTTATCGTACCCCACTAGGGTTGCAAGCCAAAACAACCCAATATGGTTAGGGGTTTGAATACCTACCCAATTGAAGACTCTGTAGAATCATCCAATTGCATCAAATATAATGTGAAAACCACCATTTCCCAGTATTCCTCTGTGAATTTCATCACTAACAATAAGACAGATATTGTGGATCAAGATACAAATGTAGAGGGCCACAAAACAGAAAATCTACCCTGATAGGAGGGTGATTTGGATGCACCAACTAAGGCAGTATGCACCTGGAACCAGAGAAGGCTCCAAAATCTGGTACCTATGAATATAGAGTTGCCACTTCTCTAGTAAAACATCACCAAATAAAAAAGGGAAAGGTATTGATAAATCCAAATCACCACCTAAAAGAGTTGGGATTACTTCCATGGAGTAATAGTTGTCACAATATTAGAGTGAGATAAAAAATCTCATATGAATCAATGAGGAGATACTTAGGGGAAATATTCCTACTAGGTATCTTCTTTAAGTTGAGGTAAATATTCTACCTCTCATAGTTGATCCTCCAACAGGAGTGGTATCTAAGCATCAGACAGACTATGGATCCAAGAAGTCGGTCTATCTAAATTAGGAAGTCTAAAATGATCTTAACTTCCCTCTATATTGGCAATATCCTTTCCCTCGTTTGGGTAATCATTTAGTCTTAGGTGGAATATAGAATCAATGGGATATGAAAGTGGGGAGACCTCATCAACCCAACCTGTTCTCTATAGATGGGATGTGTCTTAGATAGTAGTGACCCCAGATCTGCTTAACATTATTGAGTCCCTGGCTACTCAAATGGAAGCCATGGAAGGGTGATGCACAACTCTACAACATGAGATAAAGTTGTATCTGAAATGGGTATATGCCACTCTTCCCCCACCCAATTTCGAAAATCATACCTTCTCTAACTTTTACATTGTAAGAAACCCTCAACAGTATATCACACACTTTTTAGCCTGATGTGGGACAATGACAGGTCCTCGATATAAATAGGATGTGTCCAATCTAAGGTGTTTTACGCATACTCTAACAGATCCAACCTTTTTTTGGTATAGCAGTCTACGAGTTGTATCTTTTTTTGGTTGGGAAAACCTTCATCATCAATTCCTTCATCATTTCAGCTCCACACTAAAAAAATATTATTGTCAACCTAAAAAACTTCAAGCAACACAAAAATTTTAGGTTTTATAAATTCATATCTTAATAGAAAGGTTTTTCCCTATTCACTAAGCACCCCTTTATCATAGGAGAAATTATTGTAACTCTGTGCTGAAAATATTTGAGGTGAGTAGTAGAAACCTCTAATACCGATAAATTATCCATGAGGGTTATGTGAGTTCCCATGAATATAACAATGTCTTGAGGACACCATTCAGGGAACCCATCCCAAATCTTAACTCATTCCCCCCACATATGGGGAAAGTCTAGGAAAATCAAAATCCACAATAGCCACTCTCAAGCTAGTAATAGTTCTCATCCAAGCACCTAGTCTAGTCCCAAACCTCCCAAAACCTCTTTTTGAGTGATAGTGACCACAAAATAACCCTCATTAATAATTTTAGAGAAACCAAGAACACTCAAGATTTGAGGAATGGATGAATAAATCATACTCTATGAAATGAACAATTTGGCGATTATTTCTTCATAGTTGTGGACAGTAATCTACTCAAGATACCACATCCCAGAAAACATGATGAGGTCAACCACACCTACCATCTGTACTACTACCCTTTCCATAGGAGTTTGGGTCATAAAATCGATAACTTATCCATTTTCAAATATTTCCTTCAAGACATGGTTGATTTCAGGTAGGTGGTATTAGATAAATCCTCGAATCAGGTGGCTTGCATAATCGTTACCCCTTCATAAGATAAAGGAGATTGTCATAAAGTTACAGACAAGAATGAGTGGAAGTAATATGGTTATAGAAAACACATTCACATCTATTATTTTCTATAAATACGAATATATACATCATTTTTTATAGAATAATGAATATATTTTCCTCATATTATTGTTACTTTGTAAATGAATTTTTTTATATAATAGAGTACAAATTAAATTTTTGGTTAATATTAAAAATCAATTAATGAATTGATTAATTAATGGATTTTTGAATTAAATAGTATTTTAATAAAATATTATTATTAAATAATTTTTATTAAATATAAATGATCATATAATTTTCATGAAGTCGAATGTAAATTTTATAAGGGTTCAAAAACTGTTATTATCAAAAAAAAACACCCAGATTTTCTTCACAAATGTTGATTTTATTTTAAAAATAAAAAATCACATATTTAGAAAATTATTCAGATAAAATGAATATTATTTTTTGAATAAAAATATTGAAACTATACAATGGTTAATCTTTCATACTTTTCTGAGATAATCAAATTTTTGGGAAAAAATTAAATACTATATAAATATATTTTGTGTATTATGACATCATAATGACTAAAAACTTATATAATAATTATTATAAATGGGATCCAAAACCAAATATTTTTTTCTATTTAAAATAATTGTATTTTAATTGTATTTTATTTATCTTTCAATTACATTATGAATCCTCCAAAACATATAATATATTTTAAGGTTTTAAAATCTTTTCTTTAAGAGTGTGACTCACCTTCACACAAGTAAGGGGATTATTTTATTATTTTCAGACCTTGGTCTTTAAAAATAATTAGATCCATACCTATTTGGGAAAAAACATGGGCAAAACACATGGTATGGTTTTTTGTTTTGGTTATTTTATCACGTAGAGTCCACAAACAAAATAATAAAGAAATCCCCCTAATTTCCTATGTAAACCCAGCTAAGATCCCATTATCTTCACTCAAACTCCTTGATGAAAATACATTCTCCTCCCTCCTATCTTTATATTCATACTAGGGTTCCACAAATCTCTCAAGAATCCCCTCCCAACCATTTGAAGTCACACACTCAAGTAAGGGATCTATTAGTCTCCTCTTTTTATCAAGCACTTCCTTCTGTTATGTATCTTAATTTACATTTGATTATGTTGTGATATGTTCTTCCACATTCCCCTTACTTAAAATTTATTTTATATGTGATGATATCCCCCTTTCACTCTCATTTATCCTCCCATGATCCTTTATGTACTGTCGTTATTATGCTGAAATTTAGTAAGGGGTTTCTCTCTTTTCTTTTAAATTCAAGCACTTATTTAATGTTATGCATATTAAATTACTTTTTAATATATTGAGATATTTTATTCAATATCCCCATTCATTTATAATTCATGATATCCCCCTTTCACTCTCATTTATCCTCCCATGATCTTTTATGTACACTTGTTACCATGCTGAAATATAGTTAGGATGCTTTTCATTATTCAAGTTTCTTCATTTTCTTATGCCTTCAATTTCCAATTTATAATGTTGTTATATGTTTTTCTATATCCAAATAAATTCCAATTTGATTTATATGGGATGAGATACCCCTTTCTTTCTCATCACCCTATTTTCATTAATCTTTAAGTGACATCATCATGCTTTTCACTACGATGTTACATGCCAAAATAATTATGTAGTGAATACCATAACTATTTCCTATCAAGGGTGTTAACATTTATACACATATAATTTTTATTGGTGACATAAATTTATTAATTCCACTCTCCTTAATCATGTAATAAAATATGATGATGAATTAATCTATGTTGTATGATCTATGTGGCATACTTAAGCATGAGAATGAAATGAATGTGACAGATGCGCCCAGAATTATATAGTGCTTCAATACATTGGATAATGTTTAGTATCATGATATGTAATGTTGGGATAGGGATTGAACCTAATTCATTTATGTTAATTCTTAAACTATTAATTCTTAAAATTTTATCCTTGACCTATATTTATAATGCAGTGTTTTAATTTGTTTCCATATTTCACATGTTATGATTATCATGCTATATCATGTATTATTGTACATGTTTATGATTACTAATATTTTTATTCCCCATTTATATGCCTATTTTCTAACATTTATCACCTTATTCCATGTTTATTCCTTTACTTGGATTTATATCTCACCCCTTTCTTATGTTTTTTCCTAAGTCATTCCATGTATTTTTAAAAAGAAATTGAATTTTAGAAGTATATTAAGAAAGTTTTGAATAATTTTGTTATATCTCATATTAAAGATGAAATTATATGTACATAATTAAAAAATACACTAGAATTTTCAATCTTTTTTGTTGTATTATGAGTACTATGATGTAATTAATCATAAATTAAGGTGTAATAAAGAGCAGGGTTGTTATAGTTGGTTCATATCCAGGATTAGTTATTTTTGGTATTAGAATTGGTAAACTCAAGAAAAGACTTAGGCATAAGATTAAGTATAAGAAAACATTCCAAAATTTTGTTAATTATATAGTAAGTGGTTTATCATGAAAATACATCCATGTATGCATACTATAAGTCAATGTGGTTCTGGCACAGATATACCTAGGGGTAACAAATCCAAAACGGTGTGTCAGGCCTAACTCAGTGTAACCTAGTACATGACAATGGGGATTACTATGCACCTATTTTGACACTCCCAGTGGAAATTATTTGGTAAATTCATAAACTCATTATGAATCATTATTAAGGGAACAAGAGTGCCCATAAGAGTATATTTTAGGAAATAGATCATGGATAGCATAGATTTAAGCCTAGAAATTCATATGTTAAGAGGTAAATTTAATTTATAAGTTATCTCTTTGATTTTATTGGATTTACCTTTATGTGTTTAATATTTGAAAAATATTTGTCCCTAATTTTCCCTTTATTATATCCAATGGTCGGTAATGGGACGAATCGGGTAAACAATCAATGTAACAGGAAATGTGATGACTACCCCAATGAGATGCCCAACCTGATGGGAGTGGGAATCATGAAATTTATGACGATACTCTCCCAGATGACCTAAGTTTCTAATATAAACCTAGATCAAGAGGATTTCCAAAAACCCCCTAAGATATAACAAGTCACAATCGAGAGCTTCATTTACAAAGGCCTCCTACTTTCAACAAATCATCTGATCCCTTAACCATGAAACAATGTATCAACTCCATTGAGAGGATATTCTCCATCCTTAAATGAACTAAAAAAGAGAAGGTTTTACTATCTGTTTATCATATGGAGATATAAGTAGATTAGTGGTGGACATTGATCAAATTTATGAATCATGAGAAATAGATCGAAGTGATGGAGTGGAAGGAATTATGTAAAAAAAATTCAATAAATATTATCTTTGCACTCTCAAACTTAAAATGGAAATGGATTTCCTTCACCTAAATAAAAAATATGAAGAATCTATCAGGGAGTATGAGGAAAACTTCACATGACTTGCATGATATGCCTCCAACTTTGTCTTTACCCCCTAATGCAAGGTTTACCATTTATTTTGTGGGACAAAACCTAGTCTATGAAAATCCTTGGTGATCTGTGACTTTGATTTCTACAAGGAAATTGTTTAATGTAACCTAAAATTCAAAATGGAGATCGTAGAATCTCAAGGGTATCATAGGAATAATAATCATAAAGTGTTGTTTTATTCTGCTGTTCTGATAGATAAATCAAATAGTACCGATATATTTTAACATCCCACTTGTCAAATATGCAGGAAGAAGCACCCCAAAAATTTTCTAAGGGGAATGAAGAAGTGCTTTAGTTATAGAAAGGAAGGAAACCTATCTAGAAATTATTGATAAAAGAAACCCACTAATGTGATGGAGGAAAGGAATGCTCTGGTCAACCCTTAGTGCATTGTTCATTACTTAAACTACAATGAAACAAGGATCTTTTCAAACCAATTCACTAAGCTAAGGGTTTTCAAAGACAACCAACAACCTCCAAGGAAGAAAGGAAGAGCTTTTTCCATCACAATGGCTGAGGTGGATCCCAATGATAGAGTTGTGGTAGGTACGCTAGTTATTTATTCAATAATATAGAACATGCATTTTGATTATGGTTATATGAATTTCTTAATATCAAGAATGTTTAGTATAACTATTCAAGCACTACCACAAATCAAGGAAGTAGTGTGGTCAGTGAAAATGGTATATGGTGAAATTATTTCATCCTCGGTATATAAATCCTTCCCTATCATATATTGTGGGTTCAAATTCCCATAAAATCTTGTCATATTGCCTTTGGTGGAATTTAATACAATTTTGGGTATGGATTGTCTTTCCCTATAGCCAAAATAAATTTCCATGAGAAGGAAATAACTCTTTGTATTGTGAATCAACCCTTAGTTCTATACAAGTTCAAGGAGGAGGATAAATCCTCTTTAGCACCAACATCTCCAGTATAGATATTATTTCCCTATGAGAAATTATATCTAGCTCAGATGATTGAGTCTAAGAAAATATCCATCCTCAAAGACATGTCTATTGTGATGGAATACACCGATGTGTTTCCTGAGTAATTTCCTAGTCTTACTTCTAGTCAAGTTGTTGAATTTTAAATCAAACTTATACCTGAGGAATTTCCATTATCTAAGACTTCATATAGAATGGTTGTTGTGGAACTTGAGGAGCTTAAGAATCAAACAAAGGAAAATTTGGATAAAGGGTTCATATGCCTAAGTGTTACACCATGGGGTGCACCATTCCTCTTCTTCAAGAATAAGTATGGGTCAATGTTCTATATCATTGATTATAATGAGCTCAAAAAATCACTTCTCATACAAGCTACGGACACTATGAGTTCATATTAATATACTTCAGACTCACTAATGCTCCAGCAATATTCATGGAATTGATAAATAGATTATTTATATATTACCTAGATAAATTTGTGGTAGTATTTATAGATGATATTCTAATATACTCTAAAATAAAGGACGATCTTAAGGAGTGTATGAGCAATGTGATGAAGACCCTAATAAAGAATAATATTTATTCCAAGTACAAAAAATGTGAGTTTTGGTTGAAGGAAGTATCATTATTGGGGAATATCATCACAAGAAATATAATATCTATGTACCCTTCAAATAAAGAAGAAATTTAAGTATCATCAAGGCCAAAATCTATGATATATATCAATATTTCCATTGATTAATAGGGTATTATTGAAAATTTGGGATAAATTTATCATGATTTTCAAACCCTCTAACCAATATAACTAGGAAGTGAATCATGTTTTCTTAGAATTATTAATGTGATGAGATATTTAAGGATATGAAAAGGTTTCTTATCACTACACCTATACTCAAACTACCCTCAAGCGGAGAACCTTTCATAGTATTCAGTAATCCTTCAAAGAAGGGATTGTGTTGCGTGTTATTGAAAAATGACAAAGTATAACGACCCATACTTTACATACATTGTTAGTACTTCGAAATTGAAGCACACTTATTACAACATATGACAAAACCACAAAGGACCGTATAGGTATAGTGTCTTTAAAAACTGGGAAACATAAACAACTGGTTCATAAATCTTCTACAGTGTCTCCCATTTATTTCATCATATCTAGGGTCCCTTTTAGCATATTCTACTTAATATCCATCTTCCTGACCTGGGGAAAAGAAAACATAAAAGGGTGAGCTCAAATGCTCAGCAAGGGCAAATAAAGGAAATAAAAATCATATCATATCTTTATGAAGATCAAAACCTGCAAAAGAGATCATAATATCTTAACATGGAATAAATCATAGAAGTGAAAATGAGATCCCCATAATCATAACATAAAACTTGAAACTTTGTGGCATGCACACATAATCATGGAAAATCATTTCTTGTTAGTCATGACTCATCGCCAAGACTATCTTAGTGGACAAAGTCCCTTTCTGAACCGAGTTCACTCCTCGTTTCAGTCCTGTATCACTGAACCGAAATAACCTTCCGTTCCAGCCATGTCTATCTCATGAGATATAAAATCTTTACCCAATGCATTGGAGGGAGATATAGGTCCCACCCATCTTATAATGAATCCTTTCTTATGTGTGCCACATAATCATAAAACATACATCATCGCATAACACATGAAACAAAAATGGGATTCTTGAAACATCATGACATCATAAATCAATTCATATAAGATAAAGGAATTCATAAAAATAATTCCATCACAACATGATCAAATCAATGTAATAATAGGGATAAAAACAGAACCCTTTATTATCTTAGATGGAAAATAATTTTGAAAATCACTTGAACTTTATTCTTGAGGAAAATATCCTTTCTTCTTTAAAAACATTTTTCCTTTCTTAACATGTCATACAACTTTAAACTAAAAGAAGTTGATTAAAAATAAACTTGAAAACTTGTAAAGGAAGCTTCTTGGAAATAATGTTTTAAAAATCCATTCATGCCGTATAAGTTAAAAAAAACATTCTTCGTACTTTTGTCGGAAAAGTCAAAAAGTACCTCGTACAAAAAAAAATGACAAAAGATTCCTTTCATACATATTACTAAAAACTCACCGAAGGGTAAAAATGGATTTTAACCAATTGTATGTGGATGTAAATAATATTACATATTGATGAAACATGGATGTGGATGATAAAATACACCCCAGTAAATACTTACGAATAAACAATCTCGGATAAAAATGAGATTGTGATATTTTCCCTTACCTTAGGTCCAATTTGCTTTGTACGTGTCCGAAGCTCCTGTATAATGGTTTAAATAATGTTATTGACTTATTCCAGAATCATACATATTTATATGATATCATATATGGTCATATTATTAGCTTCTTGTTAGTAATATTTCATTGTTACTTGTTACTCGGGTCTTTATAACTTTTTGTTCTTATGCGTGTTTTGTCGAATAAATTCTTATTCTTATCTTTAGGTTATAGATAATTCATTTCCAGAATGGTATTAGTGTATTATATACCATATTAATTCATTCAATTCATTTATATAATCATTATTAAATGAAGATCATGTAGAACGAGTCGCATCACATCGTGGAGACGGTATTCCGTACGTACGCACGAGTGATGATATCATTCCTATGATCGTGGAATTGTATTGGAGTATATATATATTATTTCAGTATCAATATTACTTCATAATAATAATATTTAGTTACTCATTACACCATTATAACAATCCTTGTAAGGTGATGGTGGAAAATAGATTACACCACGGCGTGGAGACGGTATTCCGTACGTACGCACGCGCGGTGATTTCATTTTTCCGTAGGATGGATAGAAGGTGAATTAGGGTTGTTTCATAATTATAATAACATATCAGTATTTAAGTAATACTGATGTTATTACTTTATCATGAAACAACTAAAGAAGAAGAAGTTGAAGAAGAAAGAAATTGAAAAGATCGGTAATGGATATTACCTCTTCTTTGGAACGCCTCTTTGAATCCTCCACTTAAGGAACTAAGATTGGTCTTTGGAGAAGACTAGGACCTCTAGGATTATTCTAGGGAAGTGGATAGGAGAAAATGGCAGGGGTTGGCCGAGCTTGAGTGCTCAATTTGGTGTGAGGAGGAGGGGGAGGAGGTGCCCTTTTATAAGGGAGGAGAGGGGCACCTTAGGAATATCTCAAAATATTATTTTATATTAAAGTCAAAATCGGTTTATAATGGTTCCAAAGGGTCTTATTTCGAAGATAAAGTGGGGAAGGGTCGAAATACTATCAACCAATAGGATTTAGACAAGTTTAGGGTATTATTTTAACCTTATCAATTAGATTTAACTCTAAGTTAAATAATTTAACTTTTACCATGTCTTTTTGTTTTCTTTCACTATATGGTTAATACACTTACTATAACATGCCAAACGAACCCCAAATTGTTTATTATTAAAATATATATCCTTATCTAAGTCATTTGGCCGAGCCTTAGATTTTTAGGAATAAAATAACAATTAATAATATAATATTTGATTTAAAAACTATTTTGTGTCAATTTTGACACTATTTGATATATGATTTTTGTGAAAGTCATAAAAGAATTATATGTTCGAACCAAGTTGATTAAATCAACATTAATATATAATAGTAACCTATGAAATTAGTTTAATTCATAAAAAGTATCAAATTACATTTATTTTGGTGTTTATAACATCAATTATGTCAATATTTCATTAATAAGATAATTACTGCATCATCATTGTGTCATAAATAAATTAAATTATTTGATGTCTAAAAATTACAAATAAAATATCATCATGTAGGAAATCGTTTTAGCTTTCTAATGAATATTTACAATCGAATTTATCTTATGTATAACCCCATATTAAAAATGATTTACTTATTAAACATTGATTTTAACTATTTTAACCCTTCTTTAAATAAATTAATAATAAATGTCCTAATCTAATACAAGTGGGCCTAAATGGTCATATTTTATTCCTAAGTTTGTTTTTGGTCGAATTACACTTGTCCAATAGAATTAGGACATGGGTTAGGGTAATATTGATATCATATTTACCCTTAGTTACCCTATTTACTATTAACCGCGGTAAAAAAAGTAAAAAGTTACTATTCACCAAAAAATTATTTTCATCTCATTGAACCACATTTTAGTCCTTGATATTAACCGTGTCTCTCGGATTTTCGAAATTCCATTCACAGAAGCGGTAAAATTAAGTTTTATGCAAAATTCAGTTTTTAACCTACCACTTAGTGGTTTCACTATTCATCAAAAATTGAAAGTTTTCAGAAAAATACCAAAATTTCACCCTAGGCTAATTTCGATATTCTGAGTCCAAAAATGAAGTCCATTTTGAAAAATAAAATTTATAAAATTCCAAAAAGTGGTTATTACTATTCATAACGGCTAGTTTTAATAGCATAATGTTGTTTAGTGAAACTCGGTATTGCGTACGACGCAAGCTATCGAGGAAGGTCGCGATTGCGTGTAAAGCAAGCCAAGCAAGTGTTGTATAGAAAAAGATTCCTTTGATGATTTATATAACATAAAAGTCTCGGGTGTTACATTCTACCCCCCCTTAAAAAGAATTTCGCCCTCGAAATTCGTCACTTTGCAACAAACAGATGAGGATACTTCTCCCTCATCATATCCTCAAGCTCCCATGTAGCTTCTTCAAGTTGGTGGTTTCTCCATAAAACTTTCACCAAGCGAGTGGTCTTGTTTCGTAGGACTTTTTCGCTACGATCCAGAATCTCTATCGGCTGTTCTTCATAAGAAAGATCTTGCTCCAGCGGTACAACTTCTGAGCTGAGTACATGTGAAGGATCAGGTATGTACTTTCTCAGGAGAGATACATGGAACACATCGTGAACTTGAGAGAGATTCGGTGGAAGCGCCAATCGGTAAGCTACCTTCCCAACACGATCCAATATTTCAAAAGGACCGATATATCTAGGGCTCAACTTCCCCTTCTTTCCAAATCTCATAACCCTCTTCCAGGGAGATATTCGTAAGAACACTTTATCACCCACTTCAAACTCTAGGTCTTTTCTTCGGTTGTCGGCATAGCTTTTCTGTCGACTCTGAGCTGCCCTTATGTGTTGTTGAATAGATCTCACCTTTTCTGCCATTTCATCAACGAGATCAGGTCCTAATAGCTTTCTTTCCCCAACTTCATCCCAGCAAGTTGGAGTCCTGCATTTCTTTCCATAGAGAGCTTCATAAGGAGCCATTTGAATACTGGAGTGAAAGCTATTATTATAAGAAAATTCCACCAAAGGTAGGTGTTGATCCCAACCTCCTTTGAAATCCATAGAGCAAGCTCTCAACATATCTTCTAGGGTTTGAATTGTTCTCTCAGACTGACCGTCTGTCTGGGGATGATAAGCAGTGCTGAAACTCAACTCTGTATCCAGAGTATGCTGAAGACTTCGCCAGAACTTCGAGGTAAATCTCGGATCTCGATCAGATATAATAGAAAGTGGTACTCCATGCAATCTTACCACTTCCTTTACATATATCCTGGCAAGCTGATCTAGAGAGAAATCCTCTCTAATAGGAATGAAGTGTGCAGACTTTGTGAGACGATCAACTATGACCCAGATAGCATTATTACCTTTGGATGTTTTAGGAAGTCCTGTGACAAAGTCCATAGTGATGTTTTCCCATTTCCATTCGGGTATGGGTAATGGTTGTAACATCCCCTTAGACTTCTGTCTCTCAGCTTTAACTTGTTGACAAACCAAGCATCGAGAGACATATTCAGCAACATCTCTTTTCATGCCATCCCACAAGAAGTACTCTTTCAGGTCCCTATACATCTTCGTGCTTCCAGGATGAATAGAGAATGAAGAACTATGAGCCTCATCCAGCAGCTCTTTCTTTAATTCGGGGATGGGAGGAACACAAACCCGATTCCTGAACTTTATTATCCCATCACAATCAAGGTTGAATTCAGGAACATTTCTCACCTTCTTTTGTAACTCGACATCTTCTTTCTGTGCCTCTTTAATCTTCACATGTATAGATGGTTGAACATTCATTTGAGAAAGATAAGATTTTTCCCCTTCCATTATAATTCCAAGATCCATCCTTTGTAAATCCATAAATATTGGATCTTTTGTGATCCTCATCATGGATAAACTAGCATGGTCTTGTCGACTTAATGCATCTGCCACCTTGTTTGCTTTCCCAGGGTGGTAATGGATTGAGCAGTCATAATCCTTAATCAGCTCCAACCATCTTCTTTGACGCATATTCAACTCCTTTTGTGTGAAAATATACTTTAAACTTTTATGATCAGTATAAATATCACACCTTTCACCATAAAGGTAATGCCTCCAAATCTTTAATGCAAAGATTACCGCAGCCAACTCCAAATCATGTGTTGGGTAATTTTGTTCATGGATTTTCAACTGTCGTGAGGCATAAGCTATCACCATATCATTTTGCATAAGAACACACCCCAATCCCTTCTTGGATGCATCACTGTAGATCACAAAACTTTCTCCACTACAAGGCAGTGTGAGCACAGGTGCACTGGATAACCTTCTTTTCAACTCCTTGAAATTCTCTTCACATTCCTCTGTCTAGACAAACTTAACTCCTTTCCGAGTCAACTTGGTGAGTGGATTAGATAATCGTGAAAAATCTTTTAAAAAACGTCGATAATATCCAGCCAAACCAAGAAAACTTCGGATCTCAGTTACTGTTGTTGGTCTCGACCATCTTTCGATAACCTCTGTTTTTGCTGGATCCATAGATATCCCCTCTTTTGAGATTATATGACCCAAAAATGCAACTTTTTGAAGCCAAAATTCACACTTAGTAAATTTGGCATAAAGCTTCTCCTTTCTCAGGGTCTTCAATATAATTCTCAAGTGATCTTCATGTTCTTCCTTGCTCTTTGAATAGACAAGAATATCGTCTATAAAGACTACCACAAATTGATCAAGATAGTCTCTAAAGACTCTATTCATTAGATCCATGAAGATAGCAGGGGCATTAGTAAGACCAAATGGCATCACTATAAATTCATAGTGTCCATACCTTGTACGGAAAGCCGTCTTTGGTATATCCTCCCTTTTGACCCTTAATTGATGATACCCTGAACGAAGATCAATCTTGGAAAAGTATTGAGCTCCGCGTAGTTGGTCAAATAAGTCATCAATGCGTGGGAGAGGATATTTGTTCTTGATAGTGATCTTGTTAAGTTCTCGATAATCAATGCAGAGTCTCATTGATCCATCTTTCTTTTTAACAAATAGAACAGGTGCTCCCCAAGGTGACACACTAGGGCGTATGAATCCCTTATCAAGATTCTCTTGGAGTTGCTTCTTCAATTCCTGCAACTCAATTGGGGCCATTCTATAAGGTGTCTTTGAAATAGGCAAAGCACCCGGTACGAGTTCTATTGAAAACTCAACTTCACGATTTGGTGGAAGACCTGGTAATTCCTCTGGAAAGACATCATCAAACTCCCGTACAATGGGAATATTCTTAATCGTGAGTTTCTCACCAACCATTTGAGATAAATAACCTTCATTTAGTGGAATCAATACCCATAAGATGGAAGAAATTTCCACTGGAAGGTTATGTTCATCCTTGCATTGGTATACGATCGTAGATTGATCTGGAATATGAAATGTGACTTCCCTTCTTTGGCAATTGATATGAGCTCCATGTAGAGAAAGCCAATCCATGCCAAGAATCATATCAAATTCTACTAAAGGAAGGATCACAAGATTTGCAGGAAGCACTTTCCCACAAACTTCGATCGGAGAAGAATTATAAACTTTTGATGCGATTGATGTGCCATTAGGTGTTGTCACGGCTAACTCAACATCTAATTGTTGAGGTAATACGGTGATACCCTTAGAAAAGTCTTCAGAAATAAAAGAGTGGGTGGATCCAGAATCAAATAAAACATTTGCTACTTTAGAGTGGATGGTAAGTGTACCTTTCACCACATCGTTATCGTACTCCACATCGCTGAGAGAAATTGCATGTGACTTTCCTTTGTCTTTAGCCTTAAGATTTTGTTGACGTCGACCATCATCATCAACCCTTGGATTTGGGCATTGATTGGCATAATGCCTCATCTCCTTGCACTTGAAACATTTAAGTGTAGTAGGTTCATTCTGTGTATCCCTTCCTTTGTTTGCATCATTAGACATCTTCTTCCCATTATCACGGCATTCAAATGCCCGATGGCCTTCCTTTCCACATTTAAAACATTTACTTGTCCCTTTAAGACAACTCCCTCCATGTTTCTTTCCACACTTTGAGCATAAGGAAAATCTCATCTTCTTTTCTGTGTGCTCTTTAGATTTTTCTTTGTATTCCATCTTCCTCTTCTTATCAAACCCATGTGACTGATGGGTTACTCCAATCTCCATCTCGACTTTGAGAGCACATCGAACGATTTCCTCGTAGCTATTGAAGTCTCTAATGGCTAACGCCCTTCGAAGACTTGGTTTTAAGCCACTAAAGAATCGATCGATCTTACTCTCAGGTTGGATAATAATACCAGAAGCGTACCTTGCAAGTCTTGTAAAATTTGCTTCATAGGTACTAACAGATTCATCATCCCTTTGCTTCAGTTCAAGGAACTCTTTCTCCATATTTGTTCGGAGAATACGAGGGAAGTACTTATTGAAAAACAAGTTCTTGAACTCGTCCCATTCCATAGACTCAATTTCATCCCTTTGCCTCGTATTCTTAACAAGATTCCACCATTGATCAGCATCTCCTTCCAAAAGATACACTGCTAGGATGACTTTATCATGCTCAGAACATTGAAGAACTGAAAATATCTTTTCAGTAGTACTAATCCATTGTTCAGCAACTAATGGATCAGTAGACCCGCTGAAAGAAGGTGGACGTTGCCTCATGAAGGATTCAACAGAATGTTGCTCCCTCCTTTTCTCGTTTGGAAATCCTGCATGATTCATAGCTTGAGAAAGTTGTGTGAGCATGGCTACAAGATTTTGCATTCCAGCTCCCATATCGTTTGGTTGCTCAGGGGGACAATCATTTCATTGCCCATCGCATTCCGCATTAACACGGTTCCTTCGGGTTCCAGCCATTGACTAAAACCAAGAAGAATAGTGTGAGCAACACTAATTATAATAGGAAACCACATAATTCAAGAATAAAATTTTCATGCTTATGGTCTTATCCTAGGTTATTCAAGGCCATTTCTAAAACACTAATATTGTGTACTATGCTTAGACTTATCCTTAGGGTTCTTACTAAGGCTTTCACATCCTAGTTTCCAAAGGTTGACTATAACCTCCCTCTGATACCAACTATAACGACCCATACTTTACATACATTGTTAGTACTTCGAAATTGAATCACACTTATTACAACATATGACAAAACCACAAAGGACCGTATAGGTATAGTGTCTTTAGAAACTGGGAAACATAAACAACTGGTTCATAAATCTTCTACAGTGTCTCCCATTTATTTCATCATATCTAGGGTCCCTTTTAGCATATTCTACTTAATATCCATCTTCCTGACCTGGGGAAAAGAAAACATAAAAGGGTGAGCTCAAATGCTCAGCAAGGGCAAATAAAGGAAATAAAAATCATATCATATCTTTATGAAGATCAAAACCTGCAAAAGAGATCATAATATCTTAACATGGAATAAATCATAGAAGTGAAAATGAGATCCCCATAATCATAACATAAAACTTGAAACTTTGTGGCATGCACACATAATCATGGAAAATCATTTCTTGTTAGTCATGACTCATCGCCAAGACTATCTTAGTGGACAAAGTCCCTTTCTGAACCGAGTTCACTCCTCGTTTCAGTCCTGTATCACTGAACCGAAATAACCTTCCGTTCCAGCCATGTCTATCTCATGAGATATAAAATCTTTACCCAATGCATTGGAGGGAGATATAGGTCCCACCCATCTTATAATGAATCCTTTCTTATGTGTGCCACATAATCATAAAACATACATCATCGCATAACACATGAAACAAAAATGGGATTCTTGAAACATCATGACATCATAAATCAATTCATATAAGATAAAGGAATTCATAAAAATAATTCCATCACAACATGATCAAATCAATGTAATAATAGGGATAAAAACAGAACCCTTTATTATCTTAGATGGAAAATAATTTTGAAAATCACTTGAACTTTATTCTTGAGGAAAATATCCTTTCTTCTTCAAAAACATTTTTCCTTTCTTAACATGTCATACAACTTTAAACTAAAAGAAGTTGATTAAAAATAAACTTGAAAACTTGTAAAGGAAGCTTCTTGGAAATAATGTTTTAAAAATCCATTCATGCCGTATAAGTTAAAAAAAAACATTCTTCGTACTTTTGTCGGAAAAGTCAAAAAGTACCTCGTACAAAAAAAAATGACAAAAGATTCCTTTCATACATATTACTAAAAACTCACCGAAGGGTAAAAATGGATTTTAACCAATTGTAGGTGGATGTAAATAATATTACATATTGATGAAACATGGATGTGGATGATAAAATACACCCCAGTAAATACTTACGAATAAACAATCTCGGATAAAAATGAGATTGTGATATTTTCCCTTACCTTAGGTCCAATTTTCTTTGTACGTGTCCGAAGCTCCTGTATAATGGTTTAAATAATGTTATTGACTTATTACAGAATCATACATATTTATATGATATCATATATGGTCATATTATTAGCTTCTTGTTAGTAATATTTCATTGTTACTTGTTACTCGGGTCTTTATAACTTTTTGTTCTTATGCGTGTTTTGTCGAATAAATTCTTATTCTTATCTTTAGGTTATAGATAATTCATTTCCAGAATGGTATTAGTGTATTATATACCATATTCATTCATTCAATTCATTTATATAATCATTATGAAATGAAGATCATGTAGAACGAGTCGCATCACATCATGGAGACGGTATTCCGTACGTACGCACGAGTGATGATATCATTCCTATGATCGTGGAATTGTATTGGAGTATATATATATTATTTCAGTATCAATATTACTTCATAATAATCATATTTAGTTACTCATTACACCATTATAACCATCCTTGTAAGGTGATGGTGGAAAATAGATTACACCACGGCGTGGAGACGGTATTCCGTACGTACGCACGCGCGGTGATTTCATTTTTCCGTAGGATGGATAGAAGGTGAATTAGGGTTGTTTCATATTTATAATAACATATCAGTATGTAAGTAATACTGATGTTATTACTTTATCATGAAACAACTAAAGAAGAAGAAGTTGAAGAAGAAAGAAATTGAAAAGATCGGTAATGGATATTACCTCTTCTTTGGAACGCCTCTTTGAATCCTCCACTTAAGGAACTAAGATTGGTCTTTGGAGAAGACCAGGACCTCTAGGATTATTCTAGGGAAGTGGATAGGAGAAAATGGCAGGGGTTGGCCGAGCTTGAGTGCTCAATTTGGTGTGAGGAGGAGGGGGAGGAGGTGCCCTTTTATAAGGGAGGAGAGGGGCACCTTAGGAATATCTCAAAATATTATTTTATATTAAAGTCAAAATCGGTTTATAATGGTTCCAAAGGGTCTTATTTCGAAGATAAAGTGGGGAAGGGTCGAAATCCTATCAACCAATAGGATTTAGACAAGTTTAGGGTATTATTTTAACCTTATCAATTAGATTTAACTCTAAGTTAAATAATTTAACTTTTACCATGTCTTTTTGTTTTCTTTCACTATATGGTTAATACACTTACTATAACATGCCAAACGAACCCCAAATTGTTTATTATTAAAATATATATCCTTATCTAAGTCATTTGGCCGAGCCTTAGATTTTTAGGAATAAAATAACAATTAATAATATAATATTTGATTTAAAAACTATTTTGTGTCAATTTTGACACAATTTGATATATGATTTTTGTGAAAGTCATAAAAGAATTATATGTTCGAACCAAGTTGATTAAATCAACATTAATATATCATAGTAACCTATAAAATTAGTTGAATTCATAAAAAGTCTCAAATTACATTTATTTTGGTGTTTATAACATCAATTATGTCAATATTTCATTAATAAGATAATTACTGCATCATCTTTGTGTCATAAATAAATTACATTATTTGATGTCTAAAAATTACAAATAAAATATCATCATGTAGGAAATCTTTTTAGCTTTCTAATGAATATTTACAATAGAATTTATCTTATGTATAACCCCATATTAAAAATGATTTACTTATTAAACTTTGATTTTAACTATTTTAACCCTTCTTTAAATAAATTAATAATAAATGTCCTAATCTAATACAAGTGGGCCTAAATGGTCATATTTTATTCCTAAGTTTGTTTTTGGTCGAATTACACTTGTCCAATAGAATTAGGACATGTGTTAGGGTAATATTGATATCATATTTACCCTTAGTTACCCTATTTACTATTAACCGCGGTAAAAAAAGTAAAAAGTTACTATTCACCAAAAAATTATTTTCATCTCATTGAACCACATTTTAGTCCTTGATATTAACCGTGTCTCTCGGATTTTCGAAATTCCATTCACAGAAGCGGTAAAATTAAGTTTTATGCAAAATTCAGTTTTTAACCTACCACTTAGTGGTTTCACTATTCATCAAAAATTGAAAGTTTTCAGAAAAATACCAAAATTTCACCCTAGGCTAATTTCGATATTCTGAGTCCAAAAATGAAGTCCATTTTGAAAAATAAAATTTATAAAATTCCAAAAAGTGGTTATTACTATTCATAACGGCTAGTTTTAATAGCATAATGTTGTTTAGTGAAACTCGGTATTGCGTACGACGCAAGCTATCGAGGAAGGTCGCGATTGCGTGTAAAGCAAGCCAAGCAAGTGTTGTATAGAAAAAGATTCCTTTGATGATTTATATAACATAAAAGTCTCGGGTGTTACACAAAGTGATAGCCTATTCTGCAAGGAAGTTGAAATCTCATGAATAGAACTACCCAACACATGATATAGAGTTATCTTTCGTAATCTTCACATTGAAAATCTGGCAGTAATATCTTCTTGGGGATAAGTGTGAAATATATACAGATCACAAAATACATACATATATATTCACACAGAAATAGATGAATATGTTCCAATGAAGATGTTTAGAGCTGATCAAGGATTATGAATTATCAATCCACTACTATCCTGGTAAATTTAATAAAGTGGTAGATGCTCTAAGTATAAAGGATCCAACAATTCTATCTTTGATTATAATTGAGAGTGATTCGATCTTCTTAGGAATGGGAAGGATATATATGGTAATCATAAAGGAAGAACATCATTAATTATTTCAAAAGTAATTGCTCAACCATCTCTTATTGATAGGATAAAGGAGGATTAGAGAGGTGGTGTGGGAACTCATATGAATTTGGAAACTATAAGAAAGGGGGAATCCTTGGAGTTAAATTTCAATGAATAAGGAGTTGTAAGATTTGGGTTACGGATATTTGTACCATAAAATCTTAAGCTAAAGAAGGATTTGTTGGATGATTCACATAGTTAAACCTTCTCTAACCATACTAGAGGAATTAAGATGTATCAAGATATCTAAAAGAACTATTTGTGGGACAATATGAAGAAGGAGATCATATAATGTAGATCAAAGATCCTGGTATTTCAGCAAGTGAAGGATGACAGGAAAAAATATAAGTGGATTATGTAACCATTACCCATAACAACATAGAAATGGGAGAAAAAAACCATGGAATTTTCACCGGACTTCCAAAGGCATTCAGGGGAAATAATTCTATATGCATTATTTTGGATGGTCATATAAAGACAACTTAATTTACTGCAATTTGAGAAGACTTCTCATTGGATCAACTTACAAAATATACATTAGAGAATTGGAAAAGATTCAGGGATCACCACTGTCAATTGTACCTAATAGAGATCTGATATTCACCTACAATTTCTGGAAAATTCTCCAACATGCTCTAAATACTGAGCTGAAATTTAGTATGATCTATCATCGTCAAACTGATGTCCAATCTAAGTAGACTATTCAAACTCTCTAATACATGTATCAATATTATATTAGGGATATTAAAGGAGGATAGGACCAACATCTACCTCTTTTCGAGTTCCCTTACAACAATAGTTTCCACTCGAGCATCCAAATGGCTCCCTTAGAACACCTTTATGGGAAGAGGATCAAAACACCTACATGTTGGGATGAAGTTGGAGAATTAAAACTTTTATGTTCTGAAATGGTTGAGGAAATGGTGGAGAATGTTAAAGTCATTCAACATCACATCAAGGCATCTCATTTTTGATAGAAAAGCTATGATGATAATCATCGAGGAGACCTAGAGTTTGATGTTGGATACATGGTATTCCTCTACATATCCTCATTAAAGAAAGTGATGGGATTTGGGAAGAAGGTAAATCTTTATCCAATATACATCATCCCATTTTATATCCTTGATCGCATCGGAGTGGTGGCCTACCAACTTGAACTCCCACCTAACATATCTCAAGTAAATGATGCATTGCATATATCCCTCTTGAGAAAGTACATACTAGAACCCTCACATGTACTATATCTAGAGGTGGTACTATTAGAGAATTATATTTCCTATGAATAGCATTCGGTGAAGATCTTAAATCATAGAGAAAAATTTATATGAAATAAGACAATGTACCTTGTCAAAGTGATATGGAGAAACCACAAGTATGAATAAGCAATGTGGAAAATAGAGGATGTGGTGAAATAGAGCTACCCTCATATATTTTATTGTAGGAAATGAAATTTTCAAGGGTGAAATTTCTTAAGGGGTAAGATTGTAATGACCCAAACTATTATAAATAAAATTCCCCTTTTGATTTAATTAAACATCTTATTAAGTAATATGGTTATAGAAAACACATGAACGTATTTTTTTTATTTAAATGATTATTAATTATTACTACTATTGATAATATAGTTGTTGAATAGTGACCACATGGTTAGTATAAATATAGGGTTTTAACAAATCCAATTGACACAAACAAAATAAGTGATGGCCTCAACTAGTAGGATCATACCCTATGAAGCCCATTTGTCAGAGGTTCCGAGGAAGATAGAATCACTATTATTTTCTCTTTACTAATCCCAAACTAAGATAAAACAACTTAATCATGAGGAAAATTGTTTATGAGAGAAGATCAATCTCATCAAGATCACAACCCAAACCATGTTCGTCGAGTCACCCCATGAAAGTTCCCCCATCATTCACCTTACCCTTAGGGTGTTTTCTAGTGTATTAAAATTATATATATCAAGACCCTAGAAATATCAATATTTATATTGTTTTTTTATAGAACAATGAATATATTTTCATCCTATTATTGTTACTTTTTAAATGATTTTAATTTTCATACAGTAAAGCATAAATTGTATTTTTAGTTAATATTCAAATTTAATTAATGAATTGATGAATTAATGGATTTTTGAAATAAATAATATTTTAATAAATTATTATTATAAGATGATTTTTATTAACTAAAAATGATCAAATAATTTTTGTGAAGTCAAATGTAATTTTTTTGAGGGTTCAAAAACCATTATTGTTAAAAATCCAACATTTCTTAATAAATTTCGATTTTATTTTAAAAGTGAAAAATCAAATATTTAAAAAATTATTTTGATAAAATGAATATTATTTTTGGAATCAGAATTTATAAATTATCCAATGGTGAATTTTTCATAATTTTCTGAGATAGTTGATTTTTTGGGTAAAAATCAAATACAGTATAAATATACTTTCTGTATTATGACATCCTAATAAAACAAAAATGATTTCATAATTATTTTAAATTGGATACAAGAACAAGTATATGTTTTATCTTTAAAATAATTCTAATTTATTTTTATTTTATTTTTCTTACGAACCCATTATGAATCCTCCATAACATATAATATATTTTAAGGTTTTAAAATCATTTCTTTAAGAGTGTGACTCACATCCGCATAATAAAGGGAATTATTTTGTTAATTTAGGAATTTTTCCTTATAAAATAATGATAAAAAATCCCATTTTGTATAAATAATGGGAAAACCCATGTGATGGTTTGTGGTTTTGGTTATTTTATTATGTAGATTCCAAAACCTAAATAATAAAGAAACCCACCATCATGTCCTATATAAAATCACCCAATATCCCATTTATCTTCACTAAAACTCCTTAACGCATGTTCATATTATTTTCTCCACCTTCTATAGTCTTAAAAATGTTCCCCCAAGCTCTCAATAATCCCCTCACAAGCATTTGGTGTCACACACTCAAGTAAGGGATCTACCACTCTCCTTTTTTATCAAGCACTTCTTTTTGTTATGTATATTAATTTAAATTTAATTATGTTGGGATATGTTCTTCAATATTCCCCTTAATTTCCATTTAATTTATAAGTGATTATATCCCCCTTTCATTATCATTAATCCTCCCATGATCCTTTATGTACACATGTTACCATGTTGAAATTTATTAAGGGAATTCTCTCTTCTCTTTTCCATTCGAGCACTTATTTTATGTCATGTATCTTAAATTCTATTTGATTATGTTGGGATATTTTCTTACATATTCCTCTTAATTTCCATTTAATGTATAATTGATTAGATCCCCATTTCACTCTCATTGATCCTCCCATGATCCTTTATGTACACCTGTTACCATGCCGAAATATAGTTAGTATTCTTTTCTTTATTTAAGATTCTTCATTATCTTATGAATTTAATTTCCAATTTATAACCTTGGGATATATTTATACATGTCCCTATAACTAACAATTTTATTAATATGTGATTATAGACCCCTTTATCTCTCATTACCCCATTTTTATTAATATTTAAGTGATGTCATGATGCTGTCAAAATTTCACCACGGTTTTTTATGCCAAAACAATTGTGTAGTTAATACCATACTTATTTTCTATCAAGGGCGTTCACATTTATCCACATATAATTTTTATTAGGGAATTAAATGTATTTATTATACACACATTAAATTTTTAATAAAATATGATAATTATTGAATCTATGTTGTGTGATCTATGTGGCACACTTAAGCATGAGAATGAAATGAATGTGATAAGTGTGCTTAGAATTATATACTACTACAATGCATTTGGTAATGTTTAGTATCATGATATGTCATGTTAGGATAGGGAGTGAACCTAATTGCTTTATGGAAATTTTTCCACCATGAAGTCTTGGTAGTTTATCCTTGACCTAGGTTTATGATGTAGTGTTTTAAGTTATTTCCACATTTCCCATGTTGTGATTATCATGTTATATCATGTATTATTGTTCATGTTTATGATTCCAACTATTTTTACACCCCATTGATATACCTATTGTCTGAAATGTATCACATAATTCCATGTTTATTCCTTAATTGGGATTTATATCTTACCTTTTTCTTACATTTTTCTAGAGGTTTTACCATGCAGTTTTAAAAAGTCATGGAATTTTAAAAGCATGTTAAGGAAGTTTTCAATGATGTTGTTGTATCCCATGTTTAAGATGTTATGATATGTACCTAATTACAAAAGAAAATAGACTTATAAAACTTTTGGGTTGTATTATTAGTACTTTTATATAATAAATAATGAATTAAAGTATAATAAAGAGTAGGATTGTTATACATATTTTGTTTCAAGGAAATATCTAACTCTTGCAGATGTATTCCTTGTAATATCCATGGAATGGGAACCACCCCACCAAATGCAATACTCACCAAAATAATATATATTATTTGTTTCTTTAAACATGATACACTTGTAATTACTGTTATTTGATGATGAATATGCCTCAGAATATGAGTTTCCCATCCATAATTGGGAACAGGAGGCAGCATGTGCAAGAACCATGGATACAGGGGGCAGAATGGGCATGGTCAGACCCAATATTTTGGTTAAATCCACACATAGGACATATATACGGCTAAAACTCATGGGAAATATCTCAAAAAGGCTCAGAAGAGGAAAAAAGGCATCCCAGAATCCTCTAATGGTCATCTACGCCCAATTATCTTGAATGACCGCATAGCGGGGGTTCAATTATCCGATCAACCCAGGAAACGTGGAAGGCTGGAATAGCCTATTACACTAGTAGAAGATTCTCCCTCAACCTTGGCATAGGTAGTAGGATCATTTACCTCAAATGCCTCATTTACTGGTCCATATGTATAGGATATACCACACCTAGGGAATAACAGACCTCTATCACAAAAGTACGACATGCTGAAGTAGTTGGTGGTTGTCCAGGCCAAGATCTCAATCCTTGATGTGCTCCATCTTTAAAAATAAATCAGAGAGTCACTCTTCAAATACCTCTAAATACCATAGTAATTTCAGATAGAAGTCACTAAATCCAACATCTATTTAATGGATAACATTTCAAAAGAATTCCATGTCACCATCTCATACGTGAAGAAAAACTAGGAAGAGGTCATATAGGGACACGTTAGACCTCTATACCATTCAGAAAGACTTGATAGTGTCAACACCTAGAGGGATCTGATTTATTATGGTTCGAGGATCAATCTCATCACAATATGAACCCTCTGGTGATTGGGATATAGCGAAGGGGGGTTTATCCCCCACAAGGATGACCATTAAAGGTTATGATAAGCATGAGAAATGACCTCAGGGAAAGATAAAACTCAAAACACAGTTTAGGGATCTCACATCTAAAGTTTAGTTTATGGTTATCAAGCAAGACACCACATAAAATGTCCTTCTCAAAAAGTCCCAGCTCTATAGCGACATGGTAGTACCCTCAACATTCCATCGATGTCTGAAATACCCCATCGATGGAAAGGTCATCATACTATATGGTGATAGTTACAAATCTGAGACCTGCGAATCCATATTTTATAAAGTAAGTTTCTACAATAAGGGAGTAAAAAATGATGATGGATGGTGACATATAGGTTTCATACACCAATTTATTAGTGATCACCTCTGCAAATCTATATAGTATGCTTGATAGTGACTATGTGATCCCATAAATCTAGCCGAGTTGATAGACTTGATCCTATAGGTCCAATCCCCTTCTATCTCTAGTGATAGTGAAAAAGGTAATTATCTTCGTCATCTCTCTACAACGAATCAGATAGTATGGGATTATAATGTCTCTTCTCATAGCCTCTCTCACCCCAATAGTGACAAAGAAGTCCCCATAATTCCAACTTCATCTGGAAATTCCTCTATAGACTCAAAGGTTGAAGAAGATGAGGATGATCTAAAGAACACCCCTCCCAAATTTGAGGAAGGCATCTCCATGACTATTGACGATCTCAAGAAGGTAAATTGAGGAATAGAAGAATACTCTTGGCCTAAATTGATTAGTACCTCTAGGACCCTTGAATAGAAATAGATGTATATTGTGTTTATAAAGGTTCACTGATACGTGTTCACCTATAACTATACAGAAATTCCTAAACTAAATCCAAATATGACTAGACACTATCTCGAATTACCTGATGAGCAACGAGGCCTCAAGTAGGCAACCAAGAGGATACACCCCTCTAATGCCACCAATGTAGAGGTGGAAGTTGAAAAAATTATCAAATACAACTTTGTTCGAGAAGTGAAATACCCAAGATGTATCACTAACATCATCCCTATCATGAATAATAATGGGCATATTAGGGTTTTTTTTGATTTCATGGGCCGCAATTGGAACTTCCCAAAGGATGATTTACTATTTCTGATGACATAAATTTTGATCAATTCAATTGTTGGCTTCCAAGATCTTTTCTTCATGGATGGGTCTTCAGGGAATAATTAGATAAAGATGAACCCTGAAGATGAATAATCTACTACCTACAGAGCACATCAGGGTATATTTTTCTATAAATTCATGCCCTTTGGCTTAAAGAACACGGGTACCACTTATAAGAACACCATTCATCATATCTTTAAGCTATTCTTGGGGATAATATTCAACTGTTATGTTGATAACCTAGTGGTCAAATCCAAATAGTGATGTGATCACTTCATAAACCTTCAAGTAGTCTTCAACAATATTTGACAGAATTGTATGATGATTAATCCATTAAAATTCTCCATTGGGGTGACATTAGGGAAGTTCCTTGTATTTTTGCTATGCCAATGTGTCGTCGAGGTTGATCTAGATAAGATTAGTTCTATTTTAGAAACTTCACCTATAGAAATATCAAAGAAGAAAGGGGTCTATAAGGTCACCTTCCTTACATTCATCATTTCATAGCCAACTTGGCTGGCAAAGCTCTCCTATTCACCAGGATAATTAAGAAGGGAATCATCTATCATTTGGATGATGAATGCTAAGAAGACTTTGAAATCCACATGAAGTATTTACTGTACCCAGTAGTTAAGATGAATCTGGTGGAATGGAGGACACACATATTGTATTTGGCCACTATCGAATTCTCATTAGGATACCTCCTTATACATAAAAATGATGTGGGGGTGCGAACAGTCTCTACAAAATAAACTAGATGATTCTATGTACAAAGACCCAATACTCATATGTCGAGAAGAACTTCCATGCACTCATCTTTATAGTGAAAAATATGAGGTATTACTTGTATAACCATGAAGTCAACCTATTCTATAGTATTGATACACTCAAGTACATCATTATCCATCCAATGTTGACTAGATGTTTGTCCTAATGGGTGTTCATTATACAGTAATACGGCATTCAGTTCATATCACATAAATCGGTGAAAGGGAAATCCCAAGCTGATTTCCTCATAGTAGATCCTAACCAAAAACATATACTGGTAGACATCAAGCTCCCAGATGAGGAGGTATTTTATACTCATGACACTCCTCATACATGGGAGATGTTTTTTAATGGTGAATCACATATTCCTATCAGTAAAATGATGGAAACCCCAAAACTCAATTTGGTTGTCTTATGGATTGTATTTATCTCTCCAGACAAAGGAGTTTTTCCCTACTCATTCTCACTATCTGAAGGCTAAATAAATAATTAGGTTGAATAACAAGCCCCCATTACTAGCTTCGAACTAGCCCTACATATGCAAATATCCTACCTGAATATCAAAGGGGATTTAGAGGTAGTGATAGAGTAAATTAATGGATATTATTCCATAAAAAAGGAGTAAATAGACCCTCTCACTGGCTACATCAAGGGACTGATAGCATAGCTCCCTTTTATGACCACATTGCATCATGTTCCTAGATCACAAATTGCTCACACTAATGCATTGGCTAATGCAGCCACAATCTAGGCTAACCATGATCAGGAGGAAGAAATATTTCGTATCATGCACAAAATAATGGTATTATCAATCATAGTATATGATATGAAATAAATCAGTTAGATAAACACCACCCTAGAGCATGATGAACCAATGACCACTTTTGGATGGATAGAGCCCATAATTAGTTATCTCCAAAATGGGACTCTCTCTATAGATTGAGCTGGAAAGGAACAAATTCATCACTATGCAGCAAAATTCAAAACCTGGAATGGTCCCAATGGGCAGAGGACTCTATATATGCATGTATTTGATAGAATCTTCCTCAGATGCATAATGGGAGTAGTGATGCTTGCTGTCAAGGAAGAAGTTCATGTAGGCTCTTGTGGAGCCTATCAATATGGAACCAAGCTCTCCCACAAAATTAGGAGGTTGGGATACTTTTAGAAAACTATGATGTTGGACTATGTGGAATTCACCAAGAAATTTCATGTATTCTAGATCCATGAAAACTTCATCCACCAACCCCCAGAATGGCTACATACAACTATATATTCTTTTACATTTTTTATTTGGGGAATGGATGTCATGGGGCCATATCCTCGGACCACAACTAAGTAGTTCATGTATATACTTACTACTACATACTTATATTACAAATGGGATAATGAAATACCGCTCAAAGAATTCAAGATGAAGAACATCATCAACTTCCTAAAGTCCCATATCATCACCAGGTTTGGAGTCCTTCACACAATATTGATTGACAATGGCATCAAATTTTTTTCTACATTATTGAAGAAATTGTACCATGAGTATAATATCAATTCCAATCACTCATCTCTCTATCATAAAACAACAAATTGAAAGATAAATACCTTCAATAAAAATCTATCAAATATACTCCAAAAGATGATGAACAATGATAAGAAGTCATAGCCGAACAAGCTCCTACATGCTTTATGGGCCTACCATACCACAGCGTGTACTGCTACAAAAGATTCATCATACTCATTGGTGTATGAGAATGAGTAATTTTTAATCATAAAAGTATAGAATCCTTCTCTCCAAATTGCCATTTGCGGACAGCTATCAGATGATGAGAAATCACAAAAGTGGTGGATGAATTAGAATGTCTAGATGAGAATAGTTTGCATACATTACACAACCTTCAAGTCCATCAAAATCGGATTAAATGAGCCATTAATAAGAAGGTTTTCCTCCATTAATTACTCCAAGGAGAATTGGTACTGGGTCTTAGGACACTAATGATACCAGGGAAAAAGCCTCCAAAATTGGAACCAAAATGGGAAGGTCCTTACATCATACATAAGGTGTATAATAATGGAGCCTACTCATTAGCCACAATGGATAGGGATAATATCACACCGCCCACCAATGTGATATTTCTCCATAAATACATTTTAATGGTTCCACCAAGAACCCCTTTATCATGATTACATGATTTTAAACTATACGAGACATTAAACTATATAGAGAAGTCCTAGCAGTAGATGAAAAACTACACAACATCTGAGGTCCTGTCAGCAAGACTCACTACTACAAGATAGGCATTTAACAGTGCCAGTATTTTTCAGAGAAAGAAAAAAACACTCTTAAATGGCATATTTATCAGTGCTAAATAAAGCACTAATAAATTTAACCCTTTATCCGCGCTTTTTTAGAACTTATTACGGGTACCTTTATCAGTGCTTTATTTTTAGTAATGATAAATGTTACCCTTTATCAGCGCTTTATTTTTAGTGCTGATAAAGGGTACCCTTTATCAGCACTATATTTTTATCCCTCATAAAGGAATCCTTTATAAACGCTTTTTTAGCACTAATAAAGGTTCGAATAATTAAAATGGAATAATTAAATCAATAAAAAATGAGTTTATTAAAAAATATTAAAAAAATATTAATTAAATAGTTATTGATAAAAATGAATAAATTGATTATACTATATAAAAAATTATAAATACTAATAAATAATATGTACTAAATATATATATATATAAGATAAATAAAAATTAAACAAATTAAAATTAAAAATAAATAAATTGAGAAAATTATTAAACATTTTATTAATTAGATGATTATTGATAATGTTAATAAACAGTATATATTAAATATATAGATATATATATATTAATTTATTTAAATATGATTTATATAATATAAAATATTATTTATGTTTTACATTAAATATTAATATATTTGTTGAATAATGGTTTATAATTAAAAATTAATATGAATTAAAAATACTAACAAATTGCATCGAGTAATGGATATAATTGAATATAATTTGATTTTTCAATTTATAACATAGATCAAACATATTATATTGATTTCACATATACGCAATTAAGGAATTTTTATATACATATGCACACACACAAATATTTTTTTTGGAATTTAATAAATTTATATTACTTATTTTTTATATATTTATTTAATATTTTTTAATATTTTCAATATGTATTCATCTTTATTTCAATATATATTCATTTATTTAAGGATTTATATTAATCAAACTTGTCCAAATTTTCAATATTTTACTCATTTTTAATTAATCAATTTTACTCATTTTTAACATGCATGAACATAAGATTAAATATTCCTTAATAATGTTAAAAAATACATGTGTAAAAAAATATTTATAAATAGATATATTTATAAATTTATATATACTATTCTTATACATTTATAATTATAAATAAATAAATAATATTTTTTAAAAAATTATTTAAATAATTGTAGAAAAATAAGTATAAATTTATAATAAATTTATTTAAATAATGAATATATTTACTATTTATATATATATAATTATATAAATATATATACTGATATAATTATTATTATTTTTAAAAGTATTTATATAATTATAAATTCAAATATTATAAAATTATTATCTTATAAAATGTATTATTATAAGTATTATAATTATATATAATAATTATACTTTTTAAAAAAGTATTAATTTTTTAAAAAAATTATTATAAGTATTTATCATCACCTTTTTGACACTAATAAATATTTATTTTATCAGTGCTTCTTAAATTAACACTGATTAAGGTATCTTTATTAGTGATTTTTTAAGCGCTGATAAAAATGTCACAATCTATTTTAAGAACCTTAACCATCAAGAACCAGTTCACGATATATGAAGTTCTTTGTAGAAGTGACCTACTACCAGTGCTCCTCATTGTTGAATCCAAGCTCGAATCTAGGATAGAATCAAGGCTCTAATAATTCCAAAGATTGAATCCAAGTCTCGAGTAAATCAAGGGTTGAACGCAACCACAACTTGAACAAAATCTAGGTTTTTGATATCTCTAATTTCTTTCAGTTATCTATTGATCCTTATCATACCACATCTATGTATCCCAACAAGTCTATTTGCACTATCCTGTTATAAAACAACTAAAAAATTATTGTTTTTTAGATGTATTGAAGTATCTTCTTCCCCGATATCATGTGGGTATCCTTGGGACAACATTGGTACTGTGCGACTTGAAATATATCAAACCCAATGTTGGGTCTTATTGTTGTGAGGTATAATAGGCTCCCAATACCTATATTTTAGGACATATACCTCATTTCAATTATCATCTTTTGAAAAACTCATCCATATAGTAATTGGTATTGTCATTAGTTTGGAATATTACATTGGAAATCACTTGGATGATGAAATATTTTACATCATTGAAGTCTTATATTATGTCATGTAGGAATTGGGATTGAGAGGGTTGAGTGATAAGGAACTGAAATATAGTGTTATCCCCTTCTATTTTAAAGGTAATTCTAGAAGTTGTTTCCAAAGAATGGATGATGAAATATCTGACACATGGGAACAACTATATAATGATTTTCTCATGAAATTTTTTCTTAGGATAATGAGCACTAAAAATGGGGTAAAATTAATGGATTTATTTAGGATAACTATGATCTATTTCTTGAGGATTGGGATAGATTTAGGGGTCACTTATTAAATGTAACAATTAAATTATTATGATGAATCTGTAAAATCATATGATAAAAAACAATATATATTTTTTCTGTCCTATTTATTTAACAACATCTTGAAAAAATATAAAGTTTTTAATTTTTATTTTTGAAATATTTCAATTTAAATTTAAGTAATATGACTTAAATGATATAAAAAGAAAAATAAAATAGGTTTAAGGTTCTATAATACTTTGACTATATTATACAGTAAAAACTGATTTTGAGATAAAATTTAATTGATATTTTGATTTTGGTTGTTGAAATATAGTTAGAAAATAAACAATTGGAATTATTATGTTTCTAGGAAAAACCTTAGTATCATGGTGTTTTAAGAAAAAAATACTAGTTCATTACATGGTATAGAAGAATAGTACATTGTTTATAGAATTTATTATTCTCGGTCATTTAGTACTGATCAAAAAATTTCTAAACTTGATATTCTCTTTCAAAAGTAACTCATTTAACGGGAAAAGTTTTCTATTATTTAAACTTTAAATAATATTTTAAATCATTAAATAATAAATCCTATACCACTAGATTTAACTAATTTATATAAAAAAAATATTAACATTGATTGTTGTAAATTTAATAAATAAGTTTTAATAGAATTTATTTTGTTGAAATAAAAATAATTTTTCATGGATAAAATCATTAAACCTTTAGAATCCCCCTTCATGTCAACTTAATTAGTTTGGATTTAATAATTTAATGACATTCTATGTTAATTGTGGATTCTTAATTCTATTGAATTTATAGTTTACTAACATAAACTTAAATACATTTTTTATGTCCTTCTAGTGGTAATATGATTCCCCATAGATGTAACAATATCAATTATATGAAATAAAAAAATGTTTCATTACAATACTTTACCATAACCTTTTATGTTAAGAGTTTTAAAGAATTTGGAAAAAAAATTAACTAAAAAACTCATGTATTTTTAAAATAATGGACTTTTTTTGTAACAATATATGCAACAACTTGATTCATAAGAATCCTTTATTTTTATTACTCAGATAAATCTCCTCATGTCACATTTTCTTATTTGGATCAATCTCTTCATGCATAGATTTGATCTAATTATCATCCTTGTTAGCCTCTCTAAATGATTTAGGCTCTACTTGAGAAAAATGGTGTTTTTTGTAGAGTCTTATTCCTTCGAGTTTTCACCAAAAAAATTCGATCACCAATGACATTTTATTCAATGATTTCATCCTTTATGGTATTTATTATAGTTTCTAAAAATATATCCATCTTTGTAATGTTAACCCACTCATTAATACTTCTTAAAAATCAATTCATTTCATTTTTCACACAGATAATAAAAAATATATATGTTTTACTTTAATCCATCTAAAAAAATCATTCTTTAACACTACCTTTTGGCTCCCCCTTAGGAATATATGATTACCATCCATGTGATTCTCACAAATGAGAGGCATTCACCTTTGATAATGAATATCTTATGTGAATTTAATTATTTATTATACAAAATTAATATTCATTACTACAAAATAGTCCTTTAAAAGTGATATAAATGGTCTTTATCAGAGTTAGAAAAGTATTGACTGCATGAGTGAGGTAAAAATCCCTAGACTTTTATCAGTGCTAATAAAGAACCTATAAAAGAACCATTTATCAGCGCTTTAATTTAGCTCTACTAAAGGAACCATTTATCAGTTCCTACAAAAGCACAGATAATTTTTTTTATCATTTCTTTTAAAAGCGCTGATAAAGGTCCATTCTGCAGTGTACTATAATAGCACATCGTAGTACCAAAAACACACCAGATATCAACAAAAACAAGTCCCAATACAAGATTTAAATGAAATTAAATTTACAACAAAAATGAAAGAAAAACACACTATGTTATAGACATTTCAAACTTTGGTTTATACAATTACATAAATAAGAAGTATTACATATATTCAAAAAAATCAATGTTCCTTATCTTTTAATCCTAACTAGACTCATGTTATTACCGAAAATACCACCCATTATCGAGAAAAAGAATGCACCTATATAAGAAAAAAATTATTATATTAGTAATAAAATATAGAAATAAATTAATAAAAAGTGTTCATTTAACTAAAATTGATGTCAATTATAAATAAAAAGATGCACTTTGAGTCATATTGATCACACTGTCCAATAGTTTGAGGTGCGTCTAATTCCAAAACATATCAAATGACTTGTGGATCACTGTCCTAAAGTATAAAAACAATATTAATGTTTTTTCTTAGTATTGAGTATGTTACTTGTCTTTTTTTTACTAAAATGTCATTTAAATGGGAAACATGTACTTTTTACTCATTATAATCACATCGTGTATTAGTTTGATGTGAAATGTATTCTTACACATCAAAAATGACTTATAAATCATTTTTATAAATTTAAAGAAACAATATGAGCATATTTGATAGGTTTTTAGTGATTAAAACTTTTTGAAATAAATTATAAAAATAATCAGGATGTGTTTGTTCAGTTTTGAGGTGAGTTGGATTCTGGAAAAGTCCTGACACATTGATTCATAGCAGTCACACTATGCATTGAAATGAGGTGTGGATAATTTCTACACATCTCAAATGAATTATGGATAATTTCCCTAATTTTGAATGAATTTCATGCCTCCATCGACCACTTTTTTAAATCATATAAAATCCTATAATTTTTTTAATAAACAAACAAAAGATCTTGAATCGAAAAACAAACCCACACACAAGGCACAAAAAGTGATTTCCACAAAAATAGACATCTCCAAATAGGAATTATAGAAGGAGGGGAACTAATTCAAGAATGGTTAACCATTTAAAGGTTCAAATTCAGGAAAAAAACCATTTAAACTATGAAATGTTGATTTAATCATACTTTTATAATAGAAGACGAACTTAAAACATCCAAAAAAAATGAGGAAACTCTAAACATCTTCACCAAAACATAGGAGACAACAACTTAGCCAATTTGTTGTATTCTTCTTTCACAACTACTCAGCCAAAAATGATTCTTCCACCAACTTCTAAAAATGAAAATACTTGGAGAAGAGGACATGTTCCTTGATCCCTGGATGAATACCCCCAATGAAAAGATAATCTTTCAACAGATCCTATAAAACCACCTCTAGAGAAAAGGAAACCAGCTCTTTGAAGTGTTCAACATAATCCTACATCATCTTCTGACCTTGATGGAAACTCATGAGATATTCCCATTTCTTCTTATTCACCTCCAAAGGTATAAACCATAAGACAAATATGGACTTAAAAACTTCCCACATCATCCTAACTTGCATCATTGTCAGGGAAAACAACTCCCATTATTCCAAATATTTACCCACAAGAAGACCCAAAACAGCACAAACTCTAACAGCTTTGGGGGTTCCCGACACTCTGAAGACATGCTCAACTTCCTCAATCCAATTCAATGCCTCTAACAAATCTCAATTTTCAAAGAAGATGGGAAGAAACTGAGGAGAAATAGAAATAAGGAGAAACCCACTAGAAACTTCAGGGTCCTTTTTGGGAAGTATATTCTGAATAAAAAAAGAATAATAAAATCTGGTTCAGAATCAATTCCTCACATACCCACACATATGAAAATTCTAATAAGTAATATTGAGGTTTAAACTTACCACTTTATCACCAAACCTAACAATTTACCAAATTTTCAATCCAAAATATTTTCCTTTAAAACTAATTTTTTCCAATCTGATACCAATTGAAGAAATCATTTTAATTTTAAAAAAACATTTTCATTTTAAAATCTTACTCACAACAACTAAGACAGAAACAATACATAATTCATGCTAAACCACCGAAATGAGGAACTATTAGTCCTTTTTAAACCGACGACATGGTAGTGGGACATAGTTTACTTAGTATATGAGTTTACTATAACTAAAAAGATCAACAACCCACATCACTAATAAAATCTCAAAAGTATCACCATATACAAAATATTATGCCATTGGGTTCTTGGTTGTGTTAATAGTGGCCCTATTTACACTATCCTATCAACAGGTACCTAGTAACATTACATCATGTACTCAGTGCCTACCACACAAGGGTACATATATCTCTTCACCACTCTCTCCTATCAAATTTTATATCCCCTCTTTTAACTCTCCTTCAACCCAAAATACACACAAAATAATACTAAGATGCTAATATTAAAGGGGGTTACATGGTTAGATAGGATGGGGAATTTAAAACCTCCACAGCCTCAAGAATTTCATACTCAATAAGATTCAACCAGATTGTTTAGGGAATACATTCAACCATTGGGTTATCATATGTGTAAGGCTATCTATTAAGAAATTTCCTAGAATTTTACAAGAATTTTAAAATGTTTGATGTATTTCACAGTTAATTTCCCTTTATTTATAATCCATTAGTGAACCAATATCAAGGAAACATAAAAAAAACACATGTTAATTAACATTAAATTACATGGGTCACATATAATGGTTATTGTAGGACATTGGTTGAATTTGAGTATTTTCAAAATGTTTTTGAATTAACATCACTAGTTCTATTATTTCTTGGATAAGACTAAGGATATTCATAGGATATTATTCTATATTTATCTAACATAGAAGAGAGTGAAAATGTAATTAATATAATTCTTTTTATAGGTCCATCTTGATAAGTGATTGATAACTTTTATAATAGAATTATACCAAGGAAATTTAATCCTTCCAAGAACCTCTGAAGACTATAATTACAGCTCAAATAATATCCTTTGATATCAATATAGTCTGATTAGAATGATTGTTAGTATGTGGAATAATGAAAGTATAAAATTTCACCCATAACCTCATCAAAAATTAATGTCCTTTCTGTAACCAAGATAAAAACTTCATATCCCTATCAGATATATCACTAGATGGGAAACATGTAATCATTATTATCTCTTTAACATACAATTAATCGTGTTTATCAACTGAGGATGAAACGCCCCGACCCCAAAAGCTCAGAATCGATGCCTAAAACATGGTGTGAATTTTTTTTATAAAAAGATGATGATAAATTTACACATCAAATCTCATCATAGAGGATATTCCCAGTCTGGGTTTTAAAAAACTCGATATAATGGATAATTTTCTTCGAAACTGAATGAGGTAAACTCCATAGTGCTTCCTCTACAAAGAATAACAAAAATCTGAAAAATATAATAATCCTATAAAAACAAATTAAAAGCATAAGGCGAGTACAAGAATGACCAGTAAGGGGGTTTTACAAATAATCAATAAAATTCATTTTTAAAAACATCCCTTTAAAATAATTATACATACATAAAATATTTTCATAAAATAAAACATCATTTCTTATAGCACGTCGTCATCATTTTTCAAAGGTTACTAGAAATAATTTTTATTGATATCTCATACACAAGAATTTATATATTAATTTAAATAATACAAATAAAACACATTTTAGAATATGAATACTTGTACAAAAATGCATGGAATTCTGCATATAATTCAGGAGTTGATCAAACTAAATTTAAGGGTGACATGAAAGGGTGTAGGTACATATTAACACAAGAAATAATGCTTGATTATAATTGTATAAGAATTAATATCATAAATTACTTATCACGTAAAACGAAATTCAAGAAATGAAAGATTAATTTTATAACTTTTGTATTAAAGTTCTGATAATATATGCTAAACTATCTTTCTAAATGAGTTTCTATGTAATTACATCATTTAACCATGTGCATTTATTACCATAATCATATGTATAAGATTCTTAAACAAGCATATTCTACTAGTTGAATAATCACATGGTTGTTTAAATACTAATCACATAATGAGGGAATTCATAATGCAGGACAATCATATACATTCTTTCAAGGCCTCATGCCAATACCATTCATAATCATTCTGTAAAGGCCTCATTATATGACCTAGTTTGTCTCATGAAACCTACTGATGCATCAAGAGGTCATAGCAGGCCTCACCCATCACATAATAGATCCCATGCATTACTCATATGTATAAATATGTATTTAAATAAAATTGGTTCATACCACTTTGATTTGTTAAATTATATATTTTATTCAAAGTGTCTCATACCAATTTGAATAATTAAATTATGTATTTTATTCAAAGTGTCCCATACCACTTTGAATAATTAAATTATGTATTTTATTCAAAGTATCCGATAACACATTGAATAATAAAATTCTAAAATCATAAGAGATAAATACAATTTTTTGTAATAACTATCTATAATCATAAATAAAGTGAATCATGCATTAATGAAAACATTAATCTAAAAACATCATGGTTTGTCAATTATAATTTAGGATATGGCTATAAATAAATTATCAATGACATGCATGGACAAACAGACACACTTCTCTACATGTGATGATAACTAGTTCACATAAAATAATAGATTTCTTGGTTTGTTGCAAAAAATAATAATTCTTAAAGTCAAAACCCTTGTTTCATAGAAATGACCATTTTATATACTAAAAATATATATTTTTTAACTTAAGATAATTATCATTCATATTTACCATACACTGATAAATAAGGGTTTTAATAAAATTAAATCATAAAGTTTATTAATTAAAAGTATTCATTATGGCAGATTCATCATGAATTAAAATATAATATTTTTAAATTTAAAACATTCATTTCATGTGGGATATTTAATAATAAGATAATAATTAAACACACACTTCTCTATATGTCTTTATAAATGCATATGTATATGTATTAAAAAAAGATAAATCCAAATATTTATCATAAAATTATAGATTGAGATGCATGCATGTATTGTTAATTTCAACAAGGTGATGATCCCTTTTAAAATATTGGGCACATAATAACAAAACAAGGTTTTTTTATTGTTTTACTATATAAAATTGTATTTTTGATCATATAATCAATTAATACGTGTATTAGAAACATCTATTTCAGGGGTTTATTAAAAATGTAAAACCTGTATAAATATAAAGACCTGTATTTATTTTCAAAGTAGCTTAGCTTGATTTATTAATCCATAGCACAACGGGGACTTAGGAAAGAGTTATAGTACAAACCCTTTATCTTCCATTTATTATTATTTTAAAAAAATTAACTATAGATATGATCACATGTGTATTGTATAAAACATTTTGAACAAATCAAAACATAACTTTCAAAAAAATCATAACAAGGTTAATACCATCAAAACTTCTTAAAACGAAACAAGACATGTATATATGTATTTGTGGTACTTATATATACATGTGGGTTTTTCATTAATAATTAAAAGAGTAATTATAGGGATAGGGATCATCTTTAAAAATAATTTCTTAACTTAAGAAGAAATTAAACTTAATTAGATCAGGATTAAAAACTATATATATATATATATACCTATATGTGTGTGTGAGTTGAGAAAACTCATAAAACACTCTTTGTAAACCATTTACAAGTATTATATGCATCAAAACATCAGTTAATTATACATAATCATTACTTGAAAAACCCAAAACAGATTAGGATTTAAAGTTATATAAAATTGTATATACATAAAGTTTATACATGAGATTTGCATTACCAAAACAAAGTTTGATAAATCCTTACAAGTATCATACACTTTAAAAACTTTACTTAACAACTAATATCAATTATATGAAAACCTAAATCACATTAGTATTAAAATCTATATATAAATATATAATTGTATATGCATAAAGTGTATATATGGGTTTTTTCATATCAAAAATGAAACTAAATTAACCCTTACTTGTCTTCAAATGTTATGTTGATCTGAGAAGATGATTATAGAATGTTGGGAAGGATAAAACACGTAGGATTAAGTGTGAAAACTGTTGGGTCGGAGAGTGATGGCAAGAGGGGGGGTGAATTTCCTTTTAAAAAAGTTTAACAATTTAAGAAAAAGTTAAAGCGCAGCGGAAATAAAAGAGGCAAGACACAAAATTGATAACGGAGTTCGGCCTAAATCTCAAGCCTACGTCTCCGCTCCCAACTCAACCGTTGAGAGATTTAAACGACATCTTTCTTTTTAATGGTTGTAGCAAGAAACCCACTAGACTTTAAGGCAGCCTAGAAACCTATTACAACTTGCTTTTTATTGGTTGTAGCAAGAAACCCACTAGCCCTCTTACAGGTCAAGGCTAGCTCACCTATGACTCAATTCTTTTACAGGGAAGACTTGACTAACCTCTTCACACCTTGAAGGTGGTGTGAAAACCCAAACAAAGGGAGGATGAGAGAAAGAAGGGTTTGTATGCACAAACTCAAAATAATGCTCAAAATGATAAAATAATAAAAACCGTAAAGAGGAGAAGTATTGGGTGCCAATGGATTGATTGGTGATGATGAAGAGCACTCCCAAGCTTCTATGGTGGTGCTCCTTGGTTGTGGAATTGAGTTGGAGCAGGTGGGGATCCTTGATGGAATGCGCCGGAGGTTCGCCAAATGATCGAAAAATGTTCCCGTGGGCTACTATATGTTTCAGGGGCTTCCTAGTCCTCTATTTATAGGAGAGGAGCACCCAAATGGCCGTTGGGGGTCTTCAGAGCCATTGGAGAGGACTTCGGAGCCATTGGGAGTCAAAAGTACAAGTCTGGTCAAAGCCCAACGGCTAGTTTGACTGGGCACACCGGCTGGCCGGTGGTCCACCGGCTGGCCGGTCCTGAGCCACCGGCTGGCCGGTGCTCCAGACAGAGAGCAAGCTCTCTGCCCAGGTTCTACCGGGTGGCCGGTGGTCTGCCATCGGCTGGCTGGTGACAATACCGGCTGGCTGGGGAGCTCACACCGGCTGACCGGTGTCTTTGGATAGAAACCATTGCTACTGCCAGAGACCACCAGCTGGCCGGTGGGAATCCACCGGTTGACCGGTAGACTCAGAGAGTCTACTTTCAGTCCTTCTTGGCCCAACTCCTTGGCAACCTTTTGCCTATCAACAAAAACACTTGAAAACAAGTTAGAACAAAATAAGAGTGATTGTGATCATTAAAATCCAAGAGAGAGGGGTACAACAATCTCCCCCTATTTTGATGATCACAATCACCAAAACAAACAATGTAAAAGACTGAAATGAAAGGCATGCTTTAAAGGATAAATTGAAAAGTAAAGAAAAGCATGAGAGAAAAATTTCTCCCCCAATCAACCAAGGAAATCTCCCCCTTTGTGATTATCAAAATAGCACGGGGCATAAAATTTGATTGAAGGAAAGGATTGAAAAAACAAGATAGAGTTTTTAAACCAATTGAAATTTATGAAATTTGAATTGAATGTTTTAAATTGAAAGTTTTGAATTGAATGTTTTGAAAGAAAAATGCAAAAAGTCTTAAACGATCCTAACTCCCCCTAAATAAAAACAACAAATCACCGGGGAGAGGATTTTTAGAACCGAGACAAATTTTGGTCCGAAGAGACTCGCTAAAAGGGATTTTTCAATCCAAACTTGTCTTGTGGCGGGTCTTCTCCTATGAAATTCATCGTTAAAGGAAATGGTTTTGGGCCTTCCATACCGGGCATTTTTGCAGTCGCACTCGTAAATTAAGTGCCCGATCTTTTTTCAATAGTTGCAAAATTTATATTGGGAGCTCCCCCTTACAAAAATAGTAGGAGGATGGGAAGAGGAAGCTTGCTTGGTATAGCCAAGCCCTTGGGTGGTTCTAGATATGCATTGGGAACCAAGGAGCTTCGAAAGGTTATGTTCACCTTCTGTGAACTTAGCTAGGGATTTACTTAAATCCTTGATTGTTGATTCCATAGAATCAACATCGGGAAGGTTTTGGATCTTGAGGGACAAGTCTTCCTTATCTTTGAGAAGTTGATCCTTTTCAGAAGAAAGAATTTTGAATTTCTTTTTTAAAGAAATAAATTTGGAAGAAAGTTCGTGAAAACCTTCCTCCAATTGATCTCTCGCATGTTGGAGATCCTCGTAAGATAAATTATTGAATGAATTGGAAGAACAAGAGGAAGAGGAGTCGGAAGAGGCTACCTCATGAAATGCCATTAGATATTTTTTACCGTTGTCTTTTGAGGAGGAGTAGGATGAGGAACTATCACTCCAAGTGGCCTTGAATGCCTTTTTCTTTTCCTTTTGCTTGGCCCTTGTCTTGTGGAGTGGGCAATCGGGCTTATAATGGCCTTTCTTGCCGCACCCATAGCATATTACCTCGGGCTCGGATTTTTCGTCGAGTTCTTCCTTTTGAGCCTTGCGAGATTTCTTCTTCTTGTTCTTCTTCATGAATTTGTGCATCTTGCGGGCATGGTTCTCAATTTCTGAATCGCCGATTGAAGAGGAAGAAGATGAGGAGGAGGAGCTTTCTTCTTTTTGAACTTTGAAGGCGATGTTCTTTGGAGTTTCGATGAGTTTGCCTTCCTTTTCAGCTTGCCTCCTCATGGTGATCTCGTAGGTCATGAGGGATCCGATGAGCTCTTCGACCGGCATTTCTTTTAAATTCTTCGCTTCTTGAATTTCCGTGACTTTCGGTTCCCATGAACTTGGTAAGATCCAAAGGATCTTCTTGACCATCATCTCTGCAGAAACATCATCTCCAAGAGACTTTCTCCCATTACAAACATCAGTAAAGCGAGTAAACATATCCGTAATATTTTCAGATGGATGCATGTTAAAAGACTCAAAATATTGACGGTACATATCCAATCGAGTATCCTTAACTTTGTTGGTCCCCTCATGGGTAACCTCCAAAAGTTTCCAGATTTCATGAGATGAAGTGCATGTGGAAACTCGATTGAATTCATTACGATCAAGGCCGCAATGAAGAGCGTTCATGGCTTTGTCATCAAGCTCGAAATTTTCAATATCAGCTTGAGTCCATATGGATTCATCGGGAGAAGAGAGAGAGTAACCATGCATGACAATACTATAAATAGGATAACCTATACTTCTACGAAAAGTAGACATGCGGGTTTTCCAATAGGTATAGTCGGTTCCATCAAAAAAAGGAGCACGACCCAATGAATAACCTTCGGGGGCGAAAGAAGATGAATCCATCACAATGGATATTGAATTTGAAACCGGTTAAGGTATTACACAAACACTTGCTCTGATACCAATTATTGGGTCGGAGAGTGATGGAAAGAGGGGGGTGAATTGCATTTTAAAAAAGTTTAACAATTTAAGAAAAAGTTAAAGCGCAGTGGAAATAAAAGAGGCAAGACACAAAATTGATAATGGAGTTCGGCCTAAATCCCAAGCCTACGTCTCCGCTCCCAACTCAACCGTTGAGAGATTTATACGACAGCTTTCTTTTTAATGGTTGTAGCAAGAAACCCACTAGACTTTAAGGCAGCCTAGAAACCTATTACAGCTTGCTTTTTATTGGTTGTAGCAAGAAACCCACTAGCCTTCTTACAGGTGAAGGCTAGCTCACCTATGAATCAAGTATTTTACAGGGAAGACTTGACTAACCTCTTCACACCTTGAAGGTGGTGTGAAAACCCAAACAAAGGGAGGATGAGAGAAAGAAGGGTTTGTATGCACAAACTCAAAATAATGCTCAAAATGATAAAATAATAAAAACTGTAAAGAGGAGAAGTCTTGGGTGCCAATGGATTGATTGGTGATGATGAAGAGCGCTCCCAAGATTCTATGGTGGTACTCCTTGGTTGTGGAAGTGAGTTGGAGCAGGTGGGGATCCTTGAAGGAATGTGCCGGAGGTTCGCCAAATGATCGAAAAATGTTCCCGTGGGCTACTATATGTTTCTGGGGCTTCCTAGTCCTCTATTTATAGGAGAGGAACACCCAAATGGCCGTTGGGGGTCTTCAGAGCCGTTGGAGAGGCCTTCGGAGCCATTGGGAGTCAAAAGTACAAGTCTGGTCAAAGCCCAATGGCTAGTTTGACTGGGCACACCGGCTGGCCAGTGGTGTCTCACCAGCTGGCCGGTGGTCCACCGGCTAGCCGGTCCTGAGCCACCGGCGGGCCGGTTCTCCAGACAGAGAGCAAGCTCTCTGCCCAGGTTCTACCGGGTGGCCGGTGGTCAGCCACCATCTGGCTGGTGACAATACCGGCTGGCCGGGGAGCTCACACCGGCTGACCGGTGTCTCTGGACAGAAACCATTGCTACTGCCAGAGACCACCGGCTGGCCGGTGGGAATCCACCGGTTGGCCGGTAGACTCAGAGAGTCTACTTTCAGTCCTTCTTGGCCCAACTCCTTGGAAACCTTTTTCCTATCAACAAAAACACTTGAAAACAAGTTAGAACAAAATAAGAGTGATTGTGATCATTAAAATCCAAGAGAGAGGGGTACAACAAAAACAAGGGTATATATAAACCGTTCATATATATTTTTTATATACTACAGTTTAGAAATAAAATATAAACTAAGAAACTTGAAGAAATCCAGATTTGACTAAATCAAAATATGAAAAAGATGATAAATAGTAAAGTATGATAATAAATTGTGTTTATTGGTGAAATATAAATATATTTAAATGAAACAAGTAAAGGAATATGTCGGTTCAGATTAGAATAAAACTGAACTTGTCCGATCTGTGGAAAAAAAAGAAAAGATGGGACTTGTATTGGGATGGAGGGTCATAGATTGAAGAGGAGCAGTGGAGGAGAGTGACGTCAACTAGTGTAGCGCAAGGAAGAAGAAGAAAAATAATGGAAAGATATTATCATCCCAATAATATCAGATGTCTATAGTGACTTCATTTGTTTTAAAATAAGATGAACAAACAAGATTAGATCTGGGTTGATCGAATGGATATAGTGGGCTCCACCATTTTAAAAACATAGGATTGTTCGAGATCAAATGTGTTCAAATCAGAAGGCTGAGAAAAACCACATAAATAAGATGTGGTGGTGGTGTTTGAAGGCCAAACTGGTGTAGACGGTTGAGATCTCACACAGAGAGATCGGACGGTCTGGATTGCATCTCCCAAAACAATGTCATCCCACATAAAAACCTACACGGATTCAAGGGTGACATATAAGACTTGGTGTACCAACCATATGACTATAACACTATCACACACAAATAGGGGATCCTATACACAGGACTCCACATGGTCTTTGGCCCAAATATTTCACCATACTCCTACGGGCCTTGGCCTACCCTCACACGCGATGGTGTGTGACTTGGATCACACTATGATCACACCTTACCAGGCCCTATACACAGGTCTCATGCATTCTTAGCCCTCAACAAGCATGGCCTGCATGATATGGCATGCATCATTAATGCCTTTTCCTATCTTTGGTTACCAATGTGATACGCCCACTGACCTTGAGTGCTTGGCCTTCAAGGTTATCCTCACTTTGATGGGGTACTCACCCAATTTTTTATCAAAAATTATTAAACCCAAATATTTAAGAAAACATAATACATATATAGTAATTTTTATTTTATATATAAAAAATTATGTTTCATTCTAAATTTCATTATTTCATATGTTTCTATTCATTTTTTGTTTTAAAACATTAAATTTCAAAATACAACTTCATTTAAAACATTTCATTACTTTTATATTCATTTTAAAAGAAACATCATAGTTTATATATTAATAAAATATATATTCAATTAAAAATATTTCATCATTTAATTTTTAAAATATTTAAACATTTTAAAATATTTGACATTCTTAATGACATTATAAGGGTTTTATAAAAAAACCTATGATTACTTGATATTTAATCCCAACGGCTATAAGGATAGGTAATGGTCATATTTATTTTCAACGGTTAAAAAAAGTCCTTCTAATACTTGTTTAGGGTGTTCCAATATTCAAAAAAAATGTTTCTTCTTATAATAATGGTTCTCTACATTCCTTTGAATCTTAGTAATATTTCTATAGTACTTTCCATAATGTTTTTAATTTTGAAAGACTCTAAATATGTTCACTACTTACTTGGTCTTTTTTTTGTGTTTGGTGGTCTTCTGGGGATCCTGATTGGCCTTTTAGTATGTATTCTAGGATAGTTATGGTCTTTGGACCTTATCCCAATGTAATATTTTAGTGTTTTAATTGAATAGAATGTGTCTTATTTCATTTTGCAATAATTTTTTTAGATGAAACCAATATAAATCAAAAAAATAATAATATAACTAACAAATTAATATTATTATAAATGTAAATATGATTGGGGTATCACAGTATTCCCCCCTCAAAAGTATTACATCCTCACAATTCGTTCATACTCTAGCAGTCTTACGGGGACTGACTTTATGACATCCACCTTGATGTCCATATATAACGATATTAAGTATTATTAATTAAAACAAATAATGGGAAAATAACTAATTTATTCCTTCACTAGCTTCACTAGTGTCGGTAATTTTTTCAGTTCCATCTGGTTAAACGAATCCCTAGTATTGATTTAAATTCTTCAATTTCTTTGGCCCAAATGTAGCATGAGCAACTTGGGTAAAACTTGGGTACACAACTATAGTATCTCGAGAGAGATTCATGAGGGGTGTAAAGTTGGGAGACATCACCATGCAATTTGTTTCTATAAAACAAATGAAAAGGCTCGACCTCAAGAACTTCAAAGTCTCTAATTTGAGCATATATAATGTTGGACAAGATTTGAAATAGGTATGATGCACGAAGGTCACCCTCTCTGTAGATTCTTGGAAATCCCCCTGAGACAGAAAACCATAGGATATGGTAAAACATTTAAATAGACCCTCAAAGTACTTTCCCCGACATTCATAAAATTAGAGTTGAGCATGCATCGTGTGGAAATAAACAAATCCAGATCCTCAATGCAAATGATGTATTCTTGGAGTGTTAGATATGTGGTAAATATATTTTCAGGTAAAACAAAGGTTTCCAAAGGGTTAAAATTCATCCATACATGATTTAAAAATTATTATTTCTAGAATATTATTAGGTAGAGACAATATATTGGTTGGTGGTCTCTCGTCTTCCTTCTAAAAATTTTAATAAAATGTTCTACTCAGAAAAGCATAGTTAAATTATTAGTTTTGTTCTAATTTTCCAGAATTGTCTAGACCATTCCTTTGATACCAACTCAAATTCTCTAACCCCAAAATCCTAGAGAGAGTAGCTAAAACATGTTTTGTGATGTTTTTTATAAAAATATGATGATAAAATTTCACATCACATCTCATCACAAAGGATCTTCCTAATCTAGGTTCGGGAAAACTAGATAAAACTGATAATTTTTTTCAAAACCGAATGAGGTAAACTCCATAGTGCTTCTACCACAAAGAATAACACAAAGATGAAAAATATATTAATTTTGTAAAAACAAATTAAAAATCTTGGGTGAGCACAAGAATTCCAACTAATGGGGTTTTAAAAATAATCAATAAAATCCATTTTTAAAAACATCCCTTTAAAATAATTATACATACATAAAACATTTTCTTAAAAGAAATCATCATTTCCTGTAGCACGTCATCATCATTTTTCAAAGGTTACTAGAAATAATTTTTAGGGATATATCATTAACAAGAATTTATATATTTATTTAAAATAAAAAAAATAAAACACATTTCAGAATATGCCTACTTGTACAAAAATTCATTGAATGTGGCATATAATTCAGGAGTTGATCAAACTAAATTTAAGGGTGACATGCAAGGTGCAGGTAAAAATTAACACATGAAATAATGCTTGCTTATAATTGCACAAGAATTAATATCATAAATCAATTATCACATAAAATTTAATTCATGAAATAACAAAATAATTTTCTAAATTTTCTATCAAAGTTCTGGAAATATATGATAAAAATTATTTCAAAATGATTTTATAAGTACTTCCATCATTAAGCTATGTTCATTTATCACCATAATCATTAGTACAAGATTCTTAACTAAGGATATTATACTAGTAAAATAATCATATGGTTGTTTAAATACTAATCACATAATTAGGTAATGCATAATTTTGGGCAATCATAAACATTCTATCAATGCCTCGTGCCAAGACCATACATAATCATTCTTTCCTAACTTCGTTCCATGACCTAGTTTGTATCATGAGACCTACCGATGCATTGAGAGGCTATAGAGGGCCTCACCCATCACATAATAAGTCATAATCATTACTTATATGTATGAATATATCTTTAAATCAAAGTGTCCCATACCACTTTGAATAATTAAATTATGTCATTTATTCAAAGTCTCCCATACCACCTTGAATAATTAAATTATTAAATCATCAGAGATAAATCTCATTTTGTAATAATTGTTTATATTCATAAATAAAGTGAATCATGCATTAAGTTAAACATTAATTTAAAAACCCCATGGTTTTTCAATTATAATTTAGGTTATGGCTATAACAAAATTATTAATGACATGCATGGACAAATATACACACTTTTGTAAATGTGATGATAACTGGTGGACGTAAAATAATAGATTTCTTGGTTTGTCACATAAAATAATAACTCTTAATTTCAAAACCCTTGTTTCATGTAAATGAACATTTTATATACTAAAAATACATGTTTTAGAATTTAAGATAGTTATCCTTCATATTTACCATACAATGATAAATCATGGTGTTAGTCAAATTAAATCATAAACTATATTGATTAATAGTATTCATTGTGGCAGATTCATCATGAATTAAAATATAATTTTTGTAATTGTAAAACATTCATTTCATATGGGATATTGTGGAATAAGACAATAATTAAACACACACTTCACTATATGGGTTTATGCAGGTATATATATATGTATTAAACAAAATATAATTCCAACCATTTATCCTAAAATTATAAATTGAGATGCATGCATGTAATGTTAATTGTAATAACAAGGTGATGATCCCATTTAAAATTTTGGGCACACAATAACAAAATAAGTTTTTTCTATTGTTTTCAAATATAAAATTGTATTTGTGATAATATAATCAATTAATACATGTGTTGGAAACATGCAATTAAAGGTTTGATTACAAAAATAAAACATGGAGAAAGATAAACACTTGTATTTCTTTTCAAAGTAACTTAGCTTGATTTATTAATCCCTAGAACAACAGGTACTAAGGAAATAGTTATATTACAAACCCTTTATCTTCCATTTATTATTTTTTTTTTTTGAAAATGGTTAACTATAGATATGATCACATGTGTATTGTATAAAACATTTTGAAAAATTGAAATATAACTTTCAAAACATAAAATCATAACAAGGTTAATACCATAAAAACTTCTTAAAATGAAACAAGACACGTATATATTTATTTTGGGTACTTATATATATATATAAGTGGATTTTGCATTTAGAATTAAAAGAGTAATTATAAGGATAGAGATAATCTTTAAAAATAATTGCTTAACTTAAGAAGAAATTAAACTTAATCATATTGGGATTAAAAACTATATACATATATATATATATAACCATATTTATATATATGTTTGTGTGTGTGAGAGAGAGAGAGAGAGAGAGTTTAGAAAACTCATAAACCACTCTTAGTAAACCCTTTACAAGTATTATATGCATCAAAACATTAGTTAATTACTGATAATCATCACCTAAAAAACCCAAAATAGATTTAGATTAGATGTCATATAAAATCGTATATACACAAAGTGTATTCATGGGATTTGCATAACCAGAAAATGTTTGATAAATCCTTACAAGTATCATAAACTTCAAAAACCTTAGTTAATCACCAATATCAATTATATGAAAACCTAAATCAGATTAGGTTTAAAATCTATATATAGATATACATATAGAACTGTATATACACAAAGTGTATATATGGGTTTTTTTATATCAAAAATGAAACTAAATTAACACTTACATTTCTTAAAAGGTGAGGTTGATCTAAACAATAGATGATGGAAGGTTGGGGAGGATAAACTTCATATGGTTAACTGTGAAAACGAGGGTATATATAAATTGTTTATATGTATTTTTTATATACTACGGTTTAGACAAAAAATATAAACTATGAAACTTGAAGAAATCCATAATTAACTAATTCAAAATATGATAAATATGATAATTAGTAAAAAATTATAATCAATCAGTTTTATTGATGCAGTATAAATATATTTAAATAAAACAAGTATTGGAATCCATTGGTTTGGATTAGAATAAAACTAACCTTTTCGAATCCATGGAAAAAAAAGAAAAAGGGGGACTTGGATTAGGATGGAGGGTCATGGGTTGAAGAGGAGTAGTGGAGGAGAGTGACATAAACTGGTACGGCATGAGGAAGAAGAAGAATAAGATAAGACTAAGAAAAATAATGGATTTCTATGATCATCCTAATAAGATCGGACAGCTTCGGTGACTCCGTTCTTTTTAAAATAAGATGAACTGATGAGATTAAATCCGGGTTGGTCAGATAGTTATGGTGTGTTCCACAGTTTTAAAAACATAGCAACAGTCGAGTTCAAATGCATATGGATCCGACGGTTGAGGAAAAATGCGGCAATAAGATGCAGTGGTCGAGTTTGAAGATCGAACCAGTGTGGGTGGTTGAGATCTCGTGTGGCGAGACCAGATGGTCAAGATTGCATCTCTCGGAAAAATGTCGTCCCACATTGAAACCTACATGGTTTAGGGAGTTTCATATAAGGCTCGTTGTTTTGTCCATATGCCAATAACACCATCACACACACAGGGTCTCCTACACACAGGTCTCCACACGGGATTTGGCCCAAACCTTACACCATGATCCTTTGGGCCTTGTCCCGCCCTCACACACATCGGTGCGTGACCTAGCTCACACCCTTCTCGCACCTAACCAGAACACATACATGGTTCTTTCATGCTCTTATCCCTCACCATAGATGGCCTACATGACTTGGCATGCATCATGAATTCCTTTTCCTAGCTTTGGTTACCAATGTGAGACACCCACTAACCTTGAGGTCATTTCCTTCAAGGTTGTCCTCGGTTGGATGGGGTACCCACCCTATTTTTTATCAAAAAATTTTAAAACCAAATAATTAATAAAATAGAACACATATATAGTAATTTAATTTATATATATATAAAAATTATTTTTCATTATAAATTTCATTATTTCATATGTTTGTATCCACTTTGAGTTTGACAATATTAAATTTCAAAATACGACTTCATTTAAAACAAGTCATTACTTTTATATAAATTTTAAAATAAACATCATGGTTATTATATTTATAAAATATATCTTCAATTAAAACTATATCATCATTTAACTTTTAAAATATTTAAACATTTTAAAATATTTGAAATTATAAATGTCATTATAAGGGTTTTATAAAAAAACCTACAGTTATTTGATTTTGAATCCCAATGACTAGAAGGATAGGTAACAGTAATATTTATTTTTTACAATTAAAAAAATTCCTTCTAAATACTTGTTTAGGGTGTTCTAAACTTCAAAAAAACCTTTTCATCTTATAATATTGGTGATCTACATTCCCTTGATGCTTAGTATTATTGTTGTAGTACTTGACATAATGTTTTTCATTGTGGAAGACTCGAATGATGTTCACTAATTATGTGGGTCCGTTTTTTGTGTTTGGTGGTCTTTTAGTGATCCTGATAGGACTTACAGTAGGTATTCTATGATATCTATGGTCTTTCGACCTTATTGCAATGTAATTTTTTGGTGTTTCTATTTTATAAAATGTGTCTTATTTCATTCTACAAGAATTTGTTTTAGATGAAACCAATATAAATCAAAACAATAATAATATAACTAACAATTTAATATTATTATAAATATAAATATTTTTGTGGTGTCACATTATTCCCCCCTCAAAAGAATAGCATCCTCGTAGTTCGATCATACTCTGGCAGCCTTATGGGCATTGACCTTTTTACATCCACCTTGATGACACTACATAAACATCATAAGTATTATTAATTAACAAAAATAATTGAAAAATAATTAATTTATACCATCTATAGATCCACTAGTGTTAGTGATTTTCCTAGTTCCTTCCGATTAAATGAATCCCCAATACAGTTTTAAATTCTTTGATTTCTTTTTCCCAAATGTAGCATGAAAAACTTGGGTTAAACTTATGTACACAACTATAGTATCTCAAGAGAGAGGTATGAGGGGTGTAAATTTTGGAGACATCGGCATGGAATTGGTGTCTATAAATCAAATGAAAAGGCTTGACCTTAAGAACATAAAATTTTCTAATTTTACCATATAAATTGTAGGATAATATTTGATATAGGTATGTTACGCGATGGTCAACCTATCTGGAAGCTTCTTGGAAATCTCCTAGAGACAGAAAACATTAGGATAGTGAAAAACATTTAAATAGAACCTCAAAGTACTTTCCTCGACATTCATAAAATGGGAGTTGAGCATGCACCATGAGGAAATAAAAAAATCTTAATCCTCGATGAAAATAAAGTATTCTAGGAGTGTTAGATGTGTGGTAATGATATTTTTTGGTCAAATGAAGGTTTCCAAAGGGATCAAATTCATCTATACATAATTTGAAAATTATGGTTTCTATTATGTTAGTAGGGAGAGATAATATATTCTTTCATGGTCTCTCTTCTTCCATTTGAAAATTTTAAGAAAAAGTTCTACTCATCAAAGAATAGTTAAATTTATAGCTTTTTTTTAATTTTCCATAATTTTCTAGATTGTTCATTTGATACCAACTGTAACACCCCAACCCCAGAAGCACGGATCCAGTTCTCAAAACATGGCGTGTAATTTTTTTATAAAAATATGCTTATAAAATTACACATCATATCTCATCACAGAGGATATTCTCAGTCTAGGTACTAGAAAACCATATACAACTGATACTTTTCTTCAAAAATTAACGAGGTAAACTCCATAGTTATTCCACCCTAAAGAATAGCACAAAGATGACAAATCTATTAATCCTATAAAAACAAATTAAAAATGTAGGGTGAGCACAATAATTCATAGTAAGGGGATTTTAAAAATAATAAATAAAATCCATTTTTATAAACATCCCTTTAAAATAACTATACATACAAAAAAACATTTTCTTAAAAGAAAAAAAATACTTCTTATAGCACATATCATTATTGTTCAAAGGTTACTAGAAATAATTTTTAAGTATATCTCATACACATGAATTTATATATATATTTAAAGTCTACAAATATAACACATTTAAGAATATGTATTCTTGTACCAAAATGTAAGGAATGCTGCATATAATTCAATATTTGATCAAACTAAATTTATGGGTGACATTAAAGGGTGTAGGTACAAATTAGAACATGAAATAATACTTTCTTAGAATATCACAAGAATTAATATCATAAATCACTTATCACATAAACTGAAATTCAATAAATGACAGATTAATTTTCTAACTTCTGTATTAAAGTTATGAAAATAGATGCTAAACTTTCTTTATAAATGATTTTCTAAGTACTACCATCACTAAGACATGTGAATTTATTACCATAATCATAAGTAAAAACTTATTAACCAAGGATGTTATACTATTCAAATAATCACATGGTTGTATAAATACTTATCACATAATGAGGGAATTCATAATGCAGAACAATCATAAACATTCTGTCAAGGACTCATGCTAAGACCATGCATAATCATTCTGTCAAGGCCTCATGCCATGACCTAGTTTGTCTCATGAGACCTACAGATGCATCAAGAGGATATAGAGGGCCTCACCCATCACATCATAAGTCCTATTAATTCCTCATGTGTCTAAATAAGTATTTAAATCAAAGTTTCCTATAAAAATTTGATTTATTAAATTATGTCTTTTATTAAAAGTGTCTCATACCACTTTGAATAATTAAATTATTTCTTTTATTCAAATAATTCCATAACACTTTGAATAATTAAATTATGTATTTTATTTAAATTGTCTCATACCACTTTGAATAATTAAATTCTAAAATCATAATAGATAAATATCATTTTTGTAATAACTTTATATATTCATAAATAAAGTGAATCGTGCATTAATGTAAACATTAATCTAAAAATTTCATGGTGTGTCAATTATAATTTAGGCTATGGCTATAAAAAAATTATCAATGACATACATAGACAAACATAAACACTTTTGTATATGTGATGATAACTAGTTTGCATAAAATAATAGATTTATTGGTTTGTCACATAAAATAATAAATCTTAAGTTCAAAACACTAGTTTCATGGAAATAAACATTTTATATATTAAAAATACATTTTTTTAATTTAAGATGGTTATTTTTTATATTTACCATGCACTGATAAATAGGAATGTCAATAAAATTAAATCATAAACTTTATTAATTAATAGTATTCATTATGGCAGATTCATCATCAATTAAAATATAATATTTGTATATGTAAAAAATAATTTCATGTGGGATATTGATGCATAAGATAATAATTAACCACGCACTTCACTATATGTGTTTATGAATGTATATTTATATGTATTAAAAAAAATATAATTCCAACCATATATCCTAAAATTATAAATTGAGATGCATGCATGTAATATTAATTTTACTAACAAGGTGATGATCCCTTTTAAAATTTTGGGCACACAATAACAAAATAAGGTTTTCTTATTGTTTTCCAATATAAAATTTTATTTGTGATTATATAATCAATTAAGACATTTAATAGAGACATCCAATTCTAGGGTTGATTACAAATATAAAACATGTTGAAATATAAACACTTGTATTTCTTTGCAAAGTAGCTTAGCTTGATTTATTAATCCCTAGCACAACGTGGACTTAGGAAATAGTTATAGTAATAACCCTTTATCTTCCATTTATTTTTATTTTTATTTTGAAAATGGTTAACTATAGATATGATTACATGTGTATTGTATAAGTTTTTTTGAACGAATCAAAATATAACTTTCAAAACATGAAATCATAATTAGGTTAATACCATAAAAACTACTTAAAATGAAACAAGACATATATATATGTATTTTTGGTACTTATATATATACATGTGTGTTTTTCATTTAGAATTAAAAGTGTAATTATAAGAAGATGGATAATCTTTAAAAATAATTGCTTGACTTAAGAAGAAATGAAACTTAATCGTATTATTATTCAAAACAATATACATATATATAACTGTATATACATATGTGTGTGTGTGTGAGTGAGAGAGAGAGAGTTTATAAAACTCATTAACCACTCTTAGCAAACCCTTTACAATTATTATATGCATCAAAACATCAGTTAATTATGGATAATCATCACTTGAAAAACCCAAAACAGATTAGTATATGAAGTTATATAAAACCGTATATACATAAAGTGAATACATGGGATTTTCATAACCAAAACAATGTTTGATAAATCCTTACAAGTATCATACACTTCAAAAACATTATTCAATCACTAATATCAATTATATGAAAACCTAAATCAGATGAGGATTAAAATATATATATATATATATATAATCGTATATACACAGTGTATATATGGGTTTTTTCATATCAAAAACGAAACTAAATTAACCCTTACTTGTCTTCAAATGTGAGGTTGATCCGAGCAGAAGATGATGGAAGGTTGGGGAGGAAAAACGCCGTAGGGTTAAGTGTGAAAACGAGGGTATATATAAACTGTTTATATATATTTTTTATATACTATGGTTTGGATAGAAAATATAGACTATGAAACTTGAAGAAATATGGAATTGACAAAATCAACATATGACAAAGATGATAATTAGTAAAGGATGATAATCAATCGGGTCGATTGTTGCAATATAAATATATTTAAATAAAAAAAGTTGGGGAATCTGTTGGCTTATATTAGAATAAAACAGACCATGTTGGGTCTATGGAAAAATAAAATAGGGGCCTTGAATTGGGATCGAGGGTCATGGGTTGAAGAGGAGCAGTGGAAGAGAGTGACATCAACTGGTGCGGAGAGAGGAAGAAGAAGAAGAAGAAGGGAAGATGAAGAAAAATAATTGATGGCTATGATCATCCAAATAAGATCGGATGGTTTTGGTGACTCTATTATTTTTAAAATAAGATGAATGGACGAGATTAGATTTGGGTTGATTGAACGGCTGTGGGGGGTTCTGCGGTTTTAAAAACCTTGGAACGATTGAGATTAAACGTGTCTGGGTCGGACGGTTGAGGAAAAATGCAGCAATAAGATACAGCGATGGAGTTATATGACCGAACTAGTGTGGACTATTGAGATCTTTCCCGGCAAGATTAGATGGTCTAGATTGCATCTCACAGAAAAATGTCACCCCACATCGAAACCTACACATTTTCGGGAGTGCTATATAAGGCTCAGTGTACCGTCCATATGCCAATAACACTAGCACACACACACGGGGGATCCTACACATAGGGCTATAAGAGGGATTTGGATGAAACTATACACCGTCCTCCAATACACCTTGGCCCACCCTCACACGCACTAGTGAACGGCCTGGATCACACCCTGATTACTCCAAACCAGGACCTATACACAGGTCTTGTGCACGCTTATCCCTCACCATGCGCATCATGCGTGACTCAGCATGCATCATGCATTCCTTTTCCTGGCCTCGGTCACCAATCTGATATGCCCACTAACATTGAGGGATTGACCTTCAATTTTGTCCTCAGTTGGATGGGGTACTCACCCAATTTTTTATCAAAAATTATTAAACCCAAATATTTATGAAAACAAAACACATATATAGTAATTTTCCTTATATATATAAAAACATTATTTCTCATTCTAAACGTCATTATTTTATATGTTTTTATTCATTTTGAGTTTTAAAACATTAAATTTCAAAATAAAACTTCATTTAAAATATGTCATTAATTTTATATTCATTTTAAAAGAAACATTATGGTTATTATATTTAAAAAAATCTATCTTCAATTAAAACTATGTCACCATTTAACTTTTAAAAAATTTAAATATTTTAAAATATTTGACATTCTTAATGACATTATAAGGGTTTTATAAAAACTATGGTTACTTGATTTTGAATCCCAACGGATAGAAGGAGAGATAATGGTCATATTTATTTTTAATGGTTAAAAAAAGACCTTATAAATACTTTTTTAGGGTGTTCCAAACTTCAAAAAACTGTTTCGGCTTATAATAATGGTGCTCTACATTCCCTTGATGATTAGTATTATTGTCATAGTACTTTCAATGATGATTTTCATTGTGAGAGACTCGAAGGATGTTAACTAATTATTTGGTTTACTTTTTCTGTTTGGTGGTCTTCCAGTGATCCAGATAGGCCTTGCAGTAGGTATTCAAGGATAGTTATGGTCTTTTGACCTTATTTCAATGTATTGTTTCAGTGTTTCTATTGAATAAAATGTGCCTTATTTCATTCTGCATGCATTTTTTCTAGATAGAACCAATATAAATCAAAAAAAATATTGATAACAAATTAATATTATTGTAAATATAAATATGTCTGGGCATCATAGAGGAAGCCTCTTCAATATGTAATAACTTGTTCATCTTAGTTAGGTGATTGTAGATGCTGAAAAGTCTATAACTCCTAAAGGAAGTTTTGAAATGACAAAGCGAAGTCATATTTGGACCCAGAGGCCTGGTCCGGAGGGTTTGGAAGTGTTGCGTGAAATAAAGGAGGATGTGTGCGAAAAAATGTGGGTCGCGCGAAAGGAGTTTGGGATTTGTGAATGTTTCCGGCGCCGGCGTGCAATCTTTGTGCGCCTGCACCGGCATGGTTAACTTTTCGCACCGCCATCTTGGGTGTGCAAGATTTCGCGTGCCACCTAGATTCCGCAATGTCGGAGGCCTATAAATAGAAGGAGACCCCTTCCATTTCTAGGTTGCAGAATTTGAACCAGCTCTCATGCGCGAAATAGGACTTCCGTGCGCACAAGATGACCTTTAGGTACTGACCCTTTTTGTGCAACCTCACCCCGGGATCCGCCTTTGCACGCAATCCCACTAGGTCAAATAAAATTACAAACCCTTCAGGGTTCCTCCCTTGCATGCAATTCTTTCTGTTGCGCACAAAAAGGTTCAAGTGTGCGCAATCCCTTCGTTGGGTGTGGCCTTACTTCAGGGTTCGGCCTTTGCCACTCGCGCGCAATTCACATCCTTTGCACGTGAGCCTCCTAGCCGTGCACAATCCCTCTTCCCCAATTACGCGCCATCTCAGTATTTTGGGCACAAACCCTTTCTTTGCGTGCAAACCCTGGGACCCCTCACCTCGACGCCCCCCAAGTGCCTCCCTGCGTAAGCGCCCGATTTCCTCCATACCGGGCATGAACTCCATGCGATGTTTTCTCATTCGGGCTTCCAAGCTCGTACGAAGTAACCTCAAGGTCCATTGGGTAGTGTTTCCTATTGTGTTTCTTTACCTCATGCTTCTTCACATAGGCATGCTAACAGCTATTGCTTTTTCTCATATCCATGCTAGCGTGGACCCCTTGATGGTTCGCTCTGAGACTCCCCTTTACAACGGCCTTGCCGATGCCTTACCTCCCGCAAGGGGTAGAGGGTACTGGTCATGATTGACCTAGGGGTGTGGAGGAAACCCATCTCGTCCGAGCTGCAATACGTTATACTGCCAAGAACCTAATCCTCAACACATGATGTTAAACTGTGATCTGGCCCCGTGCCTCGCACGCAGGGTCCCCCCAGCTCGAACATTCTTTACGCACACTTGTCTCCACGGGAGTGTAATCTTTATCACATGGAATGATATCCTCCCCCTAGGAACGTCGTTTTTCAATGGTGGAAGGGAATCCACCTTGGTGTAATCCCATATCCCCTCTTGCGGAAGGTAGCACCCATGCACCTATGTACTTCCCCACTGCCAAGGCTAGTGGAGGGCATGATAGGGAACGAGACATCTCCTTTGTTCGGTCCCAAATCCCTCTCCTTCTGTGCTTTGTCGCACCTCGGGCCTCCATCCTGGAGTAAGTCCTGACACCATGGGCCGCTCAATGCGTAATCCCCTCTTCACTTCTCACGGATGCACCCTTTGCGACGTGATCGTCAGGTCCCTGCAACCTCTTGTTTCAAACACTGAGCATGAATCACGTGAGATTAGAGTGAGCACCGACACTAACCCCACCTACAGAAAACTACGTGGACTTTGATTCCCTGTCACGAGGATACTTAGGAAGCCTATATGAGGTTCAACCCCACCACTCAGTCGTTCTAACCCCTTTGCATCATTTCACCAACACCTTGGGCCACCTCAGAGCATAATCCCCATATCCATTGTGGGCCACCTCAAAGTGTAAGCCCCATATCCACCTTGGGCCGCCTCACAGCGTAAGCCCCATATCCATTGCCGGCCGCCTCAGAGCGTAAGCCCCAAATGCCCATGTCCTGCATGACGTTAAACTATATATCGTCCAGCATGACACTAAACTGTATGCCTTGTCCAGTATGACGTTAAAATTCACCACCCGAACTACATGGACTTTGATTCCCTGTCACAGGGATACGTAAGAATCCTCCATGAGGTTCAAGCCAACCACTCAGTCGTTCTGACCCATTTGCATCGGTTTTCCAACACCTTGGTCCGCCTCAGAGCGTAAGCCCCATATCCATTGTGGGCCGCCTCAGAGCATAAGACCTATATCCACCTTGGGCCGCCTCATAGCATAAGTCCTATATCCATTGTGGGCCACCTAAGAGCATAAGCCCCAAATGCCCCTGTCCCGCATGACATTAAATTGTATGTCGTCCAGCACGACTCTAAACTGACTACCCCATCCTTCATGATGTTAAAATGCACCACCCGAACTACGTGGACTTTGATTCCCTGTCACAGGGATATGTAGGAAGCCACCACGAGGTTCAAGCCCACCACTCAGTCGTTCCGACCCCTTTGCATCGGTTTGCCAACACCTTGGGCCGCCTCAGAGCATAAGCCCCATATCCATTGTGGGCCGCCTCAGAGCATAAGCCCCATATCCACCTTGGTCCACCTCAGAGCATAAGCCCCATATCCATTGTGGTCTGCCTCAGGCTGTAATCCCTAAATGCCCCTATCCTGTATGATGTTAAAGTTTATACCCGAACTATAGGGACTTTAATCCATGTTAAGGCATGGTACGTAGGAAGCCTCCATGAGGTTCAAGACCAACACCCACGTCTCACCCTAACCTCTCCCTTGAGCCCACGCATCTCGGGAAGCTCATGCCCTAGACCATTGGTTATACTTCCTCTAATCCCCATCCATGCATTCATTATCACGGGTCGCCTTTTCAGGTGTCCCAACATATCATCAAACTAGGCGGACTTTGATTCCCTGTCGCGGGGATACGTAGGAATCCTCCATGAGGTTCAAGCCCCTTCACTTCATCACCCATCCTGATTCTTGCCCGGGCTGCCACATCCTGGTAGGATCATGCCACCTCATTCCACTCCACAGTATTCGAGAATCCACCCACGTGCTAGCCCTGACATCGATGTTCCCTCCATGGGGTTCTTCAATCTGATCCACTCTTAGTGTTTTGATCAGTCTGATCCATCCCCACTAGACGTTAAGCTTGCGGCATACCCCGTGTTAAACATGGGAAACTGAGGAAAACCTCAGATACATGCCTATCACATACAATTCCCCGCGTTCGATGTGGGATTCCTCGGGCTTCTGCGCCCTTGAGAAGCCCTATAATAAGGTACCGAAGACAGACATGCCAATCCCCCAGCATCAAGACACGGCAAAGACACCTCAACATGGAAATTCTCCTAACTGAAGGTTTCTGCCCCAACCAGACCCCTTGGAGTTTCTCGACAGAAGAAGCATAATTAATTGGTGTCCATGAAGATATGGCACCGGGAACGAGATTCACAAAAAGGTCTTAAATCTATGAGGGAGACCCAGACTAGGTGATGAGATCCGAGGAGGAATCCATGGAAGGAAGAACCGACATCCCATCATCCCAGTTTCGATCAAGGAGCAGACGTCCTTAAATAAAGAACGGATGTCGCCCACCTTTTGAAAGCTGGAATGCGGGGCTACAAGTCGCGCGTCCTCCCCTGCGTGATGGATGCACGCGCGCCCTGACGGAAAGCATCAAAAACAGTGATCTATTGTAACCCATGATGCATATTTCTATTTTTTTATCTTGAAAAACTGGTCAAGAAATCCATCATGATTTCATCCCATTTCCTAATAGGAAAATAAATTATTGAAAAAGTACATATTGGTTTTTTCTATTTTTCTTTCACCATATTATGGGTAAACAATTTAGCAATGAATACTATAATTAATTTCATCATTACAGGCTACAAAAACTGGTGTCCAAAATCATGGTACATCTTTATGATCCTTATATGAACCTAGAGGAGCCACGCCGGCAGTGGTGAGAAGATGAGATGTAGTGTTCGTTATGGTTAAGAACAGTGTAAAATGAAAAATTCAATACCCAAAAGATCAAACAACGATAGAGGAAAAGTAGAAAATAGCATACATTGGATTCTATCCTTGATTTATTCGAGGGAAGATAGAAGAGTCGCACCGGCAGTAGAGGGGTTCCACAAGAGCTTAAGAATCATGACTGATGGATTATTGGTTGTGGTTATTTTAAATAGATTTGGAACACTTTTAACATCATTTTCAAAAAAGCACAGATAAATCTACCATTTATCAACATTAAATTGATAAGTGCTGATAAAAGGGATATTTATCAGTGCTAAAAAAGAACTGATAAATCTTAACATTTACCAGCGCTAATATTTATGTGTCGATAACAATTATTTTAAACTTTTATTTTTTAGCACTGATAAAGGATTTATTTAAATAAATTTATTATACTTTTATAATTATTAAATTTATATAATTATTTATTTATAATTATATAAATACTATTTGAAAAATAATTATTATTTATTTATAATAATTATAAATATATTAATTTATAAATATGGTAAATATACATTTATAAATACACTTAATTACAAATATGTGTTTAACATTATTAGTGGATATATAATCTTAAATACATGCATTTTAAAAATGATTGAAATTGAATAATTCTAAATGAGTGCACATTAAAAATATTGAAAAAATGGATAAGTTTTATTAATTAAATATAAATTATTAAAAAATTATGGATATATATATTTAAGTAAGATAAATACATATTGAAAATACTAAAACATAGTAGATATGTATATATATATATATAATAAAAAATGATCAAATTCAAAAATTAAATAAAAAATAAAAAAATATTAAAAATGAATGCCCAGACTATAATAGTATTAAAAATAAATAAATAAAATTGACTGATTAAAAGCATAATATATTAAATGTATCATGTTATAATGAAATTTTAAAATATACATAAATTAGAATAAATTACATAATTATTAGGTGTATGTGTTTCTATATATTGTGTAAATATATTTGTGTGTGTGTTTGTATATAAAACTATATTAATTACTTTTATATTTGTATATATGTACATGAAATCAATTTAACACGCGGAATTTGATATATTTTAAATTAAAAAATTGAACAACATTAAAAATGAAAAAGGCATTAATACGTTTTTAGTTAAGATTTTATTCATTTTATATATATTTATGTTTAATATATATTATTTATTACCATTTATAATTAATATATATATATTATACTTATTCACTTTTTATTAATAATTCTTTCCATAATAAATTTTTAAATAATTTTTTAAATTATTTATTTTATATTTTTTGTTTAATTATATATGCATTTATATATCTACATTTAATACATACTATTAATCAATATTTATAATTTATATATATGTATATTAAATTTATTCATTTTTATCAACAATTATTTATTTAATAAAATGTAGAATATTCTTAAACAAGGATATTCTACTAGTCGAATAATCACATGGTTGTTTAAATACTAATCACATAATGAGGGAATACATAATGCAAGACAATCATATATATTCTGTCAAGGCCTCGTGCCAAGACCATACATAATCATTCTGTAAAGGCCTCATTCTATGAACTAGTTTGTCTCATGAGACCTACCGATTCATCAAGAGGTCATATTGGGCCTCACCTGTCACATAATAAATCCCATGCATTCCTCATATGTATAAATATGTCTTTAAATCAAAGTGTCCCTTACCACATTGATTTATTAAATTATGTATTTTATTCAAAGTGCCTCATATCGATTTGAATAATTAAATTATGTATTTTATTCAAAGTGTCCCATACAACTTTGAATAATTAAATTATGTATTTTATTCTAAGTATCCCATAACACTTTGAATAATTAAATTCTGAAATCATAAGAGATAAATCCCATTTTTTGTAATAATTTTCTATATTCATAAATAAATTGAATCATGCATTAATGAAAACATTAATCTAAAAACAGCATGGTTTTTCAATTATAATTTAGGATATGGATATAAAAAATTATCAATGACATGCATGGAAAAACAGACACACTTTTCTACATGTGATGATAACTGGTTCACATAAAATAATAGATTTCTTAGTTTGTCGCATAAAATAATAACTATTAAATTCAAAACCCTTGTTTCATGGAAATGAACATTTTATATACTAAAAATACATGTTTTTTAACTTAAGATAATTATCATTCATATTTACCATACACTAATAAATAGAGGTGTCAATAAAATTAAATCATAAACTTTATTAATTAATAGTAACTATTATAGCAGATTCACCATGAATTAAAATATAATATTTGTAAATGTAAAACATTCATTTCATGTGGGATATTGAATCATAAGATAACAATTAAATACACACTTCACTATATTTCTTTATGAAAGTATATGTATATGTATTAAACAAAATATAATTCCAACCATTTATCAAAAATTTATATATTGAGATGCATGCATGTATTGTTAATTTCAATTACAAGTTAATGATCCCTTTTAAAATTTAGGACACACAATAACAAAACAAGGTTTTGTTATTGTTTTCCAATATAAAATTTTATTTGTGATCATATAATCAATTAAGACATGTATTGGAAACATCTAATTCAAGGGTTTATTACAAATGTAAAACTTGTAGAAATATAAACACATGTATTTATTTGCAAAGTAGCTTAGATTTATTTATTAGTCCCCAGTACAACAGGGACTTAGGAAAGTGTTATAGTGCAAACCCTTTATCTTCCTTTTATTATTATTTTTTAAAAAAATTTAACTATAGATATGATCACATGTGTATTGTATAAAACATTTTGAACAAATCAAAATATAACTTTCAAAACATAAAATCATAACAAGGTTAATACCATCAAAACTTCTTAAAATGAAACAAGACATGTATATATGTATTTGTTGTACTTATATATACATGTAGGTTTTTCATTTAGAATTAAAAGTGTGATTATAGGGATAGGGATCATCTTTAAAAATAATTGCATAACATTGGAAGAAATGAAACTTAATTGGATTAGGATTAAAAACTATATATGTATGTATGTATATATATATATCCGTATATACATATATGTGTGTGTGAGTTTAGAAAACTCATAAAACACTCTTTGTAAACCCTTTACAAGTATTATATGCATCAAAACATCAATTAATTACTGATAATCATCACTTCAAAAACCCAAAACAGATTAGGATTTGAAGTTATATAAAATTGTATATACACAAATTGTATATATGGGATTTGAATTACCAAAACAAGGTTTGATAAATCCTTACAAGTAACATACACTTCAAAACATTAGTTAACCACTAATATCAATTATATGAAAACCTATATCATATTAGGATTAAAATCTATATATAAATATATAATTGTATATACACAAAGTCTATATGTGGGTTTTTTCATATTAAAAAAATAAACTAAATTATCCCTTGTCTGCAAATGTGTAGTTGAGCCGAGAAGAAGATTATGGAAGGTTGGGAAGGATAAAACATGCAGGGTTAAGTGTGAAAATGAGGGTATATATAAAATGTTTATATATATTTTTTATACACTATGGTTTAGACATAAAATATAAACTAAAAAACTTGATGAAATCCAAAATTGACTAAATCAAAATATAAAAAAGATGATAATTAGTAAAGGATGATAATCAAGTGGGTTGATTAATGAAATATAAATATATTTAAATGAAACAAGTAGAGGAATCCGTCGGTTCATATTAGAATAAAACCTACCTTGTCGGATCTACGGAAAAAATAAAAGAGGGGACTTGGATTGGGATGGAGAGTCACCGGTTGAAGAGGAGTAGTAGAGGAGAGAGACGTCAACAAGTGTAGTGCCAGGAATAATAATAAGAAGGGATAAATAAGAAAAAGAATGTATAGATATGATCATCCCAATAAGATCAAATGGCTATAGTGAATTCGTTTGTTTTAAAATAATATGAACGGACGATATTAGATCTGGGTTGATCAAATGGCTATGGTGGGCTCCACTATTTTAAAAACATAGGATTGGTCAAGATCAAATATGTCCAAATCGGAAGGCTGAGTAAAACCATGGATATAAGATGCAACACTGGTGTTTGAAGGCCAAACTGTTGTGGACGGTTGAGATCTCACATAGAGAGATCGGATGGTCTGGATTGCATCTACCAAAACAATGTCATCCAACATAAAAACCTACAAGTTTTTAGGATTTCCATATAAGGCTTGGTGTACTGGCCATATACCAATAACACCATCACATACACAGGGGCTCCTACACATGATGCTCTATATGGTCTTTGGCCCAAACCTTTCACCGTAATCCTATGAGACTTGGCCCACCCTCACACACGACGGTGTGTGACCTGGCTCACACCCTGATCATGCCTAACCAGGCCCTATACATGGGTCTTGTGCATGCCTATCCCTTAACATTCATGTCCTATATGACATGGCATGCATTGTGAATGCCTTTTCCTAGCTTTGGTTACCAATGTGATATGCCCACTGACCTTGAGTGCTTGGCGTTCAAGGTTTTCCTCGGTTGGAAGGGGTAATCACCCAATTTTTTATCAAAAATTATTAAACCCAAATATTTATGAAAACATAACACATATACAGTAATTTTTCTTATATATATATATATAATTATTTTTCATTCTAAATTTCATTATTTCATATGTTTCTATTCAATTTGAATTTTAAAACATTAAATTTCAAAATAAAACATCATTTAAAACATGTGATTACTTTTATATTAATTTTAAAAGAAACATCATGGTTATTATATTTATAAAATATATCTTCAATTAAAAATATTTCATCATTTAACTTTTAAAATATTTAAACATTTTAAAATATTTTACATTCTTAATGATATTATAAGGGTTTTATAAAAAACCTACGATTACTTGATTTTGAATCCCAGCGGCTAAAAGGATAGGTAAGGGTCATATTTATTTTCAATGGTTAAAAAAATACCTGGTAAATACTTGTGTAGGGTGTTACAAACTTCAAAAAATCATTTCTTCTTATAAGAATAGTGCTCTACATTCCTTTGAATCTTAGTACTATTTCCATAGTAATTTTCATAATGTTTTTCATTGTGAAAGGCTCGAAAGATGTTCACTACTTGGTCTTTTTGTTTTGTTTGGTGGTCTTCTGGTGATCCCGATAGTCCCTGTAATAGGAATTCTAGGATAGTTATGGTCTTTTGACCTTATTACAATGTAATTTTTCAGTGTGTCAATTGAATAAAATGTGTCTTATTTCATTTTGCAAGAATTTTTTTTAGATGACACCAATATAAATCAAAAAAAATAATAATATAAATAAAAAATTAATATTATTATAAATATAAATATGTCTGGGGTTTCACATTATTCCCCCCTCTAAAGTATTACATCCTCATAATTTGATCATACTCTTGTAGTCTTATGGGCATTGGACTTATAACATCCACCTTGATGTCCCTATATAACCATATTAAGTATTATTAATTAACAAAAATAATGGGAAAACAATTAATTTATTCCTTCACTAGCTCCACCGGTGTTGGTAATTTCGTCAGTTCCTTCTGGTTAAACTAATCCCTAGTACAATTTGAAATTCTTCAATTTCTTTGGCCCAAATGTTGCATTAGCAAATTGGGTAAAACTCAGGTACACAACTATAGCATCCCGAGAGAGAGGCATGAGGGGTGTAAAGTTAGGAGATATCAGTATGGACTTTGTGTCTATAAAACAAATAAAAAGGCTCAACCACAAGAACTTCAAAGTCTCTAATTTGAGCATATATACTGCAGGAAAAGATTTTATATAGGTATGTTACGCAAAGGTCACCCTCTCTTACAGATTCTTGTAAATCCCCTAGATACAGAAAACCATAGGCTGTGGTAAAACATTTAAATATACCCTCAAAGTACATTCCTCTACATGCATAAAATTGGATTTGAGCATGCGCCATGAGGAAATAAACAAAGCCTGATCCTCAATGCAAAAGAGGTATTCTATGAGTGTTAGATATGTGGTAAATATATTTTCAGGTCAAATGAAGGTTTCCAAAGGGTTCAAATTCATTCATACATGATTTGAAATTTATGGTTACTAGTATCTTATTAGGGATATACAATAGATTGGTTGGTGGTCTCTTGTCTTCCATCTAAAAATTTTAAGAAAATGTTATACTCAGAAAAGCATAGATAAATTTTTAGTTTTGTTTTAATTTTTCAGAATTGTCTAGACCATTCCCTTTCTACCAACTCTAACGCCCCAACCCTAGAATCCTAGAGACAGTGCCTAAAACATGGTTTGTAATGTTTTTTATAAAAATATACTAATAAAATTTCACATCACATCTCATTGCATAGGATCTTCCCAGTCTAAGTTTTGGAAAACTAAATACAACTAATACTTTTCTTCAAAACTGAATGAGGTAAATTCTATAGTGCTTCCACTACAAAGAATAACACAAAGTTGAAAATATATTAATTCTGTAAAAAAATTAAAAATGTTAGGTGAGAAAAAGAATTCCCTGTAAGGGGGTTTTAAAAATAATCAATAAAATCCCTTTTTAAAAACATCCCTTTAAAATAATTATACATACATAAAACATTTTCTTAAAAGAAAACATCATTTCTTAGAGCACATCATCATAATTTTATAAAGGACACTAGAAATAATTCTTAGGGATATATCATTAACAAGAATTTATATATTTATTTAAAATATAAAAATAAAACACATTTCAAAATATGAGTACTTGTACAAAAATGCATGGAATGTTGCATATAAGTCAGGAGTTGAAAATTAGCACATGAAATAATACCTGCTTATAATTGCACAAGAATTAATATCATAAATAAATTATCACATATAATTCAATTCAAGAAATGAGAGATGAATTTTCTAAATTATCTATCAATGTTCAGAAAATAGATGCTAAACTTTCTTTCTAAATGATTTTCTAAGTACTTCCATTATTAATCCATGTTCATTTATCACCATAATCATAAGTACAAGATTCTTAAACAAGGATATTCTACTAGTAAAATAATCATATGGTTGTTTAAATACTAAACACATATGAGGGAATGCATAATATAAGACAATTATAAACATTATATCAAGGCCTCATGCCAAGACCATACATAATCAGTCTTCCACATCCTCGTTCCATGACCTAGTTTGTCTCATTAGACCTACCGATGTATCAAGAGGATATAGAGGGCCTCAACCATCACATAATAAGTCATATGCATTCCTCATATGTCTAAATATATCTTTAAATCAAAGTGTCCCATACCACTATGATTTATTATATTATGTCTTTTATTCAAAGTTTCCCATACCACTTTGAATATTTAAATTATGTATTTTATTCAAAGTGTACCATACCACTTAGAATAATTAAATTATTAAATCATAAGAGATAAATATCATTTTGTAATAAATTTTTATATTCCTAAATAAATTTAATCATGCATTAATGTAAACATTAATATAAAAACTACATGGTTTCCCAATTATAATTTAGATTATGGCTATAACAAAATTATCAATGACATGCATGGAAAAATAGACACACTTTTGTGCATGTGATGATAACTGGTGGACATAAAATAATAGATTGCTTGGTTTGTCTCATAAAATAATAACTCTTAAATTAAAACCCCCTGTTTCATGGAAATGAACATTTTATATACTAAAAATACATGTTTTTGAATTTAAGATAGTTATCATTCATATTTACCATACACTGATAAATAAAAATTTTAATCAAATTAAATCATAAACTTTATTAATTAATAGTATTAATTGTGAAATATTCATCATGAATTAAATTATAATATTTTTAATTGTAAAACATTCATTTCATGTGGGATATTGATGCATAAGAGAATAATTAAACACACACTTCACTATATGGGTTTATGCATGTATATGTATATGTATTAAACAAAATATAATTCCAATCATTTATCCTAAAATTATAAATTAAGATGCATGCATGTAATGTTAATTGTAATAACAAGGTGATGATCCCTTTTAAAATTTTGGGCACACAATAAAAAAATAAGGTTTTTTTATTGTTTTCCAATATAAAATTGTATTTGTGATAATATAATCAATTAAGACATGTATTGGAAACATCCAATTCAAGGGTTGATTACAAATGTAAAACATGTAGAAATATAAACACTCGTATTTCATTTCAAAGTAGCTTATCTTGATTTATTAATCCCAGGAACAACAAGTAGTTAGGAAATAGTTATAGTACAAACCCTTTATATTCCATTTATTATTATTATTATTATTTTAAAATGATTAACTATAGATATTATCACATGTGTATTGTCTAAAATATTTTGAACAAATCGAAATATAACTTTCAAAACATAAAATCATAGCAAGGTTAATACCATAAAAACTTCTTAAAATGAAACAAGACATGTATATATGTATTTTTGGTACTTATATATATATATACATATGGATTTTTAATTTAGAATAAAAATATTAATTATAAGGATGGAGATCATCTTTAAAAATGATTGCTTAACTTAATAATAAATTAAACTTAATCAGATTAGGATTAAAAACTATATACACATATATATATAACTGTATATAAATTTATATATATATATATATATATCTGTGTGTGTGAGAGAGAGTTTAGAAAACTCATAGACCACTCTTAGTAAACCCTTTACAAGTATTATATGCATCAAAACATTAGTTAATTACTGATAATCATCACCTGAAAAACCCAAAACAGATTTGGATTTGAAGTTATATAAAGCTGTATATACACAAAGTGTATACATGGGATTTATATAACCAAAAAAAGTTTGACAAATCCTTAAAAGTATCATACACTTCAAAAACATTAGTTAATCACTAATATCAATTATATGAAAACCTAAATCAGATTGGGTTTAAAATCTATATATAGATATACATATATAACCGTATATACACGAAGTGTATATATGGGTTTTTTCATATCAAAAAATAAACTAAATTAACCCTTACTTTTCTTCAAAGGTGAGGTTGATTCGAACAGAAGATTATGGAAGGATGGGGAGGAGAAAATCCGTAGGGTTAAGTGTGAAACCGAGGGTATATATAAACTATTTATATATATTTTTTATATACTATGGTTTAGAAAAAAAATATAAACTAAGAAACATTAAGAAATCCTGAATTAACTAAACCAAAATATGATAAAGATGATAATTAGTAAAGGATGGTAATCAATCAGTATGATTGATGAAATGTAAATATATTTAAATAAAACAAGTAGTGGAATCCATTTGTTGGGATTAGAATAAAACCGACCTTGTCGGATCCGTGGAAAAAAAGAAAAAAGGGGACTTGGATTCGGATGGAGGGTCACAGGCTGAATAGGAGAAGTAGAGGAGAGTGACCTCAACTGGTACGGTGTGAGGAAGAAGAAGAATAAGGGAAGAATATTAAAACGAATGGATGATTATGATCGTCCCAAAAAGATCAGACAGCTATGGCGACTCCATTCGTTTTAAAATAAGATGAACTAACGAGATTAGATCTGGGTTGATCAGATAGCTGTGGTGGGTTCCACAGTTTTAAAAACATAGGAATGGTCCAGATCAAATGCATATGGATTGGATGATTGAGTAAAACTACAGAAATAATATGCGGTGGTCGATTTCGAAGGCTGAATTGGTGTGGGCGGTTGAGATCTCGGGTGGCGAGATCAGATGGTCTATATTGGATCTCTCAGAAAAATGTCATCCCACCTCGAAACCTACATGGTTTTGGGAGTTCCATGTAAGGCTCTTTGTTCCATCCATATGACAATAACACTAGCACACACACAGGGGCTCATACACATGGGGCTCCACATGGGATTTGGCCCAAACCTTACACAACGCTCCTTCATGCCTTGTCCCACCCTCACACACATGTGCGCGGCCTAGCTCACACCCTTCTCACACCTAACTAGGACCGATACATGGTTTTTTCATGCTCTTAGTCCTCACCATGAACATCCTGCACAACTTATCATTCATCATGAATGCCTTTTACTTGATTTGGTTACCAATGTGAGACACCCACTGACCTTTATGGAATTTCCTTCAAGGTTATCCTCGGTTGGATGGGTTACTCACCCAATTTTTTAACAAAAATTTATTAAAACCAAATACTTAATAAAACAGAACACATATATAGTGATTTTCTTTATATATATATATATAAACATTATTTCTAATTCTAAATTTCATTATTTCATATTTTTTTATTCACTTTGAGTTTGACAACATTAAATTTGAAAATAAAACATCATTTAAAACAAGTGATTACTTTTATATTCATTTTAAAAGAAACATCATGGTTATTATATTTATAAATTTATCATCAATTAAAACTAGATAATAATTTAACTTTTAAAATATTTAAACATATTAAAGTATTTTAAATTCTAAATAACATTATAAGGGTTTTATAAAAAAACTATAGTTATTTGATTTTGAATCCCAATGACTAGAAAGAGAGGTAATAGTAATATTTATTTTTTATATTTCAAAAATGTCCTTTTAAATACTTTTTTAGGGTGTTCTAAATTTCAAAAAAACTTTTTCAGCTTATAATAATGGTGATATACATTCTCTTGGTGCTTAGTACTATTGTCGTAGTACTTTACATAATGTTTTTCATTGTTTCAGACTCGAATGATGTTCACTAATTACGTGGTCTAGTTTTTGTGTTTGGTGGTCTTTTGGTGATCATGATAGGGCTTGTAGTAGGTATTCTAGGATAGTTATGGTCTTTCGACCTTATTGCAATGTAATTTTTCAGTGTTTCTATTTAATAAAATGTTTATTATATCATTCTTCAAAAATTTGTTTTAGATGGAACCAATATAAATAAAAACAATAATAATATAACTAACAATTTAATATAATAATAAATATAAAAATTTTTGGGGTGTCACATTATTCCCCCTCAAAAGAATTATATCCTCACAAATCAATCATGCTATAACACCCCAGGTAAATAAAGAGTATTAAATTTTCATATTTATCCATATTTGTGAATAAAATATCAATATTACTTTAAAGGGAATGCTATGCTCGATGGCGTACCCAATACGCAACAATGAGTTTCTTTGAAATCTTACGTTGCACTCTAATAATAAAATAATATTATTTTAAATGGTAGTTAACACCTAGACATTGTAATGGCAGGAAAGAATGGAAGTAACTACAAAATGATTATATATGTTTTTCAAATATTTTTACTTTTATCCAATAAATTTTAGAGGCTTAAAATGCAAATGAATCCAATTTTAAGCATAAATCTTCTAATATTCTTTAAAAGGTCGATTAACCGCCTTTTGATGGAGAACCCTTTTTAAATATACTTTTGACAATTTTATATTTTTTATTTGACAAAATAAAATCCTTCTTTAGAATCCGGACATCAAAATTTACTTTGTGTAAATTTTTTTTATTTTTCCGATAAAGATCATTTTTATTGAAAATGTTGCATTTTAATTTAAAGCCTCATTTTAATCTGATTTATTTATACGGATAGATAATATTTTTAATTGAGATTAATGTTTATTTAGAATATATTTTTTCCATTTAATCCAATGGTGTTTATTGAAATTATTTTCACTTTGAAATTGGACTTAAACTAGTGTCAATCTTTTAATAGATATTGTTTCTTAAAACACGCTATTTGTTTTGACAATGGAAATTAATTATTAAATTAATTAATGCAACTTATATGTTTTGAATTTTGTAAAATTGAAATCATTTTGGAATTTGGAATATGAAATATATCTTAGGGTTAATTTTTGGTATTTTTCTAAAAAACTTCAATTTTTTATGAATAGTGAAACCACTAAGTGGTACTTAAAAAACTGATTTTTCGTTTAAATGAAATTTTACCACCTCTGTGTATTTAATTTCAAATATCCAACAAACATGTTTGTCATTAGGAAGTAAAATTTCGTTCAATGGGATTAAAATAATTTTTTGTTGAATAGTAACTTTTAAGTTTTTAATTGCGATTAGAGGTAATTAGGGTAGTTTAAGGTAAAACTATTGTTTTAATAATATGAAATTACCTTGAAACATATCCTACCCTTATTGGATGTGTCATGGAAGACCAAGAAAATCCATGGGTCAACTTGGGGACCCCATGGTGCCACTTTGGTAGGAAAATGACATTAATACCTTTTTATTTACAGTTAAAATTAAAATGTCACAAACATGAGTTATTTTACTAAAACAATTTTTAAATGGGGTTATACAAGTCATATTTTTTACTATAAATATTAATTAGAAATATAAAAAGATTTCCTACATCATGATATTTTTTTTATAATTTTTAGACATTAAATATATTAAATTATTTATGACACCATGATGATGCAGTGATTACCTCATTATTTAATGATTTAAATAAAATGAAACGATAATGTAACATATAAGACCTAAACATGTAAAAAAACTATTTTATTGGTGGATTTAGAACTCTTATCACCTTATCCTTGAAATCTATAATTTTGGGACCTTTAAAATCCGAAAAATCATTTTATAATAAAGTAACCTTTTATAACTTTCCAAGAGTGCCCCTCCTCTCCTCTTATAAAAGGCCCCCACCTCTACCACCTTAACCACACCTCTAAAGCCTTTGTCTTGGCCAACCCATGACCATTTAATCTCTCCACATCCCTCTATTAATAATTTAAGCCTCACCTTTGGGCAGAATCATTTCCAAGGAATCCTTTGAGTTCAAATCAAAAAGAGCTACCCGATTTAAAGGTAATGTCTTCCCTTGTGTTCTTTTGTTTTATTTTGCTTCTCCAACTCCCTAAACTCTTTTTATTTATTTCTTTTTTAACAACACCAGTATCGTCAATATACTAGGATTTTTTTATGAGGAGGATTCGAGCTACACTATCACACACCTCCATCTAATGGTTAAAGAACATACTGTTTCCGTGGATGGCTAATTACTGCCTCACGAAACGATGATTGTTCTATCTTCTCATACCACCTCTCATGGTGGCCATTATGATGGCACTATATTTATTTATGATATATATTATATTTATTTCCTCTCTATTCTTATTCATTTTATAATTAATACATACCTTTATGCTTTTCATGTTGTTCAAATGCGATAATTTTATTTGAGGAAGTGAGGACTACCGCCCCCTCAAGTGATGTGACTCGTTCATGCAACACATGGAATGTATAACTAATGAAATTTATGAACTTATGTGATCTATATAACATATATATTATAATTGAATTATAATATATATATATCTCTCATCTATTTTTAATTACATTAATGTGCAAAAGAAATTAAAGTAGCGTTCATGCGTACGTACGGCTTACCGTCTCCATGAACGGTACATTTCATTTCTTATCTCTAAATGTTATGTACTATTATAAGTACATATATATAATGGATATATATTTCAAATATTACATCTAAATTATGGATATCATTCTGTAATTATAATATATATCTCTCTCATTTAGTTTTAATTCCATTAATATGACAAAACAAATGAAAGTAGTGTTCATGCGTACGTATGGCCTACCTTCTCCATGAACGGTGCTTTTCATTTTTTATCTCCAAATGTTATGGAATAGTATAAAATGAATATTTACTGGATATATATGATATTTTAATCATTAATACTATTCTGGAAATGATTTACTAGATGGGCAATCATTTTCAAACAAGTTCATTTTTGACTCATGTACCAAACATCAACAAAAATGTCTGATATGAACTCACATTATTAACCAATTATTATAAAATTATAATATGTGATATTAAATGAATAAAAATCTTTAAAATATGTCCTTAAGAAATTATAAATTGACAAAATTTTGTTATTAAGGAATATAAAGAAACAAACAAGACAAGTCGGACTTGAGGTAAGGGATCCAACCTCTCTCTTTCTTTTTAAGTACTCTCTTTTATGTAATTACTTTTAAGCTCATATTTCTTATGTTTGGGGATGTTAGTTTATATTCCTTCATACTATAATTTTTATGTTCATATTATGAGGGACCCTATTTTATCTCATAAATGTTGGAACCACTTTGTGTATAAGGTTGTATTTGTTGTCAATAATTGTCAATGAAGATCAAAATGAAGGAGATCAAGAAGTACTCCGATGAAGTGGAGGAATGATAATTCAGACGATTGTTGTACTGATCATAAGTTCAAAGAACATGTTTAAAAGGTGATACATTATTTAAAACAATGAAGAATGTGAGGTGTAATCCATCTGAGGATGATTAACGAAGAATGGGGTTTTTGGATGAAGACCATGCAATTCCTCCTTATTGCATGAGAACCATGGGTTTTGATGAAGACCATGCAATTCCTCATTATTGCATGAGACACATGGGTTTTTGATGAAGACCATGAAATTACTCATGAGTGCATGAGAACCATGCAAGAGACTTCTTGACAAATTAAATCATATGGTTTGAATGAAGTCGATCATGATGGTTGATGAAGAAGACAATGTGCAAATGATTGGAATTCTAAGATGGTTGTGCGGGGATTGGAATTCTGAGATAGCCATGAACATCACATTGTCATAGAATATGATGATGCTAAAGTTATTCCTTCAAAGAATACATATCTCAATAGTGGAGTTTGTGATAAAAGCAGAAGAGTTGATGAAGGATACAGATCACCAAGAAAAATGCTTTTAAGGTGATCGTGATTGTTGACAAAGCAAACAAACGACATACAAATTTGTTGACAAAGGAGATTCCATGGTGGCTTTTCGAGTTCAAGGACTGTGGATAATGATCCATGTTTTATTCAAGGAACTTATAAAAATGAATGGATGATCTGGAGGTGGAAAAAAAGAGAAGATACAAGGTGGCGCCGTTTCCCAGTGTTTGCCAAATTTTTGTGCCTGAAAATCGACAAATAAAGAAAAGTGTTTTTGGAAAAGGGACTTGCATGAAGAGGTCTTGGAGGATAGGAAACTTGCACGCCATATGTTTTTCAAGATTATAACATCAATTTATGGCAAATGGATAAGTCTCGCGCAAGTATTGGGCTGGTCGCACAAGTGACTTGTGCGCCATGAAGAGACTTGCGTGCCGATGCCTAGAAGGCTTGGGAACTTGCGCGCCTGTTGTTTTTAAAGATCAAAAACTTAAAATATGGCAAAGTTGGAGGGTCGCACAAGTTTGGAAGTTGGTCGCGCAAGTGACTTACAGGGAAAGATACATGGTCGTCGTGACTTGCACGCCAAGGGGAGACTTGCGTGCCATCGCGCAGGGGGTCCAGTTTGCCTATAAATAGAGGACCACCCCTCCTCATTTCTAATGGAGTTCAACACATAGAAAAATAATAGCTCTCGTTGCGCAGGTGTGGAAGTCGTGCAAGTATTGTGTGGTCGCACAGGTGGACTTACGCGCCATTATCTGAAGCTGCGCGCCGGTTGTTGGCTGTGCGCCCAAGGCGGTTTGGGAGAGAAAGGAAGTAAGTCACGCAGGTTAGAAGTTGAAGAAGGCAGTGTCGCGCAGGTGGTTTGGTGATACTTGCACACCAGTTTGGATCTGTGTGCTGGAGACTTGCGCACCGTAGTGAGACTTGCGCGCCAGGTGTTGTTGGAGCGCGCCCGCCTTTCTGGAGCTGCACAAGAGCTGAAAGATTGCCTGATACTTTTAGTGCAAAGTGAGATTGAAGAAGAAATCTAAATGATACATACATGATCTCATGGGTACATGGTGAACTGATTCTGATGATGACAAGTAAGCTGAGCATCATTTATTGTGCAATCACATAAGTTATTGTGATTCAGGAAAACAAAGACAAGGAGATCTAGTTCATTCAGTCATTGCACTAAAGAAGAAGGATTGAACTAACAAGTGCATGAACTCTGAACCCTGATGCAAGAAAGGTCTCATGCTGAACAGGAGACAAAGACTTCAATGAAAATCTATTGAAGATACCTTCACGTCTATAAACTGAGTGGGAATTCACCAACGGTAGTGAGCCAGGGGGAGTCAATGGGAGTGACCTGAGGGATATAGTAATCTATCCCTAAACTTTTGTAAAAGCAGTGAGCCTGAGACAGACTGACTGTACCCGAACATTTGTAATCTACATCTAGTGAAGCATAGTGTATTTTGGTATGACCAAAAACCTATCGGCGTATTCTCCTTGGACGTAGACCTTAGTGGTGAACCAAGTAAAAATAGTTGTGTCATCTCTTTTCATGTGAATGTTTCGTTGCTGATCATATCCATCATACAGGTTTTACTAGTTCCTACCAAAGTGGGAACAAGATCCAAAACTTTAATAAGAAAAAGTTGACACCCTAATTCACCCATACCCTCTCAGGGTGTCCCAGGGTCCAACAATAAATCCATTTTTTTGAAGTTTTAAGTGGCGTCGTTAGGCTGCCAAGTTTTCGTAAGGGATTTTTCATCTCACTTTTATTCCTATGACATTTATGCTACATTTTCTACTAGTTCCATTGATTGGTGTATGTACTGCCCATTATTATACACTTTGTGTAGTATAATTTCATTTATGGGTATTTACATCTTCATTGTATGACCCTTCTTCCATGGGGTGTACGTTTAGAAAGTTACCCAACTCGGTAAGGGGATCTTTCACCCTCCTCTTTTTAAAAGACTTATTTTGTTATGTATTTTAATTCACATACTATTATGTTGGGATATGTTCTTATATATCCATAATTATGTAAATATTATGTCCAAGTGATGAGATACCATTTTCTCTCTCATAAACTCATTTTTATGAAATTTAAAGTGATGTCGTTAGGTTGTCAGATTTCTGTAAGGGAACTTCTTAACCCACTTTCAATTATTTGGGTTAAACCTCTACTTCTTGATTTTATTATGCCAAGATTATGTGTGGAATATCTATGTTGTAATTTCCACAAACCTTTGTGTGGATATAGTATTTCTACACATAATCATCTCATTGATAAATTCTTACGAACTTGTATGGGAAATCATAACTCAATCTCATTTCATTGAGTTAAATATCTATGTCATTGGTTTTGTTTTTCCAAGATTATGTGCGAATGACCTATGATTTTTTCACACTTAATATCCACTTATATTGGGTGTATTTATATTTCTTACACATAATTATGTGATAGATTTATTCTTAATTTAATGATACCATCTTTATAATGGATTTCATCTCAATTTATATTTCCATTGAGACTTCATTGTTGTTATGCACCAATTCACTATTATATGGTGTGTATACTATCCTTTGACATATTATATCATGAATCCCTTTATTTTCATGATATTATAAAGTTCGGATTAAATGTTATTCCACAATTATTTGTATTCAAGAGTCTCTCATTTTGTTAGAAACTCTTTAACAAAAATATCATTTTAAATGTTTTAAAGATTCATTATTCTAAATCTTTATCTTTAATTTCCATGTTTTCAAAATGGTTTTTAGTATTTATTTATATGTAAATTAATGTCATAATTCCATTAAAATCTTCAAAGTGGTATGGGACACTTTGATTCAAAAATCTCTTTTAAATGATTTTTGGAAATGGATTGATTAATTTAATATCTTGGAATTACTTATTGTGATTGAAAATGAAATGTTGTTATTGAAATGTTTATATTTTCAAAATTTTACGTGTAATGATGGTACTTGGACATTTTACGGGTGGTTACGTGATAAACCATATGACGGGTGGTTCCATGAATACCAGGACGGGTGGTTACGTTATATCCTCCAATGCATTGGGTATGGAAGTCGGCCGTATGGCTATTCCATTAAGTATGTGTGGAAGTAGACCACATAGTTATTCCATTTAAGTATCTTTATGTCCCAAGTTACGTTTATATGTTATGTGTTCCTTACATTGGTTTTATGGTAATCATTTTGGTTACAAAAAGGTAAGAAATGATCTTTTATTTAGTGAATAGTATTTATTACTTCATACAAGGTGAAAAGTATTAATTATGATAAAGTAATCATGATTTACTTATTGTTTTGAAAAACTAACAGTTTTCTCTTTTTGTGTATCTCTTACTGATATTTTTATGCCCATCCCAAGTTTTTTAAATGTTTTCCACAGGACTTAAAGATGAATAGGATCAAGGATGGGATCAAGGAAAGACATGCTATCTAAAAACATGGAACTAGACATGTTTCTTTTTAAGAGTTTTTATTTTATAAAAAAAATGGAAACTGAGTAGATGTGTCTACTTTTTAATCTTTTGATATGTAATAGTTATGTCCTAATTCTCTATAACTCTAAACTTGAAAATATCCTCAATGTGAATTATTCATTTAATTCAAGATTAAGTAAGGTTTATGGTTGGGGCCTTATAGTTGGTATCAGAGGGAGGTTTAGATAACATTAGAGGTTAGGGTATTCTCTAAGCATAAGTGACATTACCATAATGGTTAGGATTTCAGAAAGAGTCATAGTTTTTAGATAAAGTGAATGATTAATTATATCTTAGTGTTTATCTTCCTCATTATTACATGATCATTTTGTTGATATACGCACACTGACATTTCTGTTTTTAGTAAATGGATGGATCTAGCGGGGACCAAAGTGACAATGGGTTTGATGGAAACTATGGTGGTTCTCTGATTAAGATACTGGATGAAATGGTAGATTCAATTAGGAATCTCATGGTTGTGCTAAACCAACTATCAAAGAGTCATGATCAACCACTTGAACCTTGGTGAGTTCTCTAATGCATCATGTATGAGATGACCAACTCGATGTGGAAGTTTAGGTAATAATTATAAAGGTAACCATTAGGGTGTATATGATCCCTACATTTTAGGTAATTATGGGTTACTCTATGATATGATGGAAAATGAAAGGCATGATATAAACTTGAGGTTAAAATATGTTATGATCATTTTTGATGATTTTATCTCTTTTTTGGGGGGAATGATTTGAGAATTATATAGTTTGGAAAAAGGATAACACGCAGACCGTTTGACAACCCGTCGCATTGGACAAAACCATGGGAATCGAACCCACAACCACAGTGCGACTGGTATTTATCACCTACCACTGGACTACGTGATGTCCCTGGTTAGTTTGACTAATTCTTTTTAGTTTGATGATTTTATGAATTAAGTGTAAGTTGATTTTTGGTTATCTATGGAAATTATTAACCTAGAATGGAGCATATGTGATTAGATTAATTACTTTTCAATATGAGACTTTAAGAGAAACTGATGTTATTTGGAGATAAATGTTATGATTTAACTTGGAAGAATATGTGGTTAAATCCTTAAATATTTGGGTTTTAATCTTAGTTTGGTTTACTTTTGGTCTTCGTTGAACTTTGGGTCTTGTTGGACAAATTTTGGAGATTAATAATAGATTGCCTTTTTATAAAGGATTATCCTTTTTGGGTACTATCTGATCTCATACTAACCTTTTTTGTTTTGGTTTTGGTTATGGTCTAAAGAAATGGGAAGTATACAATTCTCTTTTGTGGATTAGGTGATTATCTAGAAGTTGATTATAGCTCTCTTAATGTAAACAAGTCATCCTAAATACTCATCTTTTGGAGAAAATATGAGTTTAGGTAAGAAATCTAGTAGAAGTTGAAAGTCAACATGACAAGTAAGTATGTTTCCTTATGATTTAGTTAAGCTCAAAAATAAATTCCTCAATGAAAAGTAACTTAAAAAAAATGTTGTCCGTTAACTTTTCCTACTGGGGAATCCAATACTATTTAACTCATCACAAGTTTGTGATTTTCTGGTGGTTAACATTCTCCTAAACATGTTTTCTATCACAATCCCGTAGAATATGACCCTTTGTTTTCTCCTCCATGTCCATGTTTTCCTACATGGAATCCTAGTATGGGTTAACTCGGGTGACCTTTGTACTAATCTTTCTTTATTTTAAAGTGATAGTTTTACTGACTCTTGTTCCGATTTGTGATTTTCAATGATGTTTCTGAGCCCAATTTTTAAAATTACGAGGACGCAATTCCCAAATGGGGGAAGGATGTAACACCCCAGGTAAATAGAGAATATGAAATTTTCATATTTATCCATATTTCTGAATAAAATATTAATATTACTTTAAAGGGAACGCTATGCTCTATGGTGTACCCACTACGCAGCAATGTGTTTCTTTGAAATCTTACGTTGCACTCTAATAATAAAATAATATTATTTTAAATGGTAGTTAACACCTAGACATTGTAATGGAGAGAAAGAACGGAACTAACTACAAAATGATTATATATGTTTTTCAAATATTTTTACTTTTATCCAATAAATCTTAGAGGCTTAAAATGCAAATAAATCCAATATTAAGCATAAATATTCTAATATTCTTTAAAAGGTCGATTAACCGCCTTTTGATGGAGAACCCTTTTTAAATATACTTTTGACAATTTTTTATTTTTTATTTTACAAAATAAAATCCTTCTTTAGAATCCAGACATCAAAATTTACTTTTTGTAAATTTTTGTTATTTTTCTGATAAAGATCATTTTTATTGAAAATGTTGCATTTTAATTCAAAGCCTCCTTTTAATCTGATTTATTTATATGGAAAGATTAAATTTTTAATTTATATTAAAGTTTATTTAGAATATATTTTTACCATTTAATCCAATGGTGGTCATTGGAATTAATTTCACTTTGAAATTGGACTTAAACTAGTGTCAATCTTTTAATGGATATTGTTTCTTAAAAACACGCTATTTGTTTTGACAGCGGGAATTAATTATTAAATTAATTAATTCTACTTATATGTTTTTAATTTTGTAAAATAGACATCATTTTGGAATTCGGAATATGAAATATATCTTAGGGTTAATTTTTGGTATTTTTCCGAAAAACCTCAATTTTTGATGAATAGTGAAACCACTAAGTGGTACTTAAAAAACTGATTTTTTGTTTAAATGAAATTTTACCACCTCTGTGTCATGAATTTCAAAAATCCGACATACATGGTTGTCATTAGGAAGTAAAATGTGGTTCAATGGGATTAAAATAATTTTTGGTGAATAGTAACTTTTAAGTTTTTAATCGCGATTAGAGGTAATTAGTGTAGTTTAAGGTAAAAATAATGTTTTAATAATATGAAATGACCTTGACACTTGTCCTACCCTTATTTTATGTTTCATGGCAGATCAAAACAATCCATGGTTCAACTTGGGGACCCCATGGAGCCACTTTGGTAGGAAAATTACATTAATACCTTTTTATTCAAAGTTAAAATTAAAATGTCACAAACAAGAGTTGTTTTAATAAAACAATTTTTAAATGGGGTTATACAAGTCATATTTTTTACTATAAATATTAATAATAAATATAAAAAAATTTCCTACATCATGATATTTTTTTAAAAAAAAATTAGACATTAATTAAATTAAATTATTTATGACACCATGATGATGCAGCAATTACCTCGTTATTTAACGATTTATATAAAATGAAATGATAATGTAAAATCTACGACCTAAACATGTAAAAAACCTATTGTATGGGTGGATTTAGAACTCTTATCACCTTATCCTAGAAATATATTATTTTGGGACCTTTAAAATCCGAAAAAGAATTTTATAATAAAGTAACCTTTTATAACTTTCCAAGAGTGCCCCTCCTCTCCTCTTATAAAAGGCCCCCACCTCTACCACATTACCCAAACCTCTCAAGAATTTGGCTCGGCCAACCCCTGCCCATTTCATCTCTCCGAATCCCTCTATTCATCATTTAATCCTCACCTTTGGGCATAATCCTTTCCAAGGAAGCCTTTGAGCTCAAATCAAAAAGAGTTACCCGGTTTAAAGGTAATGTCTTCCCTTGTGTTCTTTTGTTTTATTTTGCTTCTCCAACTCCCTAAACTCTTTTTATTTATTTATTTTTTAACAAAAACAGTATCTTAAATATACTAGGATGTTTTTATGAGGAGTATTTTAGCTACAATAACACACACCTCCGTCTAATGGTTAAAGAACAAACTGTTTTCGTGGATGGCGAATTACTGCCTCACGAAACGATGATTGTTCTATCTTCTCATACCACCTCTCATGGTGGCCATTATGATGGAAGTATATTTATTTATGATATATATTATATTTATTTCCTCTCTATGATTCTTTATTTTATAATTAATACATACCTTTATGCTTTGCATGTTGTGCAAATGCGATAATTTCATTTGAGGAAGTGTGGACTACCGCCCCCTCAAGTGATGTGACTCGTTCATGCAATAAATGGAATGTATAAAGAATTAAATTTATGAACTTATGCGATCTATATAACATATATATTATACTGGAATTATAATATATATATATCTCATCTAATTTTAATTCTATTAATGTGCCAAAGAAATGAAAGTAGCGTTCATGCGTACGTACGGCTTACCGTCTCCATGAACGGTACATTTCATTTCTTATCTCTAAATGTTATGTACTATTATAATTACATATATATAATGGATATATATGTCATATATTACATCTAAATAATGGATATAATTCTGTAATTATAATATATATATATATCTCATTTGGTTTTAATTCCATTAATATGACAAAAAAAATGAAAGTAGCGTTCATGCGTACGTACGACCTACCGTCTCCATGAACGGTGCTTTTCATTTTTTATCTCCAAATGTTATGGAATAGTATAAAATGAATATTTATTGGATATATATGATATTTTAATCATTAATACTATTCTTGAAATGATTTACTAGATGGGCAATCATTTTCAAACAAGTTCATTTTTGACTCATGTACCAAACATCGACAAAAACGTCTGATATGAACTCACATTATTAACCAATTATTATAACATTATAATATGTGATATGAAATTAATAAAAATCTTTAAAATATTTTCTTAAGAAATTATAAATTGACAAATGTTTTTTATTCATGAATATAATGAAACAAACAAGACAAATCAGACTTGAGGTAAGGGATCCAACCGCTCTCTTTCTTTTTAAGTACACTCTTTTATGTCATTTCTTTTAAGATAATATTTCTTATGATTGGGGATGCTACTTTATATTCCTCGTAATGTAATTTTTACGTTCATATTATGAGATACCCTATTTGATCTCATAAATCCATTTTTGGATGTTTTAAGTGGCGTCGTTAGGCTGTCGAGTTTTCATAAGGGATTTTTCATCTCACTTTTATTCCCGTGACATTTATGCTACATTTTCCACTATTTCCTTTGAGTGGTGTATGTACTGACCATTATGATACACTTTTTGTAGTATAATTTCATTTATGGGTATTTACATATTCATTGTATGACCCTTCTTCCATGGGGTGTACATTTCGAATGTTACCCAACTCGGTAAGGGGATCTTTCACCCTCCTCTTTTTAAAAGACTTCTTTTGTTATGTCTTTTAATTCACATACTATTATGTTGGGATATGTTCTTATATATACTTATTTATGTAAATTTTATTTCCAAGGGATGAGATTCCATTTTCTCTCTCATAAACTCATTTTTCTGAATTTTAAAGTGACGCCGTTAGGCTGTCGGATTTCTGTAAGGCAACTTCTTAACCCACTTTCAATTCTTTGTGTTAAACCTCTACTTCTTGATTTTATTATTCCAAGATTATGTGTGGAATCTCTATGTTTTAATTTCCACAAACCTTTGTGTGGATATAGTATTTCTACACATAATCATCTCATTGATAAATTCTTACGAACTTGTATGGTAAATCAAAACTCAATCTCGTTTCATTGAGTTAAATATCTATGTCATTGTTTTTGTTTTTCCACGATTATGTGTGAATGACCTATAATTGTTTCACACTTAATATCCACTTATATTGGGTGTATTTATATTTCTCACACATAATTATGTGATATATTTATCCTTAATTTAAGGATACCATCTTTATAATGGATTTCATCTCAATTTACATTTCCATTGAGACTTCATTGTTGTTATGCACCAATTCACTCTTATATGGCGTGTATACAGTCCTTTGACATATTATATCATTAATACCTTTATTTTCATGATATTATAAAGTTCTGATTAAATATTATTCCATAATTATTTGTATTCAAGAGTCTCTCATTTTGTTAAAAACTCTTTAACAAAAATATTGTTTTAAATGTTTTAAATATTCATTATTCTAAATCTTTATCTTTAATGTCCATTTTTTCAAAATGGATTTCAGTATTTATTTATATGGACATTAATGTTATAATTCCATTAAAGTCTTCAAAATGGTATGGGACACTTTGATTAAAAAATCTCTTTTAAATGATTTTTGGAAATGGATTGATTAATTCAATATATTGGAATTACTTATTGTGATTGCAAATGAAATGTTGCTATTGAAATGTTTATATATTCAATATTTTATGTGTAATGATGGTACTTGGAAATTTTACGGATGGTTACGTGATAAACCTTATGATAGGTGGTGTCGTGAATACCAGGATGGGTGGTCACGTTATAACCTCCAATGCATTGGGTATGGAAGTCGGCCGTATGGATATTCCATTAAGTATGTGTGGAAGTCGACCACAGGGTTATTCCATTTAAGTATGTTTATGTCCCAAGTTACCTTTATATGTTATGTGTTCTTTACATGGGTTTTATGGTAATCATTTTGGTTACAAAAAGGTAAGAAATGATCTTTTATTTATTGAATGGTATTTACTACTTCATACAAGGTGAAAAGTATTACTTATGATAAAGTAATCATGATTTACTTACTGTTTTGAAAAACTAACAGTTTTCCCTTTTTGTGTATCTCTTACTGAGATTTTTATTCCCATCCAAAGTTTTTTAAATGTTTTCCACATGACTTAAAGATGAATAGGATCAAGGATGGGATCAAGGAAAGACATGCTATCTAAAAACATGGAACTAGACTTGTTTCTTTTTAAGAGTTTTTATTTTATAAAAAAATGGAAACTGAGTAGATGTGTCTACTTTGTAATCTTTTGAGATGTAATAGTTATGTCTTAATTCTCTATAACTCTAAACCTGAAAAGATCCTCAATTTGAATTATTCATTTAATTCAAGATTAAGTAAGGTTTATGGTTGGGGCCTTATAGTTGGTATCAGAGGGAGGTTTAGATAACTTTAGAGGTTAGGGTATTATCTAAGCATAAGTGACATTACCATAATGGATAGGATTTCAGAAAGAGTCATAGTTTTAGATAAAGTTAATGCTTAAGTATATCTTAGTGTTTATATTCCTTATTAGTACATGATGATTTTGTTGATATACGCACACTGACATTTCTATTTTTAGTAAATGGATGGATCTAGACGGCACCAAAGTGACAATGGGTTTGATGGAAACTATGTTGGTTCTCTGATTAAGAGACTGGATGAAATGGGGGATTCAATTAGGAATCTCGTGGTTGTGCTAAACCAACCATCAAGGAGTCATGATCAACCACTTGAACCTTGGTGAGTTCCCTAATTCATCATGTACGAGTTGACCAACTCAATGTGGAAGTTCAGGTAATAATTATAAAGGTAACCATTTGGGTTTATATGATCCCTACTTTTTAGGTAATTATGGGTTACTCTATGATATGATGGAAAATGAAAGGCATGAGATAAACTTGAGGTTAAAATATGTTATGATCATTTTTCATGATTTTATCTATTTTTTGGGGGGAATGATTTGAGAATTATATAGTTTGGAAAAAGGACAACACGCAGACCATGTGACAACCCGTCGCATCAGACAAAACTGTGGGAATCAAACCCACAACCAAAGTGCGACTGGTATTTATCACTTACCACTGGACTACATGAAGTCCCTGGTTAGTTTGACTAACTATTTTTAGTTAGATGATTTTATGAATAAATTGTACGTTGATTTTGGGTTATCTATGGAAATTATTAACCTATCATGGAGGATATGTGATTAGGTTAATTACTTTTCAATACGAGACTTTAATAGCAACTGATGTTATTTGGAGATAAATGTTACGATATAACTTGGAAGACTATGTGGTTAAATCCTTCAAATATTTGGGTTTCAATATTAGTTTGGTTTACTTTTTGTCTTCGTTGAACTTTGGGTCTTGTTGGACAAATTTTGGTGATTAATAATAGATTGCCTTTTTATAAAGTATTATCCTTTTTGGGTATTATCTGATCTCATACTAACCTTTTTGGTTTTAGTTTTGGTTAAGGTCTAAAGACATGGGAAGTATACAGTTCTCTTTTCTGGATTAGGTGATTCTCTAGAAGCTGATTATATCTCTCTTAAGGTAAAAAAGTCATCTTAAATACTCATCTTTTGGAGAAAATATGAGTTCGTGTAAGAAATCTTGTAAAAGTTGAAAGTCAACCTGACAAGTAAGTATGTTTCCTTATGTTTTAGTTAAGCTCAAAAATAAATTCCTCAATGAAAAGTAACTTAAAAAAAATGTTGTCCGTTAACTTTTCCTACTGGGAAATCCAATATCGTTTAACCCATTACAAGTTTGTGATTTTCTGGTGGTTAAATTTCTCCTAAACATGTTTTCTATCACACTCTCTCAGAACATGACCCTTTGTTTTCTCCTCCGTGTCCATGTTTTCCTACATGGAATCCTAGTATGGGTTAACTCGGGTGACCTTTTTACTTCTCTTTCTTTATTTTAAAGTGATAGTTTTACTGACTCTTGTTCTGATTTGTGATTTTCAATGAAGTTTCCAAGCCCATTTTTTAAAATTGTGAGGACGCAATTCCCAAATGGGGGGAAGGATGTAACACCCCAGGTAAATAAATAATATGAAATTTTCATATTTATCCATATTTGTGAATAAAATATTAATATTTATTTAAAGGGAATGATATGCTCGATGGCGTACCCAGTGCGCAGCAACGAGTTTCTTTGAAATCTTACGTTGCACTCTAATAATAAAATAATATTATTTTAAATAGTAGTTAACACCTAGCCATTGTAATTGCTGGAAATAACGAAACTAACTACAAAATGATTATATATGTTTGTCAAATATTTTTACTTTTATCCAATAAATGTTAGAGGCTTAAAATACAAATGAATCCAATTTTAAGCATAAATCTTCTAATATTCATTAAAAGGTCGATTAACCGCCTATTGATGGGGAACCCTTTTTAAATATAATTTTGACAATTTCATATTTTTTATTTGAAAAAATAAAATCCTTCTTTAGAATTCGGACATCAAAATTTACTTTGTGTAAATTTTTGTTATTTTTTCGATAAAGATCATTTTTATTGAAAATGTTGCATTTTAATTCAAAGCCTCATTTTAATATAATTAATTTATATGGAGAGATTATATTATTAATTGATATTAAATTTTATTTAGAATATATTTTTACCATTTAATCCAATGGTGGTCATTGTAATTAATTTCACTTTTAAATTGGACTTAAACTAGTGTCAATCTTTTAATAGATATTGTTTTTTAAAAACATGCTATTTGTTTTGACAGTGGGAATTATTTATTAAATTAATTAATGTGACTTATATGTTTTGAATTTTGTAAAATATACATCATTTTGGAATTCAGAATATCAAATATATCTTAGGGTGAATTTTTGGTATTTTTCTGAAAAACTCCAATTTTTTATGAATAATGAAACCACTAAGTGGCACTTAAAAAACTGATTTTTCGTTTAAATGAAATTTTACCACCTCTGTGTCATGAATTTCAAAAATCCGACATACATAGTTGTCATTAGGAAGTAAAATCTGGTTCAATAGGATTAAAATAATTTTTTGGTGAATAGTAACTTTTAAGTTTTTAATCACGATTAGAGGTAATTAGTGTAGTTTAAGGTAAAAATAATGTTTTAATAATATGAAATGACCTTGAAACATGTCCTACCCTTATTGTATGTGTCATGGCCGACCAAGAAAATACATGGGTCAACTTGGGAACCCCATGGTGCCAATTTGGAAGGAAAATGACATTAATACCTTTTTATTTAAAGTTAAAATTAAAATGTCACAAACATGAGTTGTTTTACAAAAAAAATTAAATGGGGTTATACAAGTCATATTTTTTACTATAAATTTTCATTATAAATCTAAAAATATTTCCTACATCATGATATTTTTTTTATAATTTTTAGACATTAAATAAATTAAATTATTTATGACACCATGATGATGCATCGATTACCTCATTATTTAACGATTTAAATAAAATGAAACGATAATGTAAAATCTATGACCTGCACATTTAAAAAACCTATTGGATGGGTGTATTTAGAACTCTTATCACCTTATCCTCTAAATATATAATTTTGGGACCTTTAAAATCCGAAAAAGCATTTTATAATAAAGTAACCTTTTATAACTTTCCAAGAGTGCCCCTCCTCTCCTCTTTAAAAAGGCCCCCAACTCTACGACCTTACCCACACCTCTCAAGCCTTTGGCTCGGCCAACCCCTGCCCATTTCATCTCTCAACATCCCTCTATTCATCATTGAAGCCTCAACTTTGGGCAGAATCCTTTCCAAGGAAGCCTTTGAGCTCAAATCAAAAAGAGTTACCAGATTTAAAGGCAATGTCTTCCCTTGTGTTCTTTTGTTTTATTTTGCTTCTCCAACTCCCTAAACTCTTTTTATTTATTTCTTTTTTAACAGAACCAGTATCTTCAATATACTAGGATGTTTTTATGATTAGGATTCGATCTACACTAACACACACCTCCGTCTAATGGTTAAAGAACATACTGTTTCCGTGGATGGAGAATTACTGCCTCAAGAAATGATGATTGTTCTATCTTCTCATACCACCTCTCATGTTGGCCATTATGATGGAACTATATTTATTTATGATATATATTATATTTATTTTCTCTATATGCATCTTTATTTTATAATTAATACATACCTTTATGCTTTGCATGTTGTGCAAATTCGATAATTTCATTTGAGGAAGTGTGGACTACCGCCCCCTCAAGTGATGTGACCCGTTCATGCAATACATGGAATGTATAAAGAATGAAATTGATGAAATTATGTGATCTATATAACATATATATTATACTGTAATTATAATATATATATATATATCATCTAGTTTTAATTCCATTAATGTGCCAAAGAAATGAAAGTAGCGGTCATGCGTACGTACGGCTTACCGTCTCCATGAACGGTACATTTCATTTCTTATCTCTAAATGTTATGTACTATTATAAGTAAATATATATAATGGATATATATGTCATATATTACATCTAAATTATTTATATCATTCTGGAATTATAATATATATATATATCTCATTTAGTTTTAATTCCATTAATATGACAAAAAAATTAAAGTAGCGTTCATGCGTATGTACGACCTACCGTCTCCATGAACGGTGCTTTTCATTTTTTATCTCCAAATGTTATGGAATAGTATAAAATGAATATTTACTAGATATATATGATATTTTAATCATTAATACTATTCTGGAAATGATTTACTATATGGGAAATCATTTTCAAACAAGTTCATTTTTGACTCATGTACCAAACATCGACAAAAACGTCTGATATGAACTCACATTATTAACCAATTATTATAACATTATAATATGTGATATGAACTGAATAAAAATCTTTAAAATATTTCCTTAATCAATTATAAATTGACAAAAGTTTTTTATTCAGGAATATAAATAAACAAACAAGACAAGTCAGATTTGAGGTAAGGGATCCAACCTCTCTCTTTCTTTTTAAGTACTCTCTTTTATGTCATTTCTTTTAAGATCATATTTCTTATGTTTGGGGATGTTAGTTTATATTACTAATACTGTAATTTTTATGTTAATATTATGAGAGACCCTATTTGATCTCATAAATCCATTTTTGGATGTTTTAAGTGGCGTCGTTAGGCTGCCGAGTTTTTGTAAGGGATTTTTCATCTCACTTTTATTCTCGTGACATTTATGCTACATTTGCCACTATTTCCTTTGAGTGGTGTATGTACTGCCCATTATTATAAACTTTGTGTAGTATAATTTCATTTATGGGTATTTACATCTTCATTGTATGACCCTTCTTCCATGGGGTGTACGTTTCGAAAGTTACCCAACTCGGTAAGGGGATCTTTCACCCTCCTCTTTTTAAAAGACTTCTTTTGTTATGTCTTTTAATTCACAAACTATTATGTTGGGATATGTTCTTATATATCCTTAATTATGTAAATTTTATTTCCAAGTGATGGGATACCATTTTATCTCTCATAAACTCATTTTTATGAAATTTAAAGTGATGTCGTTAGGTTGTCAGATTTCTGTAAGGGAACTTCTTAACCCACTTTCAATTATTTGGGTTAAACCTCTACTTCTTGATTTTATTCTTCCAAGATTATGTGTGGAATATCTATGTTGTAATTTCCACAAACATTTGTGTGGATATATTATTTCTACACATAATCATCTCATTGATAAATTCTTACGAACTTGTATGGGAAATCATAACTCAATCTCATTTCATTGAGTTAAATATCTATGTCATTGGTTTTGTTTTTCCACGATTATGTGTGACTGACCTCTGATTGTTTCACACTTAATATCCAATTATATTGGGTGTATTTATATTTCTCACACATAATTATGTGATACATTTGTCCTTAATTTAAGGATACCATCTTTATAATGGATTTCATCTCAATTTACATTTCCATTGAGACTTCATTGTTGTTATGCACCAATTAACTCTTATATGGTGTGTATACTGTCATTTGACATATTATATCATGAATCCCTTTATTTTCATGATATTATAAAGTTAGTATTAAATATTATTCCACAATTATTTGTATTCAAGAGTCTCTCATTATATTAAAAACTCTTTAACAAAAATATCGTTTTAAATGTTTTAATGATTCATTATTCTAAATCTTTATCTTTAATGTCCATGTTTTCAAAATTGTTTTCAGTATTTATTTATAAGTACATTAATGTTATAATTCCATTAAAAGATTCAAATTGGTATGGGACACTTTTATTCAAAAATCTCTTTTAAATGATTTTTGGAAATGGATTGATTAATTCAATATCTTGGAATTACTTATTGTGATTGCAAATGAAATGTTGTTATTGAAATGTTTATATTTTCAATATTTTATGTCTAATGATGGTACTTGGACATTTTATGTATGGTTACCTGATAAACCATATGATGGGTGGTGCCATGAATACCAGGACGGGTGGTTACGTTATAACCTCCAATGCATTGGGTATGGAAGTCGGCCGTATGGCTATTCTATTAAGTATGTATTGAAGTCGACAGCATGGTTATTCCATTTAAGTGTGTTTATGTGCCAATTTACTTTTATATGTTATGTGTTATTTACATGGGTTTTATGGTAATCATTTTGTTTACAAAAAGGTAAGAAATGATCTTTTATTTAGTGAATAGTATTTAGTACTTCATACAAGGTGAAAAGTATTACTTATGATAAAGTAATCATGATTTACTTATTGTTTTAAAAAACTAACAGTTTTACCTTTTTTTGTATCTCTTACTGAGATTTTTATGCTCATACCATGTTTTTGAAATGTTTTCCACGGGACTTAAGGATGAATAGGATCAAGGATGGGATCAAGGAAAGACATGCTATCTAAAAGCATGGAACTAGACATGTTTCTTTTTAAGAGTTTTTATTTTATAAAAAAATGGAAACTGAGTAGATGTGTCTAATTTTTAATCTTTTGAGATGTAATATTTATGTCATAATTCTCTATAACTATAAACCTAAAAAGATCCTCAATGTGAATTATTCATTTACTTCAAGATTAAGTAAGGTTTATTGATGGGGTCTTATACATACTCTGGCAGTCTTACAGGCATTAAACTTTTTACATCCACCTTGATGACCCTATATAACCATCATAAGTATTATTAATTAACAAAAAGTACAGAAAAATAATTAATTTATACCATCTCTAGATCCACTAGTGTCATTGATTTTCCCAGTTCCTTTCGGTTAAATGAATCCCCAGTACAGTTTTAAATTCTTTGATTCCTTTTTACCAAATGTAGCATGAGAAACTTGGGTGAAACTCGTGAACACAACTATAGTATCTCAAGATAGAGGTATGAGGGGTGTAAAGTTAGGAGACATCGGCATGGACTTGGTGTCTATAAAACAAATGAAAATTCTTGACCTTAAGAACTTCAAAGTTTCAAATTTGACTATATAAACTGTAGTATAAGATTTGACATAGGTATGTTACACGAAGGTCACCCTATCTTAAAGCTTCTTGGAAATCCCCCAGAGATAGAAAACCTTCATCTAGTGAAAAACTTTTAAATATGACCTCAAAATACTTTCCTAGACATTCATAAAATGGGAGTTGAGCATGCACCATGAGGAAATAAAAAAATCCTGATCCTCGATGCAAATAAAGTATTCTAAGTGTGTTAGATGTGTGGTAAAGATATGTTTTGGTCAAATGAAGGTTTCCAAAGCACTCAAATTCATCCATATATAATTTCAAAATTATGGATTCTATTATCTTAGTTGGTAGAGATAATATATTGGTTGGTGGTATCTCATCTTTCATTTGAAAATTTTAAGAAAAAGTTCTACTCATCAAATAATAGTTAAATTCTTAGCTTTTTTCTAATTTTCCAAAATTTTCTAGATTGTTCCTTTGATACAAAATGTAATGAACTAACCCCAGAAGGCTAGATTAGGTGCCTAAAACATGGTGTGTAATTTTTTTATAAAAATATTCTGATAAAATTACACATCATATCTCATCACAGAGGATCTTCCCAATCTATGTTCTAGAAAACCAAATACAAATGATACTTTTCTTCAAAACTAAACAAGGTAAACTCCATAGTTCTTCCACCATAAAGAATAGAACAAAGCTGAAAAATCTAAAAATCCTATAAAAACAAATTAAAAATTTAGGGTGAGCATAATAATTCCCAGTAAGGGGGTTTTAAAAATAATCTATAAAATCCCTTTTTAAAAATATCCCTTTAAAATAACTATACATGCATAAAACATTTTCTTAAAAGAAAACAACATTTCTTATAGCACATATCATCATTTTTCAAAGTTTACTAGAAATAATATTTAGGGATATCTCATACACAAGAATTTATATGTCTATTTAAAGGGTACAAATAGAATACATTTTAGAATATGCATACTTGTACAAAAATGCATGGAATGTTTCATATAAGTCAAGAGTTGATCTAACTAAATTTAAGAGTGACATTAAAGGGTTTAGGTACAAATTAGAACATGAAATAATAATTTATTAAAATTTCACAAGAATTATTATCATAAATGACTTATCACATAAAATTAAATTCAAGAAATGACAGATTAATTTTCTAACTTTAGCATTAAAGTTATGAAAATATATGCTAAACTTTCTTTATAAATGATTTTCTAAGAACTACCATCACTAGGCCACGTGAATTATTTACCATAATCATAAGTAAAAAATTATTAACCAAGGATATTCTATTATTCAAATAATCACAAGGTTTTTTAAATACTTATCACAGATGAGGGAATTCATAATGCAGGACAATCATAAACATTATTTCAAGGCCTCATGCTAAGACCATACATAATCATTCTGTCAAGGACTCATGCTAGGACCTAGTTTGTCTCATGAGACCTAACGATGCATCAAGAGGCTATATCAGGCCTCACCCATCACATAATAAGTCCTATTCATTCCTCGTATGTATAAATATGTCTTTAAATAAAATTATCTCATACCACTTTGATTTATTAAATTATGTCTTTTATTCAAAGTGTCTCGTACCACTTTTAATAATTAAATTATATCTTTTATTCAAGGAATACCATACCACTTTGAATAATTAAATTATGTATTTTATTCAAAGTATCTCATACCACTTTGAATAATTAAATTCTAAAATAATAAAAGATAAATATCATTTTTGTAATAACTTTCTATATTCATAAATAAAGTTAATCATGCATTAATGTAAACATTAATCTAAAAATTTCATGGTGTGTAAATTATAATTTAGGTTGTGGCTATAACAAAATTATCAATGACATTCATGGAAAAACATATACACTTTTGTACATGTGATGATAACTAGTGTATATAAAATAATAGATTTCTTGGTTTGTCACATAAAATAATAAATCTTAAGTTCAAAACACTTGTTTCATGGAAATGAACATTTCATATATTTAAAATACATTTTTTGAATTTAAGATAGTTATTATTTATATTTACCATGCACTGATTAATAGGGGTGTCAATAAAATTAAATCCTAAAATTTATTAATTAATAGTATTCATTATGGAAGATTCATCATGAATTAAAATATTATATTTGTAAATGTAAAAAATTCATTTCATGTGGGATATTGATGCATAAGAAAAAAATTAACCACACACTTCACTATATGTGTTTATGCATGTTTCTTTATATGTAATAAACAAAATATAATTCCAACCATTTATCCTAAAATTATAAATTGAGATGCATGCGTGTAATTTTAATTTTACTAACAAGGTGATGATCCCTTTTAAAATGATGGGCACACAATAACAAAATATGGTTTTGTTATTGTTCTCCAATATAAAATTATTTCTGTGATTGTATAATAAATTAAGACATTTATTGGAGGCATCCAATTCAAGGGTTGATTACAAATATAAAACATGTAGAAATATAAACACCTGTATTTCTTTTCAAAGTATCTTATCTTGATTTGTTAATACCTAGAACAACAGGGACTTAGAAAATAGTTATTGTACAAACACTTTATCTTCCATTTATTTTTTTAAATGGTTAACTATAGATATGATCATATAAGAACCATGATAGAACTCAACACATCAGTTTGTTTTGGATTATTCCTATAATGTTTTAACCATATTCCTTGATCATAGTTCAGGTCTGAGATAAAAACCCAAAACTAAAGCAATAAAAGGTCCAAGCTAAAAGAACATAAACTAAAGAAATAGAAGGTCTGAGCTAAAAAAAACTAGACTAAATTTATATAAGGTTTGAGCTAAAAGACCTTAAAATTAATCTATATAAGTTCTAATCTAGAAGACCCTAAACAAAAGCGATAAAAGGTCTAAGCTAAAGGACCCTAAACGAAAGTGATAAAAGTTTTGAGCTAAAAGACCTGCAACTATACTGATTGAATTCCTGATATAAAAGACTCTAAACTAAAGCAATAGAATAACCAAGATAAAAGACCCTAAACTAAATAAACAGAAGTTTTGAGTTAGAATACCCTAAAAATAAATTGATAGAATGTTCAAGCTAAAAGAACCTAAACTACAACACAAAAATAATATGGTCTGCAAGAATGGAGAAGCGTTAAAATCCCATTATATGGCCTTGTAAAAAATTAATGCTACACTATCCAAGCCTATCGGCTTTGAAAAAAGAAATAGTGCTCTCCCTCTGGGAATTATATCCTACCCAGATAACCATTTTGTGAATTAGATGATCTCAAGATAACTGGAACTGATACATCAATAAAGAATCTCATCTTGGTGGGCATTCAGGAGAAATTCTTGAGAATAATCTTTTATGATTTAAATATTCAGATCTAGACATTTAGGTTTACTTGATATTATTAAAAGGATGGGTATCTTTGGTGATTCATATAATTTCGTATTAGTGAAAATTCATTCACATCATGGATGAAATAAATCTGGACAAAAACATATAGATTTCAGTAGATCTATTCACTGATAGAATATAATAGGAGGAATTTACATATACTAGAGCCTTTCCCATGAATATAAGAGATGAGTAAAAGTTATAAAATTAAAACAACATCATATCTTATTCTTAGAATAATCCTTTAACTATGTAATAATCTGCTCCAAGGAGGTAACAGATTGGAATAACTGGTCAACAGACTTGGTTTCCACTTTTTCAAATTTCTATAACTCCTCCACTCTGGCAGTGGCTTCAATCCTCACTTTCTCCACTATATCAAGGAGTTCCTCCTGATTTAATATAATATTCTCCAATATCTGAAGTTCATGTTGGAATTGGGATAGTTCTACTTGGAAATTGCTGATTTCTGAATGAAGATGGATGATCTTAGACTGAAGGCAGTCAGTTTCAACCTTCCTAGCAATAAATACATCCTAATGAGTAGCCACCTCCACCACATGTCAGGAAGATTCATTTACATATTTTTTCCAATTATGCGTTTTTTAAGAGGAGGCATTAGAAAATACCACCCTCAATACAAGGGCCCTCTTCTGTTACCTCACAAAAATCACCTCCTTCACCCATGAATGAATGGCGGATTAGGAAAAACCCTCATAACCAAGGGTGGGAAACATAAATTGAAGATGACCTAATCAGTACTTTATCTCATACAACAAGTTTTATGACACCAATTTCCATAACACTCTCCACATATATCATCGCATCGGCCGATAATGTGATGTATACCTAAGGCCTTGATCTAGGTTCATCCTAGGGATAGGAATATATTCTGGGACTAGATCACCAAGAGAAATAGTTGTTCTCATTGTCCTTATTGATGAGGGAAGAGATCAGGCCTCTACATTAGTTGATTTGGTTAGAGAAACTCCTAAGGGAGCAGGGACAATAGCTTATGAACTTTAGAGTGAATGCACTATAGTAAGGGGAACATGGGTTTTTTAGTCATAGGATAAATGATACAATATCACTAGATAATTAATGGATATGATCAATGATAGAAACATACCTTTCTTATCCACATCCCTAGAGACATCCACTTCCCTAACCCCATCCTTGGGTGAAGAGGAAACACCTTCCTAAGATGAGAAGCTTTGTGGAACTTCTGGTGCGTTTCCTGAATATTTGTTTCACTCACCATCCTTGAGGACTGTAGCAAAAAATATAATGTCAGAAGAAATGAAACAAATAGACTAAGTGTCTAGTATTGAATAATTATTCACCTTTTCCAAAACTCACTTCCATCAAGGCTAACATAGTAGTAGAATAGCTACCTATGTCAGTATCCTCTATAATTTCTTCTACCCACATCAAATTAAGTGGTGTGATCACTAAGAAGTTGTAGCAGGTAATGAGCGTGATTGAGTCGGCACCTCAGCCACCAAATATTCTTAAAGATTTGGTACCAATAGAAAAGGGTATTCCAAAGAAACTAAATGATCTCCATCATCCATACAAGTATATAAATTCTCTTCCAAGTGAGATTAGTGGGGACCTTTACATGTTTTGACATAATAGGATGTGTTTCCAGAATAATCCAAAACAATAAATGAGTGTAGTACCACACTTACTTGAGGATTTTAGAGGAGAAGACCCTAACAATGCATAGAATTCCCTATTCCTATTCCCATATAGGTAAGGCTCTCTAGAAGGTGATAAAGTCTAGGTCATTGTACTAGATGTGAAAATCATCACCCTCATCTGGGATAATTTACTTGGGGACCCATCATCATCTGTCCCCCAGTCACTACCAAATTCATCTCTCATAGCTATACCATGGGAATAATATTTAAGGTATGGTAGGAAAATATTGTATTTAACAGTCTCCCCCTGTACCAAAAAAACAATAAGTGTTTCATTACAGTTGCAATGGTACCACAACCCTTTAAGCATAGCGGTGATCTTAGTCTTAACACTTCTTTTATGGTACAACTAAATTCATTCATGGCCATTTGCAGTGTTTTTTCACCATCATTCAGTTAACCAAAGGTGAATAGAAAACTTGGCCTTTGAATCCTTCCAAAGCTACTTCAAGGTCCCAATAAAGTCCTTAACCTCTTTAGGTTGGTCTTTAAAAGTGATACCTATAGGGTTAGTGACATGATCAAAACCCTCCAAAGGTAACTCTGATTGATGCATGATACCCTAGAGCTATGCCTCTGAGTTATTCAACCTCTAAGACATCCACTATCAATATTTTTTAGGAAATATTAATTATGGAATGGTTTCACCCTATGGTTCCGCATTTATTGTAGTCGCATTTGTGGAAATTATTTCAGAAAAGACAATGGTGGTAAATTACTTATGTCTATGTGAGGTGGCTTTATAGTCATTGGATGTCTAGAATCTAGTTTCTTTTCATCCATGGTATTATTCTCAGTAGCTATTGATTGGGAGGCCTCACTCACCAATTTGGATAATTTCCCACTAGGATATGAGTGAATCCAAACCTTAGAATAACCATGAGATAAACTAACTATTTCATTATGGGGAAGAAGGTTTATATCAGCACAAGTCTTCTCACTAGTAAACATCAGCCAAAATTGGAATGATACCATTGGATTCCCCTCTGGTTGAACATAAACAGATTTAGGACATCTTTATTGGACACATAGAAACTAACAGATGAATCGGAATGGTGTGTGCCATTCGCATATGAGTTCCCCATCAATACGAGTGGAGAGAATTCCCTCACTAAGTGACATCATATAGGCCTATGCCTCAATACCAGCCTCACCAGTATCAATAATATCACCTGTCGGCACTGGCCCATAATTTCTGAAATAGAAACGGCTATAGCGTCTTATAAAAGACCTGATATCCTGTTCTTTAAGTATAATAGGTATTACCCCACTAATACACAACAGGTATGGTATTAAAAGGAAATTGGGGACACCCTGGATGTTTATATATTCATAACCTCCCAAGTGAGCTCCTATCCAATCCTATAGTACTTAGAAGGGGCCCAAAATACCATAAGGGTCCTTTCCCTTGTAAACATGGTGAAAAATATGATAATGTTTGGATAGTATGGGGACGACTATCCTAATACGCTCACCCTTCCAAATAGGTTTCCATTATGAAAGTGGAAACTCTAACTCCACCTTTTTCCTTTTTTAGAATTAAGTACCCACTCAAATACATGGAGAGGAAACCGGTTAGTTGGACATACTGGCCAATAATATGGACAACTTCCCATCCCAATTATTTAAATTTCCCTTCCACAACCAAGGACCAGTAAGTGCTCGGTGCACTATGAGATTACATCAAAAGCTAGTATTTCAGATTCTTAGCTTCTAGGTTAGATTTATTCTTCCTGATGAGGCATTTTTTCCAAGTCTTGAATAGGATATCTTCCCTAGTAAGTAGTTATTTTAGGAGGTAATTTTCAGCCAGCTTTATTATCTCCTGGGTTATAGGAGGAGTCCTCATTGCATTATCCCAAGTAGACCACATGGAAAGAACTCATCATAAATCCCACCTAATATAGGTGCACTATAGATCTGATCTATATCCCAAAGTTTGATTCCCACCTCGCCATGCATAATGTGGAAAGTGTTCATGTATCGAATCCAATGACTAAACAATTATGTTATCAAACCCTTTTTGCAGTAGAAATATGTCTATGATATCCAAAAAAACTTCATACATTCCAGTTTTCATCAAATCCTCAGCGAATTTAGAAGCAATGTATCATACCCAAAAGAGTTATCCCAAGTCCATGTCATAGCTACCTCCAGATCAGAAGACCCAGTTAGAAACCCACCCAAACTTATGATTATAGGTTGGTTTCTATATTATTGAGAGATACATGTAAACATCCTCATCAGGTTCACAATCAGTCCTGTAAAAGTTGTGGGCTTGAATGTCAGTATATTCCCATCTTCATGGTCTCCCTCAGTGAAAAAGTATCCCACTTGGGTGATATTCACCCAAAATGTATTGTGGGTTTTCTGAACCCAAGAAGAGGGTATAAATGATGAATATGGTATAGGAATGGGAGCATCATTAGTAATAATAAACCCATAAAGGTAAGCAAATTATGAAATGTGATATTCCTTGAATTTTAACCCCATCAACTTTATCAAACTCGTTTTAAGTGACCCAACATCACCACAAAAAATAGGATCCACACTCGCCATAATAGCATCATAACAAGCTATTGTTACATTTACCTCCCTCTTAGAAGGTTTTCAAGAAGTAATATGTGATCTATAATCCATATGAATAAAAGTAAGTGGAATATGTCAGAAAGATAAAATAAAATATTTTCAAAGGAAAGACATAGAAATCCTGACAACATCATGCATATCGCTTGAATCAACAAATACATTCATGAATTTCCTAAGGGGATCGCAAATCACCTGATTTCTGAATATATCGCGGGTCGAATAAAACCCCAAGGCATTGCACAACTACATGACCCCTTGAAGGCTTGTTATCATGTGACTGTAACAAGGTCATGCGAGCCACATGATAGTAAAAAAAGATCATATAATCAAGCTAGAAGATCCCATAAAACCCTCAAGATGATAAAACATCCCCATGTCCAAAGTTAAATAAATTACCAAAGGAAAGTTCATGGTTAGTTCAAGTGGGATCTGAGGAAAAATGAGTCTTGAAAAATATTTTTCACAGAAAGGTCCGACGCTGAGGTCTTATGATAAGTTATGTGGGAAATTCTTGTGATGAGGTAACAAAATGAAATAAGGGTGAGAGAGATCTGGATAAGTGAGTAACCAGTGAATGAATCCCTCTCTCATTCCCTTTTTATAGGGTATCCCACGGGATACCAAACATCACTCGGTGGACCAAGCGTCACCTAATACACTAATTGGAAACAACTCCAAAGACTCTGGTAGGAATTTACGTTGCTCAGAACTGATCTTTTTTCCCGATGAACGTCGCTCCTATGGGGGGGGATATTTGTTGATGCCTGCCAAATGAGAATTGGAAAATTCAAAAAGTAATAAATACCTCAATATGGGTATTATTTGTCTTAAAAAATAAAAGGAATAAAAAGGTGTCAAATACACATAGATCATATAAGTCCTCAGGAAACATGTGATATCGTGACCATCATAAGGTCACACAAAGGATCCATACATAGTGTGTAGATTGTGGAAGGTCCCGCATGACCCCTTTTAACAAGTCCTTCTACCCTTGATAAGTTGTCTTGAACAATCAGTGGTTACACACTGGATTCCAGAAGATCACCCCAAGTAACTGTGAATTGTTGACTAGAGGATGCCTAACAAACCATCCCAAAATCCTTCAAAATTTGTAAGAAAGCATCCAAAATTTTGGATCCTCTCGCTGTTGTAAAACATATGTGACATAGCACTGATGGGGAGAATTATTGTCCTCAAATACATTTAAGAAAACTCATGAGATGTGCCCCTGGAAATCCACAATACATCGTAAGACTTTAGCGATATGTTTTCCGCATCTGGCGAAGGATCACTAGCATATTATCCACATCACACGAAGGGCCTCAGACATTTCCAAACAACTTAACACTCCCCCTTTGGCTCCATAAGGACAAGAATATGGAATTGTCCATGAAATGTTCACACATCTCCATATGACCCTGTATTGGTCATGCCGCTCATCACCAAGAGGTAAAGTGATTTCTTTAAAAAACATTCACACATCCTCATGAAATCCCCATACTTTGTAAAATAAAACAAAGTAAATAAAATTGGAAGGATGAAGGAGCTTCTTGTGGTTATAAAACTCATGTGATATGATTAGGTTGTCCACAACATGGTATCGCAATACCACCTGAAAAGACAGTCTGATTTCACGAAGGGACATGAGCAAGTAAACCTTGTCTCATGGAAGGTCCTAGGAAAGTCACCAAAGATCATTCAAAAGCCTTTCATCATGCACCTTGATCTCATGAAGTCCCTTGGATGTGTCGACTGGACAATATGAAAGTCCCTTATCATGTCTACATGATTAAAAAAATACCCCTTTAGTTGTACATAATCTCATAAATTGGGCATTGACGAGATGGTCTTGTGATCATTGAAAAACATGTGAAACCTCCATATTGATTTATGGAAGGTCCTTACGAAGACATGTGATGTCGAGACCCTCCAACCAACTCCATCCTAGAGTCGTGTGATACGCACTATGCAAAGAGGAGAACAACCAGGGTGGATGGGCCTATAAATCCCTAACCCCAACCTCAAATAAGGGGTTGACCTTTTACATCCAGACGCACCGGTGCACCAAGAATCATAAAGGATTTCTTAGAGAGTATTATCTTGCGATTGGGAAGCTTTCTGTCAAGTAAGATCTGATGAATAGCCATAGTAATCATGCATCATGCATAAGCACTTTGCATGATCATTATAAATCACACGAAAGAATTCCAACAGGACATGTGAAGGACATCATGCACATATTCTAGATAACTCAAGACTTAAAACAAGATAATTCTGAATAAATCTAAGGTATTTTGAATAAAATGTTGGAACAAAGACAAAAATATGGGAGGATTATATGAAGTATATATATGTTGAACCTCATGTGATTTGCATGAACTGCCTAGGGAATGTGACAGCACTAGGACATGTCTCCCAGATCTTCTGATGCTCCTTTTTTATATTATTTGGATCTTGTAAAGTCCATTTTACATGTCAAAGAAAGTTTCATGGAATCCCACGGGAATGTCACCTAGGTCTCGGGTAGTCCTCTGGGATTTCCATCCAATCATTTCAGTGTCCTTTAGATGTGTCACCTAAATTATATGGCAGCACCAGTACATGTCAGATGTGCCTCATGGTAACAATCAAACATTTCAACTAGATCTTATGACATCCAATGGGAATGCTAGCTAGATATCATTATGAACTCCAAAAAAGTCATCCAGCACATGTGTCCCCCTCCAATATAGGTCACATTAACTCTTGTGATGCCCTCTAGGATTGTCAGTCTTCTCTTGAAAAGACATCATAGAATGTCATTCATATCATGGGATTCCCTCTAGGTATTTCATCCTAGATCATGTGATTTCTTCTAGGATCAGTCAAACATGTCTTGTAATTTCCTCCAGACAAGTCATCCTATATCATGTGACAACCTTCAAACATGACATCTAGGTTACTAGAAATCCCTCAGACAATCCAACTAAATCATTTAATTTTCTTTGGAAATGTTAGGAAGACATCCTCCAAAGTGTCAAGTAGAAAATCAAGTCATATAAAGTGTAAAATCAGCTCATATTAGATATAAAAGTTGTCCAGGTCTAAGGGAATCCCATGGATTGATAACCTTTTCCACCATCGATGTGTAATCCCTGGTCAAAAGGTAACCCATGGTGTGTAATCCCCAATTGAGGGAACTATGATGAATTTGACTGCTATGACTAGGATATGTCATATACCTTCCTAAGGCCTAAGATTCATATAAAGCATCCAAAGGGAAGTCCTAATGCATAATTATCACATCTACAAGCAATGAAACTAGTTATTTTTCATCCCTTGTTTCTTACAATGAGTAAACATCATGTGGGCTTAGAGATTTTCAATGATCATATCATTCTCATAATAATCCTCTACAAATCCAAGGGAAATGTTAGTGTGTACGGCCTAACCAGTAGAATAACATGATATGTCTCGCATATAAGGGAAACCTTAGTGTGTAAACCCGAATCAACTGAACTATGACGACTCTGATTCCTACCATAACTAGGATACATAGGATGCCTTCCTAAGGCCCAATCCCAAATTAAAATGGTCATCCACCTTGATATAAGTCCCTCCATGCCTCTGAAATTTCAACCATTAGGACCCAATCATTTCCTTAGGTTGATCATGATACCTCATCCATTAGCAGACTGAGAAACCAACTGAACTCTAAGAACTCTAATTCCTATACAAATAGGATACGTAGGATGTCTTCCTAAATCCAGAGCTCCAATGGGAATCCATCTTAGTATAAGTCTTTTAATGTATCTAAAATTTCAACCATCTATACCCAATCATTACCATGGGTTAATCATGCTGCCTCATTCATTAGTGGACTAAAAAACCAAATAAACTACGATGACTCTGATTCCTATAATAACCAGGATATGTAGGATGCCTCCCCGAGGCCTGAGCTTCATATTAAAAATTCCAAGGGTTTTCCTAATAAATAAGTCCTTCATCCATATAAAATTACACTAATCACTTTCTTTCCCTTATTTCCCACACTGATCATAGATCACGTGGTCTTAGGGAGTCACAATGAACACATCATTGGCATCATTAATCTCCACCATCCAGGGTAATCTTAGTATGTAAACCCCAATGAGTGGCACGATATAAACCTCCCCCATATGAAGAAATCCACCTTGGGTCCAGTACTAAGGGAATGATTGAACTATTATAAATTTGATTCATACTATAACCAGGATACGTAGGATGTCTCTTCAAGACCCGACAACAAATACCTGGTGCCTAAGTTCCCGCACATATATCCTTTTTTCATGATGTTAAAATACAAGGTTTTAACGAAATATGCTCATTTTGATTCCTAAAATAACCAGGATATGTAGGACACCTCATAATGAATCAATAACCTCCTTGAAATATTAAATTCCTCATTGTATGGAAGTAAATTCTAGAGAACCTAGTTATATGATTTCAGCATATAATCAGTTATTCATCACTGATAAATAGATGAAGAACCTTGGATACATATAGATGAATACACTCATGAGATTCCCCTTTCATTGCATAAAAATAGACTTATCTCATCATCATTTTGTTAGGGTAACCGGTATCATTTTGAGATTAGTAATAAATTCTTAAATTTAACTTAAATATATAAGAGAGTCACATAGTAGGAAAAAATTCCCCCCAATAAGTTGTAATGAGCCTGATCTTTTATCCTCTTGACCAATGCGAGTCCCTATGCACCATTGGGTCTAAAACCCCAATTGACCACATGGATTTAGAAAGAAGTTCCATACCCAGTTATGAATTAGGGAACCATTGGGAGTTTTTGTTAAGAATGATAATGGTGACCTGACCTTAATTATTGTTCAAGAAATGAACCACTCATAATCAGCCGTTGAGAAAAACCATACGCACCAAGCGGTTTTCACTTCTCTATCAAAACAATTAGTAATTATTATTTATTTGTAATTAATATTAATTATCAACAATTAGTTAATTAATTAATAATAATTTAATAATTATTAATTTAATCATTTAATCATTATTATAAATATTTAGAAAGTAAATAATATTTTGAAAAATTTTCTTATAATTTTTTAATAATTATTATTAATATTAATTAATTAGTTAATAATTAATTAGTTAATTAGAATTAATATTCTTAATAAGTAATTAAATATTATTTAATTACAAATTAATAAGTTGATAATTAATAATTAATAGTAAATTTAAATAGTTAATTTTTATTAATTTTTAAATAGGAAGGGGGAAGCACCCCCCCCCCTCCCTATTTGTTTGTCGAACCAAACAAACCTCTCTCATTATCCTGGGTAGTGGGATACTATTTCATGTATTGTAGGCTAGTAGTCATGAAATCCCTAATACATGACCCGAAGGCCCAAACTCGTAGGTCCCCACGTGCTTACCTAGTACTTCTACCAACTCCAATCATAAACCCCTGTTTGTGTGATCCCAACGGCACCACCAACCGCCTAACTCAGTTGACCATTGCACTCCACCACCCATCCTTTCATTGCTCTATCACCACTCTATGGCCCATTGATGATGCTCAATATTGACAACCATAAAGACACTATTTTCTCCCACATCTAAACCAACTCTGCAACCTTCGCCACATCTCCCACAAGGCCTCTACCGCCCTCTGAAATCACATCGCTGTTATAGCCCACTAATGTACATTGTTTCCACCTTCCACTAAAACTAATGTGACACCTAGAAATACCTTAAATATGTGGCTTCTAGGGTTTGATCTCTGGCCAGATTTGGGATTACGAGGTGTGTTAACCACTCGGCTACCACCCCAACTACAGTGTTAATAGTTATTTATTTTTTATTTTTTTTTTGTTATTTTTTAATATTGAATTAAAAATTAATATTTATTATTTTTATGTACTAATTATTAATAGTAATATATTATTAATTATGGGCATGAAATGAAAATTAATCATGAATCCCACATTGGAATTCCATAAGGATTTATCGGGAAGGTACCCTTATAAAGGGGAGCCCTAGGTGAGGGTTTCTATCATAATTCTAGACTTTGTGACCCCCCTTAATGTCTTTGGGATCTGATAAATAAACTCAAAGGTGTTAAGGGGGTTCACACCTTTGTGTATTATTTTTCAAAAAAAATAACCTAGACTTATTTTCCTTCTTTTGAAAAATTTATATATTAAATAAAATACCCCAAACACCTATTTAAATTCTATGAAGTTATAGTGGATGAAACATGAACATGAGATCAAACATGATATATGGTTGATTCCTACACATCTCAGATGAATTATTGATAATTATCCTAAACATTGAAAATAATATTATCTCTTTTGATTGTTTTTGGCTATGTAACACATTTTAAACTAAAATGACAATTTTATATTGAAAACACAGACTTTGAATCATACCAACAACATCATGTGTTGGATTGAAATGTGGTTGATTTATACACATGACAAATGAATTATGAATTGTTGTCCTAAATTTAGAAAATGATACAATATAATTTTCTAGGTTTTAAATATGTAACACATGCTTTAAACTTAAATGGAACTTCTATATTGAAAACATTCACTTCAATTCATACTGGACACATCATGTGCTAGATTGATGTGTGGTCAATTTCTACACATCACAAATGAATTATGAATCATTTTCCTAAAGTATAAAAACAATATGAATTGGTTTAATCATTTTTGAGTATGTCACGTGTGTTTTGAAATAAACTATCAATTTAAAACTAGAAACATACACTTTGAGTCATACCAGGTACAAAGTATCTTAGATTGAGGTGTGGTTGATTCCTACACATCACAAATCATTACAAAAAATAGGATTTTAGCAGAAATTTATTAATAGCGGTTCTGGAAAGCACTAATAATTAAAAAAATTATATATTTTTTAAAAGAGTGTGGTGATTTCATAAAACTACCACTAATAATTAGATTTAGTGGTTATTTTAAGAAAATCACTACTAAATACTTTTAAAAACCCAATTAACAATGCCCCCCAACCCCACCTTAACCCCCATAGACCTAACACCCACTACCCCCCCCCCAAGAACCACTCCCTCAATGTCGACCCCCACCCACCTCGATGTTAACCATAAAATTTCAATCCATCCTCCCTTGATATCAACCCCTAACCCTCAACCCCATCCCTCATCGACAACTGTCTACCCTCATCGACCCCAACCATCCCTCCTTCGACACCAATAGCAACGATGCCCCCTAAAGGGTCTTCTCTAGAGACAATGGCCCCTCTTCTCTATTTCTCAATGACCACTACACGCGATGGTTATTGAGTCTTTACCCATTCCTCACTACCATGTACTCCCAGATCCCTCCTTTATTTTCCATAATTATATCTAAGTCATACATTTCTAGGATCATATCCCCAACCTTGATATTTTTTATTCCTACTCCTTGCCTTAGTGACCTTCTTCTACAACATCTAACCCTGTTATTATGAGAAGGAAAATTTGTTCATTTTTGTTTATATTTTTCATGTCGAATTAAATCATTTTCATGTTAAATTTGTGTTCTGTCGAATCAAGATCATACCCTAGACAATGATGAAATTGGTTGATGTTAAAAATTGATTTAAATTTTTTTATTTAACATTTATATCTTCATATATGGATGTAAAGAGAGAACAGTGAAAATAAAATAAATTTGGACAAAATTTGGATTAATTTACCTTGAAACACACCTTAGTATTCCAAAGGTTGGGTATAACTTTTACATTATGAAATTGATAACCGATCAGTGGATGGTTGAATAAATTTTTCATGTCATGATTGTAAATTTAAGTGATGGTTGAATGGAAATAAATTATATGATCACTTGATATTAAAATAGTTTCCTACATGATATATCTATTGGATTTGGCATAGTGAATCGAATGTTATGGAAATTCAAAACAATGAATATCCTATCAACGAAACTCAAAGTGATACAGAATAGGATAATTCAATTCGAAACATAATAAATTATGCATTTGGATTTGTAGGGTACAATTTACAATATTTTAATAGTTCAACAGAACCTTCATTTAATTTTGAGTAGGTTAATATTGCTCATAACTTTAGTGACCAAAAATGAGTTTTATGAATTAGTTGAAGATGGAAAACAAGAACTGTATTAAGAGAATGATAAGTATTCAAAGTGATCCTTTCTACTTAAGTTTTATCATATCAAGTATCTATAAGGAATTATTGAGAAAGTAATGTCCAAGATTTTGGAGCTGCTTCATGATGAATTTAGTGAAGCTAAGAACCATTCATCATTCTATGATATGAATAAAATCATCAAAAAAGATGATACTTTAATGAAAATAGATATATTAAATCCCTAATTATTGAATTATTTTCTAGGGAGAAGAGTATGATAAAGCATAATGCATAAGAATTTATATAATCATATGGAATTCAATGATGAACAATGAGAGTAAAAATCATTGAAACTCCAGGAATAAACATAAGAAGAAAAATCTTGCAAAGTTATTTCATTAAATTCCTCTAAAACCAATCTTAAAAAGAGTATTCATATCTTCTATGACTGTATGAAAGATGAAGTGGGATGATCAGTGTAGTAAAAATGATGACTTAATGAGACATCCAAAATATTCAACATCATGGAAGGTGTTTGATTAATTATATCTATGTTTTTATTCGAATCATAGTAATGTACATTTGGGATTAGCCACTGATGGTTTTAAACCTTTTGTTACTTTAAGTACTAATTCAATCATTTTTACAATTATTTTGATCCCCCATAATATACCACCATGGATGTCTATGGATAATAATTTTTTCATTATTTAAATGATTATTCCTAGAAATAAAATTCTTGGAAATGACATTGATGTATACCTTTAACCTCTAATCAAATAATTTTAAGAATTATGGGATAATGGCATGGAAACATATGATGATTCAACAAGAAAACTATTCAAAATACATGTTGTTTTAATGTGGAAAATTAGTGAATTTTATAGACTATGAAAATTATCTGGTTGGAATATTATTACTGGTTTAGGTTGTCTAATTTTTAATTTTTAATTTAGAACTTTAATGATTACCTCATTATAGAAAATGGTATTTAATGTTTCATCATCAATTTCCAAGTGCTTCTTATAAATTTAGGTTTAACAAGACATAATTCAATGGAGATACTGAATTGATAAATCCACTTAAGTTGTTATCTAGTTTAGTAATCCTGGGACAATTGATGAATGCCACTATATAATTTGGAAGATGTAAACAGTTTAATGAAGGTGGGAAAATAGTCTAAGTTAAAGTATCTGAAGCAGATAGAACACAACAATGGAAGAAAATGAGTATATTTTTCAAAATCCATTATTGGGAGTTCAATTTGATTTGTCATAATCTAGATGTAATTCAGATTGAGAATAGAATCTATGAAAATGTAATTTTTACATTTCTTAATAATCAGAGTAAATTGAAGGATCACCTTAATGCTCATAAGGATTTAGAAATAGTCAATATAAATATGGTTTGTGGGAAATGAGAATAGAAAGTATCCTTTGGATATTTTTACAACGAAAAATCATGAGAAATATGTATTCCTTAAATCTTTAAAGAATATAAAAGTGTTATATGTATATTTAAGTAACATCTCAAGGTGTATTTGTAGTGACCCTAGACTTTTACATATAACATTACATGATTTTAAGCATAATTATAAATCATAGTACAAGAAAAGTATCGTTAAGTCTAGTGTCTTGGAAGACTAGGTACATAGAACATAAAACATGGGGATAAAAAACACTTCTTTATTTAATCTCCATAAAGAGCTCCTAACTTCCTTTGATCCCTTACATCTGCATAGGGTACCTGGGGAACACATGAACAGTGGGATGAGCTAAAAATCCTGGAAAGGGAATGAACATAAGGATATATATTAATAACATGATTTAAGAGGCATGTAATAATGATATCAAAAGCATTGAACATATGAAATCATACCATATAAGCATGGGATCATATAAACATGGAATATTATAAATGTGGCAGAATCATAAAACATGTCTTTAGTACGGGTCAAGGCTAACCGCCAATCCTGTTTCACATCACATCTCATGAGACCTAACTTTACCCAATACATTGGAGCGCTATTTGGGAGAACCCATATCAAAATTTTCATGAATATTCTTTCCACATAAATTATCATACATAATCAACCATATATAAACATAAGGGTATCCCAAGGAAATAATTGGGTACCACAATCATGACATAAAGCATAACCAATGGGAATATCATGAAAGTTTCCATGAAAGAAAGGATTTAGAACATACATGGATGTTCATAAGGTAAAATAGGCATATAAAATGGTAATTTGTGTCAAAGAGAAGTGACAACATATAAGAAACGTATTTGAGAAACATTAGCATTAGAACATTTTTGTACGGTTTTAAGGAAAATACTATAGAGCCTTTAAAATAGAAAAGAGAACAATATTTTATATAAAACCATAATTTAAACAAGATGGTTTTCATAATAAATAGAGTGATTTTATAAATACAATCATGTCTTATAATATAATATAGAGTTCACTTGAAATCAGCTAAGAATTCAGGATGTTCCCTTAAAATAGGTTTGCTTATCGGGAATAATTAATGAGGGAATCACTTAAAAACATGTATATCCTCAAAAGAGAATGATCTATGGATCCTGAAACATGGTTTTGGATCATATAAACTGATTTTAGAATTTTTTCACAAAAAGAAAAGAAAACTTATTTTGGGTAAAAAGGAAGATAGAGCAACTCGAAGGAACAAAGGTGGTTCGGGTAGAATCCCGTACGGTTTATTGGCATGGTGTTGGGTGTACCTAAGAGGGTTTGATGAGAGAGAAAAAGGGTTTTTCGTCACTTATACATCATGAGGGAAGTATTGGGTAGGTTTAAAAATATACCCCATCATTTAGTATTACCCATAAAAAGGAATAGCATAGATGACAATCTTGATTAAGAGAGAAATAGAGGGGATCCCTCACCTTAAGTCCAGTGGTGTTCTCCACTAGTTATTAATGACCTGAATAACCCAAATTAGGTTTATTAATTAATAATTCTAGAACATAATATATATTTAAAGTATTTATTATACCCTTTTTAAGTTCATCCATGACCTTTTTAATGGGTTAAGTTGTTCAATTTCATTGTTCGGGACCATTTTTCTTCTTGGTTTTCAAGATTGGTTTACTTATATTCTTGTTCGATTAAAAACGTATGATGAAAGTGGTTGTCCAGAATTGAAGTTGTATGTTATTAGTGAACATCTAGGATATTACATGGTTTCAAATTTAATTTGGTTACTTAGAGTGAATTTGAATTATTATATATAAAACCTTAGTGATAACCGTTTTGGTTCATCGGTGGGTTTGATTACAATGAACATATTTTGCTTTATAAATTAATACCATTAGTACTAAAGGATTATAGAAAAAAACAAGGATATATTAAATATATAATAATCTGGTTCAACCATAATAGAAATGGTTTCATGACCATAATTTAAAGATGATAATAGAAATTGATAAATTGTTGTCCTTGAATGTGTTAAATTTATACATCTCAAACGGTGTTTTCATTTATTTCAAATAAAATATGGAGAAAGTAGATATGATAATGAAATATACAATTAGAATAAAAAAATTCCAGTAAATGTATGTTATTTGAGTTATCATACTATTTGGGTGAAGGGAGGTGAGGAAAGAAACAAGAAAAGAAAATAACTTAAAAGAAATAAAAGAATTTGAAAGAGGAATTTACCTCTTGAGTTTATCACCTTTGATAACATCTTAAAGGGAGAGTTTTTGGTGTTTTGAAGATTATATGGGATATTGGACGTAGGGGAGGAGCTTATGGAGAGATTTGGGAAGAATATTGGCAATGAACAAGGCTTGAGAGGAGTGTATAGAAGAGGGAGTGAGGGAGGTAATATAGTGGAGGAGAAGAGGGTTTTCATAATTTTTTAATCATTAGTTTATTAACTTACCTCAAGACCAGAAATATTGATGATTCCATGACCAATAATAGTAATAAATTCATGTGACTTTGAAATAATTGGGCTTACATCATAATATAATCATCAATGACTCAATAAATCCATTATTTAGCATTTATCGTAAATTGTCATATTTTACTATTCATAAAAAATTCAAGTATTTTAGAAAAATCCCAAAAATTCACCCTAAAAATTTTTCAACATGTAGAATCCAAAAATGAAATCCATTTTTCAAATATAATTTGATAAATATGATTATTTTAGTATTTAATTAAACTAGTAATTTATTATTAAAAAACAGTTTTAAAACATTCATTTACTTATTCTAAAATATAGGTACATCATACTTTCACTTGAATATTATCTTTATACTATCATAGTTAAGGTTACAATTCATTAGGGAATATCACTATTTATAAGGGTATTTTAGTATTCATACGGGTAGGTTACTATTCACAAAAAACTAAATTTTCCTTATTAGACTCCAAATAACTAATTGATCACAGTCGTGTAAGTCAGAGTTTAAAAATTACTAACACAGAAGTGAAAAATGTATGTTTAAAGGTCACATAGCACTTAGTAGTTTATTATGTGGTAATTTCATGAAATATTTATAAGTAATTTCCATTTACAAAACATTGGGTCATTACATTCTTCCCCCCTTAAAAAAAATTTCCCTCAAAATTTCGTTTTACATTCTAGGCTATAAACAGGTGTGGGTACTTTTCCTTCATTGCCTCCTCTAGTCCCTACGTTGCCTCTTCATACTTGTGGTTCCGCCATAGTACTTTGACCAGGTGAGTAGTTTTGTTACGTAGAACTTTATCTCTATGATCTAAGATCTTCACAGGCTGCCCCTCATAGGAAATATCATCCTCCAACTATACCACCTCTGAAGAGAGTATATGTGAAGGTTCTGATATGTACTTCATTGAGAGGGATACATGAAAGACATCATGTACTTTCTAAAATGTAGGCGGAAGTTCCAGTCGATAGGCTACAGTTCCGACTCAATCAAGGATCTCGAAGGGGCCGATATACTTGGTACATAGCTTTCCTTTCTTCCCAAATCTGATGACCTTCTTCCATGGAGATATGCGTAGAAATACCATGTCTCCAAATTTGAACTCAAGGTCTCATCAACTGTCATCTACATAACTCTTCTGTCGACTTTGGGTTGACTTGATATGCTGCTGAATGGTTTTCACCTTCTCTACCATTTCTTCGACCATTTCAGGTCCTAGCAACTTACGCTCACCGACTTCATCCCAACATGTTGGTGTTCTACACCTTTTCCCACAAAGGAATTTATATGGTTCTATTCGGATGCTTGAGTGGAAACTTTTGTTTTAGGATTATTCAACCAGTGGAAGATGTTGGTCCCATCCTCATTTTAATTCCATATAATATTCTCTCAATATTTCTTCCACTGTCAGAATATGTTTCTCAGATTGGCCATCAATTTGAGGATGATAGGACGTACTGAAGTTTAGTTCAGTGCTTAGAACATGTTAGAGACTTTTCCAGAACTTCAAGGTGAATCTTGGATCACGATTAGATAAAATAGATAGTGGTAATCCATGAAGCCTTACCACTTCTTTGATGTAAATCCATGCAAGTTGATCCAATGATAAGTCCTCTCGAATTACAATAAAGTGAGATGTCATTGTCAGAAGATCCATAATGACCCATACAGCATTGTTTCCTCTGGATTTCCTTGGAGGTCCAGTGACAGAATCCATGGTAATATTATCGCACTTCCATGTTGGTATGGGTAGTGTTTGAATCATCCCCTTAGACTTTTACCCCTTAGCCTTCACTTTCTAACATACCAAACACTTTGATGTATATTCAGCAATCTCCCTTTTTCATATTGTCCTACCAAAATTTTTCTCGGAGAACTCGATACATCTTTGTGCTTCCTGGGTGGATAGAGAAGGTTGAGGTATGTGTGTCATTTAGAAGCTCATTCTTTATCTCTTGATCATATGTTACACATAATCATGACCCAAATTTTACAACTCCTTCCTCATCAATCTTGAACTCCAATGATCTCCTATTTCTGTTAGCTTCCTCCCGTTTCAAAATTTCCACATCTTTTCTTTGAGAATCCTATATTTTCTCTATGATAGATGGTTGAGCAATCATTTGAGAAAGGAATGATGATGTTCCTACCTTAATTATTTCCATGTCCATCCTCTGAAAATATAATAAGATCACATCCTTTTGAATTCTCATCATTAATAAAGATGCAGGATTCTTTCTACTTAGAGCATCTTCCACCTTATTTGCCTTACCAGGATGGTAGTGGATTGGGCAGTTATAATCCTTAATGAGCTCTATCCATATTTTCTAGAACATATTAAGCTCTTTTTATATGAATATATATTTGAGACTCTTATGGTCAGTAAATATCTCACACTTCTCCCCATAGAGAGAATGCCGCTAGATTTTCAATGCAAAGATCACGGCCGCCAACTCCAGATCATGAGTAGGATAGTTTTTCTCATGTATTTTCAGATTCCTTGAGTAATAGGCTATCAATTTATTATTTTTCATCAATAAATATCCAAACACTTTCTTTGAATCATCACTGTGCACCACAAAGAGTTCTCCACTCATTGGGAGTGTGAGTACTTGCGCAATGATAAGCCTCTTTTTCAACTTCATGAAACATTCTACACATTCCTGAGTCTAGACAAACATTACCCCCTTCCATGTCATATTGGTCATTGGGTTTAAAATTTGTGAAAAATTCTTCACAAATCATCGATAATACCCATCTAGACCCAAAAATCTATGGATCTCTATTATAGAAGTTGGTTTGGGACATTATTCAACTGCCTTTGTCTTAGAAGGGTTTATAGATATCCCTTTGCTGGTGGTAACATGCCCTAATAATGATACTTCCACCATCCATAACTTACATTTACTATACTTTTCATACAAATTCTCCCTTCGCAAATTCTTTAACATGGTATTAAAATGCTCCTCAAGTTCCTCCTTGATCTTGGAGTATATAAGAATATCATCAAAAAAGACTACCCAAATTTTTCAAGGTAATATCTAAAGACTATATTCATTAAATCCATAAAAATTTCTGAAACATTAGTGAGTCCTAAGGGAATCACTATGAACTCATAATCTCCATACCTTTTTCGAAAGGCAGTTTTGGTAATATCTTCCTTCTTTACCTTTAGTTGGTGATATCCCAGCCGAAGGTCCACCATAGAGAAATAATTGGTCCCAAGAAGTTGATAAAAAAAGTTATCAATCTGTGTAAGGGGATACTTGTTCATTACTATGATTTTATTGAGTTTATGATAATCAATACAGAGGCACATTGATCCATATTTATTCTTGAATAAGAGGACTGGTTCACCCCATAGTGAATCACTCGAGCATATAAAACCCTTCTCTAGATTCTCCTACAACTGCATCTTCATCTCCTATAGCTTAATGGTGGCCATTATGTAAGGTTTCTTTTAGATAGGAAGATATATCGGGATAAGTTCAATTGAGAACTCAACCTCTTGGTCATGAGTAAAACCAGGAAACTATTCAGGAAATACATCAGTGTAATCCCTCGTGATGGGCATGTCTTCAAGCATGATTCTCTCATTTGTCTCAATCATTTGAGCTACATATTCTTGCTCATAAGGAAAAAATATCCACTCTTGAGATGATGATTCTAAAGGAGATTCATTTTCCTCCTTACACTTATAATGAATCAGAGGATTCTTTTGGATGTGAAGAGTGATCTCCCTTTCCCGATAGTTGATGTTGCCTTGTACAAAAATAGTCAATCCATGCCCAGGATAGCGTCGAACTCCACTAAAGGAAGCACGAAGAGATTTTCTAGGAGGTTTAGTCCAAAAATGTTAACATGGGAGGAGTTATAAACCATGGATGAAATAATTTCCCCATTCATTGTTCTCATATATAACTTTTCATCCAAATTTTGCGGTGGTGTTTTAATAGTTGTACTAAATTTGCAAGATATGAAAGAATGTGTAGAACCAGAATCAAATAGTACATCTACTATTCTTGAATGAATAACTATTTTACCTGTCACCACATCATTTTTCAGCTCCAACTCAGCAGTAGTGATATAATAATCCCTTCCTTATTTCCTTGGAGGTTGTTGTTTATTGCCTTTGACAACCCTCGTCTTAGGGAAATTATTCACATAATGTCTATGCTCCTTGTAGTTGTAACACTGCATTGAAGGATGAGTGTTGATCTAAACCTTTATTTCTTCTTCCAAATTAGCAAAATTTTTCATATCCCTTCAACAATTCTTGTCCAGATGACAAAGATTTCCACATTTGAAGCAATTCTTGGTTCCCTTCAGACAGTTCCCAGGATTATTCTTTCCACAACTTTTACAAGGGGAAAAGTTGGGATTATTTTTATAATGGGATTTGTTTGATGAGCCACCCATGTTTTTATCCATTTTCTGCTTCTTGTCACTAGGCCCACGAGACCACTGAGAGTATCCAATCTCTATTTCAACCTTGAGGGAACAAAAAACATTATCCTCATAACTGTCGAAGTCTCAAATCGCCAACGCTTTTTGTAGACTCAGCTTTAGTCTTCTAAAGAAGTGATCAATATTTATTTCGGTGTTCATGAAAAATCCATAGGCGTACTTTGAATGCATTGTAGAGTTTTCTTCATACGCCCTGATGGACTCATCTTCCTTCTGCTTGAGTTCAAGGAACTCTCTTTCCATTTGAGATGGAGGGTTTGAGGAAAATATTTGTTGAAAAACATCCTCTTGAATTCCTCCCAATCCATGGAATCAATTTCCTCTTGGGAATTTGTATTCTTGATTAGTTTCCACCACTGATCTGCTTCCCCATCAAAACAATAGACCACCAGTACAACTTTCTCTTCTTCTGAGCACTGGAGGATGGATAATATCTTTTCAATGGAGTTAATCCATTGTTCTGCAAATAAGGAATCAGAAGATCTGCTGAACATTGGAGGCCTTTTCCGCATAAATGATTCTACAGAAACTTTCTCTTTCATTGGAGTAGTAGGGTCTTCCGTGTGATTCAAGTTTTTATTCCTAACTCAAGCCAGCTAAGAAAGTACTTCCATGAAGTTTTGAGCACTCATTCATGTCATATCATGCATATCATTAAGGCAATCTTTACATTTCCTATCACATTGGTTGTTGGAATGTGTTCTTCTATTTCCCAAAATTAAATAAGAAAAAGAACTTATAATTAGAGGTCTTGAATACTTATCTATTGAGCATAAAAAATGAAACTTTGAATATAAAAGGATAAGATTATAAAGAAGAATTATATCCTAACTTGTGATTCCTTAGGTTTAAATCTAGGTTTTCCTCTATCTATTTCTTAACTTATATTCTTATGGGATTTTTGTAACTTAATAATGGTTTGTAAAAATATCAAGAATCTACCAAATAATATACCCTGGGAGTGTTGTAACCAAGAGTGCCGCAAGGCCCATTATCATGTAATAGTTCCCATTCGATTCTATCTCATAGCGGTGTTTCAGGTTTTACCCCTAGATACATATATGCCAAAGCTGCCTCTACTTGCTTGTATCCAGATAGGGACGTATTTTCTTGATAAAATATTTACTCAATACTCACCAAAATTTAGGAATGTTTTCTTATACTTAGTCTCGTCCTTAAATTTTTCACTGAGGTGCTCTATTCCTAGCCTCCGAAAATAACTAGAACATCCACTGATACCAACTGTAGCGACCATATCCTTTTATATATAACATTTCATGATTTTAAGCATAATTATACATCAGAGTACAAGCCAATGAGCGTTAATTATAGTGTCTTGGAAGACTAGGTACATAGAACATAAAACATGGGGCTACAAAAAAACACTTCTTTATTTAATCTTCATAAATAGCTTCTAACTTCCTTTGAGCCCTTATATCTTCATAGGGTACCCTGGGGAACACATGAACAATGTAATGAGCAAAAAAACCCAGTAAAGGAATGAACATAAGGATACATCTTAAGAACAGGAGTTAAGAGGCATGACATAATGATATCCAAAGCATGGAACATATGAAATCATAACATATAATCATGGGATCATATAAACATGGAATCATATAAATATGGAAGAATCATAAAACATTTTTTTAGTATGGGTAAAGGCTAACCTCCAATCTTGTTTCCCATTTTAGTACGGGTCAAGGCTAACCGCCAATCCTGATTCCCATTTTAGTACGGGTCAAGGCTAACCGCCAATCCGATTTCACATCACATCTCATGCAACTTAACTTTACTCAATACATTGGAGAACTATCTGGGCACACCCATCTCAACATTTTCATGGATATTATTTCCACATAAATAATCATACATAATCAACCATACATAAACATAAGGGTACCTAAGGAAAGAATTGGGTACCACAATCATGACATAAATCATAACCAATGGGTGTATCATGAAAGTGTCCATGAAAGAAAGGATTTAGAACATACATGGACGTTCAGAAGGTAAAATAGGAATATAACATGGTAAGTGGTGTAAAAAAGAAGTGAAAACATATAAGAAATGTATTTGAGAAACATTATCATTGTAACATTTTTGTACGGTTTTAAGGAAAATACTATAGAGCCTTTAAAATAGAAAATATGAAAATATTTTATAAAAAACCATAATTTAAAATTGATGGTTTTCATAATAAAAATACTTATTTTATAAATACAATGTTGGATTAGAATAGAAGATATAGTGCACTTGAAATCAGGTAAGAATTCAGGATGTTCCCTTAAAATAGGTTTGCCTATCTGGAAGAATTAAGGAGGGAATCACATAAAAACACGTATATCCCAGAAAGATAATGAGGGATGGATGTTGAAACATGATTTTGGAGAATATAAACAGAATTAATAATTTTTTAATAAAAATAAAATACATCTTCTTTTGGGTAAAAAGAAAGATAGAGCAACCCGAAGGAATAAAGGTGGTTCGGGTATAATCCCTTACGGTTTATTGGCACGGTGTCGGGTGTACCTAAGAGGGTTTGATGAGAGATAAAAGGGGTTTATCATCACTTATGAATCATGAGGGTAGTATGGGGGAGGTGTGAAAATATACCCCACTATTTAGGATTACCCATAAAAATTCATAGCGTAGAGGATAATCTTGATTAAGAGAGAAATGGAGAGGATCCCTTAACTTAAGTCTAGTGGTGTCCTCCACTTGTTATTAATGACCTGAATAAACCAAATTAGGTTTATTAATTATTAATTAAAGAACCTAATCTATATTTTATGTATTTATTATACCCTTTTTAAGTTCATACATGACCTTTTTAATGGGTTATGTCGTTCAATTTCATTGTTCGGGACCGTTTGTTTTCTTGGTTTTCAAGATTAGTTTACTTATATTAATGTTCGGTTAAACACGTATGATAAAATTGGTTGTCCAGAATTGAAGTTTTATGTTATTAGTGAACATATGGGATATTAAATGTTTTCAAATTTAATTTTTTTACTCATAGTGAAATTTAATTATTATATATAAAAACATAGTGATAACCGTTTTGGTTAATCGGTGGGTTTTATTATAATGAACATGTTTTGATTTATAACTTAATACCATTAGTAAAAAACGATTACAGAACCAAAACAAGAATATATTAAATATATAATAATCTATTTCAACCATAACAAAAAATGGTTTCATGACCAAAATTAAAGATGATAATAGAAATTGATAAATTGTTGTCCTTGAAGGTGTTAAATTTACACATCTCAAACGATGTTTTCATTTCTTTCAAATAAAATATTAGGAAAGGAGATATGATAATGAAATATTCCATTAGAATAACAACATTCCGGTACATGTATGTTACTAGAGTTATCATACTATTTGGGTGAAGGGGGTGAGAAAAGAAACAAGAAAAGAAAATAACTTAAAATAAATAAAAGAATTTGAAAGAGGAATTTACCTCTTGAGTTTATCTCCTTTGAGAACCTATTTAAGGGAGAGATTTTGGTATTTTCAAGAGGATAGGGGCTGTTGGAAGTGGGGGGTCTTAGGGAGAGATTTAGGAAGAATATTGGAAAGGAACAAGGCTTGAGAGGAGTGGAGAGAAGAGGGGGTGAGGGGGGTTTTATAGTTGAGGAGAGGAGGGTTATCATAATTTTTTAATCATTACTTTATTAATTTATCTCAAGATCAGAAATAGTGATTATTCCATTACCATGAATAGTAATAAATTCATTTGAATTTGTACTAATTGGTCTTACATCATCAGATCATCATCAATGAATCAATAAAGCCATTATTTGGTATTTATCGTAAATTTTTTATTTATTTTACTATTCATAAAAAATTCAAGTATTTTAGAAAAATCCCAAAAATTCACCATAACCATTTTTTGATGTGTATAATCCAAAAATGAAATCCATTTTTCAAAAATAATTTTCTAAATATGATTATTTTAATATTTAATTAAACTCGTAATTTATTATTAAAAAACCAGTTCTAAAACATTCATTTACTTATTCTAAAATATAGGTACATCATAATTTCACTTGAATATTATCTTTATACTATCATAGGTAAGGTTACTATTCATTATGGTATATCACTATTCATAAGGGTATGTTACTATTCATAAGGGTAGGTTACAATTCACTAAAAATTAATTTTTCCTTATTGGACTCCAAATAAATAACTGATCGCAACCGTGTATGTCAGATTTTCAAAATTCCAAACACATAAGTGACAAACATATGTTTAAAGGTCCCATAGCGCTTAGTAGTTCATTATGTGATAAATTCATGACATATTTATAAGAAATGAATTTCCATTTATAAAACATTGGGTTGTTATAGTGTTGACTTAAAACATCAAAATTTACAAGGATAGAAAATTCATGAATCATATATTCTAATATAGAAGTTGTTGTCATTGTAATTGCATAATACGTTACCTAAAGAAGTTACTACAGTTCTAGTTGAGTTGTGTAACTTTTTCAGAGAGATTTTTGGAAACACTCTAAATCCAACTGAGCTTGATAAACTTTAAGAAATAATTCTTTTGAGACTTTTTAATTTGGAGATGTTATTTCCCCTACATTCTTCATAGTCATGATTCATTTTATTGTTCATTTGGTTGAAGAAGCTAAACATGGTGGATCAGTTGACTATTAATTGATGAATCCAATTAATTGGTATTCTAATATTATTTTTGTTTTCATTGATGAATTCAATTTTATCAAATCATTAAATAAATATTTTTAATATGTTTCTTATTTTTTTCATCAGGTACATGGGTCATTTGAAATCATATGTGTGGAATAAAGCTCAACCAAAATGGTCTATTGTTTAATGTTACATAGACAAAGGGTGTTTGAACTTTTTTCTATGTATTTGGATGTTATTGATGCAAGATTCAATCGTGTTGGATTTTTTGATCACATTTTCACTCATTCTCATTCAAAAAACTAGTCATCAGTATTTTCAACTATTGGACAACCAATTGGAAAGGGGTCAAATTTTACACTAACTGAATTAGAGATTCTAATAGCATATGGATATGTACTAATCAATATTCTTACTGAAGATACATTTATTAAATAACTCAAATTGTAAAAAAAATAGGCAACTAAGTGGTTGAGTTTAAAATTGTAATGTCCTGGACCAGATTCCACTAATCTGATGCTCTGAGTTGGTTCTCCATGAGGTATCAAGAATGCCTCCCATATGAAAAAGGTTTTTGACTAGTAGTGAGAGCCTAGGGTGTGACAGTTGGGTGACTATGACCTTATATAAAAGTAATAAAACAACATAAATAGTTATGTATCATGCATAGGAGTAATAAATAGAGTGCATAAGAAATAAATAAACTAAAATAGAACATGATATAATAATAAATGGAATGTTATAAAATCCACCACAGCTAGTTCATACAAGCAAAACTAATAACCCACTGGGATGACCATATAGATATAGAAATACCAAAGAAAAATAAATAAAATTATAAAGATATACTACTAACTCTGATTGAGGACACATACCCAATCTTCAGACACTATCACACTGTATTAGACTGATCAAAAGAACCCACATGAGTATCTCCACTCAATTATATAACACTAAGGCTCTTCCATATCCACCATGAATCTGTTATAAACCTAAAAATAAGAAATAAGGTCTGTAATCACACTAAGGTGGATGTATAGGGGTGATAATATAACCTCATTAGTCCACCCTAAAGTGAACCTATAAACCTACTGACATAAGTGAATGAAAATAAAATATGCTCATCCTAGCCAAGACTCAACTAAAAAGATAAGTAAATCCAATAACATGAGGCCACAGTTGAACCTCGGGTTCATAATCTTGGTCAACTAGGCAAAGTACCATCATGGATGTCTATACTCATATGTGTATATATGTATAGTCCAATACCTATACATATATAAGTATTAATATACATGTGTAAGGTGAATGAAATAGCATAAAAACCATCAGTAATCGATCCTTGGTTCTATCATCTCGATCATATGGATATCCTGCACAAAAAGGAAATTAGCTGGAAATCATTCCACTCAATCCATGTATCATTAAGTTGGTCTCTGGGTCCATAATTCCAATTGAACAATACCTGCTTCATTTATCATTGGAAATGTCTCTGAGCAAGCTATTTCACTGCAGGGGTATAATCTCCTTAACTCTGGAATCACTTATACTCACCACCAATCACTATAATGAAATATTCTAGGGAATTAAATAAAAACATCTTATAAATATGGTCATTGATCTAGATTCCATACTTCTCATGATATGTAAATACAGTCCAATTTTTGAGCCCTAGGTCCGAGTATGTAGGCAGTCATGACATTGTGACTCAGATAATCCCTAAGGGGATCACCCTTAGGCGATCTGTAAAAAGAATACCCTTCGGACCCAAGTACATGATCGAAATCCATTCAAAAGAAGATTATAACTACTGAATCCACCTATCCTTAGGGGGAATCCTAGGTATCACTCAAGGATAATGTAATCATCCATCGATTACAAGTCACATCAACGGTGAGGAGCACCATTTTAACTAATGTGTTCTAGTAATTGAACAGGGAGAGTGTAATTATCCCCATTGCTTGGTAGAGCATGATCATCCATGAGTATACATCAATAATTTGTAATTACATGTCCAACATTGTGATCCAGTAACCGATCAGGGATATAATAATCATCCCTATCACTCAAAAGAGAACAATCATCCATGAGTATAATTAGATTGAGAAGAGAGTAATCATCCTTATCACATATCAAACAGAGGAGAGAAGAACCATCCTTATAACTTGGGAGATCATAATCATCCATGAGTATCATTATTAGGGATGACATGCTTGTATATCATAATCTCAATCTCAATAGTTGGATTCTAGAAATCACCTCTGGAAATCCCAGTAATATAATAATCAAAACATACAATCTCAATAGCTATATCCTAGATAGTACCTCTAGGTATAAAAGTAAATATTGAAATAACATGGCTCAAAATCCAGATCCCAAGAAAGCACGTCTAGGGATCCAAAAGATAAATAAGGATTCCTTCTGTCAGGCTCAAAACCCACTAACTAGGAAGCACCTCTTTCTATCATCACTACATAAGTAATAAACAAGTTAAAGTACAAATAAATGAGTGAGGTTGGTCAAACTCCTAACCCAGCACTACTGAACCATCCTCATGGGCTTGAAAGTTAGGCATAGGTTCTAAGGTGGCCCCAACTGCCATCTCTACCCAAACCCAATGTACTAGTTCCAGATCATTCAAAAATTGGAACACCCACAGGGTATCTCAAGTCAAGCACTGAAGAGGAATCCTACTTGGGATTCTTAGCAGGAAATGTAAAGGAGGAATCCTACATGGGATCTTCAAGGTCCATGAATTAGCGGAGGAATCCTACGCAGAATCCTCAGTTGAGAGGTAAAAGGAGGAATCATACATGGTATCCTCAGATAGTAAGAAACATAGGCATCCTACATGGGACCCTCAAAATAGTACATAGGAAATTGTGTACTATATAGGACCCTCAAAAGCAGCATAAGAAGGAGAGGCATCCAACATGGGATCCTTAGAATGGTATATAGGTATAGGGATCCTACAAGTAATTCCCTAGGTCATATTATAAGGAAAGGCATCCCATAGGGGATCTTTGGTAACATTAAGAAGATATATTCACCCTACATGGGATCCTCTAGGTCAAAAGTAAGAAAATGAATCATAGATGGGATCCTCATAAACAACTAGCCTCACATCCTCCTAGGATGGAAGGGAACATATTACAAGGAAGACATCCTCAAAGAAAAATATACAAAGGTATTAGTAAAAAGGGATAGCTCTAGGATCATATTAGGTCAAAGTCTTACTCTTAGGAGACAACTAAATTTCATTACTGGAAAAAGAACCTCTCTATTTAGATAAAATCCAGAAACACCTCCCAGAAGTCCTCAAACCACATCAAGAGATTAATCATCGTGGTTTAAATGGTAAGTTACTTAGAATGGACTAACCATGGGACCAATTATGTCTATTGGAAAATAATATATGATAAACCCTAAAAAGGGTGGGAAAATAGGAGTACACATTGTGTGTACTCTGGTATACAGTGTGTGCCCTCATGGCCCCACCTGGGCGTGTACTCCAGCCTGACATGGCATGTAAAATCCCAAGTACATGACATGTCGGTCATGTTCATGAAGTGTACCCTACATAGGTTACTTTACCATTTACCTCACATGGTATTACCATGAATATATCAAGTTCATGTATGTCTACATGGTGTTTGACCCACATGGGGTATGGCTGTGTACTTTACATGACATGTTCCCCTTACACGGGCAGCCTGTCTGGGTACTCGGCTACACGGGGGAGTACCGGTACACGGCATGTATAGTCCATAAATGGAATTTACTTCATACCGGATATTCTTACATGAATAATAATAACACATGGCAAGTGTTCCCTAAACCACATGTCATGCGTTCCCTAAACCACATGTCATATAGATGGGTTTTCCCAAACAGAAAACCCTTTGAAAAACCTGAAACCCCCATTTTCCCCCCAAAAACAACAGATCAGACCATGAGGGGTCATAAGTAAGAATAAAAGGGTATTTAAACTAGAAAATAGAAAATATATGGGGTTATATTGAAAAATGTAAAAATGACTTACCTTTGGGTGGAAACTGCTAAAGCTTCACCCATTTTCGCAGTCCACAGTTAACGAACAACGATTCAACATGTCTAAAGCTCCGCGATAGTACCTCCTTCCTCCTCCCACCCTATCTATGTATCTTTATCCCACCATCCACAATTTTATTTATCAATTTAATGAAGGGGGGTCCAATAGGTCCATGCATAATAATATATAGGGGAGAAATAAATGAAAAGAAAATAATACAAGAAAGAGGAAGAAAAAGAAAAGAAAAAGAAAAAGGGGGCTCAGGTCAGCCCATGCACCCAAACTAAGTTTATGCCCCACCTAGGAAAAACTTCATATTAAAGACTCAATAATGAAGATGGAATATCTATCAAAAAATATGTTTAAAATATATTTTCTAATGAACCTACATGAATAAATTAATATTTATTTAATTAATTATTATTTATTAATTATTCCTCTAAAATTTGAACTACTCGTAATTTCACCAAACTTAAATACTAGGGTAAACACACTATTCCAAGACCAACAGAGTGGTCATAAAAATTAGCTAAGATTATTTGATAGGGTAAAAATAACATTTTACCCCTTATAAGAACCTTAAAGAAAAAATTCAAATTTATGCTCAAAATTTCCATTCCAGAAAACATGAGTCCTTAAAACCTCCCCACCATAAAATTTCTCATCCCTGAGAATCCTAGTGGTAATAATAGTATCCATGATCTCACATTGACAATCTACAAAAAAAGATATCTAAAAATAATAATGACCAGTCTCTTAGCTTCAACAACTATCTCATACACGAAATACATTTAACTGAGACCGGTCTAGTACTCCCCACCATAGTAATACCTATATCGTTGTTTTACAAACAAACCCCAAGCTTAATAGTCACTAAAATGATAAATTTAAACTAAAAATGAGGTTCACCACCCTCAAATGGCCAATGGTGAACTTCCCACCATATGTATTACCTTATACTGCTCCTTGAGCATAGCCTAAACAGGTTCATCCACCAAACTAGAAAAAACATTTAAGAAGAAAAGAAGCTAGGTGTAGGGAAAACACTCTCTCAATGTACTAAGGATGATGTTAAGATCAATCATGATCATATCAAACCAAGAGTGTACTAAGATTATATAAAAAGGCAGGTACGGATCTATCAGTTCCACGCTCACACCAAAATATACTATACTTGCCTTTAACCAACCCCTAACACCACATATCATGAAAAAACATGTGTAGGTATATCCACGGGTAACCATCTTGTGGTACCCCATTCCTTTCTGATGTCTCTTCTACCATGGAGTGAAATTCATCACTTAACAACAAATCTTGGGAAATAATGCCCATGGATATTCTTTGAAACCATTAGTCCTTGGCTCACACCCCTCCACTCACCAATTTATGATTCAAATGGTACCACATGAAACCATTGTATACCATTATCATCTGACTCCTCTAGAGATTCATCCTAAACAAGGCTAAGCTAGTCATTCTACACAGCACATCAGTCTCACTAAACCAGATACTCCCTTGGAAATCCTTTTCCAAATCAGGAATCTCTCATATTCTATGATTTATTCCATGACCACCCACCACCTAACATCATTCTAGTCATGAGTTTCTACCCATTCTCTAAATACATTATCAATAGTGGAAACACTTGTCAACCGAGCTAGTCACCCAAATAGTCATTCCTATAGAATATAGTCTTGATAACAAACCACCATAGGTGGTTGTAAAAAGATGGAGGCATCAACATGCTTATATCACAAAATCTGAGAACTAACCACGAATCGGTCTCAAATAGAATATAATTGATCTCACCACCTAAAATTAATTCATAAACTTGGGCCAAACACTTATGTAAGCTTCCCTATAAAAAAAATAAAATCCAGCCTACAAGGGTCCAATTCAATGCTAAGGGTCTCTAGGTCTCCCACCTAGCTGTAAAAATCAAGTCTCATAATTGGTTCACAAGGTCAAACAACCTAGACCAAAAGACCAAACCTCTCTAAAGTATTAAAAGATCACAACGACTTACAAGAGTCAAAACTATCAACATGACCTATGGGGATTATCTACTATAAGCATCCTCATAAAGAACTTCCCCATAAAGGTCAAAATATCAATAAAGAAGAGAAATTGAACTGAAACTTACTATGAATTTATATACATTATTACCCCCTCAATGTCCAGTTCATGAGAAAATTCTTGGTACCTATCAACATCGTACTATACGATCCAACTAGAAAACCATAGATTAGGGTCGGTTAAGTATAATTCCATTCCAATTCAAGAAATAAAACACTATTTAGATTTTTACCAACACTTTAAATAACCATACCTGAGAAAAAACTCTATAAGGGGTATAAAACGCATAGAAATCATGTTCCTTATCGACCTAGTAGGTTCACTACACTGCTTATTCCTATAGACTGAGTCATCAGCCTCACTACAAAATTCCTCAACATAGATCCACATAACCTATCATTAGAAGGAAATATATATAAAAGTTGGAAAATTTGAGTATAATACCAGCAAAAACCTATACAGGAAAACAACATTTAGGTTTTTGTTGAAACTTTAACCAATTTTAAGACCATTGTTAGTAGTAACCACACACTAGAAGGCTTATATGATATGAATCCTATGTTCCAAATATGATGCATATGACACATGTTTCCTTTTTTAGCCTAGAGTCTAAATCCACCCCTAGACTCTTGCTACTTGACAAGATCCAGAGAACCATAATAAATCATAACAACATCAAAACAATATGTACATCTCCCAAGGTGAAAATAATATACAACTATAACATCACATATCAGAACAATAATACCATAAACCTAGAAACTAGGGCAAATTACTGGAATAAGTGTTCTTGATGAACCATTATAATATTCATAACTGGTTTTGACACATTCCTAATACTCTTATCTATCATATCCCAAATAGTTAAGACTATGAAAAGAATAGTTCTGATACTACTTTGTAACATTCCAACCTGGATATCACTAATCTATTGCTCTAAGTTGGTTCACCATAAGGCCTCAAGTGTGGATCCCTATAATCTATAAGATTCCAACTACTAGTAAGGAACTAGGGTGTGATAGTGGGGATATTATTCCCTTATATCAGAGTAAGAAAACAGTGTAAATAGCTAAGTATCATAAATATAAGTAATAAAAATAGGGTGGAATCAATAAATAAACTAAAATAGAACATGTTATAATAAAAAATGAAATTATATAAAATATTTAATGGCTATGTAATAAAAACAACACTGGTCACCCACTGAGCCGACCATACCGATACAAGAGTACAAAATAAACTAAAATAAAAGTATATAGATCTACTACTAACTCTGAGCCAGACCACATACCCAGTACCATAAAATTTCAAACTATAGTATCCCAATCATAATAATCCACATGAGAATCTCCACTCGATTAGGAAACATAGGGGATCATCCCAATCCACCATGCATCTGTGCTCAACCTAAAAATCTGACATAAGGTCTCTACGCACACTGAGGTGTATGTTCAAGGATGAGAATATAATGTAAGTAGGATACCCCAATGTGAATGTATAAATATACTAACATAAGTGTATATAAATTCAATATTAAAACCTATCCAAGACTCCAATAAAAAAGATAATAAATCCAATAACGTGAGGCCACATTCGACCCTAGGTCCGTAATCTCGGTCAACTGGGAAAAGTACCATCATGTATGTCATACTTATATGTGTATATATGTATAGTCCCATACCTATATATATATATATACATAAGTATGAATATATATGAGTAAATTGAATGATATAACATAAAACAAAACATCAACAGTCAATCCTTGGGGTCTGTAATCCCAAACATCTGGACATCCTGTGCAAAAGGGAATTGAGCTGGACATCGTGTCACTCAGGCCATGTATCATTGAGTCAATATCTGGGTCTATAATCCCAATTGAAAAATACATACTTCATCTAGTTCTATAAATGTATTCAAGAAATCTATGTCACCTCAAGGGGATACTCGTCATAACCCTGGGTTCACTCATACTCACCTCTAATCACTGTAATGAAGGAGTATAGGGAAGTTCATTTAGATATCCTATAAATATGGTTACTGATCTAGACACCATGCTTCTCATTCAATGTAAATACATTACAGTTTCTAACCCCTAGGTCCTGGTCCATATGTTTTTATGACATTGTAACATAAATAATCCCTAAGGGGCTCACCCTTAGGTGCTCTATAAAAGGAATTCTCTCCATACTAAAGTACATTCTTAGTATCCATTCATAATAATAGTATCATTGGTTTGTTCACCCAACCATAGGGGGAATCCTAGGTGTCGCTCGATGAGAGTATAATCACCCATTGTGTACAAGTCACATCAATGGTGAGGAGTTTCATGTCCACCACCATGATCTAGTAATCGACCAGGGAGACCATAACCATCCTCATCACTCAGGAGAGTGTAATTATCCATGAGTATACATCAATGATGTGGAATTACATGTCCAACACCACAATCCAGTTACTAATTTGGGAGATCATAATCATCCTTATCACTCAAGATATCATAATAATCCATGAGTATGATCAGATAGATGAGTGTGTAATCATACTCATCACATATCAAACAGAGGAGAGTGGAATCATCCTCATTACTTAGAAGAGTGTAATCATTCACAAGTATCATTACTATGGATGCCATACCCATATATCATAATCTCAGTCTCAATAGCTGAATACTAGGAAGCACCTATGGAAATTTTAATAATATAATAATCAAAACAAACAGGATCAACATCCAGATCCCAGGTAGTACCTCTAGTTATTCAAGTAAATATGGAAATAATAAGCTCATAAAATGGGTCCCAAGAAAGAAATTATGGGAATACCAAAGAGAAAGAAAGAAGCCTCACATCAGGTTCAAAATCCACCAATTATAAAGAACCTATGGAAATCATCATTTCATTAGTAATAAATAAGTTAAAGTATAAATAAAAGAGTGAGGGTGGTTGAATGCCTAGCCCACCACTACTGACCCAGACTCATGGTCTTACTAGTTCAGCATGGGTTCTAAGGTAAAACATGCTACCATCTCTAACTAAACTCAACATACTATATTAGGGTTAGTAAAACATTAGGGCACCCACTAGGTCCCTCAAGTAAAGAACTAAAGATTCATCCTACTTGGGAACCCCAACAAGAAAGGTAAAGGAGGAATCCTACACAAGATCCTCAAGGTCTATGCATAAGAAAAGGAATCCTACTTGGAATACTCACTTGAAATGAAAATGGAGGAATCCTGCATAGGACACTAGGGTGATAAGAAACATAGTAATCCTACAAAGGATCCTCATAATGGTAAATGGTAAAACTTTTCCTATATGGGACCCTCAAAAATAACTTAAGAAGTATAGGCATCCTACATGGGATCCTTAGAATGGAATACAGGTATAGAAATACTAAAAGGGATTCCCTGTGTGAGATTATAAGAAATGAATTCCCATAGGGTATCCTTGGTAATAGTAAGAAGATGTAGGCATCCTATATGGGATCCTCTAGGCCAAATGTAAGAAAAGGAATCCTACATGGGATCCTCAGAAACAACTAGCCTCAAAGCCTCCTGTGCTATAAGGGGAAATCTCATAAGGGAGACGTCCTCAATGAAAAATCTAAAAAGGCATAAATCAATATAGATATCTCATGGCTCATATCAAATAAAATTATCACACTAAAGATACAACTAAATTTTATTAATGGAGGAAGAACCTCTCCATTTTGGTAAAATCTAGAAATGCCTCCTAGGAGTCCCCAAACTACATCAAGGGTTTCACCATCAGGAAATATGTGGGAATTTACTCAGAATGGAATACTTGTGGGTCCAATTCTGACTCTTGGGAAAGAACATAATAGAAACACTAAAAGGGTAGAAAAGGAGGAGTATATGGTGTGTGTACTCTGGTACATAGTGTGTACCCTCAAGGCCCTATCTGGACATGTACTCTATTTATACATGGCATGTAAAATCCCAAGTACATGGTGTGTTAGTCCTGTACACGACATGTACCCTACACAGGGTACCTACCCGTGTACCTCACATGGAATGGCCATGTATATATCTTATAAATTTATTTCTACATAGAGTATCAACCACACGGGGTCTGGCCATGGGATTTACATGGCATGTGCCCCTTACATGAGCAGTCTGGTCGGGTACTCTGCTACACAACTGAGTGCCAGTACATGGAATGTATATAAAATACACATCATATTCTTCAAAAAGGATCATATTACCTAAAAAGTAATAACACATGATGTGTGTTTCATGAACCACATTCCATATAGACGGGTTTTCCCAAATATATAACCCTTCAAAATGCCCAAAACCCAGTTTTCTCCTCACAAACAACATATCGGACCACGATGGTCATAAGGAAGAATAAAAGGGTATTTATAATAGAAAATGAAAAATATATGGGGTTATATGGAAAAAACCTAAAAATTTCCTACCTTTGGTTGGAAACTACCGAAGCTTTGCCAAATTCTTTTAGTCCATGGTTATCGCATGACAATTTGGCCCGTCTTGAGCTCTGCGGTGGTACCTCTTCCTACTATTACTCTCTCCCCCCTATAAAATTTTCTATCTCAGTCACATGAAGGGGGATAAATAGGTGGAATTTTCAAGAATCCATAGGGTAGAAATATAATAAAATAAAATAAGAAAATAAAAAGAAGAAAAAGAAAAGAAAAAGAAAAGGGGGGCATGGGCTTGTCTCGGTGCCCAAACTGAGTATATGCCACACCAAAGAAAAACTCCTCATTCCAGAAACAATGGAGGAGATGGAATCTAAATAAAATGATCTGTTAAAAATATATTATCAAATGAAATTTCACAAATAAATTAATATTTATTTAATTAAATATTAAATATTAATTATTCCTCTAAAATTCGAACAGCTCAGAATTTCACCAAACTCATATCCTAGTGTAAAAACTATATTTTGCGACCAATGAAGTCGTCATAATAATTTTCCAAGATCATATGGTAGGTAAAAAGACCATTTTACCCTTTTCAATCACATGAAAGTAAAAATTCAAAATTCCGCTCAAAATTTCAAGCCTGGAAAACACGGGTCCTTATAGAAATGAGATGGAATTAATAAAATTTATTAATAAGGTGATGTTTTAATGGTTCATCCATTGAGTAGGTATATAATCATATTCATATTATTGACAGGTTTTTATTTTTTATATTTTAAAAGTGAAACCTTATATCCTCTTGTCTAGATAGTGAATGTTGTGAGTCGAGTTCAACTAAAAAATGATTTGAAGTTTTTCGTTCGAGGTCCTCTAATGAAGACTAAGAGGTTATATGACTATGATATTCATGGAATTAATTTTTATAAAATTTATCATTAATAATAATTAAAAATTGAAAATAGTGGTTTACTTAAACTTTTAGATGTGGGATACTATGGAAAGTTGATTTATATAATTGAATTAAACTATCATACTAAATTTTTAGTTGTATTATTCAAATTCAAGCGGTTAAAAATTGATGTTGGTATATTTAAAGATTCATTACATTTTACTTCTGTCAACTTCTCTCGCTTGATCTATACCATTGATCATGTAAAGAATGATCCATTTATCTTGGATTTATAAGAAAATATAGTTTATTATGTGGATGATGAAATAAATTAATTTTGTAGTTTTTTGAGTACTTAAAGTAGGTATAATTGTATGATATGGGTGATGAAGATCAATTGTTAATTTGTGACATTGAACCTTGTCAACCTAAAAACATTGAACCGTTTTTTCCTAAAAATAATGAAACAACCGAAATTGAAAGATAGGGTGAAAATGAATTACTCATCATAATGGAGTTTGATACTATTTAATACAATTAAGATGAATATAAAAAATTTATAAATTGGTGATGAAACTATATTATAATTTCTTAATTATAATTTTTTTATATATATACATTGCTCTATTTTTTCCTTTTTTGTAAAAATATTTTAATTTTGTGATTTTTTGTACATTTAATATATTCATAACCATTTTAATTAAAGTAATTATAAAAAAATAAAGATCCTAGTTGATCAACACCTCATATCACACCACCACTATCTTCATCTTCAGTGGATCTGATTGATTCTACTATACTATTGACTTCTAGAAAACTAGCAGTTTCACAAGATATTTTTGGTATCTCACCATCCGATGCACCCCCAATGATGGAGTAGTTGTTAACCTATCTATGTACGGTATATTGGAAAGTTAACACTACTCATATGTATGTCATAATAATATATATATATATATATATTAATTGATTAATGAATTTTTCAAATAGATAAAGATAACTATACAAGAGATATAATTATGAACGAAACAGATGTATGTGTCCTGAAATAATTCAATATTATCATTCCATTTCATGATTTTGGGGTGCCTATTGGTGATACTAATGAAATATATGGACATATTCTTAGCAATATTTTTTTTAGATGATGAGCTTTCTTGTTGATTATAAATATTGGAGGAATATTCTCACATCTTGTAAAAATAGTTCTTTGATAACCAAGTAAAGGTAATATTTATTTAATATGGATTTATAAATAATTTTAAATACATGAGTAAAATTATTAAAATACTTATAAAGTGTTATGTTTTTTATTTCTGCATGTTTTTCCATTTTGATTCCCATGATTCCATTTCACACCCATTGACTCTGAAAAATTTGGGCAAGAAATAGAGATATTTTAATGGAGATTATGGCACAAATTTAATTACATGTTTCTAAGATCATGAAAATTTTATAAGAAAGTACCTGAAGGAATTTTTCATGGGAAGTGAAAGATATTTTTTGATATTAACAATGATGTATATCATGAGGTAATTGCATAATTTATAGTATCTTAATAACATAAACACAATAAAAATATAATTTTTATTATTTTTTCTATTTTTTGTAGTATTTATTTGAAAAAATATTATGAATCATGAAAAACAATTCATTCCTCATATCATTGGGTCTCAGAGTTTTATGATAAAAGGAATACTATTGGTTGTATTTTATTCATTATTATTTATATTATTTTATTATAAGTCAAGGTTGTTGGCCTCCTCTAGATTTAATGATCAAAAATCGTGCATAATTAAGTTACATTGTGTTTCATTATGTTTACTCATGTTTACTTATCATCTTAATCTATTATTTTAGTGTTTCACATCATATGACAGATTGGCAGAATATGACTAAGTATAAGTCACCATTAAGGTTGATTAACCATTGAGGTGCACTCGCTATTGGACATATCACCCTTGGTAGATAAATGTCTAAGTATGAGCTACCATTTCCTTGAACCTACTGATGAAATGTCTCACTATCAATTGTCTCATCATCAGCACAGAAAAATAATTTTCACAAATAATGAGACACTATCACTCAAGATATTGATACACTGAGTCACCATTTCTCAAACTATAGATATCTCAACTCAAAATTTTCATAAAGGACAAGACATCATCACACTGAACTACTTATAGCGAAGTCACCATTACATCAACCTATAGAGAGAATAACTTATCGATGGAATCATAATTTTCTCTATGTATGAGTTATCGGTATGAGCTACCGATGGAATGAGTCATCGTCAAGTTGACCTACCATCAAGCAGACCTACTGTTAAAATGACTTATCGATCATGATTCACTTATACTTATCTCACCATTCTAGATTTCATAATTCTTTAAGTCTAAGACACTAGTTCTAAGACACTATTTATATACTATAGTTCTAGAGACTCCACCTAATTTTACTTTTTCATTTAAATTAAAAAATATTCTAATGGTCATATTTGTGAAACTTAGTGCTATTATTTATTTTAATTTATTTTTATGTGTTTTGTAGATGAAATTAATATCAATGTTAGAGACCATTATGAGGTACGAGGTACCAAATAACATGATTCTTTCTGAATGCACTGTATAAAGGGAATATCAAACCAAAAATTCAGTAGAGTGAATAGATAAAGATAGATACATGCTCGTCTAGATAAATAAGAACTGAAGAACATCTTGTTGTACTTAATAGATGATACTACTGAGAGATTAAATAGAATAACATCTTGCAGCAAAAAACTAAAGAGAGGAGAATCAATACTTGATCAAACTACTACATCACTGAAAATAAGAGATAGAAGCTCTCATGAAACTCTTTTTGTTGTCTGTTTCCATAAATTGAATCAATATTCTTTTCAAGAAATCTTCCAAGAGTCTCAAGCTTCATTTCTAATCACACAGATCCTTATAAACACTTTTAGCTATATTTTTCTCTACTTGTGTATTGTTTCTACTTTACGAGCAATGTCTGTATCTCTATTTTATAAACACATACTGACTCCAATGAAAAACTATAAGATACATAGATATTTTCACAAATCATATTTTTTAATTATTACACTCTCACAGATAATAATGGAAGAGGGTTTTTCATGGCCTGGTTGTTTTAGCACTCCCAAAAAACTATGGAATAGGTTTTGTTGACATGGATAGTGTGTATAATGTTGTTTACCTTGATCTAGGGTGTGGAACTTATTTATTTATATAAACTACTTTGTTGCAAGTGATCTCCAAGTGGATAGGATTAATTCTCTAATTGATACTAAACCTATTGTTTTAAATTCATCTATGTTCTTTTAAGTTTAGTTTTCTATACTTGAATTTTTTTTAAATCATAAAACTTTACTTTATCCTAATAGGTAATCTTAGATAGTGTATATATTAGAACTTGATATAGAATATTTATTTCAAAAGTTATTATAATAATGAATATTAATTTTAATTAGAACTAATCACTCTTTGAGAAGTCTTTCAAAAGATCAAAACTTTTATAAATCTACTGCTTTGGTTAATTGGTCCATTTTGTATTTTAAATTGGGGAACTTATAAATAAATGTTATAATACATATATTTTTATAGGAACTCAATTCACCCCCCCCCCCCTCTTGAGTGCCCTAATCCAATAAAAATTTGGTATTAGAGGGTTTTATTACTTTCTGAGTTTCAAAGTTTTAAAAGTTTTTAAAAAAATTCAAATGTGATTTTAGTTGTGTTTTAAAGATTTAAAATTTTCTTTCAGTTCAAAATCTATATTTCTTTAAAATTTGTTTTAAATGGAAAATAGATAGAAAGGTTTTTATGCCAATATACCTCCCTATTTTAATGACACAAATTAGGATCAGTGGAAACTCAAGTTGAAAATTCATTTAGAAAGCATGGTTTTTGAAATATGGTCTTCAATTGTAGATGAATATAAGATTCTTGATACTACTAGAAACACTTGTGATGACGCCACTAAGGCATCCTAAAATAATAATTTCAAATCTATGAATTCCTTATATTTTTTTCTAGCTGGTGAATAATTCAATAGTATTTCTGCATGTAATAAAACTTTTAAAATTTGGGATACTTTAGTTGTTTCGCATGAATTAACCACTATTGTTAAATAAATGAGTCTTAACACATATACAATTAAATATGATAATTTAAAAATGATTCTTGATTATCCTGTCTGTGACATGTATATCAGGTTCAATGAGATTATAAATACAATTATCTCACTTTGAAAAATAGTCACTACGAAAGAACAGATCATTAGGATCTTGAGATGTCTTCCAGAAAGGTGTAGAGGGACATCAGTATCAATTATAGAATCATGTGACATCGATTCACTACCTTTAAAGGAGCTGATAGGTAATCTGATGATGTACGAGGAAGATTTTAAGGTTAACAGAGAAGAATATGATGAACCTAAAATAAATCAAGTGGCTTTCAAAACCATTGCATCCAAACAAAAGAAGAAAATCCAAGTTCAATCCAGTAGTGAAGATACATCAAGTGATAGTGATGAGGAAATAGCTTAACTAGATAGGATATTTAAGAAGTTTTATAAAAAGAATAAGTTATTTAGAAATACTAGATAGAGAGGGAAGTATGATAATAAGGGTAACTAGAAAAAGTATTGGAAAAGGAATGATAATACTAATGAGATAGTGTACTATGAATGAAAAAGAAGAGGACATGTGAAGGTTGACTGTCTGAAACTAAAGTACAAGAAGAAGTACGAGGAAAAGGATATAAAGTACAAGAAGGAAATCAAGGCTAGATGGATTTCTTCTAAGGACAACTCCAATGAATTAGAATCATCTCATGATGAAAAGGATGAAAAATACAACATGTTTTTTTATGAAAAACGCTTACAAGGAAACCCTAGTCTCTCCTGTATAGAACTCTTATTATTCTAGAGATGAATACAAATTTGATAATTATGAAAATATGACTAATTAAGAAAAGTTTGAATACTATAAAATAATTGAGGATACCTATAGTAAGTTGAAAGATAAATATAAAACACTCAAAAATAGCATGCTCTTTCTACTATTGTTAAATCTAAACTCGCTATAGAAAAATATAATAATGCTCAACTGCTCAATGAAAACACTGAACTTAAATTTTCTAATGATCAATTAAAGAAGGATTTAGAAATATTTACAAATGTTAAAGATACCTTAGTTAAAATACTTGGAAAATAAGTTGGTCCCAAGTATACTATTATCATTGGTTATCATCCTGGGAAAAGAAATTTTGTTAAAACCAATTTTGTATCTAAATCTTGAAAATAAGGTTTTATGCCCAAATCTGGGAATTTTTCTACAAGTTTTAGTGCTGGAACATCTTTTACTACATCTAGTTCTTCTGGACCTAATAGATTTTATTTTTATAAAACATTAAAAACTGTTTATAGGAAACCCATAAAGAAAATTTTGGTGCCTAACAATTTAATTTCTAATATTACTAGACCTAAGAAAATCTAAGTACCAAAATATTTTCTTAATTAAACTATTTTTGTAGGAAAGTTATTTGAAGATTTATTGTAATAACTTATGGTACTTGGATAGTGGGTGTCCAAGACACATGATAGGGGACTACTTTTTCATCAATAACCTCATAAATATTGATAGTGGACATGTCACATTTCGTGATAATGAAAAAGGGAAAATTATTATCCTTGGGCAAATCAATAACACTAACTCAATTTTAATTTATAAATTTTTTTATGTTGACAATATTAAGTAAAACCTGCTTAGCATATCATAGTTATGTGATGATGGCTTTCATGTTAAATTTGAAAATTATTATTGTAATGTTTTCAATTCTAATGATGATTTAGTATTTACTGCTTTTATAAATGAAAATGCATATGTTGTAAATCTGGATTCTTTAGTCTCACAAAATGTTTCTTGCTTAAGTTTATTTCATAAAGAATCTTGGTTCTGGAATAGAAGACTAGGCCACTATAATATTCACTCTCTTAGAAATATAACTAGACAAGGATTAGTCAAGGATCTTTCTAAACTAGAATTTATAAATGATAAAGTCTGTAATCCTTGTCAAAAAAGAAAATAACATAAAATATCTTTCAAACCAAAGAAAGAAGTTTCAACTTCTCAACATCTTGATTTGGTTCACATGGATTTTTTTGGACCTTCTAGATTTTCAAGTTTAAATGGGAATCAATATTTCTATGTTCTATTTTGTGACTTTTCTAGGCATACTTGTACCTTCCTTTTAGCTCAAAAAAGTTAGGATTTCTCATATTTCATCAAGTATACTATATCATAAGAAACATTAAGTGGACTTAGGATCAAAACCTTAAGAAGTGACCATGTCCATGAGTTTTAAAATCAAAAATTTGAATCTTTTTTATTGTAAAATGGATATTTTAATAACTTCTCTACTTCTAGGACTCCCCAACAGAATGGATTTTTAGAAAGGATAAATAGAACCTTACAATAAATAGCCCGAACTATGCTTAATAAATATGATCTATCTATTTATTTTTGAGTAAAATATATGAATATAGATTGTTACATAATCAATAGAGTTTTAATAAGACTTATCGTATAGAAGACCCCCTAAGAGATGTGGAATAATAGGAAACCCAAGGTTAATTACTTCAACGTTTTAGGTTTCAAAGTCTTTATTCTCAATAAAAAAGATAATATTGACAAATTTTCCTCCAAGAGTGATGAAAGGATTTTCCTAGGTTATTAAATCTCTAGTAAATCCTATAGAGTCTTTAACAAGAGAACCAAGTGTGTGGAATAATTGTTGCATGTCAAGTTTGATGAAACAGGTCCACATGAGTCCAAAAACTCCCTATAAAATCTTGAGGATAACCTATCTAGTATAGACATAAATCATAATCTTCTAATTAGGCTATTAAAGAAGCAAAAAAATCCAATTCTAGAAAATCTCCAGATTCTAACCAAATGGAACCTGAACTTGTAGATGGCCCTGAAGTACCCAACCCTTCTTTCTCTAGATCTGCTAGAACCCTTAAAAATTATCCTTTAGATTTTGTAGTTGTAAACTTAGTCAAAGGAACACAAACTAGAGCTTATCTAAGAAACTAGGTTAAACATCAACTATTTTTGTCATAGCTTGAACCTAATAAAATCAATGATGTAATAAATGATGTATTTTGGATGATGGCTATGTAGGATGAATTAAACTAGTTTGAAAGAAAAAAAGTATGGAAACTTTTTTATAGACCCAAAGACACCTTGACAATAGGCACTAAGTGGTTTTTTAGAAACAAAGTGGATGAAGCTGGTTCAATAGTAATAAATAAGGTCATGCTAGTTTCACAAGGTTATAGTCAAGATGAAAAAATATAATATAAATAAACCTTTGAATATGTGGACCAACTTGAAGCCATTATAATACTGCTAGCTTATGTAGCACATCTTAATTTAAAACTTTATCAAATGGATGTCAAAATTGAATTTTTAAATGGTTATATAGTTGAGGATATTTTTGTTGAACTACCACCTGGTTTTACAAATCCTCATTTTCCAAATCATGTTTTTAAATTAGAAAAAGTTTTGTATGGTTTAAAACAGGTTCCAAGAGCTTGGTATGATAGGCTTAGCACTTTTCATATTTCAAAAGGTTTTAAAAAAGGTATACATGATCCTAATCTTTTAATAAAAATAATTTATAAATATTTTTTAGTTTTTCATATATATGTTGATGATATTATTTTTGGATCTTCAAAAAATTATTTATGTGTTTATTTTTCAAAAATGGTGAAAAATGAGTTTCAAATGAGTTTAATGGGTGAACTTAAATTCTTTCTTGGATTTCAAATTTTTCAAAATAAGGAAGATGTTATTTTAAATCAAAGTAAATATACTAAATATATTTTAAAACGTTTTAATTTGGATAGCACTAAAAGTAGTGACACTCCTTTGAGTACCACCTTTAAATTGGATCTTGATGAAGATGGAAAATCTGTGGATCAAACCAATTACAGAGGTATGATTGGAAGACTTCTCTATTTAACTATTATCTAACCTGATATTATGTTTAGTGAGTGTATATGTGATCATTTTCAAGAAAATAATAAAGATCCAAAACTACTTTCTGTTAAAATAATTTTCAAGTACCTCAAATATACCACCAACTTAGGACTGTTCTATCATAGAGGAAAACCGTTTGACATAGCTAGTTATTATGATTCTGATTTTGGTGGGTGAAAATTAGATAGAAAAATAACCTCTGGAAAATGTCACTTTTGGGGAAACTATCTAGTTTCATGGTGTAGTAAGAAACAAAATTTTGTTTTATTATCTACTATTGAAGTTGAATACATAGTATCTGGTAGTTGTTGTGATCAAATTTTGTGGATGAAACACACTTTTCTAGTCTATGGATATAAATTTAGGCATATACCTATAAATTGTGGAAATACAAGTTCTATTAAAATTTTTAAGAATCTAGTTCCTCATTCAAGGATAAAGAATATTGATGTAAGTCATCACTTTTTGAGAGATCATTATCAAAATGGTGATATAACTCCTGAGTTTATAGGCACTAAACATAAACTTACTGATATCTTTACTAAGACATTAAATTTTGAGAGAATAAGTTAAATCAGAAATGAGTTAGGGATGATTAATTTTGAGTGAATGGTTGTTGGGTGTCTCATCGTTGATGACTCGTTGCTGATGTCTCACCGTTGATATCTCACCATTGATGACTCACCGTTGATGACTCACTGTTGATGAATCATTGTTTAGGAATCACCATTGATTACTCACCATTGATGAATCATTGTTGATGAATCACCAATGGAAACTCACTATTACAACTCACCATTGTGACATACCGTTGATCTTTACTTTGTTATTTTTATAGCTCGAACTTAAACTCTCTTTTTTAATTATTTTGGTTTATTTTATTCCAAATTTTCAATTTACTATTTTGAAATCCCTAAATGATAATAATTGAAACAATACAAAATCATTTCTTACTCACTCTCTCTCCCAAAACCAAACCTTTCTCTTTCAAACCTATACTGCATTCCTCCTCAAACCAAACCTTTTGAATCCTTCAAATGGACTGAGTGAAGCTTCCATCAGAAAATTATCCCAATGAGACTCATCATTCGAAGAAGTAAAAGGGTGAATCAAGTGATCTTAAAACCAAACCTGTTAACCTAAATCTTGCCAACATAATTTTTATTCCATAAAAAGAATTGAATTCAGGTTGGATGTCATCAAGCAAGTCACTTGTCTTGATAGTGTTAGAATAACAAGGTTGGTTGGAGTAGTTCCCCAAAAACAATCGGCCTCTCTATCCAAAAATAGTGCATGATTTTTATATATATTCTGAGTTTGTTATTTATGGCTCTAAATTATTTTGGATTAATTCAATAATAAATGGAAAAGGTATTCCATTCTATTCTAAGTAGTGGGATAAATGATTCAAGGTGCCACATGAAGGTATTTTTTATGATTACCTAGGAAGTGATCCCCCTGATAGTGATATTTTTAGTTATGAAATATCCCTAACTGAGTTTAATAGTGATGGAAACCCAAGAAGACCTATAGAAACTGAGATTCATGGTGAATTCAGTTTGTTATTAAAGTTTATTCAGCATCAACAGTGTCCCAGGAAAGGGGACTTTTCTTCCTTGAAATATCAGGATGTATATTTGTTGTATATGATGAAGTAAAGACACAATATTAATTTGTATATATATCTCATAGTCCACGTGAGTGAAATGATAAATCCTTATTCTAAATCAACTTACTTTTTATATTCAAAGATTATTTCTATAATGCTGAAAGATAAAGATTTGTAAATGAAGGAGAAGAAACAAGAATTGACTGTGATGGTTTTTACATTACCAAATCCATATGAAAAAGGATGAAGATTAGTTGGGATCCCTGTAAGAGATAGTGGTTTAAGGATAATGAAAAACTTTATAAAGACTCCAATCCTATTCAACATCCTTCTAGGATGAAATATATGGATGACCCTGGTCTAGGACTAGATGATGAGGTTGAATACTCAGATGAGGAAGAATAAGTAGATGATATAGAGAAGAAAATAGGGTCTTCTATTCATGATATTAATGATCTAGATATTTATTAAAGCCCAAAAGTAATTTATTTTGGATCTCCTAGCCCTCCCAAAAGGCTTCTATCCAAATAACCTCTCCAAAATCATGACTCTGATGAGGAGACAGAAGAATCAGATGATAATGAGTATGCTGGTAGAAGTGAGAGTGAAGATGATGATGAGTCTTGTGATAAAGAGGAAGATAATGAGGATGGGGAAAATAATGAAAGGGGATCAGATGAGAATGATGAAGCTGAATCAGAAGAGTAAGAAGAAGATTCTTAGGAATAAATTGGAAATTAAATTGATGCAAATAGAGTAGAGGAAAAAAGAAGAAAGCAGTAAAATTGATGGTGAAGCTAGTAGTGAATTTGATCCTACTATTAAGGATCAAGGACCTATTGTAGAACCTTCTGATCATGTTTTCATTGATCTAAATCCTGTTGAACGTAAAAAATAGCTGAAATTTGTTCAGTAAAACAAGAACTAGTCTTATAACCTCATGTGGCCCCAGACATGATTTCTATTGAGAAATTTTTTTGGGAACCTAAAAGGGATCCTAAGTTAGTTTTACCTAAAGAAGTATCTCTAATTGATCTAGTGAAAGAACTTGTTTATGATAAAAATAAATAAATTTTTTAGATGGAAGCATCTATTGAGGTGGATAAAATTATAAGATAATTAAATTTCTTACTCTAATTCCTTATGATGTGACAGACGAGGAATGGAAAAAATACCTTAAGGTATGTCACTTTAGGATTGGATTATCCTGATTCAAATTCTGAGGAATTCGATCCAAATGGATCATTGGTAGAATAAGTGGATCATTCTCAAATATTTCCAGTTGGGACAACTGTAGAAATAATACCTACTCTAGTAGTAACTCTTTCTACTATTTTTCTTCTTCTTTTTCATATGTGCCTATAGACTATGTGACCTAGCATGACTTCAATTTCTTTAAAGAGGATTTTTTCAGTGTTTAGAGGTATTTTCCAACCAAAACCTGCACCGATGGAAAGTCCTAGTGAAACAGAATATACTATTATTGTAGAGAGAGTTCTCTCCCAATTCAACCGTGGATAGTTTATGAACCTCAAGAAGTGAGGATGGAAAATAAAATTTTAATTGATTAGTTGGTTGTACTCATTACTATTTTGAAAGGTATTTCATCTGAGTATGAAGAATCCTTGTAAAAAGTTACAAATATTATTGAGGATACATCTTCTCAGGATGATACTCCTCATCCAAATCTTGATATTTCTATATTAATATCAGTAGTTAAAGATGGTGTACATGAAGCCTCAACCTCGGCTACTCTAGTTATTCATACATCAAAGTTGAGATAATCAGAACAATGCCAATAGAAGAGATTTGAACTATGATCGGTATCTCTGATCAGGAAAGCCTAAGAAAACTTAGACAGAACAGTGATCGTATATATGGAATGGTAATACTTTAAATCAAAGGGGGGTAATTCTTATCAAGAAGATCTCATAAAGAAAGTAGATTTCTAATTTAAAATAATTTATACCAAACACCATTTGGATAGTCATTTAAAATATTTGGTTGAGAATTTGAGGTTACCTCCTGTCACACAATCCTTCAAGGAACAAGTGAAACATCTCAAGGAGATTACACCTGCACTTCATATGTTTATGGAAAATAAAGATGATTTCACAAAGGCTGTAGAGAAATGTGGGAAGATAATAATGGACTGTATAAACATTTTTAAGCCTTACCTACATCATCATAGTGTTGCTATTGTAGCACCATAGGCATTTCCTATTCAATCATTGACTGATAATTTTCCTTCAAGCTCAATATACTGATTATTTTATCCCCAGTTCAGAGTATTTGTGACTCTGAATCCTTTTTCTCCTCATCCTTTAACCTTTCAACCATTTCCCATGTCTACAGCATAGTATCTTAGTCATCTAAGACGTGTGATCTATAGGGAACGTAAATCTCCTACATCTTATACTCAGAATCTTACACCTATAGTACCTTCTGGACTTCCCATTCATCAGTTGTATACTTATAATCCTTATAAACCATATTTGCCTCCATTTGATTCTATAGATAATGGAAAGGAACCCATGGATCCTTCATTATAGAAGTCTTGATTTTGGATTGATTTTTGATAGGGATGTATTTTTAGACTTTTTCACATCCAATCTACTCTCTTTTTATCATGAAATGAATTCTCTCTTCTCCTCTATTATATGTTATTTATATTTTCTTATTTTTTCTATTTTTGATAATCCAAAATGGGGTAGAAATGTGAGAATATGAGATGTCATTTACTTTTATTGATTTTTTCTGATCTGTATGACATGTTAAGCAAACCTATTATTTTGATAATTAAGAATGGCTTATTAAGGCCAAGATTTTTTATCATTAAAAAGGGGGATATTATTGGACTCTTCTAGTTTTAATGCTAAAAAATAATGCATAATTAAATTACATTGTGTTTCATTATGTTCACTCGTGTTTAATTATCATCTTAATCTCTTATGTTAATGTTTCACATCATAAGATGGATTGATAGAATATGACCAAGTATAAGTCGTTGTTAAGGTTGAGTCATTGTTGAGGTGCACTCACTATTGGACATATCACTATTGGTAGAGAAATGGCTAAGTATGAGATATCGTTGTCATGGACCTACCGATGAAATATCTCACTATCAATTGTATCACCGTTAGCACAGACAAAGATTTTCACAAAGGATGAGACACCTTCACTCAAGATAATGATACACTAAGTCACCTTTTTTCAACCTATCGACAACTCAACTCAGAATTTTCACAAGGGATGAGCCACCATCACATTAAGTTATCGATAGCTAAGTCACCAATGCATAAACCTATCAACAGAATAACTTACTGATGGCATTATAATTTTCACTAAGTATGAGTTACCGGTATGAGCTACCAATGGAATGAGTCACCGTCAAGTCGACATACCATCAAGAGGACCTATCATCAGAATGACCTACCAATCCCGAGTCATAGATACTTGTCTCACCATTCTAGATTTCATAATGCTCTAAGTCTGAGACACCAGTTCTATGACACTATTATTATCCTACCATTCTAGAGACACCATCAACTTTTACTTTGTCATTTAAATTAGAAATTATTCTAACTATCATATTTGTAAAACATAGTCCTATTATTTATTTTTAATATATTTGTATGTATTTTGTAGGGAACATTAATACCAATGTCAGAGACCCGTATGATGTAAGAGGTACCAGAGAACATAATTATTGTCAGCTTCACTGTATAAATGGAATATCTGACCAAAAAGGTAGTAGTACGAATACAGAAAAATATAGAGATGATCATGTGACTAAAAAGGAACCGAATAACTCCTTGTTGTACTCAATAGGTGATAATACTAAGAGATTAAATAGAAGAACATCTTGCATCAACAAACTAAAGAGAGAAGAATCGTTACTCGATCAAACTGATACCACACTATAAATAGGATAAAAAGCTCTCACGACACTTTGTTTTCTGTCTGTTTCCAAAAATCGACTCATGCTTCTTTTCAATACATATTCCAAGAGTTTCAAGCTACATTTCCAATCACAAATATCATTATAAACTCTTTTATCTATATTTTTTTCAACTTGAATATTTTTTCTACTTTACGAGCAGTGTGTGTATCCCTATTTTATGAATCAACACTAAATCCTGTGAAAAACTGGAAGATACATATATATCTCCACAAACCATATTTTTTCTTCTTAAACTCCCATGGATAATAGTGGAAGAGTTCCTTGTATGTCCAGGTTGTTTTATCACTCCCACGAAAACTGTAGAATAGGTCTTGTTAACCTGGACAGTGTGTATGATATTTTTTACCTCGATCTAGGGTGTGGATCCTTGTTTATTTATATAAAATTATTGGTTGAAGGTAATAACCAAGTGGAGAGGATTAAGTCTCTTCTTGACACTGAACCTATTGTTTTAAATTTTGTTGTGTTCTTTTAAGTTTATTTTTATCTACTTGAATTTATTTAAATCAAAAGTCTTTACTTTACTCTGATAGTTAATCTTATATAGTGTTTATATTACAATTTTATTTAGTAGATTGATTTAAAAAGTTATAATAATATTCCATATTACTTTAATTGAGAACCAATCGCTCTTTTATAAGTCTTTCAAAAGATTAAAACTTTTATAAATATGCTACTTTGGTTAATTGGGTTGTTTTTCATTTCAAATTGGGGAAATTTTAAATAAATTTTTTAAGACATAAATTTTTATAGGAACTCAATTCAACCCCCTCTTGATTGTCCTACTCTGACCAACAAAGGTTTTTTTCTAACTAGTATATTTTTTATGAAGGAAAATGAATTAGGTCACTCTGTTGGTCGGATAAATATGTTGCTTAAAGTTCATTAGAAACCTGATGGTAGTTCTTTTAATGAAACTACTAGAGATGTTGGATTAATTACCTTTCATTATTATTTAATATTATTTCTCTACTATAAAACATATTAATGTAAAATAAATTATAACAAAAAATTGAATTAAACCAAATTAAATAGGATCGGCTATATAGATCAAACTATTCTAATTAGCTCTATTAGAATTTTTTGATCCATGTAGCTAGCGCCATTTAATTGGGTATAAGGCATGTTTTTTTTATAATTTATTTTTCATTATTATTTTTTATAGTAATGAGATAAAATTAAATAAGAATGAAAAAATTATGAATTAGATAATTTTATAAAGTTCTGATAACTTAAAAAAATCATTGTTATTATTATTGTATTAACAGGTCAAAATTCAAGTAGTCTGGGATGTAAACACTTTATAATCATCATTGGTATCTCAAAATGACGCAATTACAATCTTTTTAGGGAAGGAGTATCTCTTGCATGTATAGAGGATGAGTTATGGTCCAACTCCATAATCTCTCTTTGGTAGAGCGTCATCATCATTTATCGATACACCTAGTGCAGCTGTTGATTATGAAGCACAAAGAGAAATTGCAAGTTTGAAAGAAAAAGTTTTGGAACATTACTCTTATAGGAAAATGCAAGATCAATGGAAGTCAATAATGGAAAATAATTTAGTTTCTGTATTTCAATGGATGATGGGAACGATCCCCAAGGAACTTTATGGCCTTATATCTCATCCCATTGAGGTAAATTCTAAACTCCATAGATTATTCACACATTTTAAAAGAACATATAAAACTGCCATGAATAAAACAAAAATTACATTTTTATATTAAAACACGCACTTTGAGTCATACTGACCACATTGTATATTGGAATGACATGGGGTCAATTCCTATAAGTCAAAAATTAATTATTGATCATTTTCCTATAGTTTGAATATAATATGATCTTTTTTTCTCAGTTTGTTTCAAGTGATAGGAGTTTTAATGAAAAATGGAACTTATGTTGAAAACATAAACTACCATACAACCCACTTTTTGTGTCTGATGGATATGTGGTTGTTTCATAAAAATCACAAATGAATTATGGATAATTTTCCTAAAGTTTTAAAACAACCTGATCTCATTGTCTCAGCTTTGATAATGTGATAGATTTTTCAAACTAAAATGACAATTTTATATAAAAAACACACACTTTGAGCCATATTGACCAAATTGTGTATCAGATTTACATTTGGTCAATTCCTACATGTCATAAATAAATTATGGATCATTTTCCAAATGTTTGAAAATAATATAATCTTGTTTTCTTGGTTTTGGATATGTGACAAGTGTTTTAAATTAAAATGAACCTTATCTTGAAAACATGCACATTAAGTCATACCACCCACTTAGCATGGCCGGTTGACTTGTAGTAAATTCATAAACATTTCAAATTAATTATTGATCATTTTCCTAAAGTTTGAAAATAATCTGAGCTCGTTTTCTAAGCTTTGATGATGTGACTGATGGTTTAAACTAAAATGACACTTTTATATTGAATATAGCATGTGTTTGATTGATATGAAATCAATTCCTACACATAAAAATTGAATTATAGATCATTTTCCTAAAGTTTAAAAATAATATGATCTCATTTACTAGGTTCTGGATATGTAATAGGCATTTAAAAGTAAAAAATGACACTTTTATTTTAAAAACATGGAATTAAAATCATACCACCCAATTCATGTTTAATATGAACATGAAATAATAGAAATCTGACCATAGATTGATTTTCAAAATGTAGGAACCGATGACACATCATTCTAAGTTATGTTTTTTCCGATATGGTTGTAAACATGTTTTTATTATTTTAAAACATTAAAATATGCATGTAATGGTAAAATCTATATAAAAAATACCTTATATTGACATAAAATCATGGTAAAAATAGCCTTGGAATTATTTTTAATGTGTATTCATAGATAACATGTCCATATGATGCGCAGTGTGCTCAAAATGACTTAATAAACTATTTTGTAAAGATACCAATGTCTTTAAAAATATATTTCATAGACTCAAAACTATGAAAAAACATCATATGTCTTTGAAATAATAGGACAATGACTATATATTTATTAGTTAATTGTAGGTTTTTACTACACATCATTCTGTGTTACAGCTTTCAAAGGATGCCTATAAAAAAAATTTAGTGTTTTAAAACACTAAAAAGTGAGTGTAATTGTCAAAAACATAGAAATAAACTCACATTGATGTAAAATCATGGAACACTCACTGCTGAATTTTTTATGTGTATGTATAGAAAATCTTTCATCTGATGTGTGGTGTTCTCAGAATGACTCAATAAATATTTTTTAAAGATACTAAATTCTTTAAAAGCATATTTCAAGGGTTAAAAAAGAAATCAATGTTTAGTGGATATTAAATAATAGGAAAAAGACCATAGATATCTAATTGAAATGCAATAACTGAAGAAATTTCATTATTAGTTATGATTTCCTCGGGATTCCCATAAACGTGTTGTTAGTGTTTTAAAACACTAAAACATGCATGTGATAGTTTAAACCATATAAAATGACCTCATATTAATGTAAAATTAGGTTAAACCCACTGTTTAATTATTTTTTATGTTTAAACATAGAAAACACCCATATTATGTTTGGTGTGCTCAGAATGACTCAATAAACAATTTTTAAAGATATCAAAGTCTTTAAAAACATTTTTCAGGGGGTAAAAACTAGAAAAATGATATTGGATGGCCATGAAATCACAATATAATGACCATAGATTTATTTTTTAAATGTAAGAACTGACATAATGTCATTCAGAGTTAGGTTTTTCTCGGGATACCCACAAATGAGTATTTAGTGTTTTAAAACACTAAAACATGCATGTAACAGTCAAAACCATATAAAATGATATCATATTGATGTGAAATCATGATAAAACCACTTCTGGAATATTTTTAATATGGACATGTGGAAAATACATCCATCTGACATGTGGTGTGCTCAGCATGACTCAATAAATAGTTTTTAAAGATACAAAAGTCTTTAAAAACATGTGTCATGGGATAAAAATAAAGAAAATGACATCGAATAGTCCTGAAATCACAGGAAAAAAACCATATATTTACTTTTTAAATTTAAGAACTGAACACATTTCATTCTGAGTTACGATTTTCTTAGGATGCCCATAAACGTGTTTTTAGTGTTCTAAGACACTAAAACATGTGTGTAATAGTAAACCCCATATAAAAAGACCTAATATTGATGTAAAATCATGAAAAAATATTGTTGAATTATTTTTTATGTGTACGTCTAGAAAACACATCCATACGACGTGCGGTGTGCTCTAAATGACTCAATAAATAGTTTTTAAAGACACAAAAGTATTTAAAAACATGTTTTAGGGAGACAAAATTAGGAAAACGACATTAGATGGTCATTAAATCATAGTAAAATAACTGTAGATTGATTTTTTTAAATTAAGGAACCAAGAGCATGTCATTATGAGTTATGGTTTTCCCAGGATGTCCTTAAACACATTTTTAGTGCTTTAAAACACTAAAAAATGCATTTAATAGTCAAAACCATATAAAATGACCCTAGATTAACATGAAATCATGGGTAAACCATTTTTGAATTATTTTGGACATGTATTCATAGAAAAAATGTCCATCTGATGTGTGTTGTACTCAAAATATCTCAATAAACAGCTTTTTAAAGATACTGAAGTCTTTAAAAACACGTGTTAGGGGGTCAAAACCTAGAAAACAATATCAAATGGATATGAAATAATAGGAACACAACCATATATTTATTTTTAAAATTTAGGAAATCACTAAATTTCATTTTGAGATAGTTTTTTCCTAGGATGCTCGTAAGCACGTTTTTAGCATTTCAAAACACTAAAACGTTTATGTAATGGTCAAAACCATATAAAATGACCTCATATTGACATGGAATAATAATAAAATCACCGTTGAATTATTTTTGACATGTACACATAGAAAAATTTTCAATCTGATGTGTAGTGTGCTCATAATGACTTAATAAATAGATTCTAAAGATACTAAAGTCTTTAAAATCATGTTTCAAGGGGTCAAAACTAATAAAATTCCATCAGATGGGCATGAAATCATAGTATAATTGCCGTAGATTTATTTTTGAAATGTAGGAACCGATGGAATGTCATTATGAGTTATGGATTTCTTGAGATTCTTGGAAACATGTTTTAGTATTTTAAAACACTAAAACATGTGTGTAATGGTCAAAACCATATAAAACCCCCTTAGATCGGTATTAAATCATGGGAAAATCACCTTTTACTTATTTTTTATGTGAATTCACAGAAAAAACGTCTATATGTCTTTTCATGTGCTCAGAATGACTCAATAAATAGTTTTTAAAGATATCAAAGTCTTAAAAAACGTGTGTCAGGGGGTGAAAACCAAGAAAACGACATCAGATAGCCACAAAATAAGAGGACAACGACCATAGATTTATTTTTGAAATGTTAAAACCAATGAAATTTCATTTCAATTTTTTGTTTTCTTGGTATTACCAAAAATGTGTTTTTAGTGTTTTAAGACACTAAAACATGCATGAAATGGTCCAAACCATAGTAAACGACCTCATATTGATGTGAAATCATGAGAAAATCATCATTTAATTATTTTTTGAAATATATGTGTAATGTCCCAAAATTTCCATGTAAATTTTTAAAAATATATATATATGGATTATTTCAAAACTAGGTGTTGAGATGGCACGTGATTCTGAGGCTCAGGATTCCCAAAATAAATGTCTAAACTTTTTTTAAGTGCACGTGTATTGTTTTAATAGCTTCTAAACTGATACCTGGATAAAAAATATAAGGGAATCATTGCATCCAGAATAGAAAATTTACCTTATATAGGGCTTAACGTTGACCAACGGATGTCAAGGGAAAAAGTTGATTTTTGGACGTTTTAAAGAAAAATAAAATAAACTTAAAAAAGTTTATTTTATTCCTTCTTAAAACATCATGCAGTGGTGTTTCAATGAAAATAACAAGAAACTTCTAACCATTATAAATGAAGAAACATGGTGACGTTGCATCTCAGTGAAACAACAATTCTGAAATGTGTTTCTTCAATTAATAGTTTGACAAGGATGAAGAATCTGAGGATGGTCCTGGATAATTCCATAAAACTTATGGAGAAATAACGTTGGCGAATGAAAAGAAACAATAAAATACGAATCACCAATGGTGACGGTGTTGTGGATCGAGATCGCTCTTCAACTGATCATCAACAACGAATCAATGACAGCGGATGGTCCAATCCCGGGTAGGGGTTTTGATTTTGTGTGATAATTTTTCCTCGTTCTTTCTTTCAACGATGAATAAAAATTAGTCCACCAAAAGGATGATCCATGGATCGATCATTCTTATAGGATGGGTACTATTTATTTGGGATTAAAGGGGGTTATACCTTAGTGGTTATCAATATCTTTTATTTCCCCTTTTTCTAAAGGTATGAATGAAGGCCGAATGAACAAGTCCAACATTATTTCCTTAGTTATTCATGGTTCTATCCCTATCTCTCTCTCTCTTGCTTTATTCACTGATGAACCCCTATGGTTTCATCAGATCCTTGTTGGGAGGTTCTAAACATGTCCATACCCTCAGATAAATGGAGAGATAATTTGGACTACATGGAAGTGGAGACGGTGACCCATGGATCGCAAGGGTGCTCGCGGTTCAGAAAAATATCCAGCACGGTGATGGTGGAGACCCATGGAAGGAAGGCCACCAGCAGTGGTACGGCTACCCAGCCATTGTCCCAACGACTAATGACAAAAGTTCCCATGGCGGTTTCGGCCATGGGTGGTGGCGGTGATGCGCCGCCACATGAGGTCACGGCACCGGTAAGACACAGCTCCCCAAGCCACATTGGACGGGAGACCCATGGCTCTATCACATGTGTGAGTTGTCCATGCAGCTAATCCAGGTGGACCTAGGCGACGTGGTTTCTCAACCGCATCTTCCAGGATGGAGGGGCATAGTAGCCATCATACCCAGCTAGATGAACCGGACCACACTGGCAAGCCAAGCTGGGGAAAACTGGGCCACTGGGTGGCCCGGAGGGCTAGACCGTGTGGCCCAACGGGCTGTGACCTAGCTTCTCAATGGGTCTGGCCTTTGGGCTAGGCCAGTTCAGGTTAGGCTAGGCTAGTTTTGTTTGGGTTAGGTCATCTGAATCGAGTCGAGCTGGGTCGGACCGGATCCGGACCCTCTTCACTAAATTTCCCATAACTTTCAAATTGTGTGTCCATTTAATGAGGTGTTTGTGGCATTGGGACCCTCATGATGGGGTGGTCCTTTTGAGATATTATAAGTGGGTTTTATTAGAAGTTGGAATATGACTTTTGGATTGAGGATTATGTTCTCCCATAACAAGCGTGCTATGAGTAGAATCATATGGCAGGTTGTGACATGAAGATTATGTGACTAGATGTATACATGACTTCAAGACTAGGTCTCTCTATATCGAAGTGACTCATCAGGTCTAAGTGAATCATCAGTTCTAAGTGACTCATCGGGTCTAAGTGACTCATCTGTTCTAAGTGACTCATCGGGTCTAAGTGACTCACTAGGGCTAAGAGTCTCATCAGGACTAGGTGCCTCATCTATACTAAGTGTTCTGTAATTATTTTTGGTAATATTTCTTTTCATAATTTATACTTATAATTGTGTGAGCTGATTATACTTCTCATGTTCTTTCCTTTTTGGTATTTCTTTTGTGGTTTTGGGGTGTCCTGTTGAGTACTGTTTTACTCACCCTTGCACGGGCGCTTCCCACATGTGTCATTTCTTGTAAAGATGACCAGCATTTTGATAGAGACTGAGGTAGTCTAGGACAAGGTTGTTCCCAGTGAGATCAGAAAAATTTTCCATACTCTTACAGCTTCTGGAAACTTCCCTTTAGCTAGGGTTTTCTACATATGAGGTTTAGTATTTATATTACAGACTCTTCCTTTTTGGTGGGATTGTATTATGGATTGGTTCACCCTATTGTATTTTATTTTTCTTTTGCACTCTGGTTGTGTTATCCTTATTGGTTTTCATGTTTAGTTTACTTAGTTTTTTACTTTCATCATTGTGTGCGTATGTGCAGGTACATAGATAATGACTCCCATGTTAGTGATATTCCCACTCAGTACTAGTCACCAGCCCCTGGCCTATTGGAGGCGGGCTTGGGGAGTCACATCACAAACTCCTCTAGAACGGGTCCTGACAGAGTAGTATCAAAGGAATAGATTCGGTTCCACAATGGGACCAGGAGTCTGTGAGATTGGTTTGGGGAAATATTGTTAAATGTTTTGGGTTCTGATTTTAGGTCGGGACTGCAATGTGGGTGTGGTGGCCGATATATCCATACACAAGGACTCTAGACACCTGCTTTCTGACTCGGTACATGGAAACACTAGTTTTAGGGAAATAAATGGTACATACACCATATAGGATTTTTATTTTGTCCTCTTGTCCTTCTTAAGTCAGCTCACCAGGTATGCTCTATTAATTGTGGTTCATCTTGATCTATTTCAGGATGCCTCCATGCAGACAGCCAACCAAGATTCTATAAGTATGATATACCTAGTGATCAAGAGTTGGTACAGGGACCAATACCAATGATATCCCCACCGGGTGGTGCACTAGTGATACCACCACCTGTCCATCAGCAGTTGCTACCAATGTTGACAGTAGAGGATGCACGCAATATTAGTGCTTTTCATGAGTTCCAGACGTAGAGACCTCCCAAGTTCATGGGTGATACTGACCCCTAGGTATATAAATATTTGTTAGAGGTATTTACACACATCTTACACCTTATGAGGACACGGCCCAATCAGATGGAAGTCCTAGCAGTGAACCTTCTTCAGGGGTCAACGGGATAGTGGTAGAGCTTAGTGGTCTAGACACATGATGAGACGACTCTCTATTGGGATGATTTTGAGTGACTTTTTAGGTATGATTTCTTTCTAGAGACTTTTCACTTAGTACGTATCTAGGAGCTCTTGCATTTGCAGCAGGGTATCCAGACAGTAGCGGAGTACTCAACAAGGTTTACTAAGCTTTCTAGTTACTCCAGAGACATGGTGTGAGACCCATTCTTTAGGGATTAGGATTTTGAGTAGGGACTACACCAAGATATTCATTAATCTATGGTATCTATTAGTATATCTACTCAGGTTGGGTGATATAGTGAGATCTACTCATGGATAGCTTCCTAGCGGAGCTGGCGCCAGCAGCGGGAGATACTAGTAGACACCAGGTAGTGGAGCCTTAAGAAAAGGGTAGTAGGTAATAAATTTTGGGACCCAAGTGGGTTAATATTTCCAAGGTATGGCCCCTGTACATAGGGTTAGTGATACGAGTCTTTTAGGAAAAAGGGATTCAGCATAAAAAAAGGTTGGGCTGCTCATGCGGCGATCTAGGGCACATGGCTTGTGATTGCCTGACTCGCTATGCAGACGACTAGAAGACAGTTGAGGGACCGTCGTGGCAGAGGTAGAGGGTCGAGCAGGGTGGTCTGTAGGGTGTCCTATGTGTAAATGGAGTATCCAGAGCAGCAACAGGTGGTTCGAGGTTTGAGTTACTACCACCACTACCCCTAGGGGGTCCACCACAGGCTCTAGGAGCCAGTGGACACGGACAATCCCATCTTCAGGCAATAGAGGCTTATGATCCCGATGATCTAGATATGATTATAGGTATGATTTGTGTCTTTTTCATCCTAGTTTTAGTTTTTATATACACAGGTTCTAGTCACTCTTTCCTTTCCACAGACCTTGTTCGGAGCTCGTAGATTCTAGAAGAGTCGTTGGCTTAATCCTTATGCTTAGAGACTCCTACGGGAGGGGATATGATGATCACACACTGGTGCTGGAAGTGTGATATTAATCTTGGAGGTGAGAGCTTTGACTGGGATCTCCTAGTAGTGGCATTAAGGCCCTATGATGTCATTATGGGTATGGACTAGTTATCCACAGTCCATGCTCATATTGACTTTTTTAGGTATAGAGTATGGTGTGTCTTCAGAGATGGGATAAATTTTTCCTTTATCGGTGAAAAGGGAATACTTACAGTGCATGACGGGCATTCTCAGAGGAAGATATAGCTAATTCCTCACCAGTTTGTTAGCCTTACCCTTGGTGTAGTGGATGAGAGGGGTCCTCAATTTCATGCAGTGGTGGATGAGTATGAGGACATATTCCCTAAGGATTTTATGATATTATCATATCATAGGGTGGTTGACTTCTCCATTGACTTGTACCCTAGGATGGAACTGATATCAACATCGTCATATTGAATGGCTCCCGCAGTGCTTCATGAGTTGTGGGTATAGCTAAAGGACCTACAGAGGAAGGGCTTCGTGAGGCCCAGTGTTTCACCTTCGGTGGCCCCAGTTTTGTTTTCCAAGAAGATAGATGATAGCTTGAGACTATGTGTGTATTACCAGTTCCTTAACCAAGTGACCATGAAGAACAACTATCCACTTTTGATAATTGACGACATCTTCGATCAATTGAAGGGAGGGAGGTGGTTCTAGAAGATAGACCTCATATCTGGCTATCATCAGCTTTTTGTATGAGATGAGGATGTACCGAAGACAGCCTTCAGATGTTGGTATGGCTACTATGAGTACATGATGATTTCTTTCGGTGTAACCAACATTATAGCAGTGTTCATGGGACTCATGAATAGGATCTTATAGCCTTACCTTGATTGGTTCATCATTGTCTTCATTAATGTCATCTTAGTGTACTCGGTATTCGAGGGGGAGCACGTGACACACCTGAGGATGGTCATGGATACACTCCAAGAGCACCATCTTTATGGGAAGCTCTCAAATTGCAGTTCTGGATTTGGGAGGTCCACTTTCTAGGAAACATCATTTTGAAGGTTTTAGTTGTAGTGGATCTGGTGAAGAGAGAGGTGGTTCTTGATTGGGAGCCACCCAAGAGCGTGACTGAGGTGCGGAGCTTCTTGGTTTTGGCTAGGTACTACTGAAGGTTCATGCCTGAATTTTCTAGGGTGGAAACACCCTTATTTTATTTGACATGGAAGGGAAAGCCCTTCATGTGGATGGATATATGCCAGTAGAGTTTCGAGGAGCTAAAGAGGAGGTTGGAGAGTGCCCCCATCTTGATACTGATAGAGGAGAAAATTGGGTATGTAGTGTTCTATGATGCATCCGTGACCCGACTGGGTTTTGTCCTGGTATAGGTACAAGCAATTATTGTATATGGTTCGTGATAGTTTAGGAAGTATGAGAGGAACTATGTGACCCATGATCTTAATCTATCGGTAGTGGTATTTTCATTGAATATTTGGCAGCACTACTTAATGTGTGTGGGGTTTATCCTCTACTCCAACCACAAAAGTCTAAATTATATCTTCTCCCAGAATGACCTAATATTGAGATAGAGGCAGTGGATAGAGTTCCTCGAGGATTATGACTTCAAAATTGTATATACTTATGGGAAGAGGAACATGGTGGTAGATGCGCTAAGTAGGAGAACCAACTTGCAATTTCTAAGTGAGGAATAAGAGAAATTGGTCGCGATGCAGATATCCTTCATGGATGGTGATGGATAAGCTTACCTCCAGTCGATGTTTGGCACTCCTCCACTCTTGCATTGAGTTAGGAAGGCACAAATTGGGGATGTCGACTGTGATACCCAACATGATCAGTTATCCACAAGGCAATCCCCTAATTAATATTCAATAGGTGTGGAGCACGTCCTCCTTTTCATAGGGAGCAATGTTGTACCAGTGGCATTGCGAGAGGAGGTTTCGAGAGAGTTTCACACATCCCATATGGTGGTACATCTGAGTGTGGAAAAAATGTACCAAGATCTTAAACATCAGTTTTGGTGGTTAGGGATGAAGAATGTAGTAGCGGAGTTCATTTCTCAGTGGCTCACTTGTCAGCAAGTAAAGGTAGAGCATCAGGTTCCAGCAGGCTTGGCTCAGGATCTAGAGGTGCTAAATTGGAAGTGGGGTGGAATATCAGTGGAATTTGTGACTAGTTTACCATGCACACCCAAGGGGCATGATACCATCTAGGTGATCATAGTCCAACTCACCAATTCATCCCACTTACTATTTATCTAGGAGCATGGTTTGGTAGAGTTCTTTAGATGCCTATATATTCAAGAGATAGTTCAGCTTCACTGGGTGCCTTCGATGATCATTTCAGACTGTGATTATCGCTTCACATCCTAAATATGGAGGGGATTACAGGAGACATTTGGGACTCAGTTACTCTTGAGCACGACGTTTCATCTCCAGATAGATGGCCAGATGGAGATGACTATACAGGTTTTAGAGGACATGCTACGTGCTTGCATCCTGAACTTTGGTTTCCATTGGGAGGATCACCTACCTCTAGTGGAGTTTTCATACAAAAACAGATACCAATCCACCGTAGTATGGAACTATTCTAGTCCTTGTATGGGTGACCATGCAGGTTACTGCTATGATGGACAAAACAAGGTGAGTCAGCACTCATGGGTCCAGAGTCAGTATGGGCTACGACCGACAAGGTTCAAGACATCTATGAGTGCATGAGGACTGCACAGAGCAGACATAAATTTTATCATAACAGTAGATGTAGGCCCTTAGAGTTTGAGGAGGGAGACCATGTATTTCTTTGGGTCTCACCTCAATAAGGATTGTGAATATTGGCTGGTGCGGCAAGTTGTCTCCAAGATTTATCAGCCCTTTTCAGATTCTAAGTCGAGTTTGTGAGGTGGTGTACCACCTATCTCTACCCGCATAGATGCATCGGGTGCATGATGTCTTTCACATGTCGAAGCTAAGGAGGTACATGCATGATCCAGCGCACATCATCAAATGAGGTGAGCTGGACATTGACTATGGGGTGACGTTTGGGGAATTCCCAGTGGAGATAGAGGTACTAGTGAAAAAATATGATTTAACATCGGTTTTTTTTATTTTTTGGCATTGGTTTTTAACTAAAATTTATAAATGAAACATAAAAAAGATTATTTTCAACGTTGGTTTTATAAAAACTGATGCTGAAAATCAGTTTCATTAAGGGTTTTGGCGTCGGTTTTCCCAAAATTGATGCCAAAAATCCTCCTCTACCTGGGTTTTGGCATTGGTTTATTAAATAACCGATGCTAAAATCCAGCTTTTGGAATCAGTTTTATAAAAATTGACACCGAAAACTGGGAATAGAGGGTTTTTCTGCATTTATTTTTAAAAAATCGATGCCAAAACCCCTATTTAAATAAGTTTCAGTGTTGGTTAGTTTAAAAATGGACACCAAAAACTGAATATTTTTTTTAAAAAAATTAGATTGGTTTTTAAAAAACTGACACCGAAAGTTTAAAAAAATAGAAAATTCAAAATATTACACTTCCAAAATAATTGAAACACCTGTAATAAAAACCCAATATACAACAATCAAACAGTATTTATCATTGACTAAAAATCTATAACTTACATGATTTTATCTAGTTAATCAAAAAAATATCTACACATTTTTATTATAAAGTATAATTAAAATACACTTACCGGAAATTTAGAATATGCTAATTGTTGGTTATTATTGGAGAATTCATTTGATTATCAGTATATTCAAATACCTATTATATCAAAAGAGGTAGTTTTTTTGAACCTATATGTAATATTATTCAAAAATATTAGAATATACATACCTCAAATCCTAATCAAACATAACAAATAGTTTGCACTAATAGATTGAATTTGGGTAAGATCAGATTGAGAATAAGACTGGGAATCATTCAATTCCTACAATAACATTTAATGATATGAGATAAAAAACTATAATAATATGGCATAAAATATAAAAAAAATAATACGAATAACCTTATCAAATTTAGTAGTGTCCCTGGTTGTAATTATATTGTCCATGAATCATAGAATATAATAACCACATTAAACATGTCCTTTTTGACAATAAAACTACTTTTATAAAACATTAAACTGATAATAAAAATCAATATATGACAAAAAATCAGAATAAAATATAATATAAAAACTAATTACTTGTACTTCTATGTATTTGATTTTATTTTGTGCCTTCATCGACATGTATTGCTTGTTAAATTTTTTCCATGGACTGCATTTTCATATATATGAACTAATAATATATGTCTAAATAATGAGAATTAAACATAGTGAGCTTATAAAAAACAAAAAAAAAACTTACCTATATAATAAGGTGTAAAATATTTTACGAGCATTCCCAAATAAAGTGAAAAACCAATATAAGGTGAATTCACTTGGGTATAATACGCCTAACATCCAATTCCCCTATAATACAAAAAGTTATCAATTAATAACATTATAATGATCATTATTTCATAATTATGTTTCTGTTCTTAGTTATCAAGAAATTTAAGAAACCAACACTCAATATTCATATTGATAATCTCTCACATATATATGAAACTCTATTAGGATTCTTCACGGTTTCACTTCTATAGAAATGAATTCTAGATCTATAAAATCATGAATGTTTGTACTTTCATTTTTTTTAGAAGAACCATGTGTAGATAACTAATTTAAAAATAAAATATAATTAGTAAATTTAAAACCATGTTTTATTAAAGAAATAAAAATTCAAATGTCAATTTACTTAAATGGAAAACAACTTCACCACATTCAGGCCGAGCTCTTCAAAATAAACTAGATGCATGATATCTGCTTTGATTAATCTAAATTGATATTCTCTTCCACATATATCAATATTAATTTGAAACTCAAAGATATTATTCAATGAAAAAGAATCCTGAGATAATCTTTGTATCCTATAAGAAATATCTTAAGTAACTACAGTCAATTTTTCCTAAACATTTTGTTTCATTTGTGCAGTTTCTTTTGCTTTCAGGTAATCCTATATAAGTTAAATGTCAGAAAACATTATAAGTAATTTTCAATCATTTTTAATTAATATTTAAAAAAATTAATACCTCATATGAAATATAACGAATAAGATCAGTTGGCCGAAGTAAAAAATGACCCAGACAACCCCCAACTCTAGTGATCTCCTCAGTATAAAATGGTAGTAGAGCATTAGGATCTATAATATTAAGTACTGATACTCTAACCTAACCCGTCTGCCTAGGATGGTGATGTACAGAATCCCCCAAAATATTCACGAGTCATAACACAACAATATGTATATGAGGATCTCCAACAAATAACTCATAGTATATTTTTTGGTCTGAGCAAGCTGGTGGAGGATCAAAGTAAGCATATGGGGTAGGGTGGTCCGAGTGAGAAGACTGGGAAGGCTAAAAAGTGAAAAAATTATATTAGAGTTTATAATTTATAAAAATAGAAAAATTTATGACAAATAAATAATATACTTATTGGTTAGAGCAAGGAGGTGTAGGATCGAAGTAGGTAGATGTGGCAGGGTAGTCCGGTTGAGAAGGCTGGGAAGGCTAAAAAATGAAAAAGTTATATTAGTGTTTATAATTTATAAAATAGAAATATTGATGAAAAATAAATAATATACCTGGGAAGTCCTATCATACAGGGAATGGTAGGTAGAAGGGGCAGGGTAGTCAAGGTGAGTAGGCTATGAAGGATAAAAAATAAAAAAGTTATATTAGTGTTTATAATTCATAAAATAGAAAAAATGATGAAAAATAAATAATATACCTGGGAAGGCTGCTCATACAGGTTTGGGTAGGTAGATGGGGTAGGGTAGTTTGTGTGAGAAGGCTAAAAGGATGAAAAATGAAAAATTTATGAGTGTTTATAATTTATAAAATAGAAAAAATGATGAAAAATAAATAATATACCTGGGAAGGGTGCACAAACTGACTGTCTTTACAAGTGTTCTAATAAAGCCTTCTGCACTGCTGCTTGAATTTGATCACCCATAGACTGTTTCATATCTTTCAGCTCGTCTTTAAAGGATTCTATTTCTGGATCTCTTTATTTCTTACTCTGACCAAAAACCTTCTGAATACTAACACCTACCTGATATCCTCTAACATGTCTGGGATGTTCTGCCTTTCCAAAAGTAGTGGCTAGGATTTCCATCCTACCCTTGGGGATAAAATATCCTTGTGTTTATTTCTCCTAAAGTTCACATGGAAATTAAAATGAAAATGTTATATTATTATTTAAAATAAAATATAAAAAAAAGATGAAAAATAAATAATATTTACTTACAATGTTATCATCTACTTTCTTAGCTTCCTAGGTAAGATATTGTTCATTTGTCCTTCTTCTTGCTTGTTTCCATTTTTCATGGAAATTTGGAGGAGGTGGAGGACCATGTTGGACCTCTTCTGTACCATTACTAGATCAATCTCTTAATGCTTCAAATTTTTCTTCAATCATTTTCTGCTCCAAATATAGATACCCTTCACGTGATAAAGTATGAGGGTATACATTTCTTAACTGAATATCTTGATGAGATCTCCTGGAGGCCTATTATATAAAAATAAACTACTAATTAATTATAAAAATATATAATAAATTTTAAAATATAAAATAATTATCATACATAAATTTTTTCTGCATGATGACTGTCAACAAATCGCTTCCATGTATCTTCATCTATAAACTGATACTTGAGGCATGGGTTTTCAAACCTTCTCTTTCCAAAAACATAATTTTGGTCAGGTTTTTTAATCTCTCCATCGAACTTCGACTAAATAGAGATGTATTTTCTTAATTTATTTTGTTTCCTAAAAATTGAAAGTTATCTGTAATTGAATAAATTAAATATGTCATTTAAAATATTTAATATTCAAAAAATGAGATAAAATAAATCAATTAATATATTTTACCATCACAGCCTCCCAAAGATATTGTTTCTCCATCCTATCCACTTACTTATAATCAAGATATAAATACTAATCCCTCAACGGCATTGCATCGATATATAACTGATAAAAAGAACTGCATTTGGTCCAGTTGCATTATTATTATCATCAAAATGGATGTGTAATCTGTCATCATCATAAGAAAGTTATACTTTTGGTAAATGTGTAATACCACGTTTACCAACTTGAGAACTTGATTTTTTAGTAGTAACAGGAGAAGTATCCTCTGCCGAGAAAGTATCATTAGTCCTACAAAAAAAATTACAAATTAACAGTTTTATTTCATTAATTAAGTATATTACTAAATATGTAATAATATGAAATATATATATATATATACCTCGATAATTGCTCCTCTATATCTATATCTGAAATTTCTACTATAAAGTGTAATGAAATTTTGTGTACCTGCATATCATTATAAAAATTAATATTTAGAAACAAGAAAGAAAAAAATAAGTAAGTAAAAAACAGGCATGCATTTGTAAGTTTCAAAAAAAGAAACAAAATATAAATATTTACCAAAAAAATAGGAGACTAATTTAGTGTTTTTCCAAATGACTTTATCATGATCATTATGTATTTCATGCACTATGTTTGTCTTATACTAATTGTAATCATCTAAAAATTGTGTAATAGATGAATAAGGCTCATTAAATCAATAACATCATCAGCATCATCCTCATCGCCAGAATGGTATCTTTTACCTTGAAAATTGACGAGCCACTAATCATTCAATGGATCAATGATATAAAATAATTTTTTTTCATGTCTCTGCATGATAAATGGTTTCTCATTGTAATTAAAGATTTTTAAATCAACCATTTTAAACCCATATTCATCATGTTTCACACTACTCTTATTATCAACCCAATTACACATAAAAACAGTGAATCAAAATTTAATATAATCAATTTCCAAAATGTCTTCAAGAACTCAAAAATATGGTATTGATGAAGAAATTTTAGTTTTTATCTTTGACACTCAAAAAATGCACTAATTCAGTGAAAACCATCACACCACTATTTTGAACAGTACTCTTATCATCCAGATTTTTTGTATAAAATGTGTAACCATTAATATCAAAACTAGACCATGTAATCACATTAAGATATAGTACCCCTGCTAACCACTTCAATGTTTCTAATGAAAATATATCTATGGTGACTTTCTCTTTAAACCATGAAACAAATGTATTATTATGCTCAATCATCAACCACTTTTCATTTCTTTTCTGATATCGTAACTTTAATTTAGCAATATGTGAGGATATATATGATTTAACTTCATCTATATTGTTAAAAATATATAAATGTGTATGTGTCACCTCATCATGTGGAATGAACTTTACCTTTAATCCTCTAACCCCTCTACCTTTACTATCAACTATCATATGTAGAGATATAGGGAGACCAATATGCTCCACCTCATACAAATAATCAGTATAGAACTCAATCACCTCTTCCGATGCATATTTTTGAATAGTAGATTCCTCTGGTCGATAATGATTTTTAACATATCCCTTAAAAATTTTCATATATCTTTGAAAAGGATACATCCATTGTAAATAAACAGGCCCACATATTCTTATCTCACACACCAAATGAATCAGCATATGAAACATTATATCAGAAAACATAGGTGGTAAATACATTTCTAGTTGACAAACAATAATAGTTTCTTCATTATTCAACACATCTAACAAACTTGGATCAACGAATTTGATAAAAATGGATTTGAAAAAATTACATAACCTGATAATAGTCTCTCGGATAGTTGTCATCAATATATCATGCACTGATACTGGTAGAATTTGTTGCATCAATACATGGAAATCATGAGATTTCATACCTATTAATTTACAATCCTTCAATGACACCAAATTATTTACATTTTAAGAAAAATTTATAAGTACTTTAATACCATGAAGACACTGAAAAAAAAATTATCTTTTCAATCTTTCTTAATGTGTGACAAGATGGAGGTAAATATTCATTGTTTCTTATCACAATGGGAGCTAACTCCAAATGTATTCTCATTAATATCAAGTCCAAACTATCATGTAAACCATCTTTTTTCTTTCATTTTATGTATAAAAAAGTTCTAATCAAACTATCACATATGTTTTTCTCAATATGCATAACATCAATGTTATGTTTTATCTCTAAAAATCCCCAATAAGGTAGTTCAAAAAATAGACTGCTTCTTCCATATATTTCATTGAATACCATAACTTCTTTTCTTTCCAAACGTTGAATCAATATTTTTCACCATGTCATAATATTCTTTAGCTGACGATTTCTAATGGGGGAGGTTGTATTCTTGTAAACCGTTAAATGCTTTTTTCAATATATAGTAAGGATAATAATTTCACAAAAATCTTCAATATTCCATGTACATTATCTTTCTACCATTCTGCAATTGATAATATGAAGTATGTTCTTCAAAAATTGGACATGATTTATTCCCCTTAACACTATATCTAGATAAGTTTCCATATGCAGGAAAGTCTTTTATAGTGAACATTATTATATCACACACAAAAATACTCTTTCTTGTATGCATCAGAAACTTTAACACCTTTCTCCCATAGCAGTTTCAAATCATTAATCAATGGTGAAAGATACACATCAATATAATTTCACAATTGTTTAGGTCCAGAAATCATCAAGATTATCATAACATAGTTTTTATTCATACATAGATTTGAGTAGAAGCTGTAAACTACCAGCAAAACAAGCCAGAACTATGTTGGCTACTGAGGCTCTGATATGGATTCATTCCATCAGTACACAATCCCATTCTGATATTTCTAACTTCACTTCCAAAATCAAGAAATTTTTTATCAAAAACTCTTCCATTGTGGTGAATCGGTATAGTGAAATAAGTTACCATCAGAGATGCGCTCATCCGAATTTCATCTTAACATTTTTGTGTCAATTGAATTTGAAAATAGATGCTTCAAACGTGGAATTATTGGAAGGTACCAAATTGATTTATCAGGAGTTTTAATTTTGGTACCTAATAATGAATCATAGTTGAATTGTCAGAATTGTTTGCAAAAAATATTGGATGATATCATTAGAAAGTAAAAAATTGATTTTTCAAGATGTTAGATGACATTACCTGAGAATGAATATGAGATGAATTTCCCATCTGTCTTATAGCATGATGTCCCACATGTTGGACAACTTGATAAATATTCATATTCTTTCCTATATATTACACAATCATTGGTGCAAGCATGTTTATTTTTATACCCCAATCCCATTGAGAATAATATTTTGTTCACCTCATAATTGGAATCTGGAAGCTTGTTGACTTCTATAAGTATCTCTTTTAAAATCTCAAGTAAGCTAGAGAAACTTTTATCACTCCACCCATTTTTTCGTTTTAGTTAACTAATCTCAAAACTACTGATAACACTATATATTTACTACATCCTAGGAATAATGGTTTCTCAGAATCTCTATACAATCATTCAATAGTTGCTGTTTTTTTATGGATTCAACACCTAAATCATGAATTAATTCTTCAATATGATCCTCTTCCTCATTATGAATATTTTCATCAACATTGGATGTTGAATTTTTAGTTATTTCACCATGCCAAATCCAACGTGTATAATTAAGGCTAAAAACATAAAAAATGTGATGATCCTTGATTTCTCTGGAGTTTAACTTTCTCATATTCAAACACTTTACACATGGATAGAAAAAAACCAATGTTTTGAAGATTTATTTTAGCAAATTCCAAGACTTCGTCAACTCCTTTTTCATATTCACTAGTGGTTCTTCGTAAACATATCCAATTATGATCCATTCAATACTTGATATCACAATATAATTGGTGAATATATTAAAACATATAAACATTTATATATATATATACAGATAAATTGTAAACAAAAACACATTTAATAAAAACTATTGATAATCAGATATAAAACATCAGATATGAAACACATTTACAAATAGAAATTTTTTTATTTTCATATTATATACATGTGTTATATTGATATTATAATTTAATTATAATATCAATATTCTAAAATTTATTATTTCATTTTACATAGTTTTTGTATTATTTTTATGTTGCATGTGTCAAAATTATTGAAAATTACATTAATTTAACAGGTGAAAATTTACTTATTATTAATAATAAGAAATAATAATTAGATTAAATATTCATATTATAAGTGAAATCAATCATAATACTCCCAAAATTATGGCAAATGAAATTAAATACATAACTAAATTGGTATATCTTACAACACATTTAATTCCTTATTATTTTTTTTATTATATCCAGAAATTATTATTATTATAATAAAAATAATAATAAAGAGAACATTTATGCCAACTAAAAAACCGAATAAAAACGTACATTCATTTTAAATCACTTTATATTAATATAAAATAAAACTCCTAGTAAAATACACCATTGAATCTATAGGTTTTCTATCATTGAATTCTAAATAATAAATTTACTTCAATTATATTGATTCCAGCATTTTATTTGACCCACCAGTGCATGGAAATTATATCAGGGCAAGAGATCACAAGTAATAAATAAAAGAAAACATGATGTCTAAGTATAGATTCATGTAATACAACCGTGGATTACTAATTAATCACCTAAATATGTAAAGAACATGAGAACCATTAATAAATCTATAGGAAACATGCACACTACAACAAGTATAGGTAGACATGATAGAGAAGCACCAACATAAAAAATATGCATGGAAAGAGACTACATAAGTAGGAAACACTCTAGCATAGAATATATTCAAATCATGATAATTATATAATAAAATCATGTTGTGAAAACAAGCATGCTTATCAAATACCTAAAAAGAATAATATTATTTTTTCCTATAAAAATCCAACCATGGTATGTAAAAGGCATTATAATGAAACATACAAGGTATATCAGTTAATTTAAAATAGCATAGTAATGAAACCTACAAGGAATGTCATATACAGTACATGTTAACCTGTGTGTTCCTATAAAGATGCATGTAATACTATATCCTTCTTGTAACAGACCAAGTGTAAATACCATAAATATCGTAAATCAGAAAAAAGAAGAATATACTCACATCATTCAAGGTGAAACCCTAATAAACCATAAAAAAAATATACATGAACAATAATCACATCCTTTTCCAATTGTACTTTTCACTGTATATGGGATGATCACTTTTAAGGATAACTATTAACCATGTTCCAACAAATTTATAATAAACTATAGACTAATAATTGAATAAAATCAAGAACGGAATTAAATGATAACTAATTTATCTTCAAAATTAAAAAAAAAACTTAAAAAATTTGGATTTTAACATGAAAATAGATCAAAATATGAACTTTTCTTTGTAGAATTCTTTGGAAAAGTAAACGCCGCAAGATCTATACAAAAAAATGATTATAAAAAAGAAAAATAAAGATGAAAAAAAACTAAAATAAAACTATGGTTGAATGTATCCAAAAATGGGCTTCGGAAGAAAAAATAATTCTTAGATGATGAAAAACTGAGAGATAATCAAGAACTCAGACCGTAGATCATGAAAATGGAAGAAAATCGACAAGAATGGCCATTCAAGATCACAAATACACCTTTAAAGTCATCGCAAGTCAAGAGGAGTTACCACAGTTTAGCTTTTGAAGATCCAAAAACATGAGGAACTCTCAATCCCAACTATTTTTAAAAGTCTTTCGGCATTGGTTTTTACAAAAAACGATGTTGAAAGATCCCAAGTTTGAGATTAACGGTGTCATTTTTTCTAAAAACTGATGCCAAAACATGTTTTTATTTATGGCATCGGTTTTTTGAAAAACCAACACCATATATCATACCTTTTGAGTTTTTTGGTGTTGTTTCTACTAAAAACTGATGCTAAAAATCACTATAAAAAATTTTTGGCATCGGTTTTTAGTAAAATCGATGCCAGAAATTTCTCACACATACTATTTTCATCAGTTTAGAAAAAATCAACGTCATTACTTCAACATTAAATCCGGTATTTCCACTAGTGAGTATTGAAAAGAGAGGTTCCTTCGTGAATGTCCCATTCCTCTGGTGTGCATTCAGTGGCAACATAGGAATCTCCAAGAGAGCACATGGGAGTGGAAGGCTCATATTCATGCTCAGTATCCCCATTTATTTGTTAAGCCCATGTTTTGGATTTGGGGATGTAAATCCCTAAGTTGGGGAGAATGTAATGTCCCAAAATTTACATGTAAATTTTTTTGTAAAAATTATATGGATTATTTCAAAACCAAGTACTGATATGGAATGTGATTTTGAGGCTTGGGGTGCCCAAAATAAATGTTTGAAATTTTTTTAAGCGTGCATGCTTGGTTTTTGTATCTTCTAAACTGATGCATGGATCAAAAATATGAAGAATGTAATGGTGTTGTTATGGATGCAATGGTGCCCTCATATTTTTTATCTGGGTACAGGTTTATAAGTTACTAAAAAACTACACATGTACGTTTAAAAAAATTTCAAATATTTATTCTGGTCACCCTGGGTCTCAGAATCATGTGATGTCTTAGCGCCTAGTTTTTAAATAATCCATATAATTTTTAAAAAAACTTTATGGAAATTCTGGGACATTACAATAATATTTTTTTCCATATCATAGTATTTAAATATTTTTTTATTAAGTAAATTTTAAGCACACTGCATGTCAATTTAATAATTTACTAGATTGTTATATACTTATCCCTTTTTAGTTTGAAGTGTTGAATCATATCTTAAATAGGTAAGTTTATGTTTTTAAAGTGTTCTATATGATATATTATTTTTTATGTTAAAATTTATTTTTTTATTAAAAAAATAACAAATTTTATTTGCAACATTCTAAATATATTATATGTCCATTCTATTTCACATTTATTTTCATAAATGTTCTAGTTTTTATTGTAGGTGATAGATGCCAGTAGTAGGAAGGAGGTTGACCGTTCTGAACCATGACATTCTTCAGAAGGCATTCCTAATAGTTCTTAGTTTCAGTGGTATGATTAAATATTATGAATGATTACTATAATTGTAATTTATTGTGTTTTTTTATAATTTCTATCTTCTTTTTTACTCTAGTATATGACATGATGTGGTCGATTCTATTTGATGACATGATGTGGAGGTATATGGATGCATCAAAGGTCACGGGATGGATGTATATTGGTCATGGTTTGTTTCTGTTGGAAATATTATATATATTGATGACTGAGGTTATGGGTTGACTAAGGTTATGGTTTGATTGAGATTGTATATATATATATATGAGTGTGGATGTACAATGGTGTATGTATAATGATTTTATTTTTCACTTATGTTTTAGTTTATTGTATGTCTGAGTTTTTATATATATATATATTTTTAATTTTTTTTAAATACAATTTTTTGTAATATTTTTATCGGTGATTTATGATAATCTCCACTAAATATATACATTAAAATATATTTAGCGGTGGTTTATGATACTTGACACTAAAAATAACCACTTCTAAAGTATATGATGATAGTTATGTTCATTTCTGTGATTTTATTTTCAACAGATTTTAAAAAAAATAAACTACTATGAAATGAATTAAAAACTACTGCTATGTTCTCTAAAAACAAAACATATAAAAACTACTATAAAAAAGGAAAAATTTCCACTAAATTATTATCAACTGTAAAATACGTGACGGTTTTTGTAACCACCACTAAACAATATAGAGGCAGTTTAAATCGTCACAGTAGCACAAAAAACACCACTAAGCCCTACCTTTTTTGTACTGAATGTGTTATGGACCATTTTTATAAAGTATCAAAACAATATAAATTTGTTTTATTAGTTTTTAGTATTTGGTATGTATTTTTGAACTAAACATCCAATTTTAAACTGAAAACACGCACTTCAAGTCATACCTATGACATCATCTGTCAGATTGATGTATGGTTAATTTATACATGTCACAAATGAATTATCGATCATTTTCCTAAATTTTGAAAAAAATCAAAGTTTGATTTCTCATTTTTGGCTATGTGACATGTGTTTTAAACTAAAATGGCACTTCTATATTGAAAACATGCACTTTGAGTCATACCAACCACATCATATGTCAAATTGAAGTACGGTCAATTCCTACACATCACAGATGCATTATGGATCATTTTCCTAAATTTTGAAAACAATCCAATATTTTTTTATTGGTTTTGGATATATGATATGTGTTTTAAACTAAAATGGCACTTTTATGTTGAAAACACACACTTCAATTCATACCGACCACATCATGTGTCAGATTAATGTTCGGTCAATTCATACACATCAAAAATGAATTCTGAATTATTTTCCTAAATATTGAAAAAAAAATATGATCTTTTCTTCTCAATTTTGTATTTGTGACACTCGTTTTAAACTTAAATGAGGCTTTCATATTGAAAACAATCATTTTGAGTCATACCAACCACATCGTGTGTTGGGTTGATATGTATTTGATTCCTATACAACAAAAATGACTTATGGATTATTTTCCAAAAGTATCAAAAAAATATGAATGTGTTTTCTTGGTTTTGAGTATGTCACATATGTTTTGAAATAAAATGTAAATTTTAAACTAAAAACATACACTTATTGTCATATCGAGCACACCGTGTGTTGGATTGAGGTGTGATTGATTTATACACATCGAAAATGTGTTATAGATCATTTTTATAAATTATCAAAACAATATGAATGTGTTATCATGGTTTTGAGAATGTGGTGTGTGTTTTGAACTAAACTATCAATTTTAAACTAAACACATACACTTTGAGTCATATCGGGTGCACCATGTATCAGATTGAGGTTTAGTTTATTCCTATACATCAGAAATTATTTATGGATTATTATTCTAAATATCAAAACAATCTGAATGTTTTTTCTCTATTTTGAGTATCTCACATGTTTTTTCGACTAAAATGTCAATTTTAAACTTAAAACAAACACTTTGAGTCATACTAGACACACCATGTATAGGATTGAGGTTTCATTGATTCCTTAACATAAAAAATGATTTATAGATCATTTTTTTAAAGTATAAAAATAATATAAATTTATTTTATTAGTTTTGAGTATGGGATGTGTGTTTTGAACTAAAATGTAAATTATAAACTGAAAACATACACTAAGAGTCATACTCGACACACCATGTATCGGATTGAGGTGTGGTTGATTATTACACATCAAAAATTTCTTATAGATCATTTTTCTAAAGTATCAAAACAAGATAAAATAATTTTATTGTTTTTGAGTATGTCACATGTTTTTTGAACTAAAATCTCAATTTTAAACTAAAAACAAGAACTTTTAGTCATACCAAGCACACCATGTATTGGATTGATGTGTAGTTGATTCCTATACATCACAAATGACTTATGGATAATTTTTCAAAGGTATAAAAATAATTTGAATGTGTTTTCTCAGATTTGAGTATGTGATGTATATTTTGAACTCAAAATGTAAATTATAAATAGAAAGCATACACTTTGAGTCATATTAGACACATTGTGTGTTAGAATGAGGTGTAGTTTATTCCTACATGTCAAAAATGAAATATGGATCATTATAAGTACCAAAACAATATAAATTAATTTTTTTGATTTTGATTATGTAATATGTGTTTTGAACTAAAATGTAAATTATAAACTAAAAATGTACACTTCAATTCATAACAAACACAATATGTATTAGATTGAGGTGTGATTGATTTATACATACCACAAATGTGTTATAGATTGTTTTTCTAAATAATCAAAACAATATGAATATGTTTTCTTGGTTTTGAGTATGTGACATGTGTTTTTAACTAAACTATAAATTTTAAACTAAAATCATACACTTCAAGTACTCATCCCACTCATCTCCAAAAAAAATTACTTCTTCTTTTTAGTAGGTATAGTATTGGAAATCTTGATAGTGATGAGAAAATATAGACAAAAAATAATTAAGAAATAGTTTTAATGAAATTGTAATTACTTTTAGAAATTTATTATTCAGGTATGCTAGTATTTTGATGATACATTATATCCTTCATAAATTTTCAAAATTAATACCCACAATCATTTTTTTCTTTCTTTGTACACTGTATAAACATTTACCAAAATAATTAAATTGTTTTCAAATATGTTTTGATAGTTAAATATTTATAAATATACCTTAATTTTTTTTATTTGAAAAAATCCATAAGTTTCTTATGTTTAGTCACTGACCACACACCATGGTTTAGATTATATTTAAAGAACACCCTATCATAAAAAAATACATGAAAACACAAACTAAAACATATAATTCAAATTTTATCTATAAAATATTTTTTGAAGTTCATTATAAATTTACAATACACATAATGTGTGGTTATCTTGATTAAAATCCATGCATTGGATCCAAAAAAAATATTTGTGGTATCCAAATTGATTGGGATCAACATCCAATGATTTCCAAAAAACAAATAAGTAATGACAATATTTTATATGATTAGATTATATAATTTTACCCCTAAAATTTAGGCATCAATAAGATTTTATCATATATTATTTTCTTCTTAAAATCCTATCTTAGTTCATCTTTTATCTTATAAATTTCTTTCAAGTCCAAAGAAATTTCAAGCATATAAATGATACATGGATTAATAAATCCAAATCATCTTTTGCATGGTTTTCCCTTTATATAGTAGTATTAAAAATTCATGTTGAAAATATGAATAGTTATTAACTTTAATGAACATATTAGATCATTTTTTGATAGAAAGATTATGAAAATGTACCTCATGTATGTATTCATAACCAAAACTCCCAGCCATTCAAACATGATAATATCATTTATACTCTCTAGACCTACCACATCTGTAATGGTGTTTCTAAATATTTATTCTTCATATTGAATATATGACATATTTTCATCATTGAATGTGGTGTCTACATGAACTGGTGATGTTAATATATACGGTAGTGGGACTGGTTGGGAGAAGGTACCCCTGGAAGATCCTTTGGTTTTCTTGGTCGATTCACGGGATTGTCTTTATTTGAACTTATGTTTCCCCATCATTTTATCTATCTATATTACCATACCTCATTTGAGAACTTTTTTCATAAACTTTTAACGGTTTTCATTTGAAAAAATGTCAATAAGATACCTCATACATATTTATAAGAATAAATATCCATTCATTGAAAGTTTTAATAGAATCATTGACCATTATAATATCCATATCATAAGTAGAATAGGAGACTCAACTATCATCTTGTGAGACACTTTAATCTACACTTTAATGTGATATTTTTTTAGATATTTTTTTTGTAGCATGTCTCATGTGATATTATACATCATACCCCTTACAACAAGGCAATGTGTGGGTGTTGATAGATATAAATCACATCAAACTTCACCCTTCATAATTTTAGTAATATAAAATTATCAAAAGTTTTTTAATTAATATTTAGGAGAATGAGTAATGAAAAAAATGATTACCTTATGTAAGGTAGTCGGTTGAGTAGAATAGCTAACATCAAATCTAGTGGGGTCATTTGGATCCTTATGTATTGATCTTTGTTCCAACTCTGATTCACATTGATCTTTTTCTATATAGTGGTCCACCAAACCAAACTGGATGATAATATATTTCAAAGCACCCATTTTTGTTTTCATTCCTTTCATTGTCTCATATGTATCTTCTTGCAGCTTTGTATTCTTGAAATATGTTCTAGGCGACACTCCAAAACCTGCACTTCTAACACGTCTATATTGTTCTAGCCACTTCAAATCTACTAAAATTAGTTTTTCTTCTAGTATGGTTGATGTTAATTCTTTTGTCTAAATTGTATAAAAATATACAAGCATAAAAAGATATTTTTATATAATACTATTATAAATCATAATGAATTACTATTTTTTCATACTTACCCATGCTTCCCATGCTGCTTTCATTTTCTCATCAACTAGTTTTACCTCATTATTTATGCAGGCCTCCTTCTATAGCACAAGATGTGGGATGGAAGTGGTTACGGATTTTGATTCATCAATTTACATATAAAAAGTAAATATATTGTTTCATATCACAAAAAAAATATTATATATTGAAAATACATACCATTTTCTTTTCAAGTTGAGTGTACCCCTTCCTTAGTTTACGGTAGGAGTACATTGGTTTTCCTTCATGTTGTCTATTTTCAGTACTCCATTGCATTTTCATAAATTAACAATTTTGAATCAAAGTGGATAAATTAAATATTGTCAAATGAAATATTATCAACTACATTAAAACTGAAAAAATTTATCATCATTAAGACTAATGAAATATTTCCATTTATCATATTTTATAATGTGTGCACACGTAATTGATGGGTGTAGATTTAATTTCCCCTCAGCATCCCCAAGATGATGCTTTATAAGAACTTTCTAAAATCCTCTGTGAGCTTTTCTAGTGGACATTAAGAAATATTTCTAAAATAAATCATCTAAAATAAACTAAGCCTTCAAGGAATAATTAAAAGTAAATAAAAATTTCATTATATAATTTTTCAATAAAATAGAAAAAGTATATCGTAACATTACCTTAATATATTCCCAAAGGGTTTCCTTTAATACAGGCTTGACATGGTGCCACGTTTCTATATCAATTGGAAAATTCATTCTCATTTCAACCCCAATATAATTAATTATATTGATTTATTGGGGTCAATAAGTTGGAAACGTTAATTCCATCCAATATCAAATTGTATACCCTTTCTTCATGACTTAACAACTGTATTCAACATGGTTATGCTAGTTAATTATTGTTTTTTTCTCATCAACTTGTTATTGATCCCCTAATAATGTTTCAATTTCAACATTAAATGTCTATTCTTCCTCAGGATTGGTAACATCGTCATGTGAAAAAGTCAATATTTGTATGAGTAGTCAAAATTTTAATTTAGATTACATAAATGTATTATAGAACACATAGTATTATGAGGAAAAGAATAGTATATTAAAAACACTTTAACCTTCTCATTGAAATCTTTTTGTTTCTTTAAATGTTGAAGGGATTTAGATCCTCTATCGACAATCCAAATCCCATATTTTTCCCCTATAATATAAAAGGAATTTTCAAAATTGGGAACATCATGAAATGATTATGATCACCTAATGAAGGGGTCATCCTCAATTGAATTTTCATTTTAACCTATAATTATTTTAGTTACCAACATGAAAATTGACCTATTCTTATTTTATGGATCTAAGACACAAAATACCTTCACTTTTTGTGATTTTATTATGAACTACTTATACTTATACCCATACACATTGAAATTCACATTTACACATCCCAATTCATCAACTTTTATTTCACTCCTTTTGTTAACCCATTTGAAACCGAAAATACACACTTGAAATGTTTTATAATCTAACTATTATATCTATTCAATGATTTTTAAATATAAAATATTTGCATAAATTGGATTTCTATCCTTATAACTGGATGCATGCATCATTTCTATCATAATCAAAAATCTATTATTTTTATCATATTTTGTTAATCATGTTCCTTTATGTAGAATGTATGACAATTAATTACAAAACTAGTGTAATATAAAACATTTGAATTTGATCCCTTGTATATCCATCGAAGTCGTTCGATAATTGAATTCATATTTTCAGAAGAAAAAAAATCTTTATAAATATGATCTCAAAACCATCCTATAAACTATTAATTATGTGGATTTGATATCCATCCTTTAACCCTTTATGGATTCAAATGTCTAATAATTACTTTGTGGGATTCAATATATGGAGAAACCTATGCACTATTATATAAAATGTAAAGGTGGTCATGATCTCACTCTGTGATGGTAATTGTAACAACATCTCTTCTAGAAATACCTTTGCCCATAAGGCGTCCACTATGTTGAGACTTTGGGAGACCGATGCTATCAATATCTAATAGATAATTAATATATAATTCAAAAATTTATTTAAAAATATATTAATATTCAATACAACCTTTTGGATGAATTTTATTCTTGACATACCCTTTCAAAATCTACATATATTGTTCAATGGGGAACATCCATCTATAATGGACAGGACCACATACTTAAACCTCTCTATCCAAGTGAACCATTAATTGGACCATTATATTAAATAATGGTGGTGGGAATAACATCTATATTTCACATAATATGACTAAAATCATCTAATTCATGATTGGAAACTATACCGGGTCTATAACTTTATAGCATATGGATTTGAAAAAAAATCAGGTTAATGTATGTTGTACATTTTTAGGAAGAATTCAACGTAAAGATACAAACATCAAATCATACATCAAAACATAACAATCATAAGATTCAAAACACTATAACTTGAAATTAGTCATTGACATGAAATTATTGATATTTGATGAATAACCCTCTAGAACGTTTACACCATTAAGGAAATTGAAATTTTTTAATTTTTTTGTATGGATAGAGTGTAAGCTAGTGGAGGAATAAAAATCTTCCTTTTACCCTTCACCGATGCCAACTCTTCCCTTATCCCCATGTCAATCATGTCCAAACTAACCTTGATTACATTTTTTATAGGAACATTTAGTAAAATTTTAATAACACTATCAAATACATTTTTACTACATGTATAAAATCAAGAAAATGTCTCACATATAAACAATTCTAGTATGGTAATTCAAATAAAATAGGTTAATTTTTCCAACATGATTTTATAAGGTTTTTCTAAAATGATTTACTAAAAATAGTGTCAAGATATTTTACTTTATCAAATATTTGATCACCCATTAGTGGATATGGTGTCGTACCTTATTCGATATTCCCATAAAATATTGTCATCTTTTATCAGTATTTATTTCATCAAGGTAAAAAATTAGATGTTCTAAAAACACAACCTTTGAGTAATGTTCCAACCAAACTGAGTGTGTTCATTCTTTGCAAATGGGACACCCCAACATTCCTTTAATGCTATAGACTGAAAAATTTCCATAAGAAAGATATTCATTTATCATCCTATACAACATGGCCCTCAATGTGAATTATTCACTTCTAAGATCATTATATAATTTAACACATGTATCCCACATCTATTTCATATTTTTTATAAATGGATCAAATAGACATCAAAATCATTACTGAGTTGTTTTTATCTAGATATAAGCAGAGAAAATATAATGTATTTTCACTTCATGTATAACCATGACAAAAATTTATAATTTACCAAAATAACCATCCATATACTATGAGTATTACTCTATACACCAAAAGGATGTGTTCCATCTATATATTAGACAAGATGGAAGTTTCTTGTTTTATTTAAAAATTAAGGATACACGTAATCAATTTTCTTCCACTGAGGAGAGTCTGAAAGATGATGTATTTTCTCAACTTCAATTATTTTATATGTGTGTCATATAAATTGTCTCATGGTTTCTTGGCATCTATATGGTCTTCTAAACTATGGAATGATAGGAAAGTACCATACAGATTTTGAAGGGCTTGATTCATCTTTCTTGTATTGATTTTTTCCACACTTAGGTCATTTTCTGAGTGATTCATAGTCCTTGAGAAACAATATGCAATCATATAGAAAAAAAATGTATTTTTAGATATCATTCCCACTGAACGTAGAATTTATTTATCATCATATATTCAACAAGGAATTTCAATTTATTCTGGTATCATATCATTAAGGAGACCAAGTAGTTCTATAAATATGGTGTTTCTCCATACACTACCATCTTTCAAATTAATATCGTGTTTCTCCATCCACTACCATCTTTCAAATTATATAACTTTATTACGGTTTACAATGTTGTGTATTTAGAACTATCGGTATACAATGGTCTTTTAGCACAACTATTTAACTTCTCTAAAAATTATGTACAATCATGAAAGTTATCTTTAATTTCCATTTTCATTTCTTCCATACGATCTCCATCATCATTTTAACTGGTATTCATATCAAATGATCCATAAAACATAGTATCATCCCAATTAGTGTGTACATTACTTTTCTCCCCATGTTTATTCCAACATTTATAGCTATGATCTATTCTATGAAAATTCAAATGTTCTTCTAACTCTTATCAACAAATTTTTCTTGAATAAAAACAACGTAATCATCGATAAAAGTATTTGAGAAGGGTCTTATAGATGCTCAATTGAAAACTTGATGAACTCTTTAACACTATCTTCATACTCGTTTATCATTTGATTAGTTTGTATCTATTTTAATTTCATATCAACCCTATTAGGTTTATAAAATATTAATTTTATATAGAAAATAAATAAATACACATAAGATATCCATAATCAAAGGAGAAATTTATAGATAATTCTAAAAATGGTAACCCGACATTTGAATATTATTGGTGATGATTCCTGACAAGTTATCATTTTACACGAGGGTGACATGAAAAGAAACAACCTGGGTTAAATATGTGGTTGTTTTTTAATCTAATTTAAAAACCAAATAATGATCTAATTTAAACTGATATTGAAATAAAATTGGAAGTAATCCTCAATAGAGTCAATAAGGGGAAACTATTTTGAGTGAAATTTTATAGAACTCGAGCACTGTGAATGAAAAGTCAGGTGAATTGACCTACTTAATAATAATCTAAAACTTTCTATTGTGTACGATCACTTTTTATATCATTATTACAAGAAGAGATTTTTAACTGATCATGAGTTTTGTGATTTTTTTTGCAAAATTTCTATCGTAGATGTTCACGACATTGAAAATATAAAAAGGATTGGGGTTATTCTTCCTAATAATGGAAGAAAATGGGTAGAATTGTTTGATTTTAATCAATGGGAAATGGAAGCATACTTGGAACTTGGAGAAAATTACCATTTATTTGTTGTAAAAACCCATCCAACTTAAAATTTGAAATCATAACTTTAAATGGTAATTTGGTAGAGTTTTTATAGTTGAAATATGGTCCTTTAATCCACATCCTAATTTAATTGGGACCTCTATGAAATCAAATTGATAAATTTTCAAAATAATATCTTGTGTATGATTAATTAAATGATATATCATATGATTAAATATACTAACAATATCTGGAAAGAAAAATGAGAAATTTAAATCAACAAGATGGATTAGTTTATGTTTATTCATTTCTTCACTTGGTACGTGGTGGTTCATGTGGTGTTTCAGTGATAGGATGCTTAGGCGCCTAAGTTGATCTTTTTTTAGATGATAAAAACATTTATAGAGCCTAATAATGTAGTTTTGAGAGCCCAAATTTTGAATAAAAACATTAATTTAAATCCAATGAACTAGAATTTTTGGGATAGGGTTCTCAAGATACTAGAAAAACTAAAGAATAGTCTAATTTGGGTTTCCTAAATTCTTCAAATTTAAACAATTAACATGGCTATGATGAAGCCTTAAGGAAAAGCAATATAAAATTTAGAAATATTTATAGAATCCATCCTCAAATTTTTGAAACATATTTTAAGGAGTTTTTAAAAAGGAAAATGAAATTAGTAATATAACATTCTATTAATGTGATTTAAATATGGATATATTTTACTTTTCACTACCAACTTTCCAGTTTTTATGGAAAAGGAAAGTGAAAATCAATATGATTTAACAAGAAGTTCACATAATAAGAAAAATAAAATGTTTAGAAACTTAAATTTTTACTCGTCGAGAATGGATATTAATTTCTAGAAAATAAAAAACTACATGTATTAGAAAAAAAACACCCCACCAATTTTTCTAGAAATAATTCGCATAATATATTTACCATTACATAGAGAATAGATGTATATGAATAAAAATATAACCAAGAAAAGGGAATAAAAAATTAACTCTTATATATCTATATGGATAAGAAAAAGAATTCAGGGGCTCTAGGTTTCATGAAAAAGAAGTATAATTAATCCATGCACCTAAACAAGAGAATATCATGTGTGAAGAAGAAAATATGAGTTTAGCTATATTAGGTCTGCATGAGGTGGCTATGTGTGATGGTTCCATATCATGTATGTCAAGTGAGGTGATCTACGCACATTTAGAACAATATAAAGAAACTTATAAATAAGAGAGGAGTATAAATAATAGCATACCTTAGTATTTGAGAGGGTTGATTCATAGAAGAGAAGTTCAAGGGGGAGCGACGGCAGAGATGGGATTTTGTAAGAGCATGAATGGTGTGAGAGAAATTGATCTGGTTAGGGTTAAATTTATAAGACCACAAAGGGTTTTAGTATTTATTTTTAAAAATTTATGATAAATAGGGTTTTATCATGTCACGTCCATGGTTTTATTTTGAGTTATTCTTCCTTTTATTTTGGTCTTATATTTACCTCTTGGATTTCCCAGTCATTTTTTATGAGAAATGGTGATTTTTGGATTGAAAGTAGGTGGTGCACGGTTGGTTCATGGTTAGTAGAAATCATGCACCAGCTGAGTAGAAACTGTGCACCTAGGATAGTGGGACTATCTAGACCACACAACCTACTGCACAGGCATGCGCACTAACTATGTGCCCCGGTTGGGGTACCTGTCTGAGGCGCATGGTCGACCTCACGGGCATGAACCCTCCCCTAGGAAACCATGTGACCTCTTTTCCCATTAGATGTAGGTGTTGTACGGTTGGTGCATGGTCTAGAAAACTATGCATCCAAACTATGCAGCCATCCCAAAACACTAAAATTATTAAATTTCCTATTTTTTCCTTTTTGGTTTTAAGACCCTAAACACCCCTAACTCATACCATTCGTTGTTTCCAACCCTAGGTACATCTCCCCCTCCCTCTTGGTTCCCTTGGACCTCAAATTATTGGTGGTTTTTTCCTTGGATATTCAAGAAATATTCAATTAAGCCTCTTATATTCTTGTTTCTTCCTTATTCTTGGTCTCTTTCTTCTTATCTATAGTGTTATCTCTTCTACATTGGATTGGTTTCCCTAAATTGGGGCAAACCTTGTTCCCTTATGTTAGATATTTATGGTTATAGTTTTTTATTTCCTTTTTAGGGTCTCCTCTTGGTGTGTTTGTGGTTTCCACCCAGTTTTCAGAAGTTCCCAAACTAAAGGTAGGAGGTTCCATGCTTGATAATTTTTGGATGATTTTGTTATGTTTTCTATGATTTCTAATTGCTTTTATGGATTTTGTGGGTGTTGAGAATCATATTTCCAAAAAAATTGGTGTCTTTATGGGTTTGAAAGGGGTTTTTATATGGAAAATGGTGTTCTTTCATGTGTGTTTCCATTATTGGGTGTGTGTTCATGTAAGTAGTCATTCATGTGACATGGGGAATGAAATTGAGCATGATGGAATCCTTGTTCTCTAAGTAAGAAGACTAAGGGTAGTACACTGGGTGGGATAGAAGGGTCGAGGCCTAGTTACTCTAGCTGGATTGACACTATTACACTAACAAAACATATGATAATTAGAGACCACTAGACCTTGGGATGTGATTCCCCTCTAGTAGATCATTCACAAGAACATTGTGAGTTTTGGTTGTGTTTATCACCAAGGTGAAATGATCTTAAGACCCCATTAACCACAGTTACTTAGGGATTACCCATGGTTCTCATGTGATTTTATGCTTATGTTTGGATTATTTTTGTACTTACTTTTATTTTTAATTTCCAATCATGTTTTATTTAAAATAAATTCTTTATTTTTCATAAAAACTTGCATGTCAGTTTTTTTGTAATGTTATAGCATGGAATATCTTTTGGTGGTATCCTATTGGGCATTTTCTCACACCCTACATACACCCTATGGTATATGTATGACTTATTATGTTTGAACTAGTTAAAATAAAGTTGTTTTTGTGGTGGTGATGCTGGATCTGGTTTCTAGTGGTTTCTCTCTTTCTAGTGTTGGTGGTGGTGGAATGGGTGCGTTGACCCTCTTTTTGCATGGAGGATTAGTTATGTAGTTGGTTTCCCTCCAAATTTTGACATTTTTGTTTTTGGTTAAAAGTGTAAATTGATTAGTCGGTGATAGTTGTATTTCTATTAGTTATGATTATTGATTATGATGTGATGTTATATTCTTGTGATTGGTTTATGGTTGATTATTATGGGAAAAATCATTCCAAAATGTGTTGTTTAATTCCCAGGAACTAGTTTTCAGCATGTAAGGATTGGGAATTCTCTTAAATCCATGCCACAGGTAGAGTCGGGTGTCGAGTTAGATGGAAGCCCAAACTAGTTTGTGAAAAAGTGGTATCAGATCAGGTTCCTCCCTTTCTTTTGGTTATGATATTTGGGAGAGTCTAGATATATAAGAGATAGGATTTTGGGGATTAAGGTTTTGGTTATGATTGGGGTTTCTATCCAACACACCTTGTGATTGGCCTCGGGTCAGCAATGGATGTTTGGGATTTGGTTTGACCTATCCTCCTGGTGTGATGTACAAGCGGCAGACTTTTCATGGACACCAAGCGAGGGTGGAGTGGTCTGACTTGTTATTATTCTTATTTTGGTTTTGTTTTTTATTTATAAATTTGTTTTAAATCTGTGATTGTTGTAATTTTTCTAGATATAGTGTTATTGGTTTCTTTGTTTTGTTAAATAGTGTAGCATTATGCCTCCCCAGATAATTCATGTGAAATTATAGGAAGAATCCAGAGAGAGTTCCCCCTCACTAGTTAATCATAGAGTAGTGGTAGAAGTGGATAGGGTTGTTCGGGAATTGCGTCAAGGAGTTGGATCTATTCTTACTCATGTTAGGGAAGCTGAATCAGGTCCTGAAAGGACAAGGATTAGGTGTTCCTCAATAAAAATCCTCTTTCTTTTCGGGGTATTATAGATCCCCAGGATGAAGAGGATTGGATTGAGAAGATCAAAATAATTTTTAGTTTTCTTGATACTCCAAAGGTAGTTTAACTGAAATGTGTTTCATTTCTATTGGAAGGTCCTAGTTGGATGTGGTGGGACTCAGTGGTTTAGATCAGAAAGAACAAGAAGATGGGTTGGAAGGACTTAAAGTTCATCTTCAATGAGAAATATTTCCCTAAGACCTTGGATTTTTCCAAGACATGGGAGTTTCTAAATCTCTACTAGAGGGCCAGACCATGCTGAAGTATGCCAACCACTTTTTCGAATTGGTTTGGTTCGCACATGAGGTAGTTTTCAATGAACAGCTAAAGGATCAATGGTTTGAAATGGGTTTGTGACCGAATATCCAATCCCAAGTTTACTTGTTCAAGATGAAGACTTGTGATGAGGTGGTCAACTAAGCCTTGATGGTGGAAATAGATCATTCCAACAAGTCTAGGTTTTCTATTGTAGTTTCAGTAGTGGTTCAGGGAAGCAGTGGTTTGTCTGAAAAGAAGAGAAAGTGAGAAGAATAGAAAAAGAGGATAGGTGGTAGCTCATGCTATCCTTTATGACCAATTTCATTTGTGGCTTTAGATTTGGGATTCAGTCCCATGCTATAGGTGTGGAAGGTTAGGGAATATGTAGTCAGCGTGTCCAAATCCATCTAAACCTTTCCATAAGTCTGGATTTGTTGGGAATTTGTAGTTATTTTTCAAATTTGAACGCCCATATCAAGGTGGTTCAGTTTTTACAGTCTCCAGAGGAATGACATCCCTATCATAATCATCCTGGATAGTGGGTTCTCGGTTTGGTGGTCATGTCTTAGGGATGGATCTAATTCTAGATAGAGTTAGCCTAAGGTAGAGTTATAGGAAAGTAGTCATTCTTAGGCTCAGGCAGAGACAAGGCACCTTTATGTTATGGATCAAATTCTAGTGGAATCAAAAGTACCTACAATGGTTCGAGGTATGATTCTTATTACATCATCCATAGATGATGTTATATTTAAAATGGGTGATTCTAATTCCTTTATTTATACTTTTCTTATTAATTTGTTTAAATTTACAACCGAGCTCATGCCATATGAGATGGAGTTGGTGGTGTTTCATGGTAAAAAGAGAGATCAGGGTTTCAGATGTCCATCTTGAATTCTCAATTTTTTAGGGTTTGATCTTGAATGGGATTTAATGGTTCTATAAATTTACCTCTTTGATGTGATCCTTAGTATGTATTGGATGGGGCGTTTCTAGGTGTACATCAATTTTTATTAGTGGCGAGTGATCTTTGTGGTGCCCAATGGAAGTACTCATGTTTTTCAAGGTGAATGGGATCCTTGGTTAGGTCGTACTAGACCTACACTTCTGTAATTGGGAAATATTGTTTTTCAGGTAACTTCGCTCAATCTAGAGGATGATGATATAGGTTCTAAGGGTAGATTACCACCTAAGTTGGATGATTTCCCAAAGGTGTTTCCAGAAAATTTCTCAGGGATTCCTCCAAAGAAGGATTTGGATTTCAGAATCAATTTAGCATCGGAAACACATCTGATATCTCTTCCCTCATATTATATGGCCCCCACTGAGTTGAGGGAATTAAAAATACAACTGGATGATTCATAATCCCAAAGATTAATTTTCCTGAGTGTCTCACCTTGGTCCACCATAGTATTTTTTGTAAATAAGTACTATGGATCTCTCTAATTAGGTATCAATTACTTAAAGTTGAATAAGGTAACTATTAATAAAAAACACCTTGAACCCCATATTGAATAAATTTTTGATCAATTAAAGGGGGAAAGTTGGTTCTCTAAGATCGATTTACGCTCTAGGTATCACCAGGTTATATTCAGATACATAGATGTTCCCAATATATCCTTCTAAAGCAGGTGTGTCCACTTCAAGTATCTTTTCATGACATTCAGGTTGAAAAATTTTCCAATGGTCTTCATGGATATTATAAAAAAGGTCTTCCATCAGTACCTTACATGCTTTTTTGAGGTATTTTTGGATGACATCCTGGTATACTCTATGACTAAGGAAGAGAATGAGAAGAATTATAGGATCATTTTGGGCACTCTTTGATATCATCATCTCTATGCTAAGATCCCTAAGTGTACCTTCAAGATTAGGGAGGTAAATTTTTTGGTACATGTGATTTTGGAACAGGGGTTTCGGTGGAACCTGAGAAGATTTAAGAAGTGATTTCATGGGATAAACCAAGGAATGTTTTCAATATAAGGTTATTTTTGGGTCTTTTGGGGTATTATAGGCAGGTTTTTAGATATTTTTCTTGTCTTGATTCTCCCATGACTGTACTCACCCAGAAAGGGGTAAGGTTTGAGTGGATCCCATAATTTCAAGAATCCTTTGAATAGTTTAAGAGAAGGTTGAACAGATCCACTATTTTGATCCTTCCATAATACAAAAAGGTATATGTGGTCTATTATGATGCCTCGAGTATGGGTCTTGGGTGTTTGTTGATGCAGGATGAGAATGTGGTGGTATATGGTTCTCACCAACTCCGAACACTCTAAAATAATTACCCAAACCATGAACTAGAATTATTAACAGTTATGCACACTTTAAATATGTTGTGTCATTACCTCTTTAGGGATAAGTTTTTAGTATACTCAGATTATCATAGTTTGGCCTGCATTTTCTCTTAAAAGGATCTAATTCGAGGCAACATCATTGGGTTTAGTACCTTTAGGGGTTCAATTTTGATATTTTGTATACCTTGGGAAAAGTTAATGTGGTAGTAGATGCCTTGAGTAGAAAAGTGTCAGTGAAATATCAAAAGGAGTCCAATGATGAGTAGACTTTGATGCGTCTTTTTTCCCTAATGAAATTAGAAGCCAAAGATCACAGTGGAGGTATGTTCATATCTTGTGTTCAACTGACCTTGTCCCTTTCTGATCTAATTTAGAAAGACTAGTTGAGTGATGAGTTTTTCTAGAATTTATATAGTTTCTAAATAGTGGGGAGATTCCCAATGAGTTTTTGTTTACTTCAGAGGGAGTTATTTTTGTCAAGAGTCTTCTTATAGATCCAATGTATTTGTGGAAGTTAGTGATGCAGGATAAACACCAGTCTCAGTGGGTTGTTCATATCGAGACCACCAAGATGTTTTATGATGTGATTCATTGGTTTTTGTGGCCATGTACGAGGAAAGATATAGCAGACTTTGTATATCACTGTTATACTTGTCTTCAGGTTAAAGTCAAGCACCAGAGGTCCTTCGGTTTATTGCAGACCCTATATATTCCTACTTAGAAGTGGGGCAAGGTTTCCATGGACTTCATTATTGTATTACCTCATACACCCCAAGGAAGGAATGTAATTTTGGTAGTGATTGATTGTCTGACCAAATTAGTTCATTTTATCTTGATTAAGGACTGAACCAAGGTGGATGAGTTGGGTTAGCTATATGTTCAATAGATCATGAGACTTCATGGTCAACCATTAGTGATCATTTCAGAAAGGGACCCCCATTTTACCTCTTGGTTTTGGGAAGTCCTTCATAAAGAAATGGGATCCCAAATCAAGTTGAGCATGACATAACACCCTCAAATGGATGGCCAAATGGAGTGACTGAATCAGATCTTTGAATACATGCTCTGGGCATATCTGTTGGATTTATAAGGATCAATGGATATCCATTTGGGATTGGTGGAGTTTTCATATAATAACAGTTACCAATACTCAATAATAATGGTTCCCTTTGATTCAATTTATGTTCATCCATGTTGGTCACCTTTATAATGGTAATAGGTTGGTGATACCTTAATGTTGGGGCCAATACTTGTGCAAGATAAGTCTGATAAAGTATGTTTGATCATCCAAAAGTTGTTGACCATAAGGACCTTCCATAATTCTTACACTGATCTGAAGTGCCAAGCCTTAGAATTATCAGTTGGTGATAAGGTGTTTCTCAATGTGGCCCCTCACTTGGGTTATTGATGTCTTGGTAAATAGGGGAAGCTAACATCAAGGTATGTCAAACATTTTGAGATCAATAATAAAATCGGTAATGTCATGAACAGTCCCCCAGGGTCTGTGTCGTGACTACCCCAAGCCCGCCTTCCATAGTCCAGGGGCTGGTGACTAGCACTGGAAAGGACAAACCAAAAAAATTAAGGCATTTACTTTAAACCTATACACACATAGACAAGGAAAACTTCATACAAGTAAAACAAAATGGAAAATTTAAAGTATAACCACGACTAAAAACCACCATTGAGAGTAAAAGTAAGTACTAAAAGTAAAAGGGCTAGTATACAAGACCAACTGGAAAGAAAGTACAGAAAAAAGAGAAAAATGTACTCTGGAGGTCATCCACCAAGGATCCTACCTAAAGGGTAGGTACAACTCATCATATGTCATCATTGCCGCTCACCCCATCTGTCAATCACCTTTGAGCACCATCTAGCCTTGGCTCCCCGAGTCTCAGTCAAGTTGTCTGTCGTCTGCACAAGACATGAAAAGGTGCGGGAAAATCCCGTGTAGGGGTGAGTATAAAAATACTCAGTAGGGACCCCGAGACCCCTAAAGGTATCTCATAATTCCACAAATAAAAACCACAAAGAATTATCTCAATCACAAAGCAAAAAGTAAAAGAAAACTCACACAAATTATATAACTTAAAGAACAGGAATAAAGATGATTAGTCATAAAGATAGATCATATTATTATGTTGAGAGGTTTTTGATGCTAGACCACACAAGGTCTCCAGGTAATGACCTACATAGGATCTCTAGGTGATGACCCACAGAGGATCGCTAGGTGCTAACCCAAAGAGGATCGCTATGTCCTGACCCACAAAGGATCACTAAGTGCTGACCCACGGAGGATCGCTAAGTGATGAACCATGAAGGATATCTAAGTGCTGACCCATAGAGGGTCACTAGGTGCTGACCCATTGAGGATCTCTAACTGCTAACCCAAAGAGGCTCACTACGTGCTGACCCATAGAGGATCTCTAACTACTGACCAACAGAGGATCGCTAGGTGCTTCATCATGTCACAACCAGCCACTAGATTCCCTCACTTAGCATGCTTGATTCTAGGAGGATATTCTCCTAAATCCATTGTTTTTACCTCAACCACCACAAATTCCCATGAATAAATTTCCCAAAGAACCTCCATGACATAAGGTTTTCAATGCAATAGATGGTGCATCAATCGGACGTCTGGTCTGTAAGTTATAAGCATTTTAGTACCAAGGGCCCAGTTGGATTCGAGCTCGATCCAACCCTCCCATACTTCAAAATTTTCCAAAACCCAAGTGGATTGTCTCAAAAGGACCACCTCATTTTAAGGTTCCGCACACCACTGACAACACGTCAAACGGACGCCCGATATACAAGATTCGCCCGTTTTAGTGAAACGGGGACAGTCGGGTCCAGGTCTGGTAGGGGTCCGGCCTGAAAGCTGGCAAGTTCAGCCCAACTTAGGAGTCTAGCCCAGCTGGAGGGTCTGGCCCTACTGGAAGGTCTGTATCAGCTCGCGGGTCCGACCCATCTAGTGGGTCTGGCCCGGCTCGCGGGTCTGGCCCGGCTCGCAGTCTGGTTGTTGGCGCACTGACCGGACGCGGAGTGTCCGGTGTGGCCATTTGGTAGCGACAGTGGGCACTGCCCCCTTATCTGAAATGGCCAACTCAAACAACCATTTTTTCCAGCTGAGCAGGACACTCCTCTCTCTTTGCGTGATGCATTATCATCACGCCCTTTCACCGTCGTGGCCCGAATGGTTGTGGCTCCTTCTGCCACAGCACCTGCAGGCGCTGCTCCTCCACGATGCTAGATCAGCCGGCCGCTGCCATCGGTTGTCGGTACCACCACTCTGGTGGTGCTATGTTGACGGTTTCCTCCGTGGGCCACCAGAGATGCTCTGTTGGTCCATTTTTCTTCCTGTCTGCATCTACGGTCCTCCCGGGTTGCCACCTTCACTACAAAGACCTCGAAAACACCCTGCCACCATGTTTCCTGGTAGCGCACAAGAAACGCTCATAAACCAAAAATAGAGGGGGGTCTATACCTTTTTAGGATTATACCTCACCCTCCAAATTAGTTTTCTAACATGGGGTGATATCAATAATCAAAAAGGAAGAACAATCCCTAATTTAAGACCCCACAATAACCACCCGCATGAACAGAAGAGATGTGGATCAACCCGTTAGTTGGTTGGTCAGCGTTCATTGTATTTTACAAGAACAGAAAGAGATGGAACATCAAAGAACATAAACCCCATACCTAGAAATGGTGTTGCAGTCGAAGGAGAAGATTCATGTTTGTAGATGTTCCGCATTCGTTGGCCCTCACCATCGCCCGCCGATGTCCGGTCCGAATCCTCCAACGGTTGTCTATCAAAACTTTGTTCTTCATTGGAGGAAGTCGTTGTTGTAGTTTCATCAGAGTTTCCTCTCGTAGGTTCCCAAATACCATGCCAAAGGTTTGTTTAAATAATAGAAAAGGAATCACCCATGTTGCATTCATTAATGTGGTTCATTAATGAACAACAATTTAATGATCAATTAATCCTATGAGTGTCGCAGTTATGCAACCAAAGAGTCATGCGATTAAATGTCTCTTATTAAATGCCTGACATTACACTGCAGTCCCGCCAACTACCACTCAATGGTTGGATAAAGAATAAAATAACTCATTTATTTATTTTATTATTTTTTGGTAAAGTCCAAAAATTTACTTTTTTGTACGACCCTTGCTAGTCGAAGTTAAGATTCAACTAAGTGAATCCAAGTGCTGTGAATTCAATGGTGACCTCGTATTTTCAATCTGAGCACCGGTTCAAAAGATAGAAATCCCCACTCGCACATTTACTAATCATACCTTAAAAAAAGCTCAAAAATTATTAAAAGTCACCCTCGAACCGTGTCGACCGAGGTTATGCTCCACCTAACGGAAACACGCCCTCACTAGCTCAACGCTACTATCGGATTTCCAATCCGAGTTACCATTTATAAGTTGAAGGATTAACAATAAAATAATTTTTACTTAATTATATTATTTACTGCCAAAAACTAACTTCCATTGTTGGCCCATGTCGGCCAATGTTAGGATCTGCCTAAGAAAAGCATACCCTCATGGGTTCAGCAGTGGTCTTGGAATTCTAATCTGAGTATCCATTTGTGAGTTATAAGAATTTGAAAAATAAAATAATTTTATTTAATTGTTTTATTTATGGTTATTCTATTTTTGGGTTTCCTCACAGGAGGCATGTGCTGACTAAACTTAAGTTGCACCTAGGGTAAACTTACCATCTTGAACATAATGGTGCCCTCATATTTCTGATCTGGGCACTCATTTAAGAGTTATTACACTTTTTCATAAAAACCCCTTAACATTTTTTGACTGATCATTCAGGGTACTCCAGACCTAGGAATCACGTGTCGTCAACTTTTACAGTCTTAAAATAATTCCATATAAAAAAATTATATGGAAATTCTGGGACATTACATTCTCCCCTCTTTAGGGATTTATGTCTCTGAAATCCAAAAAAAAAGGAAAAATAAACAAGTGGGGGTATTGAACTTGAATATGAGAATGTCGCTCCCTTGTGCTCTCCTGAATATTTCCATGTTATCGCCAAACGCACACCAGAGGAATAGATTTTCCATGAGGAACCCACTCTTATAGATCCTCTATCTCCACCGGGAACTCCGCAAGCGTCACCCCATTACCAATGTCCATCTCGCCATAGTCGATGATGTGTGATAGATAATGCATGTACCTCCTAAGCTGTGACATAAGGAAAACATTAGGCACCCGGTGCATCTGTGGGGAAAAGTTAGGTGGTACGCCACCTCTCGAACTCTGTTGAGAATCTGAAAAGTTTTGATGATCCTCAAAGATACCTTTTTTCCCCGACCAAATCTATATAATACTCATCAGGGTGATACCCAAAGGAAAACATGATCAACCTCCTCAAACTCCAAGGGTCTCTATCTCCTTTCAGCATAAGACTTCTGCCTGCTTTGTGTAGACCTCATCTGCTCCTGGATGATCTGCACCTTCTCGGCGGTAGCCCGTACCAACTCTGGACCCATGAGTACTGACTCCCCTAGGTCTTTCTAGCATAGGGGTAATCTGTAAAGTTGACCATACAAGGCCTCAAATGGTACCATTCCAATGGTGGAGTGATAGCTATTTCTGTATTCAAATTCCACTAGTGGTAGGTGGTCCTCCCAACTGTGGCCAAAATCAAGGACACAAGTATGAAGAATTTCCTCAAGGTCTGTATGGTCCGCTCCATCTGACCATCTTTCTAGGTTAAACGTTGTGTTCAAACATGCTGGAACCTAATGCTCAACTTTCATTCGCTGACAAGTGAGGCATCGTGAAACAAACTCTATCACTTCTTCCTTCATCCCAGAAAACCATTACTGACGTCAGAGGTCCTGGTAAATCTTCATCACACCAGGATGCACCACCAAAGGGGATGTATGGGATTCCCTCAACACATCCTCTCGTAACGTCCCTGGAACCGTGGTACATCCTCTTAAAATGATTACATGATCCCCACCTATCAAAAATCCATCAGGAGAATGTATGGAGGATATATAAGAATGTCGAGCCTCGCAGTAAACATCCATAAGCTACACCTCCCAAACTTGCTGTAAGAGTGGGGGAGTGACAGTCATATATTGGAGGTAATCTGATCCATCACTATCCAAAAAGTATATTTGTATCGTGGTTCACTGCTCTTTCACCTCACTCAACAGCTATAAACCAGAGCTTCTGTTGAGTGAGTCTACCACTACGTTCCCCTTTCTGGGAGTATAGACTATCTCAAAGTTATAGTCCTCGAGGAACTCCATTCATCATTGTTGTCTCAACTCCTTTAAGTCCTACAGGAACCATTCCATCCACGAGAAAGGCTACCCCTTCTGAGTGATTAATGTGGCCATCGACCCTTTAGTAGTGGGTACTCATTCTCCACAGCCACTTGGTTAAAGTGCTAGTAATCCCCACATAAACTTGAACACTGGGTCTTACTAATCCCTTCCTTTACAAGTACCCCAAATATACTATCAGCTCCTAGAGATCCATGGGAACCATCCGATATGCAGTTGTAGATATCTATGTCATCTCTAGGTACAAGCCAAAGAAGAAGTATCTCTCCCTACAGGGAGGTAATTTTGGAAACATCTTTTGAAAGGATTTTCCCTCACTCTTCTACTATTGTTTGGAACTAAAAACTAAAAACACTTACTTCCATGAGGGTAAGGTTGGATGAATCAAGATTGATCATCTGTACCCTTTTATGCATGAGTTTATCCCATGCTGCCTGGGTTTACTTTTTCTCCGACCAAGGAAAACCCCATTCCAACACTATAGATATACCACATCCCTTTGCCTAAAACAATCAATTTGAGCATGAATTGTGGATGACCAGTCCATACCCAAAATAACATCATAATGCCCTGAAACTTCCACCAAGAGGTTCCAATCAAAACTCTCACCTCAAGGGTCAAATCACACTATCGACATAAGTGTGATTATCGAGTCTCCTCCCATAGGTATCTCTAGACATAAGGGTCAAGTTAACGATTTAACCAGAAACTCTCGGTCTTGAACAATATTTGTGACAAAAAGGAATGATTGGTACCTATGTCTATTAATATATCATCTAATAGTATCCATAGACCATACCTTGAATCATTATTGGATCTATTGGTTCATACTCCTTGACTGCATGCTTCTTCCCCTATCCTCGAGCTCTCTAAGCCTGTTGAGGACCACATTGGGGTGGTGTTTGTAATATGTCAAAATGTATACCACCTCCTACTTATCTTATAGATTCTCTTCCATGTATGATGCCCTAAAAATTCATTCTTCCCTATCACTTCCTCTTCTCGAAACATTTACACATCCAAGTCTTTGGGACTAACATCAGTTTCCTACTTTCCCACTACTGACATTCACTGGTTGTATCTGCTCAGCCAAATAATTTTCAACCAAAAAGGTTATCCCCATCGCCCTAACAAAAGTAGGAATGCACATAGGAATAGTGTTGGATCATATGTCCCTAAACACATATCGCTCGGAGGTCCAATCCCTAAATCACTGGTCTTATTGTATTCGTCGAGTACCTAGAATGTTTGGTACGCCTCGATGAATACTCAGCTACCGACATGTCATCCTTTTGAAGCTATAGAAGCTCTTAGGAACACATGCCCCTTAGATTTTTATGGAAAGAGACCCCTTCTCTAAGGAAGGTTCTAAAGATCTATCTATGGAAAAGTCACCTAATCGTAAGATCAAGGTAATCTAAACCATGTCATTGCCCTGATGAGCCACGTGGAAAGCTCACTACCAAGTCCTCCATCTGATCGTATGGTGCCCCGGCTAGATGGAAACCCGATCACCACCTCAAGACAGTTCTTAAATACCTGTGAGTCAGATTGCCTCAGAACCTGAGGGGTATTTGTCACTAAAACTCATCTAAGGCACTGATCCTACATGTGTCCTCTACTGGTAGTTCTGGTAGCAACTGTTGTCCAACGGGTAGTGGTATCGCTAGGACACTGTCTGAAGGTACCATCTCAGGAAACAGTCCTTGTACTGAAGCCTCATCACTATATAGACCATCCTCATGGTCATGCATTGGAATCCTAGCTAGTTGTCTGTGTGGAGGCAACTTGAAATATAATCAAGATGAACCACGGTCAAAAGGTCATACATTGTGAGCTGACTCAAAAGAGATCAATAGAAAAACATTTTCAAAACACATGCAACTGCTGTTTTCGTATACCGATCTCAAAAACATAACTCAGGATCCTGGTGTATGGATACATTGGCCGCTGCACCAACACTAGACTCCCTGGACTGAAATCCAAACTCAAGACACTTAACACTGTTTCCCACATTGAAAATAAAGACTCTTAGTTATTCTAGTAGAACCGACCACCCAATGATACTACTTTGTCATGACCCATCCCCTAGGGCTCATTTTGTGACTACCCCAAGCCCGCCTTCCATAGGCCAGGGGCTGGTGACTAGCACCAGAAAGGTGAAACCCAAAAAAGGAAGGCATTGCCTTTAAACATGTACACACACAGACATGGCACACTTCATACAAGTAAAACACAATAGAAAATGTAAAGTATAACCACTACTAAAAACCACCACTAAGAGAAAAAGTAAGTACTGAAAGTAAAGGGGCTAGTATATAATCCCAACTAAAAATAAAGTATAGCAAAAATGGGAAAACGTGTTCTCGAGGTCGTCCATCAAGAATCTCACCTGAAGGGTAGGTATAGCTCATCGTCTATCGTCACTATCACTCACCATGTCTGTCAATCACCTCAGAGAACTGTCTAGCCCCGACTCCCTGAGTCTCAGTCAAGCTGTCTGTCATCTGCACAAGACATAGCAAGGTGCAAGCGAAGCCCATGCAGGGGTGATTATAACAATACTCAGTTGGTACCCCAAGACCCCTGAAGGTATCTCAAAATTCCACAAAGAAAAACCACAAATCATGATCTCAATCACAAAGCACAAATTAAAAGACAGCTCACACTAGGTATTAACTTAAAGAACAAGAATATAGATGGTTAGTCCTAAATCTAGATCATCTTATTCTGTCGATAGGATTTTGCTTCTAGACCGCACAAGGTCTCTACGTGCTCACCAATAGAGGATCTCTAGGTGCTGACCGACAGAGGATCACTAGGTGCTGGCCCACGGAGGATCACTACATGCTAACACACAAAGAATCGCTACGTGATGACCCACAGAGGATCGCTAAGTTCTCACCCATGGAGGATCGCTATGTGCTAACCCTGAGAGGGTCTCTAGGTGCTAACCCACCTAGGATCTCTGGGTATTTCATCACGTCACAGCTAGCCACTGAATTCCCTCACTTAGCACACTTGATTCTGGAAGGATCTTCTCTTCAAGCCATCGGTCATACCTTGACTACCACTAATTCCCACAAATAAGTAACTTGAAGAACCACCATGACATAATGGTTCCAATGAAAAAGATAGTGCATCAATCTGACGCTTGGTCTATAAGTTATAGGGATTTTAGTACCGAGGGCCAGGTTGGATTTGAGCTTGATCCAACCCATTCATACTCCAACATTCTCCAAAACCCAAGTGGAGTATCTCAAAAGTATCACCTCACTGCAAGGGTCCTCGCGCTACTGATGACACATCAAATGGACGCCTGGTATGCGAGATTCATCCATTTTAGTGAAATAGGGCCGATCGGGTTCGGGTCCGATAGGGGTTCGGCCCGGCCAGCCCGTTGGGCTTGTGGGTGCAGCCCAGTTGGCAGACTTGACCTGGCTGGCGGGTCCAGCCCAGCTGGTGGGTCTGGCCCGGCTTGCAGATCTGGCCCACTTAGAAGAACTTGGCCCACATACGGTCCAGTTGCTGGTGCATCGACCGGACGTAGATCATCTTGTGTGGCCAGCTGGAGGCACTAGTGGGTGTCGCACCCTTTTTCGAAACAGATGGCTTAGTCGGCTGCTTTTTTCAGCCAAGTGGCCCGAGTGGGCTGCTCTTCCCTCTCCACGCAGCGTGTCGACATCACTCCCTTCCATTTTCGTGGACCAACTGGTCGCGGCTCCTTCCGCCACAGTGTATGCGGGTGCCACTCCTCCACACGGCTGGCTCATCTGGACACCACCATCGGTTTCCTCCGTGGGCCACCATATATGATCTGGTGATCTGCCTTTCTTCCTTTCTATGTCTACGGGCCTCCCTGGTTCCCGCCTTCACTGTGAAGCCCTCAGAAATTCCCTTTCCCCATGATTCCTGCTCACGCACAAGAAACGATCATTAACCAAGAAAGGTGGGGGGTCCAGACCTTTTTTTGATTGTCCCTCACCCTTCGCGTTAGTGTTCTAACATGGGGTGATATCAATAATAAAAAAGAAATAATAATCCCTAATTTAAGACCCCGCAACAACAACCCGCATGAATATACGAGACCCAGATCAACCCGTTAGTCAGTTGGTCTGTGTTCATTGTATTTTCCAAGAATGTAAAGAGAGGGAACATCAAAGCACGTAAACCCCCTACCTGGAAATGGTGTTTTGGTTAAAGGAGAAGATTCACGTTCGTAGACGCCCCACGTTCGTTGGCGCTCTCTGTCACCCGTTGATGTCTGGTTCAAATCCTATAATGTTCATTGATCAAAACTCCGTTCTTTGTTGGAGGAAGTCATCATTGGAATTTCATATAATTATTTTATATGGTTCATTAATGAACCGCAATTTAATGATCCATTAATCCTATGAGCATTGTGGTTACACAACCAAAGGGTCATGTGATTAAATGTCTCTTATTCAATGGTCGGTGTTACACTACAGTCCCGCCAACTTCCTCTCAATGGTTGGAGAAAGAATAAAATAACTCATTTAGTTATTTTATTATTTTTTATGTAAAGTCCAAAAATTAATTTTTTTTCAACCCTTTCCGGTTGATGTTAAGCTTCACCTAAGCGAATCCTGGTGCTGCAAATTCAATAGTGCCTCTGGATTTTCAATCTAAGCACCAGTTCAAAAGATAGGAATCTTCACTCGCACGTTTACTGAACATACCTTAAAACAGTTCAAAATTTATTAACAGTCACCCTCGACCCACGCCGGTCGAGGTTAGACTCCACCTAAGGGAAACACGCCCTCACGAGCTCAATGGTACTCTTAGATTTCCAATCTGAGTTACCATTTAGAAGTTAAAGGATTTAACAATAAAATAATTGTTACTTAATTATTTTATTTATGGATAAAAATTAACTTCCACTATTGGTCCGCACCGGCCAATGTTAGGATCTACCTAAGGAAATCATACCCTCATGAGTTCAACGGTGGTCCCAAATTTCTAATTCGAGTCTGAATTTGTGAGTTATAAGCATTTGAAAAATAAAAATAATTTTATTTAATTATTTTATTTATGGTTATTCCATTTTTGGGTTTCCTCACTAGAGGTCTGCGCCGACTAAACTTAAGTCGTGCCTAGGGTAAACCTTCCATCCTGAACGTAATGGTTCCCTTGGATTTCTGATCCGGGAACCCATTTAAGAGTTATTCCACTTTTTCAGGAAAACCACTCACGCATGATATTTAAAGCTTAACATTTTTCAATGGATCATTCCATGCAATCCAAGCCTCAGAATCACGTACCATCAACTTTTACAGTCTCAAAATAATTCCATATAAAATAATTATACGAAAATTATGAGACATTATAGGTAAGGTGGAATACTGATTAGATTTTTCATCTCAATTAATGTTGATTCATGATGTGTTTCATGTCTCACAATTAAATAAGTATAATTCAAACCCATCTCATGTGCTAAATTGGGAGGAGTTGGAGATAGAACCCGATTTTTCTGTATTTGATAGACTAGTGAAAATTTTGGATTCCCAAGAAAATGTGATTCAAGTAAAGTTCATACCATTGGTTTAGGTTCTTTGGAATCATGGGAATGATGAGCATGAGACATGGGAGCAAAGATATTGGTTTGAAGAGTAGTACCCATTTTTTTCTCTGATCATATATGAATTTGACTTTTTGAGGGCAGAAAGTTTTCATGGAGGAGATAATTTTTACATCTATGGTTTTATTTTGAGGTATTCCTCCTTTTATTTTTGGTATAATATTTAACTCTTGAATTTCCTATGTGTCTTTTCTGAGAAATTTAGGTTGTTTTATCGACAACAGGTGGCGCACAGTTGGCACATGATTAGTATAAATTATGTGCTAGCCTATTGGAAACCTTGTGCCCTAGACAAATGCGACTACCTAGGCCGCATAACCCACCGCATGGGCATGCAGGATAAACATGCACCTAGGTTAGTGGACTTGTCTGAGGCATAGAGTCAACTGCATGGGCATGTTCCCTCCCCTAAGAAACTGTGCAGCCTCTTTTCCCTTTTGATGCAGGTTCCACATGGTTGGTGTATGGTTTGGAAAACCATGCCTCTAAACCGTACAACATTCCCATAACTTTAAAAATGTTGAACTTCATATTTTTCTATATTCAATTTTAAAGACCCTAACTTTCCCCATTTATGATTTCCATCCCTAGGTGTGTCTCCCCCTCCTTATTGGCTCCCTTAGACCTTAATTTCATGGGGGTTTTAGCCTTGTATATTCAATAACTCTTCAGGTAAGCCTCTCCTCTTCTTATTTCTTTCTTCTTCTTGGTCTCTTTCTACTTCTCTATTGTGTTCTCTCTTATCCAGTGGATTGGTTTCCCTAAAGTGGGATGAACCTTGTTCCCGTGGGTTGGATCTTGATGGATATGATTTGCCTTTTCCTTTTTAGGGTCTCTTCTTTGTGCATTTACAATTTCCACCCTGTTTCCAGAAGTTCCCAAAAATAAATGTAGGTTTTTACATGATTTAGCTTTTTCATATGATTTTGGTGTGATTTTTTTCTTTCTAATTGATTTCTATAGATTGTGTGTGCAGTGAAAATCATATTTTCAAAAGGATTTGGTGTGGGGGGGGGGGGGTTGAAAGGGGTTTTTTCTATGTAAAATGGTAGTTTTTCATGTGTGTTTCCATTATTGGGTGTGTGTTCATGTAAGTAGTGGTTAATGTGACATGGGGAAATTTTGCACAAGGGACTCCTAGGTATCTAGGTGGGAGGACTAGGTATAGTACGCTAGGTGATCTGGCAAGGCCAAGGCCTGGTTCCTATAGTAAGATTGATGATACAACACTAACAAAGCATATGATGATTGGAGACCACTAGACCTTGGGATGTGATTCCCCTCTAGTGTCTTATGCATGAGAATGTTGTGGGTTTTGGTTGTGCTTAACACTGATGTATGGGAATTATAGGACCCCACTAACCCTAGTGCCTTAAGGATTACCTGTGGTGCTCATGTGATGTTATGCTTACTGTTTGGATTGTTGTTGTGCTTACTTTACCTTTTAATTTCAAACCATGTTTCATTTAAAATGACTTATTTCTTTTTCATAAAAACTAGAAGGTAGATTTGTATTATGATTTTATAGCATGGCATCTCTTTTGGTGGTTTCCTATTGGGAATTGGCTCACACCATACATACACCCTTAGGTATATGTAGACCTTGTTATGTTTGACCATAGTAAAGGAAATTTTCTTTGTAGTGGTGATGGTGGATCTGGTTGCTAGTGGATTCTCTCTTGTGGGTGTTGATAGTGGTGGAATGGGGGTTGTGACACTATTGTTTCATGGAGGTTTAGTTGTGTAGTTGTTTTCCCTCCCCATTTTGGAATTTTGATTTTTGGTTGTGTAAATCGTTTAACTTGTGATAGTTGTATTTCTCTTGGTTATGATAATTGATTATGATGTGATATGTTATTCTTTTGATTGCTTTATGGTTGATTCTTATGGAAGAAATCATTCCCAAATGTGTTTTTGATGCTCAGGCACTAGTTTTCAGCCTTTGAGGATCAGAAACGCCCGCTGGGCCATACCACGGGCTGAGTCGGGTGTCGGGTTGGATGGCAGCCTAAACCGATTCATGGCATATAGTCGCTAAATATTATACCACTAATAAATATATCTCTTTATCACTGCTATAAATGTGATGATAAAGACCTATATAATTAATATAATTAAAAAAATTAAATTTATATAATTAAAATATTTATTAATATAATTATAAATATATTTAAAGAATTGTAAATATGTATTTATAAATATGATTATAAATAAATACAAACATATATAATTATTAATGAATAATTATTCATATAATTATAAATATATTAAATAAATTGTAAATAAGTATTCATAAATATAATTATAGATATAAATTTATAATTATAATTATAAATACATATATATATATATATATATATATATATTTAAAAATATTTTTATATAATTATAAATATATTTATATAATTATATATATTTATATATTTATATATTTATGTATATAAAATAAATATATTTATTATTTAATTATATTTAATATAATTTTATATTTATTTAAATGTATAATTATTTATTTATAATTATATAAATCATTTTTAAAATTATTTATGTATTTATTTATAATTATAATTTTATAATTTTATAAATATAGTAAATATAGATTTATAAATATATTTATTAATAAATATTTATTTATAAATATATTTATTTATAAATATTTATTTATAAATATATTTATTTATAAATATATTTATTTATAAATATTTATTTATAAATATATTTATTTATAAATATTTATTTATAAATATATTATTAAAAATTTATTTCTAACATTTTTAATAAATATTTAATCTTAAATGCATGAATTTTTAAAATGAGTGAAATTGAATAATTAAAAATAAAAATTCTTTAAAAATTTTTAAAAATGGATAAGTTTTATTAATTATACAAATTATTAAAAAAATATGGATATATATTGAAATTAATATGAATACATACTTAAAATATTAAAACATAGAAAATAAATATCTATCGATTAATATTAGAAAATAATTAAATTCCAAAAAAAAAATAAATATTATTAAATATTAAAAATGAATAAATAATATTAACTAAAATAATATTAAAAATGAAAAAAAAATAAAAAATATTGATTGAAAACATAATATATTAAATATATTATGTTACTAAACGAATGGATATTAAAATTTGAATAAATTACATAAATATTATGTGTGTGTGTTTCTATATAATATTACATTAATTACATAAATGTGTGTGTGGAATTAATTTGTGTGTATATATATATATAAACCAAGTTTGATATATGTTAAATTGAACAATGGAGTTATATAATATGCAACATCTATTAATGAAATAAAAAATTAGAAGAATGGATAAATTTAAAAAAGGAATATGTGTTATTAATTATATAAATTATTAAAAAAATAAAATAAAAATTTATAAATACATATGTTAAAATGAAAATGAATGCAAATTAATTGTATAAATTATAGACATATTAAAAACATTAAACATTAATGAATAAACATTTATAAATAAGTATTAAAAATGATAAAATTACAAAAATATTAAACAATGAAAAACTGAAAATGAATTTTCAAAAATATCAATATACAATTAATATTATTAATGAATAAATAATATTAAAAATGAATAAATTTAAAAAAATATATTAAAAAATAATAAATAGTCTATATTGAATAAAAATATAAAAAATTAATAAAATTTATTGACTATAAACATAATATAAGTTAAATATATTATGTTAATAAATATAATTCTAAAATGAATATAAAAAATTGAATAAATTATAGAAATATTATGTGTTTGTGTGTTCTATATAAAAATTCATTAATTAGGTACATGTATGTGTGAAATTAATATAACACACATTTGATCTATGTTTGAATTGAAAAAATAAATTACATTTAATTAAACATCAATTACTCAATACAATTAGTCAATATTTTTAATTAATATTGATTTTCAATTATAAACCATTTTTCACTAAATATATGACTCATTTAATGTAAAGATACATATTTTGTATTATATAAATCATAGTTGAGCAAATATATATATATTGATATATATATATATATATGTGAATAAATTTATAAATTAAAAATATGAAATATATTAATGAATAATTATGTATAAAAAACATTACAAATGAACAAATTACAAAAATATTAAACTAATAAATATTTAAAATCTTTAAATTATAAAAATAATAAACAAACACTTAAAATTATTAGTGAATAAATAATATTAAATGAATGAATATTAAAAATGAGTAAAATTTAAATAAAATATGAATAGATTGAAAAAATATTTTAAAAATGAATAAGGGATTAATATATTTTTAATTATTACATTTTATTCATTTTCTATATTTATATTTAATATATACTGTTTTTTATTATTTATAATTAATATATATATATAAAAATCACTTTTATTAATAATTTTTTCATTAATAAATTTTTAATATTTCTATAATTTATTCATTTTTAATTTTTATTTGTTTACTTATTATATTTTATTCATTTGATATATTTATATTTAATAAATAATATGTATTACTATTTATAATGTATATATATTTATATTAAATTTATTCATTTTTATTAATAATTTTTTCATTAATAATTTTTTCCTATTTTTGTAATTTATTCATTGATAATTTTTATTTGCTTAATTATTTCAATTTTTTAATATTTTTACTATTTATATTTTTTATTTGTTTTCTTATTGGCGTATATAAAAAAATGGGACAACATAGGGGTTGGGCCTGATGAGAAGGTGGGTTGTGTATAGGCCCATAGGAGCATGCATGTTTTTGGGCCGAGATAGCCGGCTGGGTAGTTGGGAAATCCTTTAGAGGGGACGGCCCGTGTGTCCTATGTTTTTGAAAGTGTATGCTGGTGTTAATCTTCTATAGACATGAAACATTGTGGTGTAGGAATGCCTGAGCTTATAATGTGCCACCCAGATAAACAAAAAATCCTATGTGAAATGGTTTCACACAGGACGCCCTTTATGAGTGCTAAAAAAAGTGCTGATAAAGGGTGATCTTTATCACCGCTTAAAAAAAGAAGTGATAAAGGGTGGCCTTTATCGGCACTTTTATCTAGCACTCATAAAGTATAATGCTATTTATTATAGGGTTGTAGTAGTGAATTCATAGCCAAGTTTGTAAGAAAAATGTGATAGAGGGTTGCATGAAGATGAAAATAGTAATTAAAATTCCCATGGAGGAGGTGCTTATGGCTTAGAGGGGACATCTAAACTCAAAAAGGGATTAGATTGGTTTTGGTACTCGTTATAGTGTGAGTATTATTACATAGATATGAAGCAGCAAAATATTCTCATCTTTGGAGGGGTTATATATGTTGATATTTATTCTAAATGGTGTGGAGGAGGTTACAAGGGTGTAGTGAAGGAATATTTATGTTGGGGTCCTCAAGACCCACTTGCATTTTTAAAATAAAACAAATATGAGGAGGAAGGAGTTACAGACTTATGGGATCCATTTTCAGATCTACAACCCATTAAATTCCCCTAATCTAATTCACTTTCACCTATGTTGGTCTTTACTATTATCCTAGTGTTTTTTTACACTTTGATTCAAATGATGAACATCTGTTATACATGGCCAAATCTATTTAGATTTCTTTATTAGAATCTTTTATTTTATGTCTCTTTCAGACTGCATCTACCTTCTACATTTGATCATCTATTTTATCATAGTATTATTTTTGATATCCCACTCATATTTTAGAGTCTATGTGGTGTTCTCTTGACTATTAGTGGATTTTTTTTGGACTAGGTCCTGTTGTTTTTCCCTTTTGGGTTTTCCATCTTAAAATTTTTTTGGAATCAATATTTAATTTTTTGCCAATATTTTCTTGGTTGTTCCTCATCTGCTTTAAATTTTCAAGCTTGTTTGAAGGGAAAGAAAATATTTTTTTTTTCATTACTCATTCTCCTGGTTGTTCATTTATGCATTCATCGATTTCCATATTTCCCATCATCTGGTCTCAAAGGAGTTATTTTTTTCTAATAAATTATGGAATCAAATTACAACCGAATATTTTTTTTGAATGGTACCAACTACCATATGTGGTGATTAAAAATAAAGGATCTTATTTTTTTAAGTGAATGCATCTACCGGTGTTTACTACTTATAAGAAAGAAAGAATGTATAGTGAAGAATGAGAGTTTGAGCATGATATAGTTTGTGGTTTCATTCATCAGTGGGTTGAAGACAAGGTATGAACCATATTGTCAACATATCTCACAAAAAAACTTTATGGGAGAATCTTGGGACTACTTATTCTTTAAAGATAGATAATAATAAATTTACTATACAAAATAGAGGATTTTGTGGCAGTTTATTAGAGTCAGTTCCTAAAATCGATTCTAATTAAAATTTACTAAATATTATTTTCAATATAGTGGTAATTTTATAAAATTTATTCTAATAGTTAGATTTAGTGGTAATTTTAATAAATTCTCCACTAAATCCTTAAAACCCTAATTAACCTCCCTCCCCCACCCTAACCCCAACCTTCCCCCACCCTGACCCTAACACCCATGACCCCAAATCCTCTACCCACCCACCCACCCCCCTCCAAGAACCCCTCCCTCCACATAAACTGCCAGCCGCTGACCCCCCCCCCCCCCTTCCTCCCCCAACGCCCACCCATGACCCCCCTCCCTCAACAATGACCATCGACCCCCGCTAGCCCCCAACTGACCCTCCCTCGATGTCGACCATGGTGACACCCCCTGATGGGTCTTCACTGGGGATGGTGACCCCTCATTCCTATTTTCCATAAACATTAAGATCTCAAGTTTTCCTATGAGTTTTAGTCTTTTTTCAATTTAACTCCTTGGTTTTGACCTAATGTGAGTGATTAATGATCTCGCGGAAGTTTTTGTGGTGTCTAGGGATTTTTCGAAGCCTTGATTCCTATTTTTTGGAAAAAAAAGTTGGGCCACATGGTTAGTATAAATCATGTGACCCAATCCACATGATTTGGTGAAACTATTTAAGGTGGTCCGGACCTCTTTTAAGAGGTTCACGGTTTGAGGAAACTATACAGAAAGGGGTGAACACTTGTGCAGGAGCACCTGCAGTTATTAGCAGAAGTTTTGGGAATGGTTTTCACATGGTTTGGAAAATTGTATGCATGAATCAAGCGAGGTTACCCTTGAGATAGTGGAGGGTGCACAATTTTTTCAACAGTGTGGTCAAACTATGCTACCCCGTTAAAAGAGGGGAAATTGCCTTTTTCCATTAAAATCTCTTATAACCTATATCTAATTTTCATTTATCCTCTAGTGGATTGACCTCAAGCATGGGAGATCCCTTTGAATCCAAATTGTAGTCTTGGATACTATTTCATGATCTGGACTCTAATAAATCATCATAAGTTATGTTGGATCCACACTGGTAAGTTCTACAATCCTCTTGTGTTGTTTTTCATTTTCCTTGGTATTGATTGTGCTATTTTGGTGCAAGCTAATATGCCTTATTTTAATGCTTTTTATATGTTCTTCTTTTTTCAATAGATCTAGACTAAATCATAGCTCAATACTGGATGAGTGCTCTACTACAAACCTACGATAGGTGGTCTATACCATTCCCTCAGGGTTTGGTATTTTATAAGCATATTTTTCATTGTGCAGCACGATATAATTTCTGACAGTGGACCTTAAATTAATTTAATAATTAAATTAAATTAATTGGGACCTCTTTGGTTTCCCCTTGAGTACCATTTTATCATTGGAGATTGTTTAGCCTCAACCTAGTGCACCCATGGGGTGTTCCCTTTTATCTTTCTTTATTGTACCACCTGTTGGGTGAATATGAGATCTCCAATTATAATAGGATCCTTAATGTGAATTAAATGAATTGTTAAATGTTTTTTGCACCTTGATTTTAACTATTAATTTTTAAATAGAAGTAATAAATTGATTAGGAGATGTATTTTGAATCCTTTCCATGATATTTCTTATGATTAAATTGTATAAATAGAAATTGTTAAATGAGTTGGAAGAACTCGTGGAATGCGAATTTTTATGAAATGATTATTAAAATGAGATGATGAATTGAAATGGTAGTGGATTCCTTGAATGATCTCCTTGAATCCTGATTTCATAGATGTCATAGACATATCTACCATGGATCTTGTTTATGGTAGTGGATTCTTGGACTTGTTTTCTCCTTGGTTCTTGATTCCATATGATACCTTGGACCTTAATACCCCTTGGATTTAGTTTTATTGAAATCACATTGAATATGTTATGTTGACATGCTCTAAGGACTCTAACCAGGACTTATTGAGTTTCCATCGAGATTCTCCTAGGACTCAACATGGATGCCTTGGTCTTCTATACCTTGTATTAAGACCTTAATGCCTGACACTTTTTATTACACATCACAACCATTAAATATGTTTACATTTGATTATATGCAATGACCATGATGGGAATCTTACTCAGGATTATATGGTGTGGTCATGGTAGTTGTTCACACTAGATTACATAGAAATTCCATTTTTAGATAATTTTATATGTTTACAAATAGCCTTGGTATGGGTATATGATATTAGTTGTTATACTGGATAGTTATCACACTTTCTTATTTGTTATTTACAACTACTCGGTTATATGATCTTTAGATTTGTTTTTAGGGGGGCTTGTTTAGATGCAGAGGATCACACTTTACTTTCAGTACTTTTATACCTATGATATATTTTACACTAATTTTTTTTATATCATACATACTGGATTTATTATAGACACCATTGGTGGTCGCTTGCTGAGTTTTATATCACACTGTGTTCGGGCCATCATTAGGTGCCCGGATAGACTTCATGGATGCGAGTAGGGACAAGGGAAAGCACCCACTGCACGATGCTTGATATGGTCACTACTTGGAAGCAGGGGTCAAAAGACTATGCTATTCTCATGATTCTAGCTAGGATATTTGATTTTTGGTGCTTTTGGTATTTTTATACATGCATTGTACTAGATGCTTGTATACCTATTTTTATACTTTGTAGAGACATGACATGACACATCATTTTGTATATGATATTTTCTTTGGAATTGTTTATTTATTACAATCTTCTAGATTTTTTCCTTCTGTCTAATTTGTAATATGCTTCTACTATTGATCTATATGATTTCTAAAATTGTGTTACACTCTGACATAAAGGTATAGTTTCCCCATAGACACACCCTAGGCCCTCACTACTAGTTGGAAACCTCTAGTATATGGGGAAGTGTTCTTGAGTCCATGTGACCCACCGGCTTGGGGCACCGTTTAGTGGAATCTAGGTCATAATGTTACAAAGTCGAATTAGAGAATTTTATTTTCTAGTTTTCTTGCTATTTTTAGATAATATAGAGGGTGTATGAAGGATTTGAATTTGGTAATGAGTTGTTTTTAAGAGTAGTTGACCCGTATTCAAGAAAACACCAAATTTCCTAGAACGAAATTGCTAATTTTCTGATTTTTTCTTATTATAGATGATTTGATTCCATTTTTGGTTGATGTACTTGAATTTTGATGTTATTATTTCTATTATTGAGTATTTTATTTCATCATGTCCTGATGAGATAAGGTATTTCCATATCTTGAATCATTTTAGACACTTGTTAGATTCACATGTCATGCATTATGTTGTGACATAAAGGATGTATTTAAAGACTGCATGACCTTGGGATATGTGCCTTTTCTGATATATTTTTTATCTCGGTATTGTTATTGTAGGTAATTTAGGAACGTAGTTGGTACTTAGAGTTTTTTTCATAACCTAAACATTTTTTCCTACTTGGACTACAAAAACACTCTAAGCAGTCAGCTATGGAATGTTGAGTCATGGATTATTGGTTGAATGGACTAGAAAGTGAAATGGTTTGGATTAAGTGGATGCCATAATTCAGTTCATGTGGTGTATGGGACTTTATGGATTGGAAGTGGTGGCCCACTTGGTCCAATAATCTATAGAGAAATGTGATATAAATATAAATTTTAAATGTAAAATGAATTTTTGAAATAGAAAACTTGACCTAGACCTGGATTTTGAGTGGGAAGTAGGCAGTGTCTCTAGTGATATTATGATTATTTCTTTTTACCCAATCTCAGATTTAGGATTAGGTAAGGGGTGTGGCCTATTTATATGAATTTTTTGACATATCCTATGCTTTTACCTATAATCTTTCATTATCAATATTTTTTAGGCATTTGTTTTGAATTGTAGAGACATACCACCATGACGACCACCAGTCATATGTCAGGAGGGTAGCAATGACCATGCTCCGGAAGTGGCGGTCTATGAGATACCAATAGATCATCTTGTAGTTGTATATAAGGAATCCAAAATTGAACTAGACATAGGTGTTGATGCATAGTTTTGTGAGGGTTTTTATGCTATATGTATAATTTATAGGGAGCCCCACGGCCTACCTCATCTATGGTAGAGATAACGTGTGTGTTTTAGCCACAACATCCACACAAATTTTTGGGTGATGATGGTCCATAGGATATTTATATATGACTTGAGACTAATTTTTCGATCTTAGAGAATCTGGATAAACCTCCTGAGAGGAGAGTAAAGCTCACAACTTATATGCTTCGGGAAGTAGCTAAGCACTGGTGGGATGTTTTGAACTAGGATGATGCACTATGAGATATGGTTTGGAGGGATTTATAATCCAATTTTTATGAATAATTTTTTCCTGATACCTTGAGATATTAAAGGTCCAGTGATTTTATGTATCTAGAGTATGGAAAAATGACTGTTATGGAATATTTAGCATGCTTTACAGATCTGTAGAATTTTGCACTAATATACCTTAATGATAAGATATGGAGGATGAGATGCTTCAGGGAAGGTCTTAGACATGATATTCAATTGAAATTCAAAGTGTTTTGGTTGATGACTATTACTGAGACAATTAATCAGGTTCTTATTACAAAGCAGAACCTGAGGGAATCTAGGGGCACAGAGCAGGGTCATTTATCCTCTTGACCCAATGGTCCAGTGTCTTCTGGAAGGAAGAACCATTTTGAGGCCTCTCATGAGGTGATTACTAGCCAGTACGTGAGTGATGGTTGTGTTTTTTTTTTCACCACTAGTGTGGGATATATTAACATATAAGTAATTAGTATGATCAATACCTAATTGAGTGCCAAGATTGTTGTAGGATGGTCCATGTACGGTGGTTTTTAGTACCTTCCCTCCAGAATTTAGTGTAAGGGGGTCAACTCTAACTCCAAGTTTAGGATTTAGTTTCACAAATCAACATCAAGATGGGATTTGGATTAGTGTTGGTCTATTAGGCCAATGTGTTGGTCGTAGTTGAGGTATCTAGACACAATTTGTACCAAGACAGTAGAGTGATCTTTCTTTAGGTAATGACGTAGTTTCACTAAGTTGTGGTTCATGACATATATATTATGTACATCCTACCCCTGAGGAAGATAGTTTCGGGCCATATATGGTACGAGGTATGATCTTAGTATCCTCTATGCTAGTATCTACTATTTTTTATATAGGTGCATCTCATGGTTTTATATCTTTATCTGTTGTGGAAATCCTTGGGCTTATTGTTGAGTTTTCTGATGGTGTTATGACCTTGGATACTCTATTGGGGATCAGAATGAAGAGTCTATGCCAATGCAGGGAGTGACCCCTTGAGATTGGTGGGTGTCACTTTTTATGGGATCTTTTTTTCTTCTAGATGATGGGATTTTATGTCATACTCAGGATGGACTGGCTAGTTTATTATCAAGACCATGTTGATTAATATCATCAGAGGGTTACCTTCACATAACTATAGGATGGGTTTTTTATTCACAAGTACAAATGAGATGTATAGGTGAGCCGAGATGGACCTTATAATTTTGGGATGGGTAGGATAACAACCCAAATTTATAGTTTATATTTGGATGATCAGGGATCACATCATGCAGTTTTCCCTCTAGTGGTTGACCATTTTAGGGATGTTTTCCCGAATGAATTTTATGGTTTATCTCTTGATAGATAGATAGATTTATATATCAAGATAGTTCTAGGAGATGTATCGGTATCCATTCCTCCTTATAGGATAAATACTATTGATTTTCAAGAGCTCAATAGGCAGCTAGAGGAATTGGAGGAAAAGGGGTTTATATGACCCAGTACTTCTCTATGTAGTCCATAAGTCTTTTTTGAAAAAAAAGGTGGATGTACCCTTAAGATATGTGTGGATTACTGAAAATTTAATGATTTGATGATTAATAACTGGTATCATTTTTTACAGATAGATTACCTTTTTTATCATCTATGAGGATCTAGGGTGTTTTCAAAAATTGATTTGAGTTTGGGATATCACCATGTGCATGTTCGACCTGCAGACATACCTCATATATCTTTTCATATTAGGTATAGTCTATATGTGTATTTGGTTATTTCGTTCATTCTCATGGATGCACCAATAGTTTTCATGGAACTAATGAACCAAGTTTTCTATCCTTATCTGGATTCATTTGTGGTGGTATTCGTGGATGATATCTTGGTATATTATCACAATCAACATGACCATGTCAAACATCTTGAGTTAATTTTGGATACACAGAGAGAGCATCATTTATATGATAATATCACAAAGTGCCACTTCTAGATGGATAAGATTCACTTCCTAGGTCATGTTATCTCAGAGAACGGAGTATCAGTTGACCCATGGAAGGTGAGAGCTATAGTTTCCTAGGAGCATCCCAAGAAAGTCTTTGACATATGGATTTTCTTGGGGATAGCTGGATATTATAAGATTTTCATACAGGACTTATCATGCATAGTAGTACCTTTTATGTACTTCAATAAGAAGGGTGTGAAGTTTCTATGTTCAGATACCTATTGGACAGCCTTTCAGGAGCTAAAAGGGAGATTGACCTCCGTGCCAGTCCTGATTCTACTAGAGTTGGGAATGATATACACTTTGTATTGTGATTCATTAGGTACCAAGATTGTATAAGTTATGATCTAGGGGATAGATACATGGAATATAGGTCTCGTTAGTTGATACCACATGAGAGGAATTACCCAACACATGATCTCGAGTTAGCTATTGTGGTACATTCCTTGCGTTGTTGGAGGCACAACTTATTGGGAGAGCATTTTATGGTGTATATGGACCAAAAAATCTTATCAAGTATATATTAATATAAAATGATTTGAATTCAATGCAGTGAATGTGGGTTGAGTACCTACAGTATTTTGACTTAGAGATTTCTTACATGCATGGAAAGTTAAATGCAGTTGTTGATGCACTAATTAGGGGGGACTCAGATATAGGTAGTTTAGGAGGATAATTATGAGTGTAATATTATGTCCTTTTTTCAAATATTCACTTGGATGTGTAAGATGGAAAGGACATAATTTTATCTCATCCTTAGTAATGACTTCCACTCTTCTAAATAGAGTTAGTATGAGACATTTATCAGATGTTAAGGGCCTATTCCTATGAGAGAGTGTGGTGGGTGAGGACCATCCTCTTGGTTGGAATGTGGTCAAGGATAAAATACCACATATTCATGGTCACATGTGGGTTCTAGAATACATACTCAATGAGTTTATGCGTGAGTTTAATGACTCTATTTGGGAAGTACATCCCAACGTTACCAAGATGTATCATGATTTACATCACCAGTACTGGTGGTTGGGGAAGAAATGAGAGGTAGCTAGTTTTTTCATGAGTTGTTCCACCTATTAATAGGTGATGGCATAATATCATTGACTAGTTGAGATTTTACAAATTTTACCCATTCCTGAGTGGAAATGGGAAGATGTTTCAATGGATTTTGTGACCAATTTTTCGAGGTTTCTTTAAGGTAGTGATGTTGTGTGGGTTGTTGTTGATAGGATCACAAAGGTAGATCATTTCCTACTGATCATGGAGACCTTATTAGTGGATGAGCTTGGGAGGTTATATATCCATGAGATAGTATGACTTTATGGGTTTCCTCATATTGTGATATCGGATAGGGATGCCCAATTTATATCTCATTTTTTGAAGATTTTTCATGGGATGTTGGGTACACAGGTTCTTCTGAGCATGACATACCACCCCCAGACTGATGGTTAGTTACAGAACATGATTTAGGTGCTTGAGTACATGCTGAGAGCATGCGTCCTAGATTTTAGGGGCTCTTGGTAGAGGCATATACCCCGAGTTTATTTTTACTACATTAATAGTTATCAAGAAACTATACATATGGAACCTTATGAGGTCTTATACGGTAGGCCATGACCATCACTCACGTTCTGGTTAGCGGTAGGTGAGGAAACTTTATTGGTATTTCATATTATTCAAGAGACTTCTGAGAAGGTCCAATTGATCATAAAGTATATGGATACTGTACAATCTAGATAGAAATATTATTCCAATCATCATCGATGGCCTCTAAAATTCATGGAGGGGATTGGATCTTTTTACATATCTCACTGAGGTTGGGACACAAACATATCAGGGGGCAAGGTAAGTATTCACCCTGATTGTCACGAACCAGCCCGAGTCGACCCTGAACCGGTCACCTAGGCCAGCCCGCGACAAGTCCCGAGAGGCATTCCCGATCCTCCCAGGATGGTGACAAGCACCAAGGGCATCAATAGAGTACACATGGGAATGATTTTTCCCATATATAAACAATCAAACAAACAGCGAAAATAAACGGATAGCCCAAAATGAATTTATATAAAAATTGAACTAAATATTATTTGTACAAGAAACTAAAATTAGCAAAAAAAACAACAAATCAACTGAACAATCCCGATGAACAACTAACTCCATGTGACACTTCTGGTCACTCTCCAACACAATGATAAAATGTCGCCCAAGGTGATCGAACTAAAGATGAAACCTGCACAAGGGATAAAAAAAGAAGAAGACTATAGGCGTGAGTATTAAAACTCAGTAGGTTAGCCCGATATTCTATTCCCAATGCACATTCCTTTAAAATAAAAGAAACATCAATTTATAGTTTTAAATTAAAGATTTGAAAGTATGTTTTTCAAATGAGGTTCCATGCTATAATAATTATCAGACAAAAACATGCATGTTTAATAAACAAAAATGCAAGTAACAATTCTTTTCAAAGAGGTGAAACTTCAAAATGAAAATACTTTTCAAGAGGGCTAATTTAAAGAATTTTAACATTAAAATAAATAACACATACTACTGAATTTACCAACCAAACACACCGTATGCCGACGGTGAGTACAAAATAGCCAAAGAGCACTAGTCACAGGAATACCCCTAGGCACTAGTTAGTTGTGAGCCCCAGGTACCTCGTATCTCGGTGAAAGTAACCATAATAAATATTCATTCTCGTGCACGAGCCACTAGTAGGGAACATACCCATAACCTAGTGGTCCCCAATCATCATCACCATCATAGTTTAGTTAGTTTTGTCATCTTTAAACTTGCTACATGAAACAGGGGCCAACCCCCACAGAATCACTAGCATACTAGTACACGTCCGACCACCTAGATACCCGGGATTCCCTTTAGTGATCAATAAAGTTACACATATTATCAAATACACATTTCATATCCACATTCCATTCCAAAACTATAAAAACACAAACATCCCATAATCTTTCTTCACATTTCTTACACTAATCAACAAACCGCTAAATATTTTGGTAAAACAATTTCATGAAGTTTATTGAGGCTTTGCACATAAAAATCTTTCAAAATCACTCTTTAAATTATAAAAACACATCAAAACCGAAGAAAATCATATTTGGCATCCCAATAAACATTTAATAAATTCATTTAATGTACCATAAAACAATCCCAATTGCACAACTTGTTATATACAAGTAAAACACTCCATTTCTAGGAAATGCCAAATGGGCCTTTAAACATTTTCTCAAAACTAACATTTGATGAAGGTATGATTTTTAATTCTATTAAGGATATGTATAAACACCATTTACAACATAAAACAACATTCATAAATCTCTTATAATACTCAGGTTACATATTCAAAACACAACCATTTTTATAAAGATGTGAAACAGTCCATTTTTGGGCAACTCGGGCCAAAATATGTTGTAAATCAAAACCCACTTGATTGTAAAAACAAATACAAATAGGAAATCCATATAAGTACCCAAAAATACCATTTATAATTCTTCCAATTACTTTATAAATCCAAACAAATAACTTTTAAATCACACATCACACATAAAAGCCAACCGGGCAATTTACCGAACACATGACATGCCCTTTTTAAACAAAACAATTTATTTTAAGTACATGAAAAGGAATAAAACACCAATTTAAAGCCATATTTTAATTCAAGATACTGTTACATGTTAAAAATACCATATACCAGATTATAACCCTCACAAAATCTTTGCAAAAGATAACGGAACATTTAAACAAACACTTGTTGAGCACTTTCATGACAAAACAACAATACCGTTCACAAACCAATGATTAAACAACCACTTTGAACACCAAGAAAATTATCCAAAGGATGAAAAACAATAATAAACATATATATCAGGTGTTATAAATAATAAAATGATGAAACTTAAATAATAAAGTCATGTTCAAGGGGTATCCTACCTCAAATCTTTGGCGTAATTGAAACGCACACCCGAAATCAACCGTCGCGGGTTTATAAACCATAAAACTATAAATACCAGACCTAAACAAACATAAACCCCATAAAAAAACATGGTATAACAAAACCCTAGGTCTATCAATAGTAGGGGATAAAATAAATCCACGAAATAATGAAAGGAGGGGGAAGAGGAAGGAGAAAGGAGAAGGAATCTCACCTTTCACCCTAGAAAACTCTTTGTCTTCCATTAGATATGCAACCCTATAGAGAATTTAATGGCTTGAAAATTTTTGTAGAGACTCCTAAGGTCTGGACGAACCAGTGGAAGAAAATTGGTGGCCAAAAGAATACGAATTGAATGAGTTATGGGTGAAACAATTTACCTTATCAATTCTGGACGTTTTGAGGAAACCAGAGACCAATCGCCCTAATACGCGACCCATATGAGCTCCAAAGAGGTAAAATCGATTATTAGGGCTAATATAGGGTTATTGGATTCTAGGGGGAGGTGGAATCACCGAAAAAGAGTAAAAAATGAAAAAGATATAAATGAAACAAATTATTTTTTTTTAAACATGAAATGGGCCCATGGGCTGTCCCAATACCTAAATAAGTAACCCAAATTCACCCAGCTTATGAATTTCTAATGGGTCCAAAAGGATAAATAAATTTTAATGTATCAGTATAGGACAAGTGGTAAGTTTAATGGGTGAAAAAGGATGAAAAACAAAAGAGTTATAAAAGAAACAAATTCGGTTTTTAAAACTGGGAATGGGCTCACGGTTGGACCAAATCCTGAAGTAACCACCCTTTCTTCAAAAACTCCTAAACAAGCAATGGAGATCCCAAATTATGGTGGTTAGACATATATGAAACTTAAAAACTCAATATTCATCGCATCAAATACCCATGAAAAGGATCTGGATTTCTAATGGGCTGGATCAATACAAAGACAGGAAAAAAAACCGTGTGTGACAATTCTCCCCACCATTAAAGCTTTCCTCCCCCGGAAAGCCATAACACTTTCCGGCTGAAAAAAAACAACACATATGGATTCCAGAATGTACTACCCACCATTAAGAATCAACTGGAACTATAAATGTTCTTAGGATGAAAATCCAAGAGACCCATGGTGGGTATCCCCACCATTAGAAACCAACTAGCAATGAATAGACAAGAATTGAACATGAGCTAGAGTTGGGACTCACTCACACAAGCCCAAAAAAACCCTCCTAAAAAAACTAATATACCAAGTTAATAGGGTTACAACATGAACATATAAACCACCCACTCTTGAATGGAGGGGACAATAACTTGGTCGACACATTCAGCACAATTCTGGACCCTCGTCACTTGGGGATGGGAGGGAAGGGGACCCAATAATTTGGCCACGGAAACAACAAAAGAAACAAAGAAACTACCTAAAACTCTCCCCCTATGAATAGGTAACACCACGACTGCACCTGATTTTTACAGGCGGTCCACACAGGGACATTGATTGAAAACCCACATCCATGAAGGAATAACCATAGACATTGTGTGAGGGTTAAGTCCACCACGCTTGTTGCGACAAAGGGAAATTCATAGAAATGATGAACCAAAACATTGACATAGAAAATAACTTACCAAAACAGAGGAGTAAGGATCCTAATCAAGCACTCCACACCTCTGTCGATTTTCTGACTGCGTGAAAATCTTCACTCCGAGGCCTATGGCTGGAGCCCTGATTCTTGAAGCATTTGTTGCACCGCAGTCAGGTGATAAGGATCACACCACTCAAAAAAACCACACTTGATCACCAAACAAAAACCTTCATCTAAATAGGAACTCATATATACATATCAAAATTCTATCTCACTCCAAACGAGGGGAAGAATGGAAAAGGAATACGATGAAACACATCAACATCACCGAACACAACTGCTCTGTCCAAAAGAATTATCATGACCTAGAAGCACTTTTAATATATCCCAAACAACTCTCTATTCCAACAAATAGGTTGAGGCATCATCAAAAGAGGTGGATTTAAAATTTGAAAGGAATCCTTAGGTTGATCAGCAGGAAATATTTCCAATGCAGAACTATCCATGGCCATACCACAACATCAAACACATTTTTAGAAACCCAATGAAAATTACTCCAAAACCAAGCCACCAACAAGATCTCATCACTAGATAGAACAAGAGTATGAATTCTAGATCACGTGGAAGATAACCAAATAAACAACTCTTCTAAGACATAGAAAAATCAAGCCACATAACAATTGGTTTTAAAAAAAAGGCCACAATTTTCAGCTCAAAATAATTTTGAAAAATCAAACTAACTTGGTGGGTTTCCACATTCACCAATGGTGTTTCATCAAGTATCACCCACATGCACATTTCCATGCCACCCCTGGCACCCAACCACCATACCATATAGTCCATACTTCCAGATATAAATAAAACCATGCATGTGAGCACCCATGAAAACACCAAAGGCTAAAATTAAACATCATAATTCAAAAAAACAATTTACTTTCAAAAGGAACACCAACCACCAAGTCAAAAAAAATTTTCATATTTCACAAAAAAAACCACAATTAATTAAGAACCATTTTCTTAAAAACCTACCCATTTTCATTTTTAAAAACTTTTTAAATAACCAAGCCACTCCAAAAAACCCCTTCCCATTTTTTTTAAAAAAAAATTCAGTAAGGTATATTTTCATAATCCAAGGTCCATTGAGACCAATAACGTTTCTAGTAAAACACCAACCGATCAAAACTAATTTCCAAAACTAATTTATCCGATTCAAAAACTTTATAACATCCTAAAATACCCCATTTAAAAAAAAGATCCAGAATCACTTTAAAATGATTCACAATTTCAAAACTTTTTATTTCAACAAACCACAAGTTTAGATTATGGATAATCCAATCCCTTTAAATCATTTCTGCTTCCCTCCATTTTTTTTCACAAAAACACAACCTTCCAAAACCATTCTTATTTTTAATTATTGAAAACCCCATTTTTTCACTTTTCAAAATATAATCCTTACATTAAAACCCATTTCCACAATTCTCACACAAGGATATTAAAAACAAAAATTCAGAATTCAAGAAAGGTTCAAGAGACCCAAAAAAGGGGAACTAGTGTCGGTGGGTGACTTGACCATATGGTTGGAATCCATATGTCAAACACAACACCAACACAGAGAGACTTATTAGGACCATTCCCCAGCTCCACATGGCTTGCCAGGCCCTGTGAGCTCATGAAGGCCATTGGTCAGACTCCCTTTTTCATATCCCAATACCAAACAATCAACTAGAACAATAGACACTAATAAAACCAGACTTCCATGGAAACCTGAGGATTAGAACAAGAAAGAGTTCGCGACGCTCTTCTTGCACTTACCCCTCAAGTCCCAACAATCCTACTCCATCTACCTTGACATCCCCAAAATAACAAGGGAGCTCTAAAAAGAAAGGTCCGCTAATAGCCGACCTCCTCTGATACCATTTTGTCACGAACCAGCCCGAGTCGACCCTGAACCGGTCACCCAGGCCAGCCCGCGACAATTCCCAAGAGGCGTTCCCGATCCTCCCAGGATGGTGACAAGCACCAAGGGCATCAATAGAGTACACAAGGGAACGATTTTGCCCATATATAAACAATCAAACAAACAGCGGAAATAAACGGACAGCCCAAAATGAATTTATATAAAAATTGAACTAAATATTATTTGTACAAGAAACTAAAATTAGAAAAAAAAACCAACAACTCAACTGACCAATCCCGATGAACAACTAACTCCATGTGACACTTCTGGTCAATCTCCAACACAATGATAAAATGTCGCCCAAGGTGATCGAACTAAAGATGAAACCTGCACAAGGGCTAAAAAAAGAAGAAGACTATAGGCGTGAGTATTAAAACTCAGTAGGTTAGCCCGATATTCTATTCCCAATGCACATTCCTTTAAAATAAAATAAACATCAATTTATAGTTTTAAATTCAAGATTTGAAAGTATGTTTTTCAAATGAGGTTCCATGCTATAATAATTATCAGACAAAAACATGCATGTTTAATAAACAAAAATGCAAGTAACAATTCTTTTCAAAGAGGTGAAACTTCAAAATGAAAATACTTTTCAAGAGGGCTAATTTAAAGAATTTTAACATTCAAATAAATAACACATACTACTGAATTTACCAACCAAACACACCGTATGCCGACGGTGGGTACAAAATAGCCAATGAGCACTAGTCACGGGAATACCCCTAGGCACTAGTTAGTTGTGAGCCCCAGGTACCTCGTATCTCGGTGAAAGTAACCATAATAAATATCCATTCTCGTGAACGAGCCACTAGTAGGGAACATACCCATAACCTAGTGGTCCCCAATCATCATCATCATCATAGTTTAGTTAGTGTTGTCATCATCAAACTTGCTACGTGAAATAGGGGCCAACCCTCACAGAATCACTAGCATACTAGTACACGTCCGCCCACCTAGATACCCGGGATTCCCTTTAGTGCTCAATCAAGTTACACATATTATCAAATACACATTTCATATCCACATTCCATTCCAAAACCATAAAAACACAAACAGCCCATAATCTTTCTTCACATTTCTTACACTAATCAACAAACCGCTAAATATTTTGGTAAAACAATTTCATGAAGTGTATTGAGGCTTTGCACATAAAAATCTTTCAAAATAACTCTTTAAATTATAAAAACACATCAAAACCGAACAAAATAATATTTTTAATCCCAATAAACATTTAATAAATTCATTTAATGTACCATAAAACACTCCCAATTGCACAACTTGTTATATACAAGTAAAACACTCCATTTCTAGGAAATGCCAAATGGGCCTTTAAACATTTTCTCAAAACTAACATTTGATGAAGGTATGCATTTTATTTATATTAAGGATCTGTATAAACACCATTTACAGAAGAAAACAACATTCATAAATCTCTTATAATATTCAGGTTACATATTCAAAACACAACCATTTTTATAAAGATGTGAAACAGTCCATTTTTGGGCAACTCGGGCCAAAATATGTTGTAAATCAAAACCCACTTGATTGTAAAAACAAATACAAATAGGAAATCCATATAAGTACCCAAAAATAACATTTATAATTCTTCCAATTCATTTATAAATCCAAACAAATAACTTTTAAATCACACATCACACATAAAAGCCAACCGGGCAATTTACCGAACGCATGACATGCCCTTTTTAAACAAAACAATTTATTTTAAGTACATGAAAAGGAATAAAACACCAATTGAAAGCCATATTTTCATTAAAGATACTGTTACATGTTAAAAATACCATAGACCAGATTATAACCCTCACAAAATCTTTGCAAAAGATAACGGAACATTTAAACAAACACTTGTTGAGCACTTTCATGACAAAACAACAATACCGTTCACAAACAAATGATTAAACAACCACTTTGAACACCAAGAAAATTATCCAAAGGATGAAAAACAATAATAAACATATATATAAGGTGTTATAAATAATAAAATGATGAAACTTAAATAATAAAGTCATGTTCAAGGGGTATCCTACCTCAAATCTTTGGCGTAATTGAAACGCACACCCGAAATCAACCGCCGCGGGTTTATAAACCATAAAACTATAAATACCAGACCTAAACAAACATAAACCCCATCAAAAAACATGGTATAACAAAACCCTAGGTCTATCAATAGTAGGGGATAAAATAAATCCACGAAATAATGAAAGGAGGGGGAAGAGGAAGGAGAAAGGAGAAGGAATCTCACCTTTCACCCTAGAAAACGCTTCGTCTTCCATTAGATCTGCAACCCTATAGAGAATTTAATGGCTTGAAAATTTTTGGAGAGACTCCTAAGGTCTGGAAGAACTAGGGGAAGAAAATTGGTGTCCAAAAGAATACGAATTGAATGAGTTATGGGTGAAACAATTTACCTTATCAATTCTGGACGTTTTGAGGAAACCAGAGACCAGTCGCCCTAATACGTGACCCATATGAGCTCCAAAGAGGTAAAATCGATTATGAGGGCTAATATAGGGTTATTGGCTTCGAGGGGGAGGTGTAATCACCGAAAAAGAGTAAAAAATTAAAAAGATATAAATGAAACAAATTATTTTTTTTAAACAGGAAATGGGCCCATGGGCTGGCCCAATACCTAAATAAGTAACCCAAATTCACCCAGTTTATGAATTTCTAATGGGTCCAAAAGGATAAATAAATTTTAATGTATCAGTATAGGACAAGTGGTAAGTTGAATGGGTGAAAAATGATGAAAAAAAATAGTTATAAAAGAAACAAATTCAGTTTTTAAAACTGGGAATGGGCTCACGGTTGGCCCAAATCATGAAGTAACCACCCTTTCTTCAAAAACTCCTAAACAAGCAATAGGGATCCAAAATTATGGTGGTTATACATATATGAAACTTAAAAACTCAATATTCATCTCATCAAATACCCATGAAAAGGATTTGGATTTCTAATGGGCCGGATCAATACAAAGACAGGAAAAAAACCGTGTGTGACACTGATATGTCGGGTCATTCGAGATTCTTGAGAGAGTTAGGTCGGTATCTTATTGGTTTCAGTTACCTCAAAGGTATTGATACATACAAAACATCTTCCATGTATCTTAGCTACATCATTATCACTCAGGCCCATCTCACACTCTACATCCAGATGAGGTAGAGTTATAGGTTGTTGTGGCCTTTGAGGAGCATCATGTTTGTATCATTGATAGGATCATGAATGTTCTTCAAGACCAATCATTTCCTCTAGTATTAGTGTTTTTGAAACATGTTAGTTTATAGGATAAGACTTGGGAATGGGAGGTCGATGTATGTTCTTAGTGGTCAAAGTTATTCTCATGTGATTCTTGACCACCCTTGGTAGGTTAATTCGTGGATGAATTTTTTTAAGGGGGGAAGATTGTAAGATCCTAGGTTTTCCTATGAGGTACGGATCTTTTCTTAACTTCTTTATTTTGACCTAATGCGAGTTATTAATGAGATAGTGAGATTTATGAGGTGTGTATGGGTCCTGTTTGGATCCTAGAGGCATGATTTTTAAAGAAGGAATCTAGGATGCATAGTTAGTAGAAATTGTGCTCCCAAGACATACGGTTTGGTTAAATAGTGTGATGTGGTTCAGGCCTCTTCCAAGAGGATCACGGTTTGAGGAAATCATGTGGAAAAGTGAGAACGCCCATCTGGGAGCACCTACATTTTCTAACTGAGGTGTTGGGAATGGTTTGAAAATAGTTTGGAAAACTGTTTTCATGACTTGTGTAAGGTTCCCCTTGACACAATGGAGGGAACATAGTTGGTGCACGGTTTGTACAATTGTGCTGCCAAACCACACAACCCATCTAAAAGAGGGAAATTAAATTATTTCCTTAAAATCTCTTATAACCTAGATCTAATTTTCATTTCTCCTTTGGTGGACAGACCTCACGTATGGGATCTCCCTTTGAAACCAAATTAAAGGCTTGAATCCTGTTTCTCAATATGGACTTAGATTTGTATATTGTTGGTCTTATTGGATAAGTGTCAGTAATTTATAAAATCCTCTTGTGTTGTTATTCATTTTCCTTGGTATCAGTTGTGCTATTTTGGTGTGAGATAATATGTCCTATTTTTAGGATTTTCATCCATTCTTCATTTTATCCTAATCTAGACCGAATCAGATCTCGATATTGGATAATTGATCAACTACAAACCTACGGTAGGTGGTATATACCTTTACCTAGGGCTTTTTTGTTTTATAAGCATATTTTCTATTGTTCCACATACTAAATTGGATGAATTGGGACCTGTTAGGTTTCCCCTTTATTACCATTTTACGGTTGGAGGTTGTTTAGCCTCAACATAAGACGCCCATGGGGTGTTCCCTTATATATTCCTTTTTTGTACCACCTTTTGGGTTTATGTGATATTTCCAATTATAGTGGGAGCCATAATGTTAATTAAATTAATTGTTAAAGGTTTTAGAACCTTGATTTTACCTGTTCATTTGTAAATTAAAGGAATGAATTGATTAGAAGATGGATGTTACCGCCTTTTCATGTTATTGCTTATGATTAAATTATTTAAATGGAAATTTTTAAATGAGTTTAAAAACTCAAGGAATTTAATATTTATGAAATGATTATTGAAATAATATGATGAATTGAAATGGTATTATATTCCTTGGATGATCTCTTTGGATCTTGATTCCATATATTTGATGAACATTTATCCCATGGATCTTGGTTATAGTAGTGGATGCCTTGGGGTTGTTTTCTCCTTGGTTCTTGATTCCATAGTATGCCTTGGGCTCTTTTACCCCTTGGATCTAGCTTACTTGGACTCATACTGAACATGGTCTATTGACATACTCCAGGGAATTCAAACAGGTCGTTACCGAGTTTCCATCGAGATGCTCTTGTGAATCGATGTGGATGCCTTGGTCTTCTATACCTTGGACCCATCCCTTTGTGGTTTGAAAATTTTGATTACATGGAATAGTCATTGTGGATATTTACAATTCATTATATGTTATGGTCGTGATAGAAATATTTCTCTAGATTATGTGGTGTGGTCGTGGTAGTTGTTTACACTGGATTACACAACAAGGTTGTTGTGGATAATTTTATATGTTTACAGGTAGCCCTAGTATGGGTATCTGATATCAGTTGTTAGAATGGATAGTTATCACACTTTTTTAGTTGTTCTTTATAGCTACCTAGTTATAGGATCTTGACATTTCTTTTCAGAGAGCCTTGTTTGGCTACACAGGATCACACATTACTTTCAGTACTTTTATACCTGTGATATATTGCACACTACTTTTTTTATATCACACAAACTAGATTTTATATAGACACTATTGGTGGTGGCCTACTAAGTGTTATCTCACACCCTATTCAGTCCTTCTTTAGGTACCTGAACAAACTTTATGGAAGTATTTAGTAATTGAGGCAAGCACCCACTATACGATGCTTGGTATGATAGTTGATTAGGAGAAGAGGAGTACAAGACTGAGCTATGATCGTGATGCTAGCTGGGATAGTTCCTTTTTTGTCTTTTTGGTATTTTGATATATGTATTGTACTAGATACTTATATACCTATTTTCCTACTTTGTAGATACATGATATGACACACCATTTTTTATATGATATTTCCTTTATAATTTTTATTTTATTACAATATTCTAAATGTTTAGATTCTATCAGATTTATAATTTTCTTCTGCTATTGATCTGTATGATTGCTACTGTTGTATTACACTTTTACATGAAAGAATAGTCTCCCATAGACACACCTTATTCCCTTGTTTCTGGTAATCATCCTATACCATATAGGTAGGTGTGCTTGAGTCCATGTGACCCAACAGCACGGGGCACCATTTAGTGGAATTCAGGTTGGGATGTTATAGTGAACACCACCCTTAATGGATTCTGAGCCCTAACCCCTTCCCCAATACCCTATGCTCTTACCAAACTCTTTGATTTCCCCCAATTATGGACATTTCTGTGCTCATATCCCCAACCTACACATTGTCTATTACCCTCTCCATGCCTCGGTGGCCTTCTTCCACAACATCCAACCTATTATTGTGAGGGTTGATAGTTATTCATTTATGTTTTTTATATTTTTTATATTGAATTGAATCATTTTCATGTTAAATTTTTGTTCTATAAAATCAATACCCAAACCTGGTCAATGATTAAATTGGGTGGTGTTAAAAATTGATTATAATTGATTGATTAAGCATTTATATCTTTACATCTAAATGTAGATGGATAAGAGTCACAATCTAATACATATGGATAAATTTTGGATTAATTTACCACTAAACACACCATAGTATTCCAAGGGTTTGGAATAATTTTTATATTATTCAATTGAAAATTGATCAATGGTTGGTAGAATAAAATTTACATACCCTAATTGTAAATTGAAGCGATGGTGAATAGAAATGATGTATATGAGAACTTGATATTGAAATAGTTTCATACTCGATATATATATTGGGTTTGGTATGGTGAATCAAATGTTATGGAAAGTAAAAAATAATGATTATCCTATCAATGAAACACAAAGTGACCTACCAAAGGAGAATTCAATTTGAAACTTCATAAATGACGCATTTGGTTTTATATGATACAATGTCTAAGATTTTAACAGATCAATAAAACTTTTATTTGACCCTGAGTAGTTTAATCTTTATCTGAACTTTAGTGACCAAAAAATTAGTTTTATGAACTAGTTGAAGATGGATAACAAGAATTGTATGAAGATCATGTCAAGTGTTTGAAGATGTATTTTCTACTTAAGTTTTATCATATCTAGTGTCTTTGTGGAATTACTGATAAATAAATATCCATGATTTTAGAGTTAATTCATAGTTCATTTAATAAACCTAATATCCCCAAAAAAATTATGAGATGAATAAAATCATCATAAAAATTGGACTTGATTATACAAAGATACATGCATTCCCTAGTGATTGCATTATTTAATAGGGAAAAGAGTCCAATAAAGTAGAATGCATAATATGACATAAAAATATATGGAAGTCAATGAGCAATAATGTGATTATAAATCAATGCAACACTAATAAGAATCAAATGAATAAAACTCCTTCAAAGGTATTTCATTAATTTCCTCTAAAACCACACTTATAAACATTATTCATGTCATATAAACTACATACGACATGATTTGACATGCTCATAATAGTAGAAACTATGACTTTATGATACATCCAAAAGATTCAATATCATGGAAGGTGTTTTATTCATTATATCCATATTTTTCTTTAGATCCTATGAATGTACATTTGGGGTTGGAATCTAATAGTTTTAAAGCTTTTGGTACTTTAAGTACTAATTATAGTATATGTTCAGTTGTTTTGATCCCCTATAATCTACCTCCATGGTTATTTATGAACAATACTTCTTTCGTTATTTTGATGATTATTCATGGAAAGAAAATGCTTATAAATGACATTGATGTATACCTTCAACCTCTAATCAAATGATTGCGATAATTATTGGATTATGGTGTGGAAACATATGATTCTTCAATGTGTAAACTATTAAAAATTCATGCTACATTAATGTAGAAAATTAGTGAATTTCCTGGACTTGGAAACTTATCTAGTTGGAATGCCCATACCATTTTATCTTGTTAATTTTGTAATTTTTAACTTCAAGGATTACCTCATAGTAAAAAATGGTGTTTTAGGTGTCATCATTGATTTATTAATTCTTCTCATAAATTTAGTTTTAACAAGTCACAATTCAATGGATATATTAAATTGAGATATACCTTGAATGTGTAATCTAGTTCAGGAATCTTGGGATAATTAATGAATGTCACTGTATAATTTATAAAATTTAATTAGTTTAAAAAAGGTGGAAAAGGGTATGAGGTAAAATATTCAAAGAAGATGGAACACAATAGTGGAATAAAATGAATATATTTTTTAAACTTCCTTATTGGGAGTTTAATTTGATACATCAAAATCTTGACGTAATTAATATTGAGAATAAATTTTGTAACAGTATAATTTTTACATTTCTTAATGAGAAAGGTAAACTGAAGGATCACCTTAATGGTCATAAGGATTTGGAATTAATGAATATAAAGTATGGTCTGTGTGAAAATGATAATTTAAAGAATCCTTTGGATATTTTTACAATGAAAAATCATGAGAAAGACGTATTCCTTTGACATTTAAATAATGTAAAAGTGCCAGATGGATATTCAAGTAACATTTCAAGGTGCATTGACTTACAACATCAAAAGTTAAATGAATTTAAAATTCATGAATCGCATATTCTAATGGAGTAGTTGTTGTCATTGGTGTTGTGTAATACATTACATAAAAAAGTAACTATAGTTCTAGATGAGTTTTGTACCTTTTTGAGAGATATTTGATAAAAAACTCAAAATCAAACCGAGCTTGTTAAAATTCTAGAAAGAATTCTTGTGAAACTTATTCATTTAAAGATATTATTTCCCCCTTCATTATTCACAGTAATAATTCATTTGGATATTTATTTTGTTGAATAATCTCAACTTGGTAGACTGGTACACTATCGTTGGATGTTTCCAATTTAGATTTATGTTAATATTATTTTATTTGTATTGATTAATTCAATTTTATCAAATCATTGTGTAAATTGTTTTAATACGTTTCTTATTTTTTTATCAAGTACTTAGGTCATTTGAAATCATATGTTAGGAATAAAGCTCAACCAGGAGGCTCTATTTCTAAAGGTTACACAGCCGAAGAGTTATTTACCTTATCTTTTAGGTATTGAGATGGGATTGAGATTAGATTCAATCATTTTGGATGTGTTGAAGACATATCCACTAATTCTAATTCTGAAAACTAATCATTGATATTTCTAACTATTGGACATCTAATTAGAAAGGGGTCGAATTTTACACTAACTAGATTAGAGTTACTACAAGTGAATATATATATGCTACTCAATAGTATTATTTTAGATCCATTTATTAAAGAATTTACATATCAATAAAAGAGGAAACTAAGGGGTTGATCTCCAAATGAGATGGAATTAACAATAGTTTTTAATAAGAATATTGATGAATGGTTAACCTATCATGTATGTATATACTAATATTTATATTATTGACATGTAGTTATTTTTTATATTAAAATTAACACCTTATATCTTTATATTTAGATAATTAATGTTGATAATCAAGTTGAAATATCAAATGATTTTATATTTTTGGATCGAGGTTCTCTAAGGATGGCTAAGTGATTTGATGCCTACAATATTCATGGATTTAGGCATCATACAATTTATCATGAAGAAGACTTTAAAACTCAAATTAGTGGTGTATTTACACTTACAGAGGTATGATACAATGGAAAGATGATTGATATAATCTAATTAAAATATCATAGTGCACATGAACCTCAATACAAGTTGGTGAGGAATCCTCAAGTGCATCCACGAGACCCAGGTTTGATTATGGGTGAAGGCATATTTCCATGTACTCTATCAATACTATAGTAGGACCTATAGAAGTTAATATACTAGGTATTGAAGTAGGTATTGTTTGGTACTGTATCATCTGTAACTATTCACCTTCAGGCCACTGGATTGGTCTTAGAGTCATTAAGGCCTTCAGGCCACCTAGGCCTTTAGGTAGGTAAGGATTTTGGGCCACCTTAAAGCCTTAGGGCCACCTAAAGGCCTCTGGGCCACCTCAAGGACTTTGGGCCAGCTGATATGTATATGAAATCCAAACAAATTCTATAAGAAACAAACTCTAAAGGAGGATTCAGAGCAGGTGAATTCACCAAAGCAGAGCTATCAGATTTGGAGAATTAGAGGGTATGGAACTTTACATTGATACCAGGACTATTTATCCTTGCACAAGATAGCTAGAAAAACATCCATGAAAAGGTGGATAACTGGTCACAATGAAGATGAAGGGGAGGGGTAGTGTCAAGTATTCATAGTATGGGATGTATTCTTTCAAGGCCTTCGAGCCCTGTAATTCCATGAAGCCTACGGGTAATATAATGTTAGTGTTCCCCATCAACCCTTAAAAGGTGGATTATCACAAATGAATAAAAAAATTAAGTCATTTGGGACATTAAAGATAATTAAAATATCATGGTCAATTTTTATTTGTCTTATTCAAATGCAATTGGGTCAACATTGATAGGGGTATAATGAAATATTCATTACATTTTACTTTTGTCAACATCTCTCTCTTGATTCATACTAGTGAGCGTGCATAGCAAGATCCATTTATCTTTGATTCATAATTGAAGATAGTTTATTATGTGGATGATGAAATAAATTAATTTTTGAGTGTTTTAATACACTTAAATCAAAGATACTTTTATGATATGGGTGATTAAGATCAATTGGTACTTTGTGACAGTGAACCTCATCAACCATAAAATATTGAACAGTTTTTCCTAAAAATTATGAAATAATAGATCTTAAAAGAGAGGTGGAAATGAAATACTTATTGTAATGGAGGTTAATAACAATGAATAAAATTAAGATCAAGATAATTGAATATATAAATTGGCAGTGAAATTATATTATAATTTTTCATTTATTAGTGTTTCTCAAATATATACATTATTCTATTTTTTACTTTTTTGTAAAAATATTTTTTTTATGTATTTTTTTTATATATTTAATATATTATGAACCATTTGAATTAAAAGAATTCTAATAAAAAAATAAATCAATATCCTAGCTAATTAATATCTCAGAGCACACCACCACTACCGCAAACTTTAGTGGATCTGAGGGATTTCAATGTACCAAAAACTTCTAGTGAGCCAACAATTTTCCCTGATATTGTTGGTAGAACACCATCCAATTCACCTCTAGCAATGGATCAGTTGGTCAACCCTCCATATAAGGGGTATTGGTGAGTTACCATTACCATCATGTATGTCATTTTACAAAAAAAATATTTTTTTTATTAATTGTTTCATGCATTAGTAAAACAGATAAAGATAATAATGGAAGAGATATAAATATGAACACAGTAGATGTATGAGACCTCAAATACTTCAAGATTATTATTAAATTTTATGAGTTCAAGGTTTCTACTGGTGATGTTGTCGGAATCTATAGACAGATTCTTGGGTATCTTTCTTGTGAGATGGTGATATTTCCTTTTAATTATAAATATTGAATGCATATTCCCACAACTTGAAAAAAATGAGTTCTTTGATAACCAAGTAAAGGTAATATTAATTTAATATTCATTGATAAATAATTTAAAATACATGAGTAAAATTATTTCTAAACTTATAAATTGTTATGTTTTTTATTTATAGATGTTTTTTTTCATTTTAATGCCCCTAAATTTGTTTTATGTCCATGGACTTTGAAAAAATTGGGCAAGAAATGGAGAGATTTTAAATGAAGATTATGGTATGAGTTTAATAACATGTCTCTAAACTCACAAAAAAATTATGAGAAAGTTCCCAAATTCATTTCTCATGAGCAGTGGAAGATGTTTTTCGATATTAAAAAATATGAATTTCATGAGGTAATTGCATATTTTATAGTATCTTAATAACATAAAGACAATAAAATTATAATTTTTATTAATGTTTCCATTTTTTCTAGGAATTTTCTAAAAAATATTGTGAATCATGAGAAACAATTCATTCCTTATATCATTGGGTCTTAGAGTTTTTTAATAAAAAACAATATTGGTTGTATTTTATCAATTATTATTTATATTATTTTATTATAAGTAAATGTTTTTTCTAACTTGTATATATTTTTTATAAAGTATAGAGAATTAGGTCACTCTGATGGCCATATAGATATGTGGTTTAAATTTTATTGGAAACCCAATGAAATTTTTGTGAATGAACCTTCTAGAGACGTTGGAATAAGTTCTTTTCATTAAAATTTAATGTAATTTATTTAATATGAAAACAAAATAATGAAAAATAAATTATAACAACAAACATGCCTTAAATCCAATTAAATGGGAACTGTTATATGGATAAAATGGTTCTAATTCACTCTGTTAGAAATGTTTGATCTATATAGTCATCCACAATTAATTGAGTTTAAGGATTTTTTGTTCTTAGAACTTATTTTTAATTATTATGTTTTTATAGTAATTAAATAACATTAAATAGTAATGAATAAATTGTCAATTAGATAATATTATGAATTTTGGATAATTTAAAAAATCATAGTTAATATTGTTGTATTAAAAGGTTAAAATTCAAGAATCCAAGGATGTGAACCCTTTAAAATCATCATCAGTTTCTCAAAACAATTCAGTTGCAATCATTTTAGGGAAGGTGTGTCCCAGCTGTGTACAAGGGATGGGTTCTTGGCCTACTCCATCAGTTATATTTAGTAGGGAATCATCATCATTTATCGCTGCACCTAATGGGGTCTTGATCAGTGTCATTGACTGGGAATAACAAATAACAATTGCATGGTTGAAAGAAAAAAATGCAAGAACATGACCCTTATAGGAAAACATGGTATCTATGGAGATCGACAATGGAAAATGAATTAGTTTCTATATTTCAAAGGATGACGGGCATGATCCCTAAGGAAATTTTCAACCTTATAACTTATATTACTAAGGTAAATTCTAAACTTCATATATTATTCACACATTTTCAAAGTACATAAAACTACCATGAATAAAACTAAAATGGAACTTTTATATTGAAAACATGTATTTGAAGTCATAACAACCACATCGTGTGTTAGATTGACTTGTAGTTGATTCTTACACATCAAAAATGAATTATGGATCCTTTTCCTAAAGTTTGAAAATAATCTATTTTTTTCCTCAGTTTTGTCTATGTTGAAAGTTTTTTAAAGTAAAATGGAACTTATATTGAGAACACACACTTTGAGTCATACCTACTACTTCATGTATCGGATTGAAATGCGGTCAATTCCGACACATCACAAATGAATTTTGGATCATTTTACTAAATTTTGAAAATAATATGATATTATTTTCTTGGTTTTCAAAATCTGATAGATGTTATTAAAAAATTACACTAAAATATGCTTATAATGGTCAAAACCATATAAAATGGCCTCATATTTACATGAAATCATGGGAAAACCACCGTTAAATTATTTTTTATGTGTATGCACATAAAACATGTCCATGTGATATGTGGTGTTCTTGGAATGACTCAAAAATAGTTTTAAAAGATACTAAAGTGTCACGACCCATCCTCGGGGCCCGTGTCGTGACTACCCCAAGCCCGCCTTCTGTAGGCTAGGGGCTGGAGACTAGCACCAAAGGCGTAAATCCCGATATCTGGGAAGGCATTGCCTTTATAAAAAATAAACACATCCAACCAGAGTACAAGTGGAAGTAATACACTAAGTACAAAAGAAAGTGCTGAAAAGTAAATGGGCCAGAATACAAACCCAACTAAGAAGTACAGCTACAACTGAACGAAAGTGAAACAGAAAAGACTAACAGCTGGAAGATAGAAGTAGCTCCTGGGTCATCCACCTCAGATCCTACCTGAAGGGTAGGTACAGTTATCCTCCTCAACGCTCTCGCCTTCCAACCTCCTATGAGTACCGTCTCGTCGTGAAGTCCACCTCCGGGTACTGACTCGTTGTGAGGTCCACCTCCGGGTACTGACTCGTCGTGAGGTCCACCTCCGGGTACCGTCTAGTCCTCGTACACTCGATCTTTGTCAACATTGTCTGTCGTCTGCATCCAACATAATGAGGTGCGAGCATAGCCCATGCAGGGGTGAGTATAACGATACTCAGTAGGGACCCCGAGACACTCAAGGTCTCACTAAATCCAACAAGGATAACCACAAAGAAGGATCTCAACAAATAACCCTTACTTAGGAATAAGATCATACTTATACCTAAGTTAGCAAGTAAACTGTCTCAATCATGAGGTAACACAAAGGTTATGAAATCAAAGGATATCCACTACTTAGGTATATGCCCATACATATACCCAAGTTATCAAGTGACCCATCTCAATCATGAGGTAACACAAAGGTCATTGACTCAGCTCAAACCAGGATTTTCATTAAAGATATTGAAACCACAACTACTGTATAACTCCTCCTCTATCGAGTACAGTAGCCCTGTCATGACTCTGAGGCACTACTCACTAACCTTTGACTGCTGAGGTACTCCTCCTGTTGAGTACCGCGGTTCCGCACCCAAACACAGTAGTGCTCCCCGCCAGGGGTCTGCCACCCAAACACAGTAGTGGTCCCCCTAATGGCCTAAAGAGGTACTCCTCCTGTTGAGTATCTTGGTTCTACTGCCAACTACCAGGCGCTCCGTCCGCTGTGGGTCTGCCACCAAATATCGGAAGCTCCGTCCACTGGTCTAGTCGACTCACTCCAAGTCGAATCGGTCAAGCAGTCATCAGGTCCACAGCTACTAGGTATCTGCACTCCGTATGCTCATCTCCAGTAGGATCCACTCCATGAGCTACTGGTTGATACTCCAAGTATCACAAAGTCCCACAAAGAAGTATCACAAAGATCTGCCTCGTCATAGGGGTCTCAACGTAACAGACGGCGCGTCAATCGGACGCCCGGTCTGTGAGTTATTAGCCTTTTCGTCCTGGGGGCCCGGTTGGTTTTATGTATGAACCAACCTGGATGCATCCAAATGTACCCCGAACTCTCATAAGGTATACTCAAAGGGACAGTTTCTCAATGAGATTACCAATTCCGATGACGATTCATCAAACGGACGTCCGGTCTGAAAGTTATCGGTTTTTCCTTTCCAGGGGCCCGGTTGGTTTCTAAGCTAAAACCAACCCGACCGTACTCCAACTACGTCTAAACATCATGTGAATTATTCCAAAATATCTGTCTCAACAAAAATAATCCAACATAGCTGATGACACGTCAATCAGACGTCTGATCCCTAAGTTATGAGTGTTTTCGCTCTGAGGGCCCGGTTGGTTTCATGTTCGAACCAACCCGGCCATACCCAAACTTCTCCGAAAGCTTGAGTTTAATATACCTAAATAACCTTCTCGATCCAAATATTCCTACGCAACTAACGGTGCATCGATCGGAGATCCGTATCCCATGTTATGAGCATTTAATTGAAGAGGGTCCGAAAATAGGGGGTTTGGGCCTGGACCGACCCAGCCCAATACCCCCTGGGTCGGCCTGAACCGGGTCGACCCGACCCAGGTTTGGGTCTGGCCCGGTTGGGCATGGCCTAGCCCGGATGGCATGGCCCGGCCCGGCACTGGCGGCCCGGCCCGGCCGGCCCATGTGGTTGGCCGCGTGGCTGGCCGCCCAGGCGGAGTGGCGGCGCCCAGAGGGGCCCGTCCTAGCCGCGAATTGGGGGGGTTACACCCCCCAGTTTCAAAGAAACATCCGGGCTTAATGGTTGGCCCCTTGGGAGACCACGGGACCCCCCTTGGGTCCCTCCTCTTGATGGCGTCGGCCGCCCTTCCAAGCCCGCCGCGGCCTTAGGTCGCAGCTTTCTTCCACCGGCGCCGCGCCCCGCTCCAGCAGTGGCCCCTGATGCTCCGGTGCAGCGTAACGGCACTGCGCCCCTCCTCTGTGGCCCGCTTCGGCCGTGGCTCCTATAGCTCTAGCATGGTGCGACAACGCCATTCCCCTCCGCAGCGGTCCGACTCTATTTTGCGGCCTTCCTAGGCCTCTCCGGCGTGGCGCGATGGCGCCGCCCACCACCACCGCTGCGGCACGCTCTGGTAGCAGTCCCCTTCGTCCCCGCGTGGTGAAACAGCACCGCGCTGCCTTCGTCGCGGCCTTGCATGGCTGCTGTTCCCTGCCGATCACCGCACGGTGCAACGGCACTGTACGCCTCCGCCTCCAACATCATTGAAATTTAACAAAGAAGAGGGGAGAAGAATCAGTCGTGTTTTTGTGGTCCGATATTCTCCCGTTATGATGATATCATGCGGCCAAACCTTAAGCAATGAAGAACAATGATAAGACTTGAACAAAAAAATAACCCCTACCTTGTGACATGATCGCTCGACGGATCTGCGGAGAGGTAGCATCATTCGTTGACGTCGGAAGGTGATGTCGTCATTTGTGAATTCCCCGTGGCGGTGTCTCCTCCCTTGATGGAGAACCGGGGATCATTCTTCATCGAGAAGGATGGTCGTTCTTCATTAGTGAGTTGGTACTCTACAAAAACTCAAGATCTCTCCAATCCTCCACACACCAATTGTCAACCCCATTAAAATAATACTTCCTCTTATTTTAATTAATCATTCCAAGCTTTCAAAATTCAAAATTTAAAACACTTAATTAATCAATTAAATGAGTTCAATCTATTAATTAAGGTTGTTGGCATGAGTTAAAGAGAGAGAGGAAGTGGAGAGAAAGAGTAACACAACTAAAAGGAATTAACAAAATTTATGGGGAGTTCAAAGGGGGGTTAAGGGGTTATGGAATGTGAAAATTTTGGGCCTCGTGTGGGCCCCACCTCTCATATATCCACACATGGGAAGTCGGGTGGTTGTGGGCTCCACCAAAAACTTCTCATGGAAGAGTTTAACTTCCAAGGTTACCGAATAAAATTTTTCATCAATTTTATTTATTTAAAACTAATTCCCCAAATAATAATTCACAACCCGCTTAGAATGCAACTGCGGTAAAGGTCCCCCAAAGAAATTAACGGTGCTGCGAGTTCATCAGTGCCCTCGGATTTCAATTCTGAGCACCGGTTCAAAAGTTAGAAAAACCCACTCGTTCGTTCACTGAACGTACCCGAGCTAAACTTTGTAAATTGATTCTGGGCACACTGGGCCTCGGAATCAAGTGTCGTCAGAAACTACGCATTTGTAAAATTCAAAATAAATTAAGAAAAAAATTTCCTTTAAATTTCCGGGTCTTCAAATTACTCCCACCTTAGGGCTTTACATCCCTGTAAAGCTACAACACAAACTAGGGAAACTAAAGGAGGTACCGAGCACACATATTAGCCTCATGCTCCAATGTGCTCTTCTGGAGGTTCTCGTGCTTCCAACGAAAGCGTTCAAGAGGAATCGACCATCCCCATAGGACCCGCTCATGTTGATCCTCAACCTCTACTAGAACCCTGTGAAAGTCTCCACGTCATCGATGTCCAGCTCTCCATGGTTGATGATGACAGATAGGTCATGCATAAATCTCTTCAGCTGAGATACGTGGATGATGTCGTGCACCCGGTGCATCTGAGGTGGAAAGGCTAGGCGGTAAGCCACCTTGCCTACTCTGCTGGGGACTTGGAATGTTTGTTGAACGTTGGAAATTACATGCCACCTCGGCCATGTCTTCATAGACTCCATCAAGGCGAGACCCATTTGAATACGTGGTCGGCACCCTTGAACTCCAGTGGTCTTGTCTTCTATCAGAATAGGAATTATGTCTGCTTCGTGCAGTCTTCATCTGCTCTTGGATGATTTGCACCTTTTCCATCGTAACTTGAACCATCTCTGGTTCTACATGAGCTGACTCTATCACTATCCACAAAGGATATCTGAAATGTGTTTGGCTGCTGTCTCACCACTCCTAACAGCTGAATGCCTAATATCCTACTAAGAGAATCTGCTACAATATCCCCCTCTCCAAGAGTACAAAATATCTCAAAGTCATAGTCCTGGAAAAATTCAAGTCATCACCATTGTCCCAGGTTCATGTCCTTCTGAGAGAAGATACACCTGAGATTATTGAGATGGAGAGAACCATAAACTGTTCTCTCAACGAACAATGGGTGAGACTAGCCAATTGTAAGAACTCATCTCCACCCTTCTTCATCTACGTTCCAGCAAAGAGTTGCTGGGATTTATCCTCTGTCGAAAAGAGAAATATGGCCTCATCCTGTGGATGAACCACGTTCTTTGCCTAATATAGTCAATCCTGACATGAACAGTACTATTTCATGCCATGGATGACGTCATAAGGCCTCGATGCTACTACCAAGAGATCCAACCATTACTCTCACCCCAAGGGTTGAGTCACACTGTCGGAAGCAGTGTGTGGTCATTGGGTCTCCTCCAGTAGGTATCTCGAAAGTGAGGATCAAGTCAACGGTTTTTAAACCGGAACCTCTTAGTATAAACCATACAGAGAGGACAGAAAAGTAAACTTCACAAAGAAATGTGTCTTTTATTACTGCAGCTCAAAGTACAAAGACACATATAACCACAAAAACAAAAAAAAAAAGGAAGCTAGAAGCACCAAAAACAAAGGCCTCAATGGCTAAAACTAGTCTCGCTCCCATACACCTGCTTCTGAAACTCCATTGTCATATGATTCAGATACCTGAATCTGTGCTCTCCCACATCCACTCATTCCCTGCGGTCGGGGTGGACCTCTACCTCTTCCTAGGAGGTCCTCCATCTACTACTTGCTACTCATCTACTGGACAGGTCGGGCAGTCTTGAGCCAATGACCCAGCTTGCCGCATGCATAGCACTTCATGGTCCTCGTATGGATGGCTCTATTTTGTTTTCCTTACACAACCGAACCTAAGTCATGCGATTGAACACCTGTAGGTCTAGCCCTCCTGGACCTCTGTTTCATCTTTCTACTGTCTACAGATGACTCGGCTACTGACGAAAAACCCTGCAGCAAGGGCAGCAGCTCCTGAGCATGCTCAGAGTGTAGAGTCGCTGGTATAAACTCCACCATGATAAAGGTCTTGAAGTCTCCCTAGGTGAAGGTCATCTCGTCGCAAAACTGGAGCATCAAGATCCACCATCTGCCTGCTGCTACCTGAAGGAGGCTGGCAGCAAGGATCACCATGAAGTCTGCTGGTGTACCTACTAGCATGAAGACTCTCACCACAGCCTCCAGCCATTCCTCAACCACCTGTGGGTTCATCTCTCCCAAGAACCTGGCTGGCCTCTGGCGCTGGAACTCGTGCAGTGCGCTCAAGTGGTGTGCATCGCCTACTGCTTGGGCTACTGGCATCGGTGGCCCAACAAATGGTAGTACCGCTGGTGCCTCCGCTGGTGCCTCAATTGAAAGAGGGCCCTGTACTGAGGCCTCGTCGCTCGGCGGGCTTTCTGTACGTACATATCGCGGGGCTCTAGCTGGTCGTCCGCGGGGAGGCATCCTGAAATAAATAGATGTGATACGGTCAAACGATTATACCTGGTGAGATGACCTGGTTTGAACTGTTTTAAAAGAAACTTTTTGAAAACACACACGCAGTCAGTGTTTTCGTGCACTGATTTGTAAATTAGTAGTCAGGGTCCTAGTGTATGGATACGTCGGCCACCCGCACCATCACTGGACTCCCTGAACTGAATACCACACCTAGTACCCTTAACATTATTTCTTCACAAAAAGAAAATATCAGAGTCCTAAGTTTTGCGGTATAACCGAATCCTTTGATACCAATTTTTCATGACCCGTCCTCGGGGCCCATGTCGTGCCTACCCCAAGCCCACCTTCCGTAGGCTAGGGGCTAGCGACTAGCACCAAAGGCGTAAATCCCGATATCTTGGAAGGCATTGCCTTTATAAAACATAAACACATCCAACCAAAGTACAAGCGGAAGTAATACACTAAGTACAAAAGAAAGTGCTGAACAGTAAATGGGCCAGAATAAAAACCCAACTGAGAAGTACAGCTTCAACTGAACAAAATTACAACAAAAAATACTAACAGCTGTAAGATAGAAGCAGCTCATGGGTCGTCCACCTCGGATCCTACCTGAAGGGTAGGTACAGTTAGCCTCCTCAACGCTCTCGCCCGCCAACCTCCTTCGAGTACAGTCTCATCGTGAAGTCCACCTCTGGGTACTAACTCATCGTGAGGTCCACCTCCAGGTACAGAATCGTCGTGAGTTCCACCTCCGGGTACCGTCTAGTCCTCGGACACTCGATCTCTGTCAGCGTTGTTCGTCGTCTGCATCCAACACAATGAGGTGCAGGCATATCCCGTACAGGGTTGAGTATAATGATACTCAGTAGGGACCCCGAGACCCTCAAGGTCTCACTAAATCCAACAAGGATAACCACAAAGAAGGATCTCAACAAATAACCCTTACTTAGGAATAATCTCATACCTATACCTAAGTTATCAAGTAACCCATCTCAATCATGAGGTAACACAAAGGTTATTAAACCAACGGATATCCACTACTTAAGTATATGTCCATACATATACCAAAGTTATCAGGTGACCCATATCAATCATGAGGTAACACAAAGGTCATTGACTCAGCTCAAACCAGGATTTTCATTAAAGATATCAAAACCACAACTACTAGAGAACTCCTCCCCTGTTGAGTACAGTAGCCCTGTCATGACTTCGAGGCACTACTCACTAACCTTAGACTGCTGAGGTACTCCTCTTATTGAGTACCGCGAGTCTGCACCCAAACACAGTAGTTCTCCCCACCAGGGGTCTAACGCCGAAACACAATAGCGGTGCCCCTAATAGCCTACAAAGGTACTCCTCCTGTAGAGTATCGCAGGTATGCTACCAACTACCAGGCGCTCCGTATGCAGTGGGTCTGCCACCAAATACTGGGCGCTCTGTCCACTGGGCTAGTCTACTCACTCCAAGTCGAATCGGTCAAGCAGTCATCAGGTCCGCAGCTACTAGGTCTCCGCACTCCGTACACTCGTCTCCAAGAGGATCCGCTCCACAAGATACTAGTTTATACTCCAAGTATCACAAAGTCCCATGAATAAGTATCACAAAGATCAGCCTCGTCATAAGGGTCTCAACGCAATAGACGGCGCGTCAATCGGACGCCCGGTCTGTGAGTTATTAGCAGTTTCGTCTCAGGAGCCTGGTTGGTTTTGTGTACGAACCAACCCAACTGTATCCAACTGTACCCAGAACTCTCATAGGTTATAATCAAAGGGACTGTTTCTCAATGAGATTATCAACGCCGCTGACGGTTCGTCAAACGAACGTTCGGTCTGAAAGTTATCGACTTTTCTGTTCCAGGGGCCCGGTTGGTTTCTAAGCTAAAACCAACCTGACCGTACTCCAACTGCGTCCAAACCTCAGGTGAAGTATTCCAAAAGATTTTTCTCATCAAAAGGAATCAAACGTAGTTGATGACACATCAATCGGACGGTCTATCCTTAAGTTATGAGTGTTTCCGCTCTGAGGGCCCGGTTGGTTTCCTGATCGAACCAACCCGAACATACACAAAATTCGCCGAAATCTTGAGTGTAATATACCGAAACGACAGTCTTGATCCAAGGATTCCTATGAAACTAACGGTGCATCGATAGGAGGTCCTTAGCCCATGTTATGAGCGTTTAATTGAAGAGGGTCCGAAAATAGGGGGTTTGGGCCCGGTCCGACCCGGCCCAATACCCCCTGGGTCGGCCCGAACCGGGTCAACCCGACCCGGGTCCGGGTTCGAGTCCAGCCCGGCCCGGCCGGCCCACACGGTTGGCCGCGTGGCTGGCCAACCAGGCGGAGTGGCGGCGCCCAAAGGGGCCCGCCCTAGCCACGGATTGGGGGGGTCTTACACCCCCCGATTTCAAAGAAACGGCAGGCCTTAATGGTCGGCCCCTTGGGTGATCGCGGGACCCCCCTTGGGACCCGCCTCTTGATAGCGCTGGTGGCCGGCACGGCCGCCCGCCCTTCCAAGCCAGTCGCGGCATTAGGCCATGGATTTCTTCCACCGGCGCGGCGCGACGGTACCGCGGCCCGCTCCAGCCTCGACCCCTAATGCTCCAGCACGGCGCGATGGAACCACGCCCCTCCGCCGCGGCCCACTCCGGTCGTGGCTCCTGTAGCTCCGGTGCAGCGCGACGGCGCCGCGCCCCTCCTCCGCGGTCTGACTCTATTTCGCGGCCTTCCTCGGCCTCTCCGGCATGGCGTAACGGCGCCGCGCACCACCGCCACCGCGGCCAGTTCTGGTCGCGGTCCCCTTCATCCTCACGCGGTGCAAGGCACCGCACCGCCTTCACCGCAGCCTTGCATGGATGCGGTTCCCTGCCGATCACTGCAAGGTGCAACGGCACCATGCGCCTCTGCCTCCAACATCATTGAAATTTAACAAAGAAGAGGGGAGAATAATCGGTCGTGTTTGTGCGGTCTGATCTTCTCCCGTTATGACGATATTATACGGCCAAACCTTAAGCAATGAAGAACGATGATAAGACTTGGACAAAAAAAATAACCCCTACCTCATGACGTGATCACTCGATGGATCTGTGGAGAGGTAGCGTCATTCATTGACATCGGAAGGTGACGTTGTCATTTCCGAATTCCCCGTGGCGGTGTCTCATCCCTTGATGGAGAACCGGGGAGCGTTCTTCATCGAGAAGGATGGTTGTTCTTCATCGGTGAGTTGGTACTCTACAAAAACTCAAGAGCTCTCCAATCCTCCACACACCAATTTTCAACCCCATTAAAATAAGACTTCCTCTTATTTTAATTAATCATGCCAAGCTTTCAAAATACAAAATTTAAAACACTTAATTAATCAATTAAATGATTTCAATCTATTAATTAAGTGTGTTGGCATGAGTTAAAGAGAGAGAGTAAGTGTAGAGAAAGAGTTACACAACTAAAAGGAATTAACAAAATTTATGGGGAGTTCAAAGGGAGGTTAAGGGGTTATGGAATGTGAAAAGGTTGGGGATCGTGTGGGCCACACCTCTCATATATCCACACATGGGAATTTGGGTGGTTGTGGGATCCACCAACAACTTCCCATGGAAGAGTTTAACTTCCAATGTTACAAAATAAAATTGTTCAACAATTTTATTTATTTAAAACTAATTCCCCAAATAATAATTCACAACCCGCTTATAACGCAGCTGCGGTAAAGGTTCCCCTAAGCAATTATCGATACTACGAGTTCATCGGTGCCCTCAGATTTCAATTCCGAGCACCGGTTCAAAAGTTATAAAAACTAACTCGTTCGTTCACTGAACGTACCCGAGCTAAACTTTGGAAATTGATTCTGGGCACACCGGGTCTCAGAATCAGGAGCCGTCAGAAACTGCACGCTCATAAAATTCCAAAGAAATTAAGAAAAAATTTTCCTTGAAATGTCTGGGTCTTTACATAAAGTCTTTAAAAATGTGTGTTGGGGGGGGGGGTCAAAACCAAGAAAATGTTACTCTATGTCAATGAAATCATATTAAAATTACCATAGATTCATTTTTAAATTGTAATAATTTATGGAAATTCATTCGGAGTTACAGTTTGTCTATGTTCCTTTAAATGTGTTTTGAGAGTTTTAAAACACTAAAATGTGTGTTTAATGGTAAAAACCATATAAAATGACCTCATATTGACATTAAATCGTGGTACAACAACCGTTGAATTATTTTTTAGGTGTACACATAGAAAACACATCCATATTGTAACATTCCAGGTAAATAAAGAATATGATATTTTCATATTTATAAATATTTTTGAATTAAATATTAATTTTAATTTACATGGGATGTTATTTATGATAGCGTACTCAACACGCAACAACATATTTCTCCGAAATCTTACGTTGCACACAACATTGAGTTATACTGAAAAATAATATATTTTTATTATTATTTCAAATGGTAGGTAACGCTTAGTCGTTGTAATTGTGGGAATTAAAATAACTAACTAAAATATTATTATACATTTTTTTCAAATGTTTTTACATTTATCCAATAAATTTTAGAGGCTTAAAATAAGATAGAATCCAATTTTAAGAATAAATACTCTAATATTCTTTAAGGGGTCAATTTACTACCTTTTGATGGAGAATTGTTTTTAAATCTAGTTTTTGTAACTTTTATATGTTCCATTTGAAAAAATAATATTCTTCTTTAGAATCGGGACATCTCAATTTACTTTGGATAAAATTTTGGTATTTTTCTGATAATGTTCATTTTTTAATGTAATAGTGAAAAATGTTGTATTTTAATTCAAAATTGTCTTTTAATCTAATTTATTTATATGGTTAGATTATCTTTTGAATTAGTTTTAAAGAGTAATTAGATTATATTTTTACCATTTAATACAATTTTGGTCATTTTATGTAATTTAACTTTGAAATTGGACATAAAAAAAGTGGCAATCTTTTGATAGTTATTATTTCTTAAAAACACGCTTTTTTTTACAATGGAAATTAATTTTAAATTAATTTCTACCACTTATGTGATTTGAATTTCTAAAATATGATTCCATATTTGGAATCATGAGGTCAAAATTGTATAAAATATGTAACTTTTATTTTTAGAAATTATGAATATTTACTTCGGTAAATATTTTATTTACCATGGTTAAAGGGAATCTGGTAAATAAGGGTAAAAAATATTATTATAATAATATTAAATTACCCTAACATATGTTCTAATCCTATTGGTTGAAATATTTCCTACGATGGGAATCCTTGGGTTGATTTTGCGACCCCATGGATCCACATAGGAGTGATAATGACAATTTATATTAATTAATTTAAAGTAAAGACAAAAATGACATAAACATATATATTTTAGTAAATAAATTTTCACATGGGGTTATATAAGTTATCTCTTAGATTATAAATATTAATTTGAAAGATAAAAATACTTCCTACATCATGGTATTTTATTTATAATTTTTAGATATCAAATAAATAAAATTATTTATGACACAATGATGATGCACTGATTACCTTATTAATGAATGATTTCAATAAATGAGATTATAAAATTTAAAAAATATCCAAAACCTATCCAATTATTATTGGATGATTTTATTTAGAACAATAGACACCGTTTCTTAAAATTAAATAAGTTTTGGACCTTTAGAAACAGAAAAATCATTATATAATAAAATAATATTTTCAAACTTTCCTAAAGAGCCCTTCCTCCCCCTTATAAAAATCCATCACCTCTTACTCATTACACACACCTCTCAAGCCCCTTGTATCATCCAACCTCTTCCCAATTATGATCCATACATCCCTATATTACTCCTAGAATCCTTTCCCTAGGAATAATGAAATTCAAGTAAACCTTTTGGTTCAAACCAAAGGGAGATACCTGATTTAAAGGTAACGTCTTCTCTTAAGTTCTTTTCTTTTATTTGAATTCTACAACCCCCTGAACTCTCCTTATTACTTTATTTTATAAAAATACCATTATAATTAATATACTAGGTTGTTTTATGAGAATAATTCAAACTAAACTTCCACACACCTCCATCTAATGGATATGAACATACTGTTTCTGTGGATGGCGAACTACTCGCTCACGAAATAATGATTGTTCAAATATCTCCAATCGCCTCTCATGGTGGAAATTATGATGGAAATGTATTTATATGTGATATATATTATATTTATATTTTATTTATGCTTCTTTATGTTTTATTTATAGTGTAACTTTATGGTTTCCATAATGGGTAAACGCGATAATTTCATTTGAGGAAGTGCGGACTACCGCCCCCTCAAAGTGATATGACTCGTGCATACCATACATGGAATGTATAAAGGATGGAGTTACTAAAATTATATATATGATATTATAGTGTAATTATAATATACCTATGTTTCATTAAGTTTTTATTCCATTAAATGTTAAATAGAAATGAAAGTTAGCATTCATGTGTACGTACGAATTACCGTCTCCGTGAATGGTGTATTTCATTTCTTACCTCCAAATGTAATATACTATTATAAATAAATATATATAATAGATATATATTATATATATTATATCTAAATCATGAATATCATTCTAGAGATAATGGAATTTTTACCACATTAACAACTTGTAATTATAAGAAGTTCATTTTTGACTCAAGTACCAAATATCGACAAAATGACCGTTATTAACTTAAATGATTACATAATATTTATAACATAGAAATAAGTGATATAAAAAGAATAATAAACTTGAAAAAGGTTATTGATCAAGTAGGAATTAACTTTATTTTATTATTCAGGAGATTAAAGAATGAACGAGTCAAGTCGGGCACGAGGTAAGGGACTTCATCTCAATCTCCTTTCATTGAGGCATATTTTGATTTATACATGACTTTATTTTATACGGGGTATAAACCCCTTTGAATTTTCATTTCATTCAAATTGAATCTTTTTATATGAAGTTTTTTACTAAAGAGCAAAAAGGAATGTTTCTTTCTAACGTACGTGGTGGCAACAACCTTTCCGCCGCTGTGAGTATTATTTGATCTTTGGCTTCCTTAACAAGTCATATTTTATTTTAAAAGGAAACTAAATATCATATACTCTTTTTACGTATTTTGGTATTGAAAATGGTTTTGATGATGAATTTTTTTTGTCAATATATTTAAATTATATATTGTGATTTCAATGTGTAAATGTTATTTTTCCTTTATATTTGTTTTATGTGTTGTGAATATGTTATGGTTCATGGGAATTGTTTATATATACTGGTAGTTATGTGATAAACCTAGGGTGGGTGATCCCGAGAAATCTCTACAATTCATTGGGTAATGTGATAGAAGTAAATGTTAATGTTTCTCCTAAGAGATTTAGAGAATATATTGTGATAGTTATTCCAAACGTAACTCCCTATGTAGCTGTGATAGCTATAATTTAAGTATGATATCGATTCCACAAGTTACCTTTATGATTTATGATTTCTATGTGTTATTCATAAATCTTATGATTTAATGAGGTATGTTAAAGATCTTATTCATGGTATGTATTGATGTACTAATGTTTTATTTCTTTATTTTATAATCCTTATTGAGATTTTTATGCTCATCCCAAGTTTTTTTAAAATGTTTTTCATAGGACTTGAAGATGAATAGGGTCAAGGATGGAATCATGGAATAGTCATGCTATCTAAAATGTGGAACTAGACATGAATCTTTTTTTTCAAGAATTTTTATTTTATGAATAAAATGGATATTGAGTAGAAGTGTCTACTTTGTAAAAATTGAGATGTAATGTAATAGTTATGGCCCAATTCTCTAAAAATATAAACCTGAAAAGACCCTCAATGTGAATTATTAACTAAATTCAAGATTGTGTAATGTTTAAGGTCAGTTCCTTATATTTGGTATCAGATATTAGTTTAAAAACTTTAGGAGTTAGGGTATTATTAAATTAATATCCATAAATTAATTTATGTTAAGGATATAGCATTTACAGATTACCATGTTGCTTCGCTTAAGATATTTTTGTGTTCAAAATGGTTTTTTGTAAAGGAAACAGGGAAGCTCTGCTAGGAAGGTATACAGAGGGAAATGACCTTCCAAATCAGCAACTTGAGATAGTTGGAATCAGAGTTGAACAGTTTGTTGCAGTGATGGCTCAGTTGACTTAGGTGATAAATGGTGGTTGTGTTTATTGATGATATTTTGGTATATTACAAAATTAATGAGGAGCATTAAAGTTATTTAAGGGTTGTCTTGCAAACATTAAAATAAAAGAGATTGTATAGGAAATTCAACAAGTGTGAGTTTTGGTTACAACAAATTTCTTTCCTTGCTCACATTGTTTCAAAAAATGGAATAACTGTTGATCCTTCTAAATCAAATGTTGTTGAAGAATGGAAAATACCCACAAATATTATCAAGATACATAGTTTTCTTAGTTTGGTAGATTATTACCAGAGGGTTGTTGAAAATTTTTCACGGTTATCTAGCCCAATGACTAAGTTAACTCGAAAAGGTGTTAAGTTAATTTGGAAAAAGAATGTGATAATTATTTTTAGGAATTTAAAAGAAGATTATTGAATGATCTAGTTTTGGCACTGCTTTCTAGAAATGGTTAGTTTGTTATCTACAGTGATGCTTCGTTGAAAGGACTTGGTTGTGTCCTAATTCAGAATGATCAGGTAATTGCTTATGCTTCATGTCAGTTGAAACCTCATGAGTTAAATTACCCTACACATGATTTGGAATTATATATTGTTGTTTTCGCTTTAAAAATTTGGATGCATCATCTGTATGGAGTAAAATATGAAATATATACCGACCAAAAAAGTTTGAAATATATATTTACTCAGAAATAATTGAACATATGACAAAGGAGATGGTTAGAATTAATCAAGGATTATGATTTCATGATCCATTACCATCTGGGAAAGTCAAATAAAGTGGTTTATGCTTTGATTCAAAAGAGTAATGCTACCTTAACCATGATATGTTTAGAATGAGATCCTTTGGTTTTTGATTTGATGAATTTTGTATTGGAAGTTTTTGGTGCTAGAAATTCATCTATTTTGTTTCATGTGTCAGTGAAATCATCTCTATCAGACAGAATTAGGAAAGTGCAGAAGGAAGATAGTGAGTTGTATAAAAAGGTAGATTTGGTTCAGAAGGGTAAGTTTCCTAAATTTAACAATGATAATGATTGTATTTTGAGATTTGGAAAGATATTATGTGTGCCTTGTGATTCACAGTTGAATAAAGAGTTGTTATGTGAATCTCATAGTTCTCTGTTTTGAGTTCATCCTGGCAGCACTAAGATGTATATAGATCTTTTGGAGTATTACTGGTAGGATGGAATTAAAATAGATATTGTTGACTTTATTGTGAAGTGTTTGACTTGTCAACAGGTTAAAGTAGAGTGACGATTACCAAAAGGGATGCTTCAGCCTATATCGGTGTCAGATTGGAAATGGAAAAATATATCCATGTACTTCGTTGTGGGATTACCGAAAACATCTCGAGGTAACAATGAAATATGGGTTATTGTTGATCGATTGACTAAATCTTCTCATTCTCTTCATATTCGAGATACTTTGTCTCTAGATAAACTTTCTCAGATGTATATTAAAGAGATAGTCAGGTTTCATGGATTTCCCCTCTCCATTATATCTGGTCATGATCCCAAGTTCACTTCTAACTTTTGGAAATTCCTTCAGAAGTCGTTGGGTACTGAATTAAATTTTAGTACATCTTTTCATCCTCAATAAGATGGGCAGTCAGAATGAACAATTCAGAACTTGGAAGATATGCTACTTGCTTGATCAATGGATTACCAAGGAATTTGGGACCAACATCTTTCTTTTGTTGAATTTTCTTATAATAACAGTTTTCATTCTAGTATACAGATGGATCTGTTTGAGGCATTATATGGAAAGCGGTGTTGAACTCCAGCTTTTTGGGATAAAGTAGGTGAAAGGAAACTGATGGGACCAGAATTGGTAGGAGAGATGGCAGAAAAAGTTCAGTTGATTCAGAAGCACAAGAGAACATCTCGGAGCAGGAAGAAAAGTTATGCGGATAACTGGAGGAAGGATCTTTCTTTCTAGGTAGGTGAACATTTCTTTATCAAATTTTCTCTATGGAAAAGTTTGATGCTTTTTGGAAAGAAGGGAAAGTTGAGTCTAAGGTTCATTGGACCCTATGAAATCCTGGAGAAAGTTGGATCAGTTGCATACAGAGTGTCTTTACCTCCAAGTTTATCCCAGGTACATAATGTTTCAATGTTGATAAAATATGTGCTGGATTCATCTCATGTTTTGATTCCAAAGGTAGTTCAGTTGGAAGATAATCTCTCTTATGATGAACAACCTATCCAGATTCTTGACCAGAGAGAAAAAGTGTTGCAGAATAAGTTAATCCATCAGGTAAAAGTTTTTTTGAAAACCCATATGATTTAAGAGGAAACGTGGGAATCTGAGAATATTGTGAGGCATAAATACCCCCATTTATTTGATAAGTGAATAAAATTGTGAGGATGCAATTTTCAAAAGGGGGTAAGGATGTAACATCCCAGGTAAATAAAGAATATGAAATTTTCATATTTATTAATATTTTAGAATTAAATATTAATTTTACTTTAAAGGGGATTCTATGTCTAATAGTGTAATCAACATGCAACAACAGATTTCTCTGAAATCTTACATTGCACACAACATTGAGTTATAACGAAAAATTATATAATAATATTATTATTTCAAATAGTAGTTAACGCCTAGCTGTTGTAATGGTGGGAATGAATAGAACTAACTAAAATGTGATTATGCAATTTGTTAAAAAAATTTACAATTATCCAATAAATTTTAGAGGCTTAAAATAAGAAAGAGTCCAATTTTAAGCATAAATACTCTAATATTCTTTAAGGGGTCAATTTACCGACTTTTGATGGAGAACCATTTTTAAATATAGTTTTGGTCACTTTTATATGTTCTATTTTACAAAATAATATTATTCTTTAGAATCGATACATCATAATTTACTTTGGATGAAATTTTGGTATTTTTCTGATAATGTCCATTTTTTAATGAAATTGAAGAATACTGTATTTTAATTCAAAACTAACTTTTAATCAAATTTATTTATATTGTTAGATTATCTTTTTAATTGGTTTTAAAGTGTAATTAGATTATATTTTTACCATTTAATCCAATATTGGTCATTGGATGTAATTTCACTTTGAAATTGGATATAAACAAGTGTCAATCTTTTGATTGTTATTATTTCTTAAAAACACGCTTTTTATTTTGACAACGGGAATTAATTTTAAATTAATTTTTTCCACTTATATGTTTTGAATTTTGAAAAATGGATTACAAATTTTTAATAAATAGGTCCAAATTGTGTAAATAGGTAACTTTTATTTTTAGACATTATGAATATTTACTTCGGTAAATATTTTATTTACCATGCTTAAAGGGAAAATCTGGTAAATAAGGGTTAAAAAATATTATTATAATAATATTAAATTACCCTAACATGTGTCCTAATACTATTGGTTGATACATGGCAGACCATGGTCATCCTTGAGTCTATTTTGGGACCCCATAGAGCCACTTAGGAGTGATAAAGATAATTTATATAAATTAATTTAAAGTAAAGACAAAAATGACATAAACATATATCTTTTAGTAAATCAATTTGTACAAGGGGTTGTATAAGTTATCTATTTGACTATAAATATTTATTTGAAAGATAAAAAGATTTCAAACATCATGTTATTTTATTTATAATTTTTTATACATAAAATAAATAAAATTATTTATGACACAATGATGATGTAGTGATTACCTTATTAATGAATGATTTAAATAAATGAGATTATAAAATTTAAAAAAATATCCAAAATCGGTCCAATTCTTATTTTATGATTTTATTTCGAACAAGAGTCACTTTATATTTAAATTAAATAATTTTTGGACCTTTATAAACCGAAAAATCATTATATAAAAAAATAATATTTTCAAACTTTCCTAAAGAGCCCCTCCTCCCCCTTATAAAAAGGCATCACTTATAACCCATTACACGCACCTCTCAAGACCATTGTCTCATCCAAAATCTTCCCAATTAATCTCACTACATACCCATATTCCTCCTATAAGCCTTTCCTTAGGCATAAAAAAATTCAAGTAAACCTTTTGGTTCAAACCAACGGGAGATGCCCGATTTAAAGGTAACGTCTTCTCTTAAGTTCTTTTCTTTTATTTTACTTCTCGAACCCCCAAAAATCTCTTTATTACATTATTTTATAACAAAAACATTATCCTAAATATACCATGTTGTTTTTATTAGAAGGATTAGAACTACACATCCACACACCTCCATCTAATGGATACGAACATACTGTTTCTGTGAACGGTGAACTACTACCTCACGAAATGATGATTGTTCAAAGATCTAAAATCACCTCTCATGGTAGAAATTATGTTGGAAGTGTATTTATATGTGATATATATTATATTTATATTGTAACTATGATTCTGTATTTTTAATTTAAAGCATAACTTTATTGTTTCCATAATGGATAAACGTGATAATTTCATTTGAGGAAGTGCGGACTACTGCCCCCTCAAAGTGATATGACTCGTTCATTCCATATATAGAATGTATAAAGGATGGAGTTACTGAAATTATATATATTATATTATACTGGAATTATAATATACCCATGTATCATTAAGTTTTCATTCCATTAAATACTAAATAGAAATGAAAGTAGCGTTCATGCGTACGTACGGCTTACTGTCTCCATGAATGGTGCATTTCATTTCTTACCTCCAAATGTTATGTACTATTATAAATACATATATATAATGGATATATATTATATATATGATATCTAAATTATGAATATAATTTTGTAGATAATGGAATTTTGACCACATGAACAACTTGAAATTATAAGAAGTTCATTTTTGACTCCTGTACCAAATATCGACAAAATGACCGTTATTAACTTAAATGATTACATGATATTTATAACATGGAAATAAGTGATATAAAAAGAATAATAAACTTGAAAATGGTTCTTACGAAAGTATAAATTAACTTTATTTTATTATTCAGAAGATTAAAGAATGAACAATTCAAGTCGGACATGAGGTAAGGGACTTCATCTCAATCTCCTTTCGTTGAGGCATATTTTGATTTATACACGACTTTATTTTATACGAGGTATAAAACCCTTTTACTTTTCATTTCATTCAAAGGGAATCTTTTTATACAAATAGTTTTACTAAACTACAAAATGTAATGTTTCTTTTTAACGTATGCGGTGACAACGACCTTTCCATCTCCGTGAGCATTATTTGATCTTTGGCTTCCTTAACAAGTTGTAATTTATTTTAAAAGGAAAATAAATACCATATACTCTTTTTACATATTTTGGTATTGAAATGGTTTTGATAATGGATTGATTTTTTCAATATATTTAAATGATATATTGTGATTGAAATGTGGAGATATTATCTTTCCTTTATGTTTGTTTTATGTGTTGTGAATATGTTATGGTTCTTGGGAATTGTTTACATATACGGGTGGTTCCATGATAAAACTATAGTGGGTGAGCCCGAGATAGATCTCCAAAGAATTTGGGTAATATGACGGAGGTAAATGTTACCATTTCTCTTAAAAGATTTAGAGAATATACCATGATGGGTATTCCAAACGTAACTCCTTATGTAGATGTGATAGCTATAATGTAAGTATGATATGGATTCAACAAGTTACCTTAATGATTTATGATTTCTATGTGTTATTCATAAATATTATGATTTCATGAGTTATGTCAAAGATCTTATTCTTGGTATGTATTGATGGAATAATGTTTTCTTTCTTTATTTTATAATCCTTACAGAGATTTTTATGCTCATCCCAATTTTTTTGAAATGTTTTTCATAGGACTTAAAGATGAAAATGGTCAAGGATGGAATCATGGAATAGTCATGTTGTCTAAAATGTGGAACTATACATGACTCTTTTTTTCAAGATTTTTTATTTTATGAAAAAAATGGATACTAAGTAGAAGTGTCTACTTTGTAGTAATTGGGATGTGATGTAATAGTTATAACCTAATTCTCTAAAACTCTAAACCTGAAAAGATAATAAATGTGAATTATTAACTTAATTCAAGATTATTTAATTTTTAATTTTGGGTCCTTATACATATTATGTGTGGTGTTCTTGGAATAAATCAATAAATAGTATTAAATATACCAAAGTCTTTAAAAATGTGTGTCTGGGGGTCAAAATCAATAAAATGGAATTAGATGATCATGAAATCATAGGAAAATTATTGTGGATTTATTTTTTAAATTTAGGAACTGAAATCACATCATTTCAAGTTATGGTTTTATAAATATGCCCATAAACACACTTTTAGTGTTTTAGAAGACTAAAATGTGTGTGTGATATTAAAACCCATAGAAAACAACCTAATATTGATGTGAAATCATGGTAAATACACTGTTGAATTATTCTTAACATGTATTCATAGGCAAAACGTCCATTCGACATGCAATGTTCTCATAAGGACTTAATAAATACTTTTAAAATATACCAAAGTCCTTAAAACACATGTGCCATGGGGTCAAAACCAAGAAAAAAATGACTGATAGCTGTAAAATCAAAGGAAAATTACCTTTGATTGATTTTTAAATGTAAGAAATGATAGAACATCATTCTAAGTTATAGTTTTCCTAGGATATATTTAAACATGTTTTTAGTGTTTTAAATCACTAAAATATGCATGTAACGGTCAAAACCATAGTAAATGACCTCAAATTGATATGAACCCATGGAAAAACCACCATTTAATTATTTTTTCTCTGTACGCATAGAAAACATATCCATATAATGTTTGATATTCTCTAAATGACTAAATAAATGGTTTTAAAAGACATCAAAGTCTTTAAAAACGTGTGTTGGGGGTAAAAACCAATAAAATGGAATTTTATGACCATAAAATCATAAGAAAATGTTTGTAGATTTCTTTTTTAAATGTATAAACTAAATTCATGTCATCTTGAGTTACGATTTTCCCAAGATGACCATAAACATGTTTTTAGTGTTTTAAAACAATAAAACGTGCATGTAATGGTAAAACCCATATCAAACGACCTCATATTTACATAAAATCATGGTACCATCATAATTAAATTATGTTTTATGTGTATTCATAGAAAACACATTCATTTTACATGCAGTTTTATTGAAATGACTCAATAAACAGTTTTAAAATATACCAGTCTTTAAAAAATATGTTTTATAGTCGGGTAAAAACCAAGTAAACAACATTGGATGGTCATGAAATCATAGGAATAAAACATTATATTTATTTTTTAAATGTAAGAAATAATGACACATCAGTCTGAGTTATGGTTTCCCCATGATTCTCATTAATTCCTTTTTAGTGTTTTAAAACACTAAAATGTGTATGTAATGATCAAAACTATATAAAACTACCTCATATTGATTTGAAATCATGTTAAAACCACCATTTAATTATTTTGGATGTGTGTGTGTATGGAAATAGTCCATAATACATTTTTTGTTCTCAGAATGACTCAATAAATAGTTTTAAATGATACTAAAGTTTTTCAAAACATGTTTTGGGGGGTCAAACCAATAAAATGACATCGGATGGACATGAAATCATAGTAAAATGATCGTAGATTGATTTTTAAAATATAAAAACTAACATCACATCAATATGATTTGGTTCACTCAGGAATCCCATAAACATGTTTTTAGTGTTTTAAAACACTAAAATGTATATTTGACATTCAAAACCATAAAAAAGACCTCAAATTGATGTGAAATCATGGGACCATCGCAGTTGAATTATTTTTTAAACATAGTACATATTATCATATCAAATTATTTAAATTTTTTTATTAATTAATTTCAAGCAGATCGGATATCATTTTAAAAATTTATTAGATTCTTATATACTTATCACTTTTCAGTTCTAAGTGTTGAATCATATCTTAAATAGGAAAGTTTATGTTTTAAAAGTAATCTAAATGATATATTTTTTGTTTTATACTTAAATTATTATATTAAATTAAAAAAATAACAAATGTTATGTGTAACATTCTGAATATATTTATGTTTATTCTCTTCCTCATTTCTTGTATTCAATGTTTCAGTTTTTAAGATAGGTGATAGATGTCAGCTGTAGGCAAGAGGTTAACCGTTTTGATCCATGACATTCTTTAGAAGGAAGTTGTGATGGTTCTTGGTTTCTTTGGTATGGTTAAATATTATAAATGACTCTACTGTAATTCTGATTTATTATGTTCAGTTTTAATTTATATCTTCTTATTTGTTCCAGCTGATGACATGATGTGGTCGATTCTAGTTGATGACATGATGTGAAGGTAGATGGATGTAGATGAGGTTATGGGATGGACGTATTTTGCCTATGGGTCAATAGTTTTTTTGGAAATATTTTATATGTATATATTAATTACTAAGGTTATGGGTTGATTAAGGTAATATATATATGACTGTGTATGTATGATTGTTTATTTATGATGGGTTTATTGTGCATTTATGGTTTATTTTATTTTATGACAGAGTTTCTTATATGTATATTACTTTTTATTAAATATTTTTCAAATAAAATAATTTTTTTAAAATATATTTAGCATAGATTACTGAAAATCTCCACTCAATAGAATTTAATTCTTCTATTTAGTAGTGGTTTCTGATAGCCATTGCTAAACCTAACCACTTATAAATTACTTAGCAATGGTTTATTATTATTATTATTATTTTGTGATATATTTAAAATAAACCATTGTAAAATGAATTAAAAGCTTCCACTAAGTACCCAAAAAATAACACATATAAAAACCACTTCTAAAAAACCATCACTAAATGACTGTTAACTATGAAATATGTTGTGGTTTATATAACCACCTCTACACCATGTAGAATTAGTTTAAACTACCACATATATAAAAAAACCATCATGAATTAATCCTTTTTTATAGTGATGTTTTCTTCTCAAACACATGATGAATTTTAGGTATAAAAAAAGTACATCTATTTTTTATTATTTGAGTGAATTTCATGGTTGTTTTGATCATTTTTCTAGTATGGGTATTAATTTTGAATATTAGGTTTTATAATTTTGGTTGATTAATACTTTAACTATTATTTGGGAGAATTTTCATGTTACTCTAACTGGTTCTACTACTAATGGTGTTGTGATATTTAGTTTTGTTAAGTCAAATATTTTGAATGAAGAGGTTAGAAGATATACATAGGAAAGATCTTATTTAAAAATTCTGTTCATAGAGAATAGGGTGAGTAGTTAGGAAAATAATATGGGATTTAGTAGTCTAGGTAAGAGAAAAGTAAAAGGAAAATTCAAGTTAAAGAAGAAGTGTGAATCTCATCCTTGTGGTAAGAAAGGAATTGTTAAGAAGTTTTTCTATCAACTGAAAAGGGAAAATCGAATAAAGTAAAATCAATAGAATAAAAATGGTGATTGAGATGATCATTTCATCACCGCTACAGGTGTGATCTAGTTATTGTTTATGACTCCATTAATATTGATTCTGATTATTCTTGTTGGGTTATTAACGGTGGCACCTGATTTCACAAGACTTCAAGGAAGGATTTATTTAAATATTATATCCCATATAATTTTGGGATTTTAAATATGGGTAATTATGTCCATGTAAACGTTTTAGGTATCAAGACTGTTCGTTTAGAGAGTAGTATAGGAAGTAAGATGGTTTTGAATAATTTTTAACATGCTCCTGATGTTTTTATGAATCTTATTTCTACCAGTGTTCTTTATGATGATTATTTTATCAGTACTTATGGGGATGTTAAATAAAATATTTCAAATGGTTCCTTGATAGTGGTTATAGGAAATAAGTGGTCATGTTTATACTAGACTTGAGATTCTATTTATTATGACACCATTTTCATTGTTGAGTGAAGTGTTTCCTCTAAGTTATGGAATAAAAATCTCAACCAAATTAGTGAGAAGGTGATTGGTTTTATAGATAATAAAAAATTTATTCTAAGTTTGAAGGGTGTAAAATTGGAAATGTGTGATCATTGTATGGCTAGAAAATTAAGTAGATTAGGTTTTAATAATCATCCTTTACACAGGAAGTCGGATGTACTTAAATTAGTATATTATAATGTTTTTGGTCCTTTGAATTCATAGACTTTGGGTGGAAGTATTTATTTTTTTATGTTTATTGATGACTACTCACATAATCTTTGGGTTTATTCTTTGAATGCCAAAATTCAGGTACTCGGTGTTTTTAATCAATTTTAGGTTTCAGTTGAGAGGGAATCTAGTAAAAATTTGAAATGTATTCACAATGAAAATAGGGAAGATTATTATAGTAATTTTGATCATTATTATAGGTAGGATGGTATTCAATATCAAAAGATGCCTCCTAAGAAACCTATGCTAAATGGTGTAGCTGAGAAGATGAATAGGAATTTATTGGAAAGAGTTCGATGTTTACTTTTGTAAGTATAGTTTCCTAGACATTTTTGGGGTGAGGATTTATTTAATATTATATATATTATCAATTTATCACTTGTATTTTCTTTACATATGGACACTCCATACAAGTTTTGGTATTGAAAATAGTTTTAAGTATGATCACTCACATGTTTTTGGTTGCAAAGCTTTTGTTCATGTTTCTAGAGATGAGATATCCAATCTAGATGGAAATTCATGAAAATGTATTTTTATTGAATATAGAAATGATGAGTTTGAATATAGGTTATGTGATCATGTATTAAATAAACTTTTCAAAATTCATGAGGCAACATTTATAGAGGAACAAACTATTGCATACGTTGATAAGGGGGGAAATCTACTTCTCAAACATTTTATGTATTTTTCAATATTGATCTAGTTTTTTATTCACATTTACCTCATATTGTTGATTTCAAATATCATGTTGATGTACGAAATGATGTACATGGTGAATAGGTTGGAGTTGATGTATCTAGTACACCTTTTGTTTCTGATGATCTAGTTTTAGGGTTTATCAATGAACCTTTAGTTCTACTCTGGAGATCATCTCAGCATCGTATGACTTCTAATTGGTATTCAACTAATGAGTATGTGCTCCTCAATAAAGAGGGGGGACCAAAATCTTTTGATGAGGTGGTGAAAAGTGATCATAATGATAGATAGTTTGTATAAAAGGATGATGATATGAGATCATTAAATGAAAACCATACTTTTGAGATAGTGATAAGTTACCTATAAGTAAGTGAGATTTACAAAATCAGTGGATTTATCCGATTAAAAATTAATAATCCAATTTTTTTACATGATACAAGGAAATTTTGGTTGTTAAATACTTTCATTAGAAGAAATGTATTTATTTTGAAGAAATTTTTTCACTTGTTGTCAAGATGTATTCCATTTGGGTTATTCTTGGTTTCGCTACTAGTTTAGATTTACAGATTGAACATACGTATGTGAAGAGATTTAGAGGAGGAGATTTATATGAATTATTCATAGGTTTTTATTTAAATAGGTAAATATAATTATGTTTTAGGGTTAAAGAAGATTTTTTATGGTCTTATTCAAGCTCTAAGGTAGTTATATAAGAAGTTTGAATCTATTATTTTTCATTTGGGTTTCAAGAAGACCTCTTATTATAAATTTATTTTTATTCAAAGATTTACTAATGATGATTTTATTATATTGTTGATTTATGTTGATGATATGATCATTGTTGGCCATGATACTTCAAAAATTGAAAAATTGAAGAAGGATCTTTGTCGATATTTTGTGTTGAAAGACTTAAGGCCAGCATGACAAATTCTTGACATGTCAATTTCATATGATATAAAGACCATGAAATTATGGTTATATTAGGAGATATATATTGAGAAGGTTCTTTAGATATTTTCTATGGACAGAGTGAAAGTCATTAGTACTCCTCTTACTTAACATTTTAAGCTTAATTTTGTTCTTCCACCTTCTATTGATGAAGATATATAAGAGATGCAGCACATATCTTATTCATTTATTGTTGGTTGTTTGATGTATGTTATGGTATGTACTAGACCTGATATAGCTCATGCGGATGGTGTGGTTAGTAATTTTCTATCTAATCCAAGTAGATAACATTATATAAAAGTGAAGTATATATTTTGTTATCTTTGTTGTAATTATAATATGAGATTGTGTTTTGGTAGTGGGAAACCAATGATTTATGGATTTATAGATTCAAATATAGTAGGAGATATGGATCTAAGGAAGTCCACTTTGGAAAATTAAATCACGTTTGTTGGGGGAGCTATATCTTTTCATTCTATATTGAATAGATGTGTTGCTTTATCTACCACTAATTATAAGTTTATTATATCTATAGAGCATTCAAAAATAATTTTTCTATTTGAAATATTTTATTCAAGAGCTCTATTTTAATCAGGAAAGGTATGTTTTATTTTGTGAAAGTTGGAGTGTTATTTTTTTAGAAATAATACCAATTTTAATGTGTATCACCACTAGTTTTAGATACACCATTGTTTAAATACTTCTCCTTTTATGCTTGGATTCATGGGATAATTATATGGAAGTGTTTGGTGGTGTAAGAAGAGGATAACTTATGGGCATGTTGCTAGAATTTTCTTCATGAAATATTTTACATCGTAAATATAGGATTTAAGACATTTATTGATCAGTTTAGATCATTTAAATTGTAAATTTTTTATTTATGACATAATTTTTTCTAGGAAACCTTCATGTCGTAAAATCAATTTTTACATCATAATGTCATCTTTTCCAAAAAAAAAATTGAGGCGTCAAGTTTTTTGATATACATGACCCCTGTGAAATTCAAGACATAAATATTATATTTACATAATAAATTGATTGGATACAGTTATTTTTAATTCCTCTTTCTCATCAAAATATTTATTTGGATTCCTTTCTGTTCCTCTCAACTTCCAAAACTGCCCTAGAAAATTTTTGATGACCTTAGACGCTCGGACTCCAATTCTAATGAATCCTTAGGTGTTAAATTATGGAGATAAAAAATTATGGTATCATTCATCCTTATTGTCTTAGATATCCTTGGTTTTTATCATATGAAACCATATATAGGTGTTATTATACCTAGATCTATAGGTTCATATTTGTGTTGATAAGATCTTATTGGGTTTTGATAGAGGAATGAAAGTAATAGGTCAGACTAGTGGAATCATCTTTGATCTCTCATGCCAATTAACATGAGGTTGGTAAGTTTTTCCTCTTTCCAATTGTATTGGAACTCAAAGGATTTAGGGTTTCTAAAATATTTCTCCTTGTTTTTTCAATGTATTTTTTCCTGGTAAAACTCTGCTGATAATTATTTTACTGGTTGGATTTGAAATTGGATTATGGGTGTCACTATAATGGGAATTTTAAATTGATTAAATGGTATTTATTTATTGAAAAAAAGTTTGGTACATGAACTTGGAATAACTGGGTTTTGACTTCCTTCTGGGAATGAAGAGACTTGGTTTTTGACCTATAAGACTTTGGAATATTTCTAAGAATATTTCTAGATCCAGGTGCTGAGTTTTCATGGGATTCTGAGGCCTAGATAGACTCATTCCGATGATATTAAAAATATTAAAAATATTTTATCACGGGAACACAGTTTCTTTGGAAACATGGAATAACTCATTTCTAGAGTCTTAGATTGAAAATATGAGGCTGTGTTTGAGTTAAAAACATCATGTTTACCCTAGGTGTGACATAAAATTTGTCAATGTCGGGTATCAGGTCGGAGGAGAGTCGTGGCCCTTGAGGATATTGATTTAGTAAAATTAAATCAATATCCCTCCCCCTCCCCCTTGGTGTTCATGATATAGAGGAGTAGAACCCCTCTCTTATCCCCCTTTTTAGCGACATATGGAACTAAGGCTCAATCGAGGAGAAGAGGCATTGCCAATCTCAGATCATGATGGAGATCGCTCCTAGATCGTGGTGCAGTTGCTTCAGAGCATGGATCTACACCTGATGCTTTGGCATTTTTCAACTAGCTTGGAGGATTTTAGTTGTAAGTCCCAATCCCCTTTTTAATGTATTTTTTGAGGTTTTTAGATCCCTTTTTCGACTGATAAAGATCTATTCTAGGTTGATATGTAGGTTTTGAGGGAAACTGGGGTGATTCAGGCAGCTCGCAAGGGAGTTCCCATCGAAATTCCCATTTACACGGCATGTGGTTTAGTGGAACATGCCATGTGTTCTTCCTATTCGAATAAGATGACTTTTGGGGACTACATACCATGTACTAGGGTTACACATCATGAAACCCCAGGTCATGTGGCCAAGGGACATTTCCAGGGTAGTCGTGTGATGTGACATGGCCATGTGAAAGTACATGGGCATAGTATACGGACATGGAGTTATAGGCATGGGCATGGGTTGATGACATGGACAAGTTGCTAGTTGGCTGAGACCCACCACGTACTAGGGGTTGCAGGCCATGTGTGAGACACTATTGTTCGGGCCATGTGGATAAATAAGATGGTTGGGGCTCGAGCGAGGCAAGACATGTTGTGTATAGTGTGTACATGGCATGTGCACCCACATGCCTAGCCAATCCATGAAATCTAAGTACACGGTTGGGTGTTTATGTGGGGTCACATTCCATGTGGACCCCCTTACACTCTATGTAGTCCTTTTTGGAGGATACTTTCACCTTGTGTATCTCCTTCTTCGCGTCTCGAATTTAGTCCTGTTAGTAGCCTATACTAAGTAGTTTTCTGTATATAACGCGATGGTGTACATTGTTTGGGCCTTAGATATATGTTGTGAGGTGATGTTGTGGGTAACTTTGGTTGGTGATGTTTGGATCAGCAGTGGTTGAGTGAGTCCCTTGGTCTATCCCTATGAGGGTACAATGTAGTATTACATCCTCAGTAGAGTATGGTGATCCCCTTGATATGATGATCATGGATATAGTTGTAGCATCCCTCCAGAGAGGCTGAAGAAGTATTCTCTATCAACTTTATATATTATGACATTGGTCATAGAGGAAATTTTGGTGCACGCATCATAGAGGATTGGGTTTTGGTTTTTCCTGTCCTTCTTGAGTTAGATCCTGATATCTTCCGAGAGATGAGACTTCATTATAGGGCATTGGTTCATGGTCTGGACCTATGGGTGGTATTTCAATTGATCCACCACCCATAGAGTAGTAGGTTGTTCTATAAGTTTGGGAAGATGATGTTTGTAGGCTGAGTGAACTACATGAGGTCCAAATATAGTGACCTATAAGGTATTAGGGTGATCCAAACCCCCAAGAACATGATGACTTGATCAAGGTAGTCATGCATTTTTTCTTCCTTACAAGGACACCTCTCTATCAGATGGGGGTACTAGCAATGATCCTTTTGTAGGTTTCGGCTGAGCGATGGTGGAGTTTGATGATGAAGACCCACAATGAGGCAATTCTCACGTGGGTGGAGTTTGAGCGGCTCTTCATGAAAGAGTTCTATCCATCCATGTCGATATTGGTGTGTATACAAGAGCTTATTCAACTTCATAAGTATATAATGTACAGGTAAAATTACTCAGCAAGGTTCATAGACCTATTGAAATACTCCCTGGATGTGATTTAGGATCCCTTTTTCAGAGCACAAAACTTCAAGAAGGGATTGTGTAGGGAAACAAGGGTGTCAGTGGTTCCACTATTCATTCTCACCTATACTGGAGTGATTGAGTGGAACTTAGTGGTGGTGATATTTCTTGATGAGTAGACTTTGATTTTTCATGCTAGGGAGACAGTAGATGAGACCTCAACATATGGTAACCAATTTCAATCTTAGGTATCTAGGCATGCAAGATGCTTTAAGAGCCAATCCCAAGATGTAGGGTCTAAGGCTTAGGGAATCCAGACTGGATTTGGTAAGCTTCATGAGAGGTGGTGTTACACTTGCGATGGCTAGGGAAATATTGCTCAAGATTTACCAACCCTCCATGATACTGATAGAGATCCAGTCGATGGACCTCCATGGAAGAGGCATCATTTGGAGTAGGGAGTTCCGTATGATGGTGGATGTGGCAGTGGAGTGGGGTTAGCAGCAGGAGGTGGAATACGTTTTAAGTTTCCACCTCCACCCCCAGGTGTCCCATGCCAGGATCAGAGAGTTGGAGGAAGGGGGTGAGGATAGCTATAGGCCAAAGAGGCCTTTGACCCAGAGGCTTTGGGGGTGAATAGAGGAATGATTTTTGTCCTTTATACTTTTTTCAGTAGTATTGATGGAAACTATTGTGAGGTACTCTTTTCTTTCCATTTCTTGCTCAAGGTTTTTTTAAGGTGACTCAGGGTTTCTATAGAACCCTGTGTGGGTATTATTTAATGTAGCTTTAGATGTATGAGGAAGACTGATTCCTCCCCTATCGAGATGTGTTTTTGTGATATGAGAAACAATGTGTGGGGGATTAAGTGCCACCCAAAGATAATAGTGTCAAGGTTTGGTGGATGATTACCTTTGACTTTTGTATTCGAAACAGATTTGTGAGTTGAGGTTTTCATGAAGGGCTTGGTAATACCTAGTGTGTGCACTTAGTCATCTCTGTGTTGTTCATTGGTACCCTTTCATGTTCGGAGTCAACTTTTTTACATAAGGAACTTGAGGAGGGAATGGTGAATTTCGATGTGGATTTGGATTCACATGATTTAGGGATGATTCCCTAACTAAGACATGTTATTGAGATGCAATCAAAAAACCATGTGGGTGAGTCAGTGCTACCCAAAGTGGATAGTATTGAAGTGTGGCGGATGAGTTCCTTGTCTTGTGTGTGGGTTAGTGGGGTGTCATGCTAATAGAACATTTATTGATCATTTACTGGTGCTTATTGGTTTCCCCTATCACAACTGATGAGACATTTACTCACTTATAGCATGATGTGGACCTGGTTGGAGATGAAAATGGTTTTTTGGCCTTTGTGGTTCCCCTAAGTGCATGCGTGTAAGTAGCACGGGAACTGTTGGTGGTCTCATTGGTGTGGGATTCTTAGTAAAGACATTAGCTTTTTTTCTTCTACCTAGGGTTTCAATTTTCAAGGACTAAAACCCTTAAGGTATATAGGATTTAGTGACTTGCTTTTTGACTTGTAAGACATTAGAATATTTCTAAGAATATTTCTAATTCAAGGAACTCAATCAGCACAGGATTCTAGGGTTCAGAGATCCTAGTTGGAGTGATATTAAAAATATTAAAAATACTTTATCACGTGCATAAAATTTATTTGGAAACATGGAATAACTTCTATGTAGAGTCTCGTATTGGAAATATGAGGTTGTATTTGAGTTCAGAACATCGTGTTTACCCAAGGAATGATATAAAATTTGTTAGTGTCGGGTGTCAGGTTGGAGACGATTCATGATTGGAGTGTTAAATGGAGGATATTGATTTAATAAAATTAAATCAATATACCTCCTCCTCCCCCTTTGTGTTCATGATATATTGGAGTTGAACCCCTCTCCTCTCCCTCTTTAGAGTGATGTATGGAACCGAGGTTCAATCAAGGAGAATAGGCATTGTCGATCTTTGATCTTAACGGTGATCCCAGATCATGCTGCAGCAGCTTTGGAGTAAGGATCTACACCCAAAGCTTCGGTTTTTCACAATGAGGTAGGTGGATTTTAGTTTTAATATTTAGTACTCTTTTTTCATTTTTTGAGGTTTTTCAATCCCTTTTTTACTACAATAGAACCCTTCTTGGTTTATCTATTGGTTTTGGGAGAAACTAGGGTGATTCGGGTGGCTCGTAAGGGAATTCCCATCATAATTTCCATTTACACAGTGTGTAGTTTAGTGGAACATTTCATTTGTTCTTACCATTCAATAAATATGGATTTTGGGGACTATATTCCATGTGCAGGGTTACACAGCATGTAGTTACCCCAGGTCATGTAGCAAAGGTACATGGCCAGGGTAGCCGTTTGTGGGACATGGCTATATTAAAGTACATGGGCATAGTGCACTAACACGGGGTTCCAGGCATGGGCATGGGTTGATGACACAGCCAGGTGGTCAGTTGTCTAAGACACACCATATACCAGGGGGTGTACACCTTTTGTGAGACATGGTTGGCCAGGACATGTGGAGAAAGAACATGGTCAAGTCTCATGTGAGGCAAGACACACCATGTAAAACATGTAAACACCATGTGTTCCCATATTCCTATCCAATTCATGCAATTAGAGGTCATGACCAGGTGTTTAGGTGGGGTCACATTCTATGTGGACCACCTTACACGTCGTTTAGTCCTTTTTTTAGGAGACTTACGCCTTACGTATCTCTTTCATTAGGGATCATATTTAGGCCTATGAGTAGTCTATAATGAGAAGTTTTCCACATAGATTTAGATGGTGGCTATGGTTTGGGCCTTCAAGATGTTATGAGAGGTGATATTGTGGGTTTTTTTGGTTGGTTATATTTGGACTAGAAGTGGTTGAGTGAGCCCTTGGTCTATCCCTATGAGGGTAAAGTGTGGTATTACATCCTCATTACAGGATTATGATCCCCTTGATAGGATGATCTTGTATATAGTTTTAGAATACCTACAAATAATCTAGGGTAGGATCCTCTATCATATTGTTTCCATAGATTGGGTTTGTGGTATCCTTGTGACTAACACTAGACGGGTGATGATCCCCTATCTAGAAGGATATCCCAATAGGGTTTGTGGAATCATCGGTTATATGATCCCCTTTGTAGAGGGTAGTATTAGTAGGGTTTATGGAATAGTCAAGTATATGATCCCCTACTCAGTATATGGTTTATGTAGGGTTGTGTCATCATCAGATATATGTTCTCATAAATCACGAGTTATTCCAGGTAGGGTTTATGGAATCATCATGACCAACACTACATAGGTGGTGATCCCCTATCTAAGTGATGTGATATCTGGGATATCAGATTGGTTTTTTGGTGTCCCCCAATGGATATTGGGTGTGATGCCCTTTTTTAGAGATCTTTGAGTTACTAGATTGGGTGTGTGGTGTCCCCCAATGTATCCTAGGAGTGATCCCCTATCTAAGGAGGTTTGGTCTTCAGTGTTCCATACCAGGTTCATTATATCCTTTAGTAGTTCTAGGTATGATCCCCTTTCTAAGTGATAAGACCTCTCTTGGTTCTAGTAGGGTTGGTAGCATCCCCCATATGATATGGGTAATATCCCCTACCTGAGTTCGAGATCCTCTAGGTTCCAGCATGACCTTATTCATGACGAGATCGGACATGTGTGTTCTCTTATATATATTCCACCTATAATGGATGAGGTGTTCCATTGGCTTTTTGATACTCAATGGAGTGGTATCTCTCATATATTCCATCTAGGATGATAGAGCTCATGGAGTTTGTTCTTCAGGATGAGTTTCACCTTTTGAACCATGAGTAGAATCTGTCGCTGGCTATGAGGTTGTAACCTCATGATACTTGGAGTCTGAGAAAAGTATATATGGTTTTTTTATGGAATTCCTTGTAGTGTTTTCACATCTTAGTTGAAACCCCTCATGGAATGAGCTGACTATTCATGTATAGCTAAGGATGGTTCAAGATGTAGTTCATATCTCGTTTTGGTTCTCTCTAGATGGATCGAGCAAACTATTTCCTTTCATTTGATCACTTTTATTTTGGGTATTTGGAGCGCCTACTAAGAATTGTTATACTCACCCCTACATGGTCTTTTCCCAGCATGTTGTGCCTTGTGTAGACCATAGGCCTTTTGATGGAGTCCTAGGAGGTCCTGGAGTAGGTGGAGACCAATGATCTTAATCAACTGGGGTGTTTACCAGATATTGGCCAAGGAGATTTCGAGTTGTTTCATTTGATAGTGATCCCATCATTCTAAGTAGGATGGAAACTTTTACTATTTTTCTTTTTGGGTGGGCGTGTATTTTTTCCCTTTTTGTACTTTTCTATACTCTGGTTGTGGGATAGATGTATGCATGAATTTATTTCTATTTTTTACTATCTCCTCATTGTTTCATGAAGGTGTTTGTGGGTGCATGCATACAGGTACCTTAAGTTGAGACCTCCCATTTGTGTGATATTCCTACTCAGAGCTAGACATCATCCCCTATCCTATTGGAGCTAAGATTGGGGTAGTCATAGATCGAGCCCCATTAGGTTGGGTCGTGATAGGGAAGTCACATAGTTGGTGTGAGTTCATGTTTACATTGTATGAGGCCTTTTTGAAATATACTTGGTTCTGAATGTTGATTGGAAAGGCATAAGGAGGTAATTTCCACCAAGTGACATCTTGATGGAGGATGTATCATCACTCATGAGCATAGGTATATGACATTAGACATGTGTGTGTGTTTATGTTTGTGTGCGTGTGAGAGATAGAGAGCATGGATTGTCACGAACCCCTCCCCACAAAGTGTACCCCTCCTAGGCCAACAATGTGAGAAGGGAGATAATGACCCCCGATTCCCACCTCCAGTAGGCCCCGGGTTGGCGACTAGCACTGAGGGTATAATAAATACACAAATGGGAGTCATTACCCTCTAAGAGAACACATGCGGAAGAGAGAGATATGATAGACACCAACCAACTCCAACTCAACCAGTAAGATGAAATAAATCCCAAGTACACATATGAAATGTCATGCAAAACTACTACAACTAAAAGGGGAAAAACTGTAAGTACCCAAAGGTAAGTAAAACAGCAGCAACCACAACCCCGAATAGCTCCTGTAACCACAAGCTAGTAGTAACCAGCCTGATCTCTAACTAGCTCCAAGTGACTTTAAACACTGTTTATATAAACATAGGTTGAGTATAATAGTATACTCATAAGGATCATCCCCAAAGCCTCTCGTAAAAAAGTAAAGAGAGCATGCTAAAGCACAGTGAACAACAATTGAAACTAACTCATCACCTAAATAGGTATACTAAGTTCCCAACCTCACCATGGATACTCTCACCAAGTAACTCATACAATAATATATCATATAATAAAGAATATCAAGGGTACCCTGCTACTACTTCCTCACTGGTTTTCCACTTTTCCCCAATGTCGCACGTCCTAAGCATCTCTCTCCAAAAAGGCTTGCCTGCAGACACCTGGGTGAAGCACCACAACATGCACCTCATGTAAAAAAACCACCACATCCAAGTAAGAAAAGTAACCAGGTAGTTTCTAGGAGCCACCACAACCCGCATAACATGTATCATACATCGGGTATTATACCTCAAGCCATTACTGCCCATACACCGAGTAAGGATCATCAAGTCATCACATCCTATACACGTTACACCTATAGTAGTCCATAGGATACTATATCCAGAATATATGTGTGTGAATAACCACAAGACATTACAGCCCTCTACACACATATATGGGGAAAACTAACCAATGTGCCTTCTATCACAAGTAACTACCAAGAGAAGAGAGCGGGGCCAAAGGGGGTAGTCAGTCATCCATCCTCCCACTGGAATGTTGGGGAAAACACCCCCCCCCCCAGGGCTCAGAATCCTAGGGGTGCCAATTTCCCTTACTGATAGGGTGGAGTAGCATAAATAAACACAAAATGTACATGATATACTATATCTCACAACCACACTATGGTCATAACCTAGTCTTAGACACAACTGCAGCTAGCGTCTCTCAGACTCCAGGCTGCTACTTCTAAGACTAGGTATCCTATAAGCACACAACCACTTAAAGATATTTAATAAATTATTTCATTACCTTTTTATTAGTTTCACTTTACGTTAATTAATTTTTTAAACATTAATTAACCAAGGAAAATTCCACATTAAATTTCATTAGCATCACACCCAAAGTCCAATGTCCCTTTAAAATTAAAACCTCATCATTATGTTCCAGCAAACTCCAACCCCATAGGTTAAAATCATTTATTCAATTATTCATTACATAATTACTTTCCCATATTCCCAGGAATTCTAGAAAAGCAATCTATACTTCTAAACACAAGGGGGCTCAACACGGTTACTATATGTACTACTCGTTGAATATTTTCCACCTATATCAGGAGTTTAGACCCATCCTCCCTTGAGAATCTAAACACGGAAATAATGTGGCATACCCCGTGCGTCTTTGCCTCTTTCGGAAGAAGGGTAAGTAAGACCAGCTTCCTTGAGCAGTGGGGAAAAGTAAAGCAGATAATCAACCAATAAGAATCAGCAAGTATCCAACAATCACATACATCCCATTCCATCATCCATGGTGTCCTCCCCGACACCCACATGCATAAACTGATGCATCTCACCACTCTAGGTGTCATCTACTGCCACAACCAAAAGGCCTCCATGCCCCCACATATCACAACACCTATCCAGGATCACATCACAACAAAAGCAGCAGGAAAACAAACATCTTAACAATTGGGCTCTTGTCCCTTTAACAAGTAAGAGGGTAACTCAGAACCCTACAAGGAATTATCCTTTATCGAAAAACCTGTTCTTTAATTCATATTGGATTAATATATTTATTATTCATAGGTTCCAAAATTTGGGAAACCTAATCAGTAAGCTATCATAAATAATTAAACATTTTTACTACACCAATTTGATTAACATAAAATTAAAACAAGAAGAACCAGATTCATTTACATGCCACTTTAATTTTAGCCAAACAATTACCAATTAATTCTGGTTTATGTTCTTTACCAATTTCTGTCAAGAAAGAATATCTATACAAAGAAAGCATAGATATCACACTATCTAGCAAAACAAGAGGCAATAACATACGATCGATATCAATTTATTTATCCAGTTCAAATATTTATTATGTCAATTCCATTGTCATCCAATGGGATAAAATATGCTAACAATGCAGTTGCACATAAAAGAAAAGAGAAGCAATGAATCCCCTACCTCAAACAGTTCTTGACATTCTTTATCCACCCAATAGGTCACGATCCGCCTCTCGCGTCAACTACATCCACCCGAGGATGCCATGGTACGACCACACCAATCGAAACCCAAGAAAACCCCATTTGAAGAATGGAGATTACATGATATAATATGGAAAGGAGAAATAGGATAAGATGAACCCCAAAAGAAAGATGATAAAACATACCTTCTATCAAAGATTTATCAATACAGCTCAGTTTTCCTCAAAACATAGCTGAACCAATCCTAGGAGGAATGTTTGATTGTGAAACTCCTACGGGATGGTATGAGATGTTTGAGAATCTTACAGCTGAGATCAATGAGAAAGAATTAGAGAGGAAGATATCTCATCCCTTTAGAATATTTAACAGAGCGATTGTTTAAGATATGCTTAATTTCCCATTAAAAGAAGATCGCATTAAACCACGCAGTTTTACCAAGTAAAAACATCCTAAGCCTCAGGAATAATTAATATAGGAGTTGTGGCCTTTGAATCGGCCTTAGAGTCCTTAAAATGAGGCCTTAAATGCATTTTATGTCCAAGGAAAACACTAAAGGGGAAAAACTGTAGGAAGATGGAAACACAGTTCCCAAACTCAAAATTTGGAAAAGGAAAAACACTGTCCATGAACCTCACCGTTAGACAGTGTTCATGAACCTCACCATTAGACACAATTCATGAACCTCACCATTAGAAAATGTTCATGAACCTCACTGTTAGACACTGTTCATGAACCTCACCATTAGATAGTGTTCATGAACCTCACTATTAAAAAATGTTCATGAACCTCACCTTTACACACTATTCATGAACCTCACTGTTAGACACTGTTCATGAACCTCGCCGTTAGACACTGTTCATGAACCTCACCGTTATACACTGTTCATGAACCTCACTGTTAGAAACTGTTCGTGAACCTCACCATTAGACATTGTTCATGAACCTCACCGTTCAGGTAACACTGTTCACAGAACTCAAAATTTGGAAAAGGAAAGAAAAGGTCACCATTAGAAGTTACCTATAGAGGTTACCGGTAGAGGTTACCGATAGAGGTTAATGATAGAACTCACTGATGGAACTGTTCACAGAATTGGAAATTTGGAAAAGTGTTGGGGATAAGTCACCTTGACCTCCCAGAACACCTAAAACACCATATTTTCAAAAATTAATGGACTGGAGAGGTTCGGGCCATTACATAAGATACCTCTCAAAACATTCCCATCCCCAAGAATTTAAAACCCACCTAAAGTGAAAACGAAACAGGGTCCGAACAACCACCCATCGTGATACCTCTCAAAAGAGATCAAGCCACAAAAGCAACAAAAGGAAACCATCTCATGAACATGAAAGTTTTATAACCACAAAGGCTACATCGATACATGAAAAGAGTTAAACATCAAACAACTCTGAGTACTGAGCATGTATCTGCAACTCGCGTTCCCAAGTACTCTCCTCTATGCCACCGTGTTTCCACAAGACACGAACTAAGGGGATAGAATGCTCATGCAACACCTTCTCCTTACAGTCTTGGATCACCACAGGTCGCTCCTCAAGGGTTGTACCATCATCAACATCGATCTCTCCCCAATCGATGATATGAGAGTCATCATGAAGATAACGACGGAGTTGTGATACATGGAAAACATCATGTATCTGACTCATCTGCAGGGGAGGTGATACTCAATACACCATATATCCAACATGAGATAACACCTCGAAAGTACGAAAAAACCAAGGAGAAATCTTAATCCCATGACCAAACCTTCACTGCCCACGACGGAGAGTCGCCTTCAGAAACACATGATCCCCAACATTAAACTCTAAGGGTCTCCTCCTTTGATCAGCATATGATTTATTACGATCTTGCACTGTCTTCATCCTCTCACGAATCAGTTGAACCATCTCTGTTGTATTCTGTACTAGTTCTAGTCTGAGAATTACTGACTCTCTGACCCCATTCCAGCACAATGGAGAACGGCAAGGTCGTCCAAACAAGGCTTCAAATGGTTCCATACCGATGGTGGAGTGAAAACTATTATTGTAAGTGAACTCCACCAAGGTTAACTGCTTCATCCATGAACCTCCAAAATCAAGAAAACAAGAGTGTAACATGTCTTCAAGAGTCTGGATGGTTCGCTCTGTATGACCATCCATTTGAGGATGAAAAGAAGTGCTAAGGCATAGTTGAGAATTGAAAGCATGTTGGAGACCTCTCCGCACCCTGGAGGTAAAATGAGGATCTCGATCAGAAATTATCATCCTTGGGACTCCATGAAGTCTCACCACCTCCTCTAGATACTACCTCGACAAAAATTCCACTGAGCTCGACTCCTTGATCGCTATGAAGTGGGCCAATTTTGTTAAACGATCCACTACCACCCAAATAGCATCATGTCCTCCCAGAGCTCGAGGTAAACCAGTAACAAAGCCCATTGATATGTCCTCTCACATCCACTGAGTAATCTATAATTGTTGGAGAAGACCACCAGGAAAATGGTGTTCGACCTTCACCTTATGGAAGATCAAACATTGAGACACAAATTCCACAACCACATGCTTCAGCCTCGGCCACCAAAACTGGCTCCTCAAGGCTTGGTACATCTTTTTCACACCAGGATGCACCACTAAAGGTGAACTATGGAACTCTCTGAGAACCATATCACGCATAGTCAAAGGAACAAAAATCCTTCCATGATACAACACTCGGTTTTGTTCATCATTAGTCCAACCATTAGGGGCCTTTCCACAAACAACTCGTTCTCTCTAAACCTCTACCTCAAGATCCCCCAACTAGGACTCTTCCACCTTCTGCATCAGGGATGATTGTACCATCATATGAAAAAGACAACATCTACCCCCAACTTATCCTATATCAATATGTAATGCTGACACCTCTTCCATTACTCTCCAAGAATCACCAGATTCACGCATGGCATCACTACGTGACTTTTGACTCAGCACATCAGCTACAACATTCCCCTTTCCAGGTGTATATGATATCTCGAAGTCATATTCCTGTAAGAACTCCATCCACTGATGTTGTCATAAGTTCAAGTCACGCTGGTAGAAAACATACCTCAAACTCTTATGATCGGTGAAAACCACAAAGCTCTCACCAATGAGGTAATGTCTCCACAACTTCAGAGAAAACACTACGGTTGTCCATTCAAGATCATGGGTGGCATAGTTATGTTCATGGGGATTCAACTTCCGAGACCCATAAGAAACAACTGACCTCTACTTCATGAGAACATATCTTAACCCCAGATGCGAAGCGTCGCAGAAAACATCAAACTGAACTCCCTCAGCTGGAAGACAAAGAACTGGAGCACTTACTAACTTCTCCTTTAGATACTCAAAAGCTGCATGACACTGATCAGTCCATATGAATACCTAATCCTTCTTGGTCAAATATGTTAGAGGAGTTTCAACTCGTGATAAATTGGCTACGAACCTCCTGTAGTTTCCTGCGATACCAAGGAAACATCTCACCTCTGACACTATCTTGGGGGCTTCCCAAGACACAACTACTTCTATCTTCGATGGATCCACATCTACTCCCTGTTGGGACACAACATACCTCAAGAAATGGACTTCTTGATCCCAAAACTCACACTTCGACAACTTCCCAAACAGCTGAGGTTGATGAAGAACTCCCAAAATGACTTGTAGATGCTCTGCATGCTCCTCCTCAGATGTGGAGTACACAAAAATTTCGTCGATGAAAACTACCATGAACTTGTCCAGGAACTCACAGAACACAGTATTCATCAATCCCATGAATATAGCTAGAGTATTCATCATGCCAAATGGCATTCCAATGAACTCATAATTCCCATGACAACAACGGAAAGCAGTCTTCAGGATATCCTCATCCTTCACACGCATCTGATGATATCCTGACCACAAGTTGATCTTTAAGAACCAAATTTCACCCTTCAGTTGATTGAATAAATCATCAATCCACAGAAGATGATAATGATTCTTTATTGTCACTTTGTTTAAGAGATGATAATCGACACACAACCACAAACTGTCATCAGCCTTCTTCACGAACAAAACTGGTGCACCCCACGGCGACACACTTGGATGAATAAAACCACACTGTAATAGACCATCAAGATGTATACGTAGCTCTTATAACTTATAAGGGTCCATCCTATATGGAGACATAGATATAGGAGATGATCATGGTTGTAGCTTGATCCCAAACTCGATCTCTCGTCGAGGGGGTAATACTACAACCTCTTCTAGAAATACATCAGGGTACTCTTCTACGACCCTAGAAAATGCCAACTACTGAACCTCTTAAGAACTCAGAATCATCTCAGTCATCATGGATGATAAGGATGGAACACGCCTATGACCGATCCAAGGATCTCGCTCTCCAATAAACACCACCAGCTCTCTATCCATACCAAAGAAAAAGACCTTCTTCCTAAAGAAATCCATAATAGCATGCACCGAATACAACCAATCCATGATAAGGATGACATCATATGGTTGTATTTGTAAACATAGGAAATGTCCCCAAGAGTGGTGTTTCCCCAACACTAGATCACAGTCTCTACATACTTCAAACAAGTCAGCCCGACCTCCAACTGGCGTAGTCAACACCAAGGGCACTAGAAGCCTCTCTACCTCAAGTCCCAAAGCATGGACAAGGGTATGTGATATGAAGGAGTGTGTCGCTCCTGAATAAAACAAGGAATACACCAAGGTAGAAAACAAGAAAAGGGTACCTCGAACGATGTCTAGCTCACATGGAGCTGGCAACGCTAGAGCATGAAGCTAACCACGACCTCCTCTACAGCCTCTCTGACCCTGATGACGACCACCACCATAGACACGCTCTGCTCTCTGAGGACGGGGAGTGTCATGGGGATGTCCTCTGCCTGCCCCATATACCCTATGCTGATCTAAAGATGGTGTAACCTACTACTCTTCCTCAGCTGGAACTGCCTCAATGGAGGAACCTTGAGCATAGCACCTGGTGCATGATGACCGCTCTAAAAGTTCGGGCACTCCCGCTACTGATGACCATGACCACCACATGAAAAACAAGCACCTGATCCCTTGGCATAGGCCTGAGAGTTACTGCCTCTAGAGAAATGAGATGTGAAGGGCTGGGACCTACCCCCAGCTGAACAAAAACTCTTCTGCCCTAAAAACTGGGAACCCCAGACCATAGCTCTGCTTCATGAGGAATCATGATGATTCCCCTCTCGTGATGATCTGGTCCTGGAAAAAGTCCTCTCGAAAACCTCTTCCTTCTCCAGCACCTCAAGATATGTCTTCAGCATAAATGGGGTGACCTGGCACTGGATCTCTGGATGCAAAGCCTCCTCAAAATGCCTCACCCTGGTCTCCTCATCTGGTAATAGGTCCGAAGAATATCGTAAAAGGTTCCTGAAATGGATTCCAAACTCTCAAACACTAGAGCTCCCCTATCGAAGGGTAAGAAGCTCCTGGTGACTGGACGCCTTCATAGTCGAAGAAAGAAACTTGACTCTAAACCTGTCTCAGAACTCCTCCCATGATATCGCTGACTCCTCACGATCCCCAAGTAACAAGAACTACCACTACCTCACTGCTCCACGTAGCATTGTCAAAACCAAGGACACTCAGTTCTCCTTCCGAGCACAGATCGAACTAAAGCCTATCTCGACCTCCTCCAACGAATATTCCTTGACTGAATTTGAAATGGATCCCTCATACTTATGTTGACTCTAGCACTAAAACTCTCAGAGTGTCTTCCTCCAAGTGTCGTCTTCATCAACCTCTACCCTGTGGCGATCTGCCGGAATAGCCTGTTGGACATTTTTTGTGCAAACCTGATGAGGACATCGACCAGGATCCATACCTATAAAATAACAAACTATTAGAGATCCTAATCATGGAATATGGAAGACTCAACATTAATTAATTAATTTTTTTCTTTTATTCATTTTAGGTTAACCTATCCCAAGGTCTACACATTCAAACACACAAACAAAGAAGAATGATGCATGATCCTTTCCTAGGTCTCTACCCTGCAACTATTATCACCTTGTTTAGTAGCCATTTTAAACTTAAAGGTCTGTACATCATATCATAGGGGGCCCTAAATGCCTATGTCTCAGCCAGTCTCAAGTGTTTAACTCGCTTTCTAAACATGAATGACATTATTGCCCTACCAACCCATGCAACCTCACCTTTTTAGACATGTGTGTGTGTTTGTGTTTGTGTGCGTGTGAGAGAGAGAGAGCATAGATTTTCATGACCCCCTCCCCACAAAGTGTGCCCCTCCTAGGCTGGCAATGTGAGAAGGGAGATAATGACCCATGATTCCCACCTCTAGTAGGCCCCGGGTTGGCGACTAGCACCGAGGGTATAATAAACACACAGATGGGAGGCATTACCCTCTAAGATAACACATGCAGAACAGAGAGATAAGATAGACACCAACCAACTCCAACTCAACCAGTAAGATAAAACAAATCCCAAGTACACATATGAAATTTCATGTAAAACTACTACAACTGAAAGGGGGAAAACTACAAGTACCCAAAGGGAAGTAAAACAGCAGCAACCACAAGCCCAAACAACTCCTGCAACCACAAGCTAGTAGTAACCAGCCTGATCTCCAACCGGCTCCAAGTGACCTTAAAAGCAGTTTATATATACATGGGGTGAGTATAACAGTATACTCAGTAGGATCCTCCCTAAAGCCTTCCATGAAAAAGTAAAGAGAGCATGCTAAAACACAGTGAACAACAAGTGAAACTAACTCGTCACCTAAATAGGTATACTAAGTTCCCAACCTCAACATGGATACTCTCACCAAGTAACGCATACAAGAATATATCATCTAATAAATAATATCAAGGGTTCCCCACTAATACTTTCCCACTGGTTTTCCACTTTTGCCCAATGTCGCATGTCCTAAGCATCTCTCTCCAAAAAGGATTGCCTGCAGACACTTGGGTGAAGCACCACAACATGAACCTCGTGCAACAAAACCACCACGTCCACGTAAGAAAAGTAACCAGGTAGTTTCTAGGAGCCAGCAAAGCCCTCATAACGTGTATCATACATCCGGTATTATACCTCAAGCCATTACAACCCATACACTGAGTAAGGATCCTCAAGCCATCACAGCCTATACACGTTACACCTATAGTCATCCATAGGATACTATATCTAGAATATATGTGTGTGAATAACCACATGCCATTAAATCCCTCTACACACATATATAGGGGAAACTAACCAATGTGCCTTCCAGCACAAGTAACTACCAAGAGAAGAGAGCAGGGCCAAATGGGGTAGTCAGCCATCCATCCTCTCACCGGAATGTTGTGGAAAACACCACCCTAGGGCTCAGAATCCCTAGGGTGTCAGTTTCCCTTACTGACAGTGTGGAGTAGAGTATATAAACACAAAAAGTACAGGATATACTATATCTCACAACCAAACTATGGGAATAACCTAGTCTTAGACACAACTGCAGCTAACGTCTCTCAGACTCTGGGCTGCTACTTCTAAGACTAGGTATCCTATAAGCACACAACCACTTAAAGAGATTTAATAAATTATTTCATTACCTTTTTATTAGTTTCACTTTACATTAATTAATTTTTTAAACATTAATTAACCAAGGAAAATTCCACATTAAATTTCATTAGCATCACACCCGAAGTCCAATGTCCCTTTAAAATTACAACCTCATCATTATGTTCCAGCAAACTCCAACCCCATGGGTTAACATCATTTATTCAATTATTCATTACAGAATTAATTTCCCATATTCTGAGGCATTCTATAAAATCAATCTATGCTACTAAACACAAGGGGGCTCAACACGGTGAGTAGATTTACTACCCGTCAAGTCTTTTCCACTTATAGAAGGAGCGTAGACCCATCCTCCCTTGAGAAGCTAAACACGGAAAGCACGTGGCATACCCCGCGTGTCTTTACCTATTTCAGAAGAAGGGTAAGCAAGACCAGATTCCTTGAGAAGTGGGGAAAAGTAAAGCAAATAATCAACCAATAAGAATTAGCAAGCATCCAACAATCACATCCATCCCATTCCATCATCCCTGGTGTCCTCCCTGACACCCACATGCATAAATCGATGCATCTCACCACTCTAGGCATCATCTTCTACCACAACCAAAAGGCCTCTATGCCCCCACATATCATAACACCCATCCAGGATCACATCACAACACAATTGGTAGGAAAACAAACATCTTAACAATTGGGATCTTGGCCCTTTAACAAGTAAGAGGGTAACTCAGAACCCTACAAGGAATTATCCTTTATCGAACAACCAGTTCTTTAATCCATATTGGATTAACAGATTTATTATTCATAGGTTCCAAAATTCAGGAAACCTAATCAGTAAGCTATCACAAATATTTAAACATGCTTACTACAAAAATTTTATTAACTTCAAATTAAAACAAGAAGGACCAGATTCATTTACATGCCTCTTTATCTATAACCAAACAATTATCAATTAATTTCATTTTATGTTCTTTACCAATTTCCATCAAGAATGAACAGCTATATGAAGCAAGCATAGATATCACACTATCTTGAAAAACAAGAGGCAATAACATATGATCGATATCAATTTGTTTATTTAGTTCAAATATTTATTATGTAAATTCCATTGTCATCCAATGGGATAAAACATGATAATAACACAGTTTCACAAAAAATAAAAGAGAAGCAACGAATCCCCTACCTCAAACAGTTCTTGATGTTCTTTATCCACCCAACGAGTCACAATCCTCCTCTCGCATCAACTGCATCCACCCGAGGATGCCATGGTATGACCGCACCAACTGAAACCCAAGAAAACCCCATTTAAAGCATGGAGATTACATGATATAATATGTAAAGGAGAATTAGTAGAAGATTAACCCTAAAATAATGATGATAAAACATACCTTATATCGAAGATTGATCGATACAGCTCAGTTGCCTCAAAACAGAGCGGAACCAATCCTAGGAGGAATGTTTGATTGTGAAAATCCTATGGGATGGTATGATATGTTCAAGCATCTTATAGTCAAGAACAAGGAGAAATAATTAGGGAGGAATATATCCCATCCCTTTAGAAGATTTAACGGAGCGACAGTTTAAGATATGCTTAATTTCCCATTAAAAGCGGATCACATTAAACCACGCAGTTTGACCAAGTAAAAAAATACTAATCCTTAGGAATAATTAATATAGGATTTATAGCCTTTGAATCATCCTTAGATTCCTTAAAACGAGGCCTTAAATGCATTTTACATCAAAGGAAAACACTGAAGGGGAGAAACTGTAGGAAGCTGGAAACACTGTTCACGAACTCAAAATTTGGTAAAGGAAAAACATTGTTCATGAACCTCACCATTAGACACTATTCATGAACCTCACCGTTAGACACTATTCATGAACCTCACCATTAGACACTATTCATGAACCTCACCGTTAGACACTGTTCATGAACCTCACCGTTAGACTGTGTTCATGAACCTCACCATTAGACACTGTTCATGAACCTCACCATTAGACACTGTTCATGAACCTCACTGTTAGACATTGTTCATGAACCTCGCCGTTAGACACTATTCATGAACCTCACCATTAGAAACTATTCATGAACCTCACCGTTAGACACTGTTCATGAACCTCACCGTTAGACAGTGTTCATGAACCTCACCGTTAGACATTGTTCATGAACCTCACCATTCAGGAAACACTATTCACGGAACTCAAAATTTGGAAAATGAAAGAAAAGGTCATCGTTATAAGTTACCGATAGAGGTTACCAGTAGAGGTTACCAATAGTGGTTACCAATAGAGGTTACCGATATACCTCACTGATGGAACTGTTCACAAAATTGGAAATTTGGCAAAGTATTGGGGATAAGTCACCTTGACCTCCCAGAACACCTCAAACACCATATTTTCACAAAGGAATGGACCGAAGAGGTCTGGGCTATTACATGGATGATTATGTAAAATTGTAAATTATGAACTACTTTTTCTTTTTGAAAGAGAAACACAATTTATGAATTAAATTGATTTTATAAAACCTATTCATCTGGTATATTTTATATGGTGAAAATTCTTTGATTATTAGATATTCTTCCTACCTGTTTTATATCCTGTGAGCTAACTCATTTCTAGTCTTAGAGGAATGTGAAAAAATCATGGGGGTTTTCTACTAGTTATGATTAATCACCCCCGGTATATTTACTTTGGTGTGTATACAGATGTTGTTTTCCATGATATAGAAAATGGACCAGTTTCAAAATTTTATAGTGTTTCTCATTGATGTTGTTTTCATAGTTGGTGGAGGTGGATCTTGGAGTCGATTCATGTCTTGGTGAGGAGTGATGCCACCTTTCTACCTAGGTATAGTGGTACTTTGGATTTTTAGTTTCTATCTCTCATTATTCCATTATTACTCTAATATTTGTACATATTTTAATTTTCATTATTGGATTGGTCACTTTTATCATAGTTGGGTTTGGGTGGATACATCATTTATATATAGGTAATTGGTTTTAAATTATCTATATCATATTATGTGTGTGTTTCTCAAAGGTTAAATTGTTCCACCATGTTTCTTATGTTAAAACCCTTGACATTTATTTCTAACCTTTAGTGTCTGAGGAATGTCACCTAAGGTTATTAGCACCTCTACCTCTTCTCAAGCTAAGGAGTTGGGGCAGGATGTTACAAATGGTATCAGTCTTGTTTAGTCCTTGAGTTGGGTTGGTATAAAGGAGATAGAAATGTTGTAACTTGAAATTCATATTTTAAAAATATGCCTCTAATCTTTTTATGCTTAATTTCAAGTAACTATGGTGTTGTGGGTACAAAGGTGTTCTAAAACACTGCTAATCAAGTTTTCAACTCATCGTCATGGGTTTATACAATGAGTGTAACATATCATACATTAGTAAAAATATTTTTTCCACTATAAATGTATGGTCACATGGTTATTTTATTTTGATTTTGTGATATTTTTATTATTCTATTGATATATAAAAGATGAATGGTAAAATGTGATAAATTAATGATTTTATTTAAATGGTTTATAGAATGATAATTCCAATGCTAAGGAGAATGAGAAATCAGTGATAGGTATCAGTTGAGAATTTGGTTACACTGTGACCATAAGTAAACCATGCTTTGGTTCAAAGTATAGTGAAATAATTTTAGGTTTTTCATAAGGGACCTAGAAATGAGGAACCTTGTCAGGTAAATCACTCATCAACCTTTATAAAGAATAATCCACCAATGTTTCATGGTAATTCTATATCTAAGAAAGAATAGGTTTGGATGAGTAGGATGACCATGATTTTTGACTTCTTGGGGACACCAGATATAATGTCCCCCGATCTGGCACTCTCTCGCATGGCTAAATGGGTTGGTTATGAGACCTCAAGAATTCCTCTCCATATTCCATATGATGATGAATAGAAATGGGGGTGTGATAAGTATAGTGGGAAGACTATACCCTATGGTTATAGATTTAAAATAAAGTGGAAATAAGAAATATAAATAAATGAATAAATATCATAGTGCGGATGTAATGGAAACAATATGATACAGCGGTAAACCAATAATAAATCCAACTGAATAATCTAATAAATAATAAAGGAATAATGTAATTACATACCAAAATGTAACTAAATTTCATGATAGAATTGATACAAAATAAAATACTAGAAGTTTCAAAATACCCTAGTCCTGAATCCCATGTCTATCCTATCTCCAAACTCTATCCCATCCAGCAACCACACAATCAATAGAAAGGTCATTTTACCTTGTCTAATCTGGTATCCATATAATCTTCATGGAATCCAAATATAGGCCTGAATAGGGTGTGAGTATAACTCATTAGGTTGACACCACTATGTCTAAACATAACTAGTCTGATAAAAAGTGCATGAAATAATGCAACAAAACATGTCTATTAATTAATTAAAAAATTAAACTAATACCGTATCAACCTACTTCGGAACCATGTTAGGATATCTCTAAGCATGTCTCATGACTATTCCAACCATAACTATATAACCATGGAATAACATAACCTACCTTGATTCCATGTTAGAATGTATTTGAGCATGTCTCACAACCATGCCAACCATAACCATATAATAATGGAATAACAAAACCTTATAACCTAGGTATGAATCACACAAATCTGGGTCAAAAAACTCTATATAAGAATTTTAGAATTTAATCAGGACTGAGCCTCATATATAATCATTTTAGTATTTATCAAATCCAATCCCGGTATATAAGTATTTCAGCATGTGTCACTGGGCATATCCCACTATATAATAATTTTAGTATTTATCAGGGCCAAGACCAGTATATAAGAATTTAAGTATTTTATTAGGTCCAAGCCTGGTATGTAAGCATTTCAACATTTTATTAGGGCCAAGACTGATATATAACCATTTCAGTATTTTATCTAGTACAATTCCACATATAATTATTGCAACATTTTATCACAAAACATGTCATAACAATAAGGATATCAAAATATCACATCATCAATGGTTAATTATATAAATTACCTTTTAACTTTAAATTACACATTTAATTTATCATTTGGTCATAACCAAAAACATGCCAGTTATCTCAATATTTAGTCCAATCCAAGTTGATTCTATTTCAAGAAAACACCCAAATCCCATGTCATTCTAAAAACACTTTAAACCATTAATCAATTCATTTATAATCAATGGGTTTCTCACCCAAACGGTAGCCACAAGCTAGGTGAATAACCAAATGGATCAAAAGGAACTCCAATTAATAAATCCAATTCATCATTTTAATTTATTCAGTGCATGATATATTGGGGAAATTTCAATATTTCACATACTTGAAAATCATTAAACCATTAGGTTAAGGTTTAGACCCCTACCTTTAACCGATTATCAAACAATTATTCCAATAGAAAACACCCATGAGGATGAATGTGTGGATGATTACAAGAAGGATCTAGGGATTAGATGCATAAATGGGACATCTGAAATCAAGATAGGTGCTCTGAAATCACTTGGAAGGTCACCCTAGGTCTATAGGAGTAATTTGAATGCATAAAGAATAAAAAAATCAACCACGCAATGCTATTTTAAAAATGTTCTCAAATAATTACATAGAATGTAATATAGTTACACATCGTGTAATTATTTTTAGAGGGATATTCAAAAAAACCCATTGCCTCAGCTAAATATTAAATTATCCCAAACATTACATGACCTGTAACCCATTTAAATGGTGTTTTAATGTTATGAAGATGGTTTTTCATCCCATTTTCCTTATAAAAACCTGAATACCCTTTAAGTCTTCTCAATATACTAAGAACCTGTGGTAAAACTTGACCCATTTATACCATTTATCTATTAATTAAATTGAACATACATCCCTAAACATTAAGTAATTTCCCCAAAAAAGGCTCTCTACATGGATCCTCTCTGGTTTTTCTCAAGATTATTCACAACCTAAGTCTACATTTATTCAAAAACACGGACATTCATGATGAAAACAAAATCACCAAGGTTTAAGGATAATGAAAAAACCATCCAAAATAAGTTTATTAAAAAACTCATAGATAGACATACCAAAAAATATATAGTATCTTATAACCTCCCCACCATATAATAGATCATCCCTAAGCTTATCCAAGAATCACTATGGGGCCTTATAAAACAATAAATACACTATGCTCGCATATCAAATTCCCTCTCCTAGGTCTCCTCTTGAACCCTCCCATTCTTCCACTACACCCAAACAAAATTAATCTCCCTACCCCAAAGATACTTCTCACTATGGTCCACAATCCATAATGGATTCTCCTTAAAGGAATCATCATCACTAAGATCAACATCTTCTACATATATCATGTGATAAGGGTTTGGATAATATCTTCAAAGTTGTGACATGTGGAACACATTGTGTACGGAACTATAGTTTTGTGGAAGTGCTAAATGGTACGCCACTGGAATGACCATTTCCACTATCTAAAACACCTGAAAAACCTGTGATCTAGCTTTCCCTATTTCCTAATATGGTATTTCCCCAACCTAAGTGACACTCGAAGAAAAACATGATGACCAACCTCAAAATTCAAAGTTCATATCTGATTGTCAGCATAGGATATATTCCTACTTTGTGTGGTTACCAACCACCGCCTGATCAACTTAACCTATTCAGATGTCTCATGCACGAGACTAGATCCAACAAGCACTACCTCACCTACCTTCAACCAATAAATAGGTGAATAGAATGGCCTTCCATAAAAATATTAAAATCTCCCATTTGGATATATTCTTGGAAGTTTTTATTATATGAAAACTCCATAATTTACATATGATGCTCCCAAGAACCACTAAAATCCAAAACAAAGGATTATAATATATCCTTTATAACCTAAATAGTCCACTTAGATTAACCATTGTTCTGAGGATGATATGTCATACTCAAAAGAAACTATGGTCCTAGAGCCTTTTGAATACCCTTCTAGAATTGCGATGTGAAATGACGATCTCTATCTGAAATGATACTCCTCATAACATCATAAAACTGCACTACCTCATTCATGTAAATACTACACAGATCATCAACTATGAAGGTCTCCCTAATAGGAAATAAGTGGGATACCTTCATCAGTTGATCCACAAACACGCATACTGCATCATTATTACGGGTTATCCTAGATAATATTATCACAAAATCCATTATGACATCATCCCATTTCCACTCAGGAATGGGAAAAGGATACAAAATCTCATTGGCCTCTGATATTTGGCTTTCACCTTCTAAAAAGTGAACCATCTTACAAAAAATCCTTCCACCTTCTTCTTCATTCATGACCATCAGTACTATCCACAGATATTGTGATACATCTTTTTCAAACTAGGATGTATCACCCATCTAGAAGCATGAAACTCCCTCATTAGATCCTCACGCAAGTCCATAGGAACCCATACTTATCCATGGAAAATAAGATAATTTTCACTACCAAGAGAGCATCCCAATGGTGTTTCCTCACCACATAATCTTTATCTTAAAACTAAAACCTTTGGATCTGATAACTATTCATTCTTGATCTAGTCCAAAAGCATGGATATAACTGATGTTGAATTCATTTCAACTCATCCCTGAGACTCCTGAACATATAGATACATGTCTGCAAAGAGTTTCATTACCCACCCCTTGTCTCAAGACTCTAGTACTTCCTATGCCTGTTTCTCTTAGGTTAATTCATCAGAAATGATGTTTCCCCCCAGTGTATAAGACAACTCAAAGTCAAAATACTACAGTTACCCGACCCACCTCCTCTGATGAAGGTTCATGTACCGCTAAGAAAATATATACCTAAGTCTATTTTTATCCATGTATACAAAAAACTACTCACCTGAGATAATTCCTCCAACATCTCAGGGCATGTACCACTGCTGCTAACTCCAAATTGTGGGTAGGGTAATTCCTCCCTTGTGGTATGAACTTTCTAGATCCAAATGAAACCACTTGATACTCCTATATCAAAACTTCTCCAATTCTAACTCCAATTTTATCACAATACATGGTATATACTTTACTCATAATAGGTAAATTGAGGATAGGTTCCAAGTTAACCTTCATTTAAGATCCTAAATAGATCTCTCATAAGATTCTGGCCAAACAAACTTCTCTACCTTCTTGGTCAGTCCTCACATTGGTGCTTATAGATAGGATAATACCTAGATAAAGTAATTATAATAACCTAATAAACACAAAAATATCTGAATTTAAAAGATGTTCTTGGGATTATCCTAATATACTGCAGCTGAAACATTCTATGGGTCCACTAACACTCCTTCCTCTGAGGTGAAATGATCAAATAAGTGAACTTTATCAATCCATAAACTATATTTAGTTAGATGGTGTAAAGTTAATTATCTCTCAATGTACTCAAGATGATGTCAAGATGTTGGGAATGATCATATATTGACTGAGAGTTCAATAATATTTCATTGACAAAAACCACTATAAATTGATCTATAAAAGGATGAAATATCTCATTCATCAAGGCCATGAAAACCGTTGGTGAATTATTCAAACCAAAAAACATCACTATGAATTAATACAATCCATACCTACTTCTAAAAGTAGTCTGAGGTATGTATGTTGTTATCACCCTCAAATGATGGTATCGTGATCTCAAATTGATCTTATATAAGATCTTAGAACCTCTCAACAGATTAAAAAGATAATCAATGTAACACCCTGAGATTTTATGAAAAATATTCTTTTCAATTTCATTAATGTCTTGTGTTGTACGCTATGCCAAAAGAAGCTTGCACAACACGCAACCCTGACTTGGCTTTCATTACACGCAATCGCGACCTTCCTCGATAGCGTGTGTTGTACGCAATACCGGGTTTTACTAAACAATGATATATTATTATAATATTGTTATGAACTAGCCGTTATGAATAGTGTTAACTAAATTTTTAATTTTATAACATTATTATTCATATTACACATTTCTAGAACATGGTATAAGAACAAAATAAATTTTTCGGGTAAAATAAGTATTTTTCAAAAAATGCGGTTTTGCCGCCTTTTGATGGCGCACCCACTTTAAATCTAGTTTTTGAAATGTTTATAAGTTTAATTTGACAAAATAAAATTCTTCTTTTGAATCATTATATAAAAATTTACATTAGATAAAGTTTTGATATTTTTCCGATAACTTTCGTATTTTAATGAATAGTAAAAACACGCTATATTTTAATTAAAAAAAACTTTTTTCATCGTAATATCTTATGTGGTTAAATTATAATATTGAATGTTTTTAAAGTATAAATAGAATATATTTTTACCATGTAATATAATGTATGTCATTAGAATTGATTTTACCTTGAATTCGTAGATTAAATCAATTCAATCTTTTGTAATGTTTTAAAGAAAAACCCATTTTCTTTCGACAACGGGATTAATTTTAATTTAATTTCTGAATCTTTTTTGTATTTAATTTGGAAAAATGTATTCCATATTTGGAATCAGTGGGTCCAAATTATGTTAATAAGCTACTTTTTATTTTTGGGCATTGTGAATAGTAACTACGGTAAATTTTATTTACTATAGTTAATGGTAAATCGGGTAATTAAGGGTAAATATAAGATTATAAAATTACCCTAACACTTGAAAAAATCCTATTTGATGGATAAAAGTAGACCCATATAACCTCATGGTCGTATTAGATTCATTTAATGGACTTTTTTCCATGAAAATAATTTAATTATTATTAAAACCAAAGAATGTGACAACATGTCACTTTCTTAAATCTTATAAGTATAATAATTTTAATTTAGTGATAAACTTCATGAAACTTTGAACATGAATAGTATCCAGAAATCTAATACAATTATCTACATCATAGTAATTTATATAGAATTTTTAGGGATTAAATAATTATCATTTATTATGACACAAAGATGATGCAGTAATTGTCTTATTAATGAAATATTGACATAATTGATGGTATAAATGCCCAAATAAATGTAATTTGAGACTTTTTATGACTTACATTAATTTTATAGGTTAATATGACATGTTATTGTTGATATAAGTAACTTGGTTCGAACTTATCATTCTGTTATGAATTTCATAAAAATCATGTACCAAATAGTGTCAAAATTGACATAAAATAGTTTTTAAAACAAATATTATATTATTAATTATTATTTAATTACTAAAAATCTAAGGTTCGGCCAAATAACTTAGATAAGGATATATATATTAATAATAAACAACTTGGGGTTCTTTTGGCTTGTTATGGTAAGTTTATTAACCATATAGTGTAAGAAAACAAAAAGACACGGTAAAAGTTAAATTATTTAACTTAGAGTTAAATCTAATTGATAAGGTTAAAATAATAACCTAAACTTGTCTAAATCCTATTTGATGAGAGGATTTAGACCCATACCCAATTTATCTTCGAAATAAGACCCTTTGGAACCATTATAAACCGAATTTGACCTTAATATGAAATAATATTTTATGATTTTTCTAAGGTTCCCCTCTCCTCCCTTATAAAAGGGAACCTCCTCCCACTCCTCCTCACACCAATTTGAGCATTCAAGCTCGGTCAAACCCTGCCAAAATCTCTTCTCCACTTCCCTGGTATCATCCTAGAGGTCCTGGTCTTCTTCAAAGACCATCCTTAGTTCTTTAAGTGGAGGTTAAGAAAAGGAGCGTCAAAAAGAGGTAATATCCATTACCGATCTTTTTCAATTTCTTTCTTCTTCAACTTCTTATTCTTTAGTTGTTTCATGATAAAGTAATAACATAAGTATTTCTTATATACTGATGTGTTATTATAAATATGAAACAACTCTAATTAACCTTCTATCCATCCTATGGAAAAAGGAAATCACCGTGCGTGCGTACGTACGGAATACCGTCTTCACGCCGTGGTGTAAACTATTTTCCGCCACCACCTTAATTGGATGTGTATAATGGTGTAATGAGTAACTATATATGATTATTATAAAGTGATATTGATACTAAAATAGTATACATACACTTAAACACAAGTTCACGATCATGAGAACGATATCATCGCTCGTGCGTACGTACGGACTACCGTCTCCACGACGCGATGAGATTCATTCTCCACATTAACCATTCATGAATGATTATAAAGTATATATAATGAATAATAATTAAATATATGAAATGTTAAATCTAATGGATTTATGTATATATATATATATATATATATTCATTTCATCTACTTACTTCCATTCAAGACAATAAGGAAAGGAAAACATCGTTCATGCGTACGTACGGACTACCGTCTCCATGAACGGTGTGTTTCATTTCATTTATCTATCTATTATATATATATATATATATATATATATATATATATATACTGAATATATATGATATATAAATCATGTTTTATATTCTAGAAGTAAGTAAATCATGATATAAGTAATAATAATGTCAAGAACAACAAGTCCAAACACCTATGATAAGTGAAACGATTTTACCCAAAACGCTTCTTTAACATGGAATTTACAAAAGAATGGGTAATATAAAGTCATAATTGAACCATATATGATATAATAACAATTAATATGATTCTTTAATAAGTTAATGACATTATTTAAATCATTATAGAGGAGGTTCGGATACATACAAAGCAAATTGGACCTAAGGTAAGGGAAATATCATAATCTCATTTTTATCCGAGATTGTTTATACTTTGGAATTTACTGGGGTGTATTTTATCATCCACATCCATGTTTCCTCAATATGTAATATTATTTCCATTCACCTAAAATTGTTTAAATCCTATTTTACCCTTCGGTGAGTTTTTAGTAAAAGATATGAAAGGAATCTTTTTTCGTTTTTTGTATGAGGTACTTTTTGACTTTTCCGACAAAAGTACGAAGAATGTTTTTTTTAACTTATACAGAATGAATGGATTTTTAAAACATTTTTCCAAGAAGCTTCCCTTACAAGTTTTCAAGTTTATTTTTAATCAACTTCTTTTAGTTTAAAATTTTATGACATGTTAAGAAAGGAAAAGTTTTTTTGAAGTAGAAAGGATATTTTCCTCAAGAATGAAGTTCAAGTGTTTTATCAAAATTATTTTCCATCTAAGATAATAAAGGGTTCTTTTTTTATCCCTATTATTACATTTATTTGATTATGTTGTGATGGAAATATTTTTATGAATTCCTTTATCGTATATGAATTGTTTTATGATGTCATGATGTTTATGATTCCCATTTTTATTACATGGGTTATGCAATGATGTATGGTTTATGATTTTGTGGCACACATAATAATGGTATCATTATGAGATGGGTGGGACCTATATCTCTCTCCAATGCATTGGGTAAAGATTTTATATCTCATGAGATAGACATGGCTGGAATGGTAGGTTATATCGGTTCAGTGAAACAGGACTGAAACGAGGGTGACTCGGTTCAGAAATGGACTTTGTCCACTAAGATAGTCTTGGCAATGAGTCTTGAATAATAAGATATGATTATCTATGATTATGTGTGTATTCCACAAAGTTTCATGTTTTAAGTTATGATTATTGGGATTTCATTTCACTACTATGATTTATCCCATGTTATGAAATTATGCTCTCTTTTGCAGGTTTAGATTTCCAAAATGTTATGTTCTTATGAATATGATGTGATTGATATTTCTTTTGTTTACCCTTACTGAGCATTTGAGCTCACCCTTTTATGTTTTATTTTCCCCAGGATATAAAGAAAGGTTTTCGGTAAAAAAAAGGAAGATCTTTATGGGAGATGTTGAAGATCTTTCACCACGATTAGAAGATTATATTCTGAGTTTCCAAAGACACTAAACTATTACGATCCTTGTGTGTGTGTTTTTGTTATGTACTAAGTATTCCGCAAAAGTAATGTAATGTCCATGTATGTCAAGCTTCGGGTCTCTACAGTTGGTATCAGAGGAAAAGTTTAGTCAACCTTTGGAAACTAGGATGTGAAAACGTTAGTGATATCCCTAGAGATATTTCTAAGGTATGTCTAGGGATGACCCTAAGGATAAGTATAAATATAGGATATAGTCCTAGAACTATGGTAACAGTCTTAGAATTTAACCTAAGATGTTAGATATTAAAGGTACTCCCCCTTTATTATGATTTTTGCCTCTAACACTATTCTTTTTGGGTTTTAGAAAATGGCTGGAAACAAGATGATTCACGATAATGGAGGATATTATTGACAATGGAATGATATTCTTCATGAGAAACCAAATGAAATGGGATTTGGAAGTCTAAACATCATTATTATGCCGAATCAGCAATCTCATAATATGATCAATAAAGTAAAATTTGGTAAGTTTCCTGACTCAGCTAATAAGAGAAAGATGGTGTTTCATGATGATCATAGAGGAAAGAAAGTTCAATTTCCCCTATGCAAATCATGTGGGAAGAGGCATCAAGGAGAATGTTTCAAAGGAACTGGAAGATGCTTTGGGTGTGGAAAAGAAGGACACAAAGCCAGTAAGTGCAAAGGAAAAGGTTCAGTTAACACCATGGATGAGAATCAGTACGGTCGTATGGGTATTATTTATGTTGATGATGATTAAGAGACTACAAATGATATGTGAGATGAAAGAATTGTTGAATCTCGGTCAATGTTTTAAGAAGGTAGTGGAATGATTACATGTTTATCAAGTGTAATGTTGTATAAGTAATATCATGGTACTATGGAATAAAGAGACATTTAAGGATTGTTACATTGTTGTCTTTCCTTGAGTTTTGAAAGTGTATGATTAATGTTACCAGTATCCATGAAAGGTTATTCAGATATTTTTGGAATGTAGATGATTTGTGCATAATGAAGGGATAAGGAGAAAATTAAATGTTTGATAGTATTCATGAGCTCATTACTGATATAAGGAGAAGGTTATGTAATGGATTGAGTATATAGAATTTTTGGATTTTGGTATGTGTAAAGAGTTAACTTTTGACAGCATTCATGTTTTCACTAAGGTTTAATGGGTATTCATTTTTCAAGAGAATACATGATTAAGGTATTCACATGATTGGAATGTGACCAACAAGATATATGGGGGATAAATGATGGTATTCACATGCTTGGTTGATGATATTTCAAGTAATCATTTTCTTTATATTATGAGCTTGGACCGAAGTATTTTAGATAAGCCTAAAGATTGGAATGGATTATGTTGGACATAAGTAAGTATTGTTTAAGTATAGAACTTTTGATATTATATAGTTTTAGAAAAAGGGCAACCTGCAGGACGGGCGACAGCCCATCGCGTCGGACAAGGCTGTGGGAATCGAACCCACAACCGAAGTGTGACTGGCCTTTATCGCCTACCACTGGCCTACAGGAAGTCCCTATTTAGTAGAAACTAGTTTTATTATATTAAGCAGTATGATATATGAAGTATAAGTCCATTTTAGGAACCATATATGATTAATCTCACTATAGATGGACTTATGTATTTTTTTATAACTTTTCTAACCTTTTGTTTGAGACAGATGGAATGACCCATCATTCTATCACATGATCTGCTAACACATCACGAATGACAAATTCAACTTCATTTCTTTAAGAGATGAAGTGGAAATTGTCCTAAGAACGACCAACGGTGACACTATACCGAAATCACGAAAGTATTTCTTCTAATTCCAATTTCATCAACTTTAGGGAAACGATCTTGAAAACCAAAAATTTTGTCCTAGTTCTCTTATATCTGATGAATCAGATGGTACCTTAGATCATCACAAATCAATAGCTTTGTGATTGTTGGCTTTTTCAAAGCCATTTTCTCTACCACTCTCCATCAGAACTTGATGGTTAGATTTTTCTTCTATATCCATATTTTCACCTATGTTCTCCTACATGGAAACCCAGTGATGAGTTAATTTGGGTAACCGTTACATTTCATTCTTTATTTTTTAAAGCCATGTTTTGGTATTCCTTTTTACGATGTGGGTTTTTATTAAACAAACTTTCGAGTAGTAAACCATTTATAACCCCGACGAATTTCGAGGGCGAAATTCATTTTAAGGGGGGTAGAATGTAACACCCCGAGATCTTATGAAAAATATTCTTTTTAATTTCATTAATGTATTGTGTTGTACGCTACACCAAAAGAATCTTGCACAACACGCAACCCTTACTTGTCTTTCATTACACGCAATCGCGACCTTCCTCGATAGCGTGTGTTGTACGCAATACCGGGTTTTACTAAACAACGATATATTATTATAATATTATTATGAACTAGCCGTTATGAATAGTGTTAACTAAATTTTGAATTCTATAACATTATTATTCATCTTACACATTTCTAGAACATGGTATAAGAATAAAATAAATTTTTCGGGTAAAATAAGTATTTTTCAAAAAATGCGGTTTTACCGCCTTTTGATGGCGCACCCACCTTAAATCTAGTTTTTGACATGTTTATAAGTTTAATTTGACAAAATAAAATTCTTCTTTTGAATCAGGATATAAAAATTTACATTAGATAAAGTTTTGATATTTTTCCGATAACTTTCATATTTTAATGAATAGTAAAAACACGCTATATTTTAATTAAAAACAACTTTTTTAATCGTAATATCTTATGTGGTTAAATTATAATATTTAATAGTTTTAAAGTATAAATAGAATATATTTTTACCATTTAATATAATTTATGTCATTAGCATTTATTTTACCTTGAATTCGTAGGTTAAATCAATTCAATCTTTTGCAATGTTTTAAAGAAAAACTCGTTTTCTTTCGACAATGGGATTAATTTTAATTTAATTTCTGCATCTTTTGTGTATTGAATTTGGAAAAATGGATTCCATATTTGGAATAAGTGGGACCAAATTATTTTAATAAGCTACTTTTTATTTTTGGGCATTGTGAATAGTAACTATGGTAAATTTTATTTACTATAGTTAATGGTAAATCGGGTAATTAAGGGTAAATATAAGATTATAAAATTACCCTAACACTTGGAAAAATCCTATTGGATGGATAAAAGTAGACTCATATAACCTGAGGGTCGGATTAGATTCATTTTATGGACTTTTGTCCATGAAAATAATTTAATTATTATTAAAACCAAAGAATGTGACAACATGTCACTTTCTTAAATCTTATAAGTAGAATAATTTTAATTTAGTGATAAACTTCATGAACCTTCGAATATAAATAGTATCCAGAAATATAATACAATTATCTACATCATAGGATGTTATTTATAATTTTTAGGGATTAAATAATTATCATTTATTATGACACAAAGATGATGCAGTAATTGTCTTATTAATGAAATATTGACATAATTGATGTTATAAATGCCCAAATAAATGTAATTTGAGACTTTTTATGACTTACATTAATTTTATAGGTTAATATGACATGTTATTGTTGATATAAGTAACTTGGTTATAAATTATCATTCTGTTATGAATTTCATAAAAATCATGTACCAAATAGTGTCAAAATTGACATAAATTAGTTTTTAAAAACAATATTATATTATTAATTATTATTTAATTCATAAAAATCTAAGGTTTGGCCAAATGTCTTAGATAAGGATATATATATTAATAATAAACAACTTGGGGTTCTTTTGTCTTGTTATGGTAAGTTTATTAACCATATAGTGTAAGAAAACAAAAAGACACGGTAAAAGTTAAATTATTTGACTTAGAGTTAAATCTAATTGATAAGGTTAAAATAAAAACCTAAACTTGTCTAAATCCTATTGGATGATATTATTTCGACCCATCCCCACTTTATATTCTAAATAAGACCCTTTGGAACCATTATAAACCGAATTTGACCTTAATATGAAATAATATTTTATGATTTTCCTAAGGTGCCCCTCTCCTCCCTTATAAAAGGGAACCTCCTACCTCTCCTCCTCACACCAATTTGAGCATTCAAGCTCGGCCAACACCTGAAAAAATCTCTTCTCCACTTCCCTAGTATCATCCTAGAGGTCCTGGTCTTCTTCAAAGACCATCCTTAGTTCTTTAAGTGGAGGTTAAGAAAAGGCGCGTCAAAAAGAGGTAATATCCATTACCGATCTTTTTCAATTTCTTTCTTCTTCAACTTCTTCTTCTTTAGTTGTTTCGTGATAAAGTAATAACATCAGTATTTATTATATACTTATATGTTATTATAAATATGAAACAACTCTAATTAACCTTCTATCCATCCTACGGAAAAAGGAAATCACCGCGCGTGCGTACGTACGGAATACCGTCTCCACGTCGTGGTGTAATCTATTTTCCGCCACCACCTTAATTGGATGGGTATAATGGTGTAATGAGTAACTATATATGATTATTATAAAGTGATATTGATACTGAAATAGTATACATACACTTAAACACAAGTTCACGATCATGAGAACGATATCATCGCTCGTGCGTACGTACGGACTACCGTCTCCACGATGCGATGAGATTCATTCTCCACATTAACCATTCATGAATGATTATAAAGTATATATAATTAATAATAATGAAATATATGACATGTTAAATCTACTTTATTTATGTATATATATATATATGTATGTCATCTACTTACTTCCATTCAAGACAATAAGGAAAGGAAAACATCGTTCATGCGTACGTACGGACTACCGTCTCCATGAACGGTGTGTTTCATTTCATTTATCTATCTATTATATATATAAATATATAATGAATATATATGATATATAAATCATGTTTTATATTCTGGAAGTAAGTAAATCATGATATAAGTAATAATAATGTCAAGAACAACAAGTCCAAACACCTACGATAAATGAAACGATTTTACGCAAAACGCTTCTTTAACATGGAATTTACAAAATAACGGGTAATATAAAGTCATAAGTGAACCATATATGATATCATAACAATGAATATGATTCTGTAATAAGTTAATGACATTATTTAAATCATTATACAGGAGGTTCGGATATGTACAAAGCAAATCGGACCTAAGGTAAGGGAAATATCACAATCTCATTTTTATCCGAGATTGTTTATACTTTGGAATTTACTGGGGTGTATTTTATCATCCACATCCATGTTTCCTCAATATTTAATATTATTTCAATTCACCTAAAATTTTTTAAATCCTATTTTACCCTACGGTGAGTTTTTAGTAAAAGATATGAAAGGAATCTTTTGTTCGTTTTTCGTACGAGGTACTTTTTGACTTTTCCGACAAAATTACAAAGAATGTTTTTTTTAACTTATACGGCATGAATGGATTTTTAAAACATTATTTCCAAGAAGATTACCTTACAAGTTTTCAAGTTTATTTTTAATCAACTTCTTTTAGTTTAAAATTGTATGACATGTTAAGAAAGGAAAAGTGTTTTTGAAGTAGAAAGGATATTTTCCTCAAGAATGAAGTTCAAGTGTTTTATCAAAATTATTTTCCATCTAAGATAATAAAGGGTTCTGTTTTTATCCCTATTGTTACATTGATTTTATTATGTTGTGATGGAAATATTTTTATGAATTCCTTTATCGTATATGAATTGTTTTATGATGTCATGATGTTTATGATTCCCATTTTTATTACATGGGTTATGCAATGATATATGGTTTATGATTTTGTGGCACACATAATAATGGTATCATTATGAGATGGGTGGGACCTATATATCCCTTTATGCATTGGGTAAAGATTTTATATCTCATGAGATAGACATGGCTGGAATGGTAGGTTATACCGGTTCAGTGAAACAGGACTGAAACGAGGGTGACTCGGTTCAGAAATGGACTTTGTCCACTAAGATAGTCTTGGAAATGAGTCTTGACTAATAAGATATGATTCTCTATGATTATGTGTGTATGACACAAAGTTTCATGTTTTAAGTTATGATTATTGGGATTTCATTTCACTACTATGATTTATCCCATGTTATGAAATTATGCTCTCTTTTGCAGGTTAAGATTTCCAAAATGTTATGTTCTTATGAATATGATGTGATTGATATTTCTTTTGTTTACCCTTAATGAGCATTTGAGCTCACCCTTTTATGTTTTCTTTTCCCCAGGATATAAAGAAAGTTTTTAGGTAAAAAAAAGGAAGATCTTTATGGGAGATGTTGAAGATCTTTCACCACAATTAAAAGATTATATTCCGAGTTTACAAAGACACTAAACTATTACGATCCTTGTGTGTGTGTTTTTGTTATGTACTAAGTATTCCGCAAAAGTAATGTAATTTCCATGTATGTCAAGATTTGGGTCTCTAAAATCAATATGTAGAAGAGGATAATGTTTGTTGAACATCATCATGTTCAACCTCTGATAATGCACACAGAATTGAAAATTTCTACCATCCTTTTTGGAAAAGAGAACTAGAGAACCCAAGGAGATGTACTTTTCCATATAAAAATTTATATTCTAGATATTTCAACTCCTAAAGCTTTATCAGTTCCATTTTGTAAGTTAGAAAATAAATTTTCTCTACTCCTGACACTAACTTGATCATAAACTCGATCTATCTCTTGGTAGGTAAGATATTGAACTCATCAAAAAATACATCCTGAAAATGGTCTACCATTAGAGGAAATTAATCCTGCTAAATTTCAACATTATCTATAGAAATAACAACTATCTGATCCATGAGACAATCCAATCTACACTAAATTGGTCCTGCATGGCGAGCTTGAAGATCCCACTCACCTTGGTGAAAATAACTACCTCCCTCTAAAGATAAAATTGTAACTCTCCTTAGTTAATAGTCGATATGATCCTAGTATATAACTAACAAATCCATACCAAGAATCAAATCAAATCCTATCACTTCTAACATGAATGGTTCCCAAAATAAATGGTAATCACTAATCTCTAGAGAACATACCTTACAAATTTGATATTCTCTAACTGCACTCCCAACGGTGTGTCAATGGTCAAAACACCATCCAAGATTTCCACATACAAGCCCAAACCATTTACAAAAAGAGATGATAAAAATTAATGTGATTCGCATGTGTTAAACAAAATACAAGCTAGGGTAGATGATACAAGAATAATACCTCTGACGGTAGACAGTCCTGTATCCACAATAGTCGGAGTAGTCTGCATAACATGCAGCAAGCCAGCCCCACTACCCTAGGTTCTAGACTTACTCCCCTAATATATACACTATGTATATTACTTTTATTCCTACATGAGAGTACCACATCCCTTACCTTAACCAGAACATCTTGTGGAACTCCAGCTACCTAGATTCTAAGGAGTAGCGGAGTCCTTCTGAGACTCTGGTACATTTCATGTTCCCCTACCACTTCTCTACTGCTACATGACCCTAAAAACATCTATAGGTGTCCTAATATTTCTCAAGAACAACACTCAAAAGTGGTGTATGGACACTAAGGCCATTTGTAAACCATCTTACCACACTGATTTCACTGCAACAGAACATGATCCTGAGATGGTTTCCTACTACCCTGACTAATCTTCCTACTATTTCCTTGGTGAAAACTATCATAATGATGCTTTTTTACTCTAGAAGAAGAGTTCACAGTTTTCCTAGCTAAAATAGCCTGGATGTTTTTTAGGGCCTCTCTCATATTCTCTTCTGTGATGAGTGTCTAATTTATCACATATTCAAAACTAATCAGATAGAACATGTTCACCTATGACCTAATCTCATAGTAAAGACCATCCGTAAAATTTACTTCCATATAGATCTCATCATCTTCCAAATATGGCACAAATCACTGTAGGTCGGTGAAACAATTAACGTAACCTAGAACTGACATTCCCTCATATTTCAGGTTCATGAAATCATGAGCCTCCTCATCCCTCAACATCTCAGGATATAAGGGGCTTAGGAGATTATTTTTTAATTCCTTCCAAGATAAATCCTCCTCCTACTCTGCCTACTTCAGAATGTTCCACCAACACTTAGTTATTCCATGAAGCATATTTTCATCAAGATTTACCCTCATAACTATGGGTGTCTCAAAATTCTTAAATATCATATAGATTGACTCAATATAGAACTCAGATGCTTGGGGGCCTCCCTCTCCAGTGAACATAGGTGGATGATGCAATTATAACTCTCTCATCAACTCAGACATTGAAGGCACAGTGTGAATAGTCTTCCTTTCCATAGATCTCATGACCCTTAGGAAGATACTGTGAAGATGGACATCCATTTGATCCTCAGGAACTATAGGAATCTCTGGTTCAGTTGTGTTAGGAGTGTGTTGATTTCAACTCTCCTAATTCTCAACTCAAATACAATGAGGATACATTTTCTCTACAAGAAAAACACGCTCCTTAGAACATTGGATGTTAAAAAGTTCAACCTTAAAATATGACAACAATAGAAAACCACTAACTCCTAGTCCCTCTAAACATGGATTAAAAGTGTTTTAGCATGAAATAATAGTTTATTTATTTCATTTCTCAGATATAACAGGTATCTCATATCATATTTTAATAGGAAAGTTTATATTACATGCAATAAATATGTATGTATCATGAACAATTCATGCCAATATATATCCCTATGTGCCTGGTATGATGCATGCATACACATATCTCACCATACTGGGCCATGAGTATAATCTCAAGAATCAATAATATCATAACACTAAAACACTAAACAACATGTGAATCACCCAAGGTGAAATAACATCAACTGTACCAAGCAAACAACATGAACAACAATTCATCCATAGGAACTCAGATTTTCCTCCTTATATGGGTTAGATACTCCCATGTACAAAATCATTACCAATTCCTAAAACATCCTATTCTTATCTCTACCTTTTCAAAATAGTAAATAAATAGAAAAAAAACCAGATGTGCTCTGATACCACTTTGTAACATCCCCTAATTTTTCACTCTCTTATGTCCAAAACGGGTTAGTTATGAGACCTCAAGCACGCCTCTACATACGGCATAGGTGTTTCACTAGAATAAGTGTTTTGATAAGTATATTAGGGAGACTATACCCCTTGTTTATAGGGTTATAAAATAGTGAAAATAATAAATATTGATAAATGAATAAATATCATAGCATGGAAGTAATTGAAAGAATACGATATAGCAGAAAACCAATAATAAATCCAATTGAATAATCCAATAAATAATAAAGAAATGATGTAATGACATGTTGGAATGTAACTAAATTTCATGCTAGAATTAATAAAAAATTAAAGACTAGCATACTAAAATGACCCCGGTCTTTAATCCCATGTCGGTACAATCTCCAAACTTCAGTCCATCCAGCAAGCACACAATCAACAGCAAGGTCCTTTTCCCTTATCCAATCCTGCATCCACATAATTAGCTCGAGTGCTAAATAGTAACCTAAATAAGGTGTGAGTACAACTCGGTAGTTCAACACCAATATTACTAAACATAACCATCCTGATAAAAATTTCATGCAATAATGCAATAAACAGGTGTATTAATTAATTAAACAATTAAATTAATACCACATCAACCTGCTTCAGAACCATGTCGAGATATCTCTGAGAATGTCTATCAACCATTCCAACCATAACTATATAACCATGGAATAACAGAAACTGCCTAGACACCATGTTGGAATGTCTATGAGCATGTCTCGCAACCATTCCAACCACAAAAATATAACCATGGAATAAAAAACTTTATAAGTTAGTAAGGAATCACACAAATCTAGTTCAAAACCTTCTATATAATCATTTGATCTTTTAATCAGGGTCGAGCCTGGTATATAATCATTTTATCGTTTATCAGGGTCAATCCTGGTATATAAGCATTTCAGAATGTGTCACTAGGCATAGCCTACTATATAAGTATTTCATAATTTATTTGGTCCAAGCCTAGTATATAAGCATTTCATCATTTTATGAGGTTTGAGCCCAATATATAATCATTTCAGCATTTTATCAGTCTCAAGCTTAGTATATAATCATTTTAGCATTTAAACTGGGCCAACGCCCCATATAATCATTAGATAATTTATCACAACACATTTCATAACAACAAGGATATCAAAATATCATATCGTTAATAGTTAATTATTAAAATTAACATTTAACTTTAAATTACACATTTCATTTATCATTTTTTCATAACCAATAACATGTCGGTTATCTCAATAGTTAGGCCAAGACAAGGTGATTCTATATTAAGAAAACACCCAAATCCCATTTCATGATAAACACACTTTAAACCATCAATCAATTTATCTATAATCAATGGTTCTCTCACCTAAATGGTAGCCACGAGCTAGGTCAATAACCAAATTGATCCAAAGGGACTCCAAGTAATAAATAAAATTCATCATTTTAATTTATTCAGTGCATGATATATTTTCACAATTTAAATATTTCACATACTTTAAAATTATCAAACCATAGGGTTAAGGTTTAGACCCCCTACCTTTAACTAAGGATCAAACAATTCTTCCAACAATAAAATCCCATGAGGAAGAAGGTGCGGGTGATTGCGAGAAGGATCCAAGGATCAGATTCACAAATAGGACTTCTAGAATCAAGAGAGGTTCTCCAAAATCGCCTGTAAGGTCACCCTAGGTCGAGAGGAGGAAGTTTCACACCTGTTTTAAAAACCTTATCAGGAAATTACACTATGTGTAATATAGTTACATGTTGTGTAATTCTTTTTAGAGGTATATTCCAAAAAACCCATCACCTCGGCTGAACATTAAATTCTCCCAAACATTACATGACATTTATCACATTTACACTGTATTTAAATGTTCTACATATGGTTTTTCATCCCATTTTCCTTCTAAAAACTCAATCCCCCTTTAAGGATTCTTAACTTACCAAGAACCCATGGTAACACTTGACCCATTTATACCCATAATCCATTAATTCAAACAAACATACATCCATGAACTTTAATTCATTTTCCCTAATAAATGCTCTCCATGTGGAGAATTTTTGTTTTTTCTCAAGTTTCCTCGTAACCTAAGTCTACATTTATTCAAACACATATACATTGATGAAAAAACACAACTACTAAGGTTTAAAGATGATAAAAAAACCCAACTAGAAGAAGTTTAATGAAAAAATCAGAGAGAGACATACCTAGAAAAATATGGGATCTTACACCAAATGAGATAAAGGTAAATATAGCAATTTATATACTTGAGGACCTGGTGCTATAATGGTGGGACTTAGTTGTTTAGGCTAAGTTAGATCAAGACCTCACTTGGAAAGAATTTTTCAAATTGTTCAATAAAAAATTATTTCTAAAAACCTTTCAGATAGCTGATAAAGTAGACTTATTTCAACTGGAACTAGGAGGTATGTCAATAATTGAATATGTAGCTAAATTCACTTACCTTGTTTGCTTTTCACTAGAGGTATCAACTGTAAAAATACTAAAAGCTCATATCTTTGATGTAGGTATCTAACCTAAGTTTCACTCAAAGGTAATAATGTTCTATATTATGGACTATATAGGAATGGTGAATAAGGTACTGGCTGAAGAAATATATCAAGAAAGGAATCCTAATGGAGGGGAAACTTTTGTTCATCTGATTTTTGGTGGGAGTTTCAGCATGGGGAATAAACACAAGAGGGATAGTTACTCCTAGGGGAGTAGTGAAATAGAGAATCAATCCATGGGATCAGTCTATTATCCACCAAATTGAAAAAATGAAGAAGGTTATTTCCATTGTGGCACACTTTCTCATTAGAAAAAGGAATGCATGGAACCACCAAGAAATTTCCACCACTATGCTAAGACAAGAAATCTCAAGAATTATTATCATAAAATTCTGATATCAATAGGTGGAACAGGCTCAAATCAGCCTCAAGATTTGTATACTAGGATGGAATAATTCTATCAGACTAGTTCCCATCCACAAAATTAGGTGAACTATTATACTTCCAAGTATAATTCAGTTGTTTAAGCAGCACCTCAGCAGGGAAGAAAGCATTATCCCGCAACATCTGAGGGATAGATTTACGGAGCATATCAGGCTATCATGAGTGAGAAATTGGGTCCCTATATAGTGTGAAGTACCATTCTTATGAACTCGACTATTATGAATCTCTTGTTTGATACTAGTTCGTTGCATTTTTTCCTTACTTCTTATGTAGTTAAAAAATTGGGATTATACATGGAAATGATGTCTCGTATCATGAGTATCTAGAAACACCTTGGACAGAAGGAGTGAAAAGGATTTAAATTCCTAGTATTCCCCATTTCCATTGATGAAATACAGTTTCTCTGGGAGTTTATGATCTTAAAGATGGATGTTTTTAGTGTAATCTTTGGTATGGATTGGCTAGTAGGATTTCAATCCCATATAGACTGCCATGATCAGCAGGTGACATTCACATCCCTAAATGGATCTATTCATGTATTCAAGTGGTATTAGGATATAAATGTAGGTATAGATTGACCAATACTTAAAGTAGAAAAACAAATCTCAGAACAGTTAGTGGAAATGACCTTATCTTCTACTGATAGAACGGGAAATGGGATTCTTTCTTATATGGTGGATCGATACCTAGATATCTTTCCAAATGATTTATTTCGGTTACTACCTAAAAGGGAAAATAAACTTTTGAATCAAGATACACCTAGGAACAAGTCTTATTTATCTACCCTCTTATAGAATGTATCTAACTCAGTTGCAAGAATTAAAGGTTCAACTAGAAGATTTGGAAAGTAAATGTTTCATCAGACCTAGTACATCACCTAATGCATCACTAGTTTTATTCATAAAGAAGGTAAATGGTACTATCCAATAATGTATTGATTATTATAGATTAATTCAAGTTAAAATAAAAAATATATATACCCTATTCTTCAAAAAGATAAGTGGTTTGATCAATTAAAGTGTTCCAAATGGTTCTTCAAGATTGATCTATGGTCAATATGTCATCATCTTAGAGTCATAAGAGAGGATATTCCAAAGAAATAATTCTGAAGTAGATATGACCATTATAAATATTTCATCATGCTTTTTTGTCTGATGAATGCACCTAAAATTTTATAGACTTAATGAATCATATCTTCGACATGTGCCCCGACTCCTTTTGTGTTTTATTTGTTGATGATATTATAGTTTACTCTCGAAGTATGAATAACCATGAAGAGTACTTGGATATTGTACTCAATACATTACAGGGCCATCATTTTTATTCTAAGTTTTCTAAGTGTGGATTATATATTTGAGAAGTTTGATTCCTCAAGAACAACATTTCTAAATAATTAATATCATTTGATACGGGAAAAATAGATGTGGTAGTCTCCTAGAATACACCAAATAATTATTTTGAGATATGCATTTCTCTAGGATTATCATTCTATTATAGTCACTTTTTCATTATTTCTCTAGACTTACTTCTCTCATTACTGATTTAACAAGAAATAGTGTTCCATTCATATGGGATAATAGCTGTTAGCAAATATTTCTATATATAAACATGCATCTCACCTCGGCACCCATCCAAATATTTGCATAACTGAGTAAGGACTATATGGTATATTTTGATGTGTTGGGATCTAGTATTAGTTGGGTGCTAATCTAGGGATGTAATGTTTTGGCCTATGGTTTGAGGTAGTTTCATGCACATGAGAACAATTATCTTATGCATTAATTGGATGTAGTTATGGTTTTTCATGCCTTAAAGCCTTGGAGGCATTACCTCTTTAGGTAAAGTTTCATAGTTTTCACCAACCATAAGATCTTGAAATATATCATTTCATAGTGAGAGTTAAACCTGATGCAATAAAAATTTATTGAGTACCTCTAGATGTTTTATTTTGACTTGGTATGTGTACCTAGTAAATATAATTATGTGGCGGATGTGTTGAGTCATAAATAATATAGAGAAGTGGTCTGAGAATCTTGTGACCAATGGAAGCTGGTGATCATGATTACTAACATACATCATGATTTCACCACATAGGTTGAGCATGAAATTTTATTTCCATTCAATCTAGTTCCTCACTTTTTAGATATGGTAAAAGAGTCTTAGACATTATATCCTAATTACATCACTATTAGGTCAATCTTAAAGGATGGTGAGACTTCTAATAGTTGTACAGTGGATGAAAAATCTATTACATTTTCATAATCATATTATAGTTTATCAATCCTTCTAGTAATATCTTCTTTCCACCTATCACCATTTGAAATGGGTTATTCATCTAGGAATTCATAAAATATATAATTCAATTAAATCACATTTAAGTTAGTTAGGTATGAGATGTAAGATTTTATAATATGTGATGAAATTCTTAACTTTACAACAAGTAAAAATAGGGCATCAATAATCAGATGATATTTTGAAATCTATTCCTATACCTGTATAGAATTGGGAATATATTTCAATTAATTTTTTCATAGTTCTACCAAGGATGTTGCGGAATCATGATATTTTTTGGGTAATTGTGGATCGAATCACCAAGTCGGCACACTTTATCACTATCAAAGAATCCGACATGGTAAAGGACTTGGAAAATTTCTATATCTGATAAGTAGTCAAGTTACATTGATTTCTAATATTGATTACCTTTGATAGAGATCCCTGATTCATTTATAGATTCTTGGATCATTACAGCAAGATCTCAAAAGTCAACTAATTATGAGCACACCATATCATCCATAGACATATGTCCAATCAGAACGCACAATTAAAACATTGTAATATGTGATTAGAGCATGTGTCATGGACTTTAGTATCTCATGGGAGGATCATATGACTTTGGTAGAATTCTCCTATAATAACAGCTATTAGGTGATGATAAAGATGGACACATTCAAGGTTTTATATGGTTTTCCTTTTCGTTCACTACTATATTGGGTAGAAATATGAGAGACGTAATTTATTGGTTATAGTATTGTTCATGAGACTATGGAGAAAATTTAGATGATCCAAAACAATATGGGTACAGCTCAGAGTTGACAAAAATTGTATGCAGACAATTTTCATTGGTCCTTATCTTTAAATGTGAGTGACACATCTTCTTGAAAGTGTCACCGAGACTTGGTTACCAATGCTTTGGGAAATAGGGGTAGTTAACACCATGGTATATGGGGCCATTCAAAGTAGTGGAACAAATTGAAACATTTGTGTATTGGTTAGCCTTACCACTATGGTTCAATGCTTTTCATAATGTGTTTCATGTTTCTCAATTAAATAAGTATCACCCAAATCCCTGACATGTGATCAGTTGGGATCATGTTACTCTTGAACTTGATGTGATGTTTATCCATGAAACAGTTTGAGTTCTTGACATATAGGAAAAGACCCAACCTAAAAGATATATTTCCTTGGTGTGGATTTCATGTAAGAATATTTAGGTTCAAGAGGAAACATTTGAATGAGAGAAGTTTATATAGGAGCAATGGCCTAAGTTTTTAATAGGTAACATTGATATCTAGCTTCCTAAGGAGGGAAATCACAATGATGGGAAGAATTTTTCACCCCTGTTTTGAGGTATTCCACTATTTAAATGTTTTTTTTATTCTTGGAGTCATGGGATAATTAGTTAGAAGTGTTCGGTAGTGTAATAAGAGGAGAACCCTGAGGCTGGCTACTAGAATTTTCTTTAGGAAACATTCTATGTCATAAAAATTTGAATTTATGATATAAATTGATATAGGTAGATCATTTATGTTGTAAATTGTGTGTTTATAACATAAATTATTTGGGGGCACCATTCATGTTGTAAAATTGGAGTTTATGTCATAATATATACTTTTGTAGAAAAATTAACTTAGGCTTCTAGTTTTTCAGTGTATGAAACCCCTATGAAATTCAGGACCTAAATCTTATATTTATGTTATAAATTGATCATTTCCAACAAGTTTTAATTCATCTTTCTCATGTAAAGACTTATTTGGTTTTCTGTTATTTCCTCTCAACTTCTAGGGCTACCATAGTCAATTTTGGTTAACCTTTGACATCTATAATTTGATTCCAATGAATCCTTGGGTGTTAAATTATAGAGATCAAATTTTAGAGTCTAGTTCCTCCTTTTAATCTTAGATATCATTGGTTTGTATCATATAGAACCATAGATATGTGTTATAATACCTAGATATATTGGTTCAAATTTGTGTTGATGAGATATTATGGGGTTTTAATATAGGAATGAAAGGATGAGGTATGATCAGTGTAATATTCTTTGATTTCTCATGCCAATTGACTTGAGGAAGGTTTTTTTTCCCTATTTTCTCTTTTATTGGAACTCAAAGTCCTTAGGGTTCCTAAAATATTTTTCCTCTATTTTTCAATGGATTTTTCTTGGTAAAAGTATACTAATAATTCTATTACTATTTTTCCTTAAAATTGGATTGTGGGTGTCATCATAATGGACTTTATAAATTAATTAAAATATTTTTTATTAATGAAAAAGGATTTTAGTATATGAACTTGGAATATCTAGGCTGTGAGTGTCATATAGGAAGGCACATAGTTTGTGTGGGTTCATGATTTAATTGTAAAAGGCCTTGTTGAAATAGACTTGGTGCTTAGTACTAACTAGAAAGGAATAAGGAGGAAATTTACACTAAGAGATTGCTTGGTGGAGGATATATCTTTACTCATGAGCATAGAGATATGTCATTAGACATGCATGTGTGTGTGTGTGTTAACAAGGATGATTGGTATAGAGCTAATTGTCTTTTGTTAGCTAATCTTGAATTTGAAATCAACCCAGCTCATCTTGACTTCTCCTCAATGAGATTGGCATGGAACTCTAAAGTGGTGACCAGAGTCTAGATAGTATGAGTATAACTAACATGATCTCAACATTAGTCAAGACTCAGTAAAATTCATTTTATTTAATGTTTTTGACTTCTTCAATGATCGATTCATGATTATCCTCTAGCTCCTTAATTTCTTCTTTTGTTTCTAATTATTTTGGTTCCTCTATGTAGTCATCATAGGGTGAAAATGGTTCTACTTCATCTTCTTTTGGTGCTCCAATATCTTCTAAATTTTTTTATAAATGTTGAAGTCGTATCTTCCTCCTCCTCTTCATCTTATTTATTCCCTTTTTCTACTTCTTGATACTATTTTTTGAATTGTGTTTCATCCCACTCAATATCTACAGTAAGTTCACCCTCTTCATTGCTTTCTGAACCTTCAAATTCAAGGGAATCATGATTAGCATAAAAGACAACATCAGAAGTTGTATATACCTCTGGTTCAATATCCATGCTTCTTTTTTAATGGTGCTCCTTGTTGAAATCTGGCTCCATGCTATGGGGTGTTGTTTATTCAAATCTTGGGTATGGTTGAGGGTGCTCATTGGATTTATTTTTAATCGTTCTAATTTATTTAAGTTGTAGGTTCATATCTACTAGAAAGAAGGTAAACCTATCCTTGGTAGTCGTCCTGGCCTATAGTCCTACCATCACAACCAAAAATACCCAATGTAGTAAAATATAATAAAAAGTAAATAAAAAATCCTATTCTAAAATTAGGAAATAGAAAATATGAGAAAATAGTTTTCCTAAATTATTAAACCAATAAATTCTCCACTACTATCCCCAGAAATAGTGCCAAAAATTTTATAGCCCCATAAATATCATTAATTCTAGTAGGGTTACCAAATTTATAAATTTATAACACAAATTAAAAAAACACTAAACTACAGGATAGTATAGGATATACAAGTATGAGTTCAAACCAATAGATATAGGTTTGGAGAAAATATTGATTCATTAACGAATACCTAAACAAATTGTGATTTACCAAAAATGAATCTAAGCTATTGAACATGCGATTGGTGAAGGACTTGGAATAAGAAAATATAAAAAGGGTGCGAAGCAGCAATGAATCTAGGTTAAAGGGATAACAAGGTATGAAATAATTAATTAAAACCATGCATTCATCAAAATAAGGTCCTAGTGAGTCCAAGGTTCATGTTAAGCTCTCTACATTCTAAATTATACTTTTATCATGGTCAGATACTTTAGATTGTAAAGAATGGGTAACCAAAAACCTTATTTAAACATAGGGTAATAACTAGCCCAATGGTCATGAAGGAATTTTAAACCTCATATATCTCATTAAAATAAATCTCTCAATCAACTTAAGAAATGGTCATTCTCAAATAAATAAAGAAATTAAATCCACTTCTTAACCCCACTTACAATGGTCATGCAAAAAGAATCAAGGAAGGGACAAAAATGAAAAACAAATATGAAATATCAACATGAATTGAAATCAAAAATAAAATACCTTATACATTCAATTATCATTCATCACACATGACATGGCAAGAAGGAACCACCCCCTCTTTCTATCCATGAGAGGGTTTATAAAAGAATAAACAAAAAAACTATAGATAAGCTGTAGCAGTACAGTGGGTGCACTCCAGTCGTCTGGAAATGGTTTCCCATCTAAGACCTCTGAGATGCGTCTAGTATGTAGCTTAGTTGTGAATATAAATGTTTTTCATCAAACCCCAAACCTCTAGTGTATCTATATTATCTTTATTTTTTATTTTTCTAATATACTCACGACATGTAAATTTACATGATGTGTAATCAACGTCGGCATAGAATTCTTCATATCATTGCATATCCTAAACTTTCACATTGTGATATATTTACATTATGTGTAATGGTTTTTCACAGTATGTAATATGTCATGACTTGAAATTGGTGGCATTAGATTCTCCCAATGAACTCACGTCATGTAATGAAATAAACAATGTGTAAATTCCTTCCTCCAGGTTCTTATCTCCATTGCATCCTTGATTTTCCTGTGTCTTTCCCTCAAGAAAATAATATATTTTTTCTCATTTTATAAATATAGGTTGCATTCTAACATAAAACATAAAACAAGTCAACCCATTAAAAAATTAGAAAGATTATTAAATTATTTACATAAATCAATGTATTAAAATACCGTAAAATACAAGCATAAAATACACATATCAATGATTATGTAAAATTGTAAATTATTAACTTATTTTTCTTTTTGAAAGAGAGAAGTTGTTTATGACTTAAACTTTTTTTAGAAAACCTGTTCATCTAATATATATTATATAGTGAAATTTTTTTACTACTTTGATATTTTTCCTACCTGTTTTATATCCTATGATCTAACCTATTTTTGGTATTATGTCATGTGGGAAAAATCTTGGGGGTGTCCTACTCAGTATGATTACTCACCCCCGATATATACACTTTGGTGTATATTTAGATGTTTTTTCCATGATAGAGGAAAGGGACGGGTTTATTACTTTTATAGCAACACTCTTTGATGTCGATATTATAGTTGGTGGAGTTAAAGTTTTGAATTGGATCATGTCTTGGTCAGGAGTCGTTCCACCTTGGTACCCAGGTCTTATGCAGCTTTGGAGTTTTAGTTTCTATCTCTTATTGTTCTAGTGTTACTCTAATATTTGTCCATGTTTTATTGCTTATTGTTGGATTGGTCACTTTTATTAGGTTGGGTTTTGGTGCATACATAATTTATGTGTAGTTACTTGGTTTTACATTATCTATATTCTGTTATGTGTGTGTTTCTAAAAGGGGAAACCATTCCCCCATGTTTCTTATGTTTAAACCCTTGGTATTTATTTCCAAAATTTGGTGTCTGGGTAATGTCACCTAAGGTTAGTATCACCTACACCTCTTCTAAAGACAATGAGTTGGGGTAGGATATTACATCATGTAAGGTTGAAACATATCTATTTACAGTATCATTGGATCTATATAATCCTTTATTTTTGATATTTGGATCATGATAAGATCCACAAAAATGATAATGGTTCATACATGTTGACCAATATTTTACCTGTAGTTAAATTTGAAACTTGTCGACTAATTATAGGGTTGGTAGTGAATACAACTTGATTTGGGGGAGATTTTGTTGGGATTCTTCTCATGAAGGGACCCACAATAATTTTTAAAATAAAAAAAACAAAACAAATAGATATGAGGAAGAATTTATAGAATTTTTAGGGAAGAAGTTTTTGTGAGGCATCTCACTCTCTCTTTTAATCATAGGCTCGATTCGGTTAGGGTTTTCAGTAGCCATCTTCAGATATTCAATTGGTGAAATTCCTTTGGTCATATTTTATTCCATCTATAGTGGTCTTTACTTTGTTCTTGTTGTTTTTTTATACTTTTATTCATACAAATAACATCTTCTTTGCACGGTTAGATCTATTTGGATTTCTTTATCAAGCTACATTCTTTGTTTAGGATGCTTTTATACTGAGTCTTCTTTCTACCTTTGATCCTCTATTTTATCAAAGTATTATTTTTGAGATATTGATCATCATTTGGAGTCTCTACCATATACCTTTGATTATTAGTGGATTTTGATTTATGGACTGGGACATGTGGTTTTTAACCTTTTTAAGTTTTCAATGTTAAAAATTTTTGGTGTCAACATTTAATTTTCTAAAAATATTTTTTTTCACTTCACATCCTCTTTAATTTTGCAGGTTTTTTTGAATTAAAATAAAAAAATCCATTGCATTTTTTTTGTGTTGTTTGTTTTCACATCTTTTACTTTCCATATTTCCCAAAAATTTGAAGTGAAATAGGAATCATTATGGTGAGCAAAATAAAGTAGTTTTAAATATTATTTCTAAAATTTGAATATTTTATCACTCCTATATTCTCAAGATAGATAATAAAAATTTGAAGGGAGGATCATGTATGAGATTCAGGAGTATTTTAAGGAGAAGAAAATGACCGGGGGGTTGAACAACCATAGGGGGGACTTGTCATTGACTTGAGGGAGTTTGTGTAGTTAGTTTTTTTTTATTTTCTACAATTTTATTATTTATATAATTTTGAATATTTTTATGCTTTAAATTAATTTATTTTTTTATTATATCTATTTTATTCTCTATTCTATGGTGCATATAATATTCATTATCATTGATCACTTGATGATGATTTGTTAAATTCATAGGGGAGGTTGGTTCTAGTGTAAGAGGGTGCGTATTAATTGTTCTAAATATTTATTCACATGTGGGGTTGTCTTATTCAAGGAGTATTATGTTATGAATAATGTTTATCATTTATGTTATTAAATCAATAATCTAGTGTTTGATAGATAATTAAAATCGACATGATAATAGTAATTGATTCAAAAATACTGAATTTGATTATTCTTTTACATATGTGATTAACTTACTATATTCTAGTTATTTTATATCTTTAGAACAAGAGGGGTCAAGAGTGTCATGGATATAGGATAGTTTTTATAGTTATTGACCAAATCTATATCAAATAAAACTAATTATCATGTATTTAATAAGTTTAACTATTTTATGAGTGTATTTGAATTATCTTCATAGAAAACCCACCTTTGGAAACTAATTCCTCTCTTTTCATCCATTCTGATGGAATTAGTTTACTTTATTATAGTATTTAGTTTAATAATTTGATTTATTCAAATTGTGTGTCATTATCCTAAGAATATTGTGATTGCCTAATATTTATTTGAGAGTCGTCATTGGGATTCCTTTTTCTTTGTGAGATAGACCTTGGGACTTACAGAGCCTATACTACTTAATTATAGTTTTAGTTTTCTGTAATCTTGTGTTTTAAATTTATAAACTTTGTTATCCCATCAGAGGTAATGATAAAGGTGGGTCCTATCAATATTGCGGCATTTATGTCGAGGAATAATGGAAACTAGAAAAAAAAACTTGAGACTAGTTTATTATGTTAACTCTTTTATTTTCCTATTTCTATTTACTAGTTTTAGTTTATGTTTTTGTTTTTGTATTTATTTATTTTTTACTTTACGTTCTTGGAATCTTTTAGTGTTGTATAGTATGGATTTGAAAATGAACCAATATTATGTCACACCATTAGATTACTCATACTATCAAGAGGATCCCATTATATGGTTAACACATAATTTTTACTGGACTACGAAATAGGGCCTCACTTTCAAAAACCTTAGGAGAAGAGTTCATAATAATGTTTAGTGGAAGTACTCTTGAAGTTTTCTACAAACATTAATATGGTGGTATATGAATTTGAAGCACAACCCAAGGAATATAAATTAATAGACAATGATATGTCCAAAACTAGTATTCCTTTATATTCTCTTATGAATAATTTTTGTTTAGCATATAATGTTGAAATTAATAGAATATAAGAGGAAGGGATGGATAAAGTGGAAGAAGCATGGGAAGTTATAGAAATGAAATATGTTAATGAAAAGAAGGAGTAGGAGGATGAAGAATTTTGTGGATTCACTAATAATTCTATAAAATAAGGATATTTTACTCTTGAATAGGAGGAAGACCAAGGCCCTCTCCCATGCTTACAAGAAGAAGAAGAGAAATATATGAAGAAGAAAATCAATAATATGGTGGCTGAGAAATAGGACCTGCTAGGTGCTAAAGAATGAAACCATTTTGAAGAGGTATAAAAAGAATAAGTGGAGGAGAAAATAAATTTCATTTATTTAGCTAAATTTTTCAAAAAATAATACCTTCTACGACACTTGGGAAAGAAGAAAGTGTTTATAAAGTATAAGGATTTATTTCAAAATTTTGAGACAAAATGAAGGAAGGAGAAGTGTTATAGGAAGAATAATTCGAAACTAAAATACTTATTATTGAAAAAAAATATTCATCATTAGGATACAAGGAATAAGTAGTTAAAACTCAAAGGTATATTAAAAAATTGGAAGAACATTGGAAGAAAGAGATTCTAGAGGGAAGTGATCTTGTTGATCCTACTGAAATTTTCAGAAAGGGAGCAACTCCAACACTAGGAATAGATAAGGCAATGTCTGGACTTTACAGACTTATCCTATAAGTTAAGCATAGTAAGTAAGAATATGTGGTGGTGTAAGTAGGGGAAAAAATTTGGTCAGATTTTTATTTTCTTTTATTTTATTTAAAATCTCCTAAAATTTGGATTCTACCATAAATTTGTGTCAATAATAAATGATGTAAAAGGATAAGAGAAAGTGATCCATATTAGTATAATTTGAATCCATTTCTCAAACCGAACCAAGTAACTTTGTTTCATTCTCTAATTATATGAAAATAACATAAAGGTATAGCCTAAATACCATAAACAAATCACTTTTGGGAGGAAACATAAGTTTTTAATTGCTTTCTAGGAATTATTTTAGAAAATTAGTTTAATTTGGTCACCCTCCTAGTGGTCAACTCCATTACATTTTTTGAAGTTGAGATTGGTTTGAACCTTTATTTTAATGGATGTTTTGATTCTACATGTTCCAAATAGGAAGAAGAAGATTGAAGGAATAAATAATAGAACTACAAGAAAGGACTTTATGATAGGATAGTACTATTTTTACCTGCTCATATTTTTACTCTCTAATTTTTTGTGCAAACCATGTTTTGAAAATGAAGTATAATTTTTGTATTAGTTGAAATGAAATAAATTTACCCAAATAATATTAAAATTTTATTTCAAACTCGCTAATATAGGAGACAACAACACTTAGGATAAATATTTTGAATTATTGGAAAATTTAATGTATATTTATCATAAATGTTATAGATATAGGTGGACATTTTTAAAAGTCGCATTCATAATTCAATTTTGAGTTTCTTAAAAATGATTTATAATATGATTAGTATTTCGATGTTGATTCCTAGAAGCTTGGATTTGGGTGAGGGTACCATGAATAAGTGTGGATTAAATCTCTTGATTATTTGGAGAAAGGGTTCACCATTTTTGGGAATTATACTTAATTAAATCCTCTATATTTTGAAGGGGAAAAAGAATAATAAAAAGAAAAGAAAGGAATAGGAAAGTGAGGATGTGAGATACCTTGGATTGACCTATATCTAGAAACATATTACCCCTTCATGTACTAACTATTCCAATCAGTGGCAGTGGGAGATTGATGGTGAGGATTGAGGTGATAGTGGCTTTGACTTCCAAGGGTGTGAGACTTATCCTTACACACATTCCACTAAAAAAATTGTGAGGAAATTTTATGAGAGAAAAGGAAAATTTCCATCACTATTTTACAAGTTTTTATTATGAAACCCATTTCACTAATATAAACTGGACCTTTAGTGACCTCCAAAAGTGATCACTAAATCCCTTTAGTGATCACCATTTGATATCTTTTAATGGTTGCAGTTGTCATGTCACTAATGGGAAATAGCGACCTTCAATGGTGGTCACTATATGGTGTCCAAAAATGACCGCATGGGTGGTCACTGGGAATATGTTTAGCAACTTTCATAGGTGTACAAAAATCTGTATAGTAGAGTGATCACCTTTGGTGATCTCTAATGATATGTAAATAAAAAATCCATTAGAGACCACTATAGGTGGTTGCTAATTCTCCTCAAATAAAAAGGAAGTAGCAACCCCCATAGGTTGTTGCTAGTCTGTAGATTTAAAAAAATTAGCATCCACCAAATAACTAAAAAAACCAATAAAAACTAGTTATCCAAACATCTATAGATCCTTACATTCTTCTATCTCAATAAACCTAATAATATGATACAAAAAATAATTAAACAAATCAAATATAAATTAATATATTTAATATTAAAATAAAATTTATTCAGTTAATATATATAAAATAATCAAAAAAGTTTATACTATGTTTATATAAATCATCGTAAATACAAAAATGAGGCAATGCTGATCTGAAATATCTTATTACACTATTTATCAGTTAATCAATTACTATTAAAGTTTAAAATCAAGTTTATTACATACCGATCAATCTAGTCATCAAGTTAACACGTGGTTGATTCCAATAAATCGCATATGATTCATGGAATGTTCTTCTATATTTTCACATCAATCAGAAGTAGTTTTCTCTTTTTTGACCCCCTGATGAAAGATATGTCATTTTAATAACACTACACAATGTTACCCATCTTCTTCCATCACATCATGTGACACGAGCATACAATGGATGTGGAGAAGATTTATATAGATAAAAAATGGCTCGGTGATAATTCTCCCATGATTTAATGCCAATAAAAGTGTGTTTTCTTGATATTTTCCCCTTTTACGTGATTTGAAACATAACTCCAAATCTATGGGAAAAACACTACTTTTGATTATACTAAGAAAATTGGGTATCTTATCCATGTTATGATGATTCTTACAAATTTTATATGACTTTAAGATTTTTTTTCCTAATATTTCATGTTAATTGGATCTTTTTTGGATAGTTTGGCCCCTACACACATGATTTATCCATTATTATAAAAATATGTAATAAATGTGAAAATGAACTTTAAATTGTACCAACCAATCCAAGCATTGGATTTATGAATGGTTTATTCTAATATATATAATATAATTTGAGGAATGTAATCCTATCATTTCACATCAATAAGAAGTCATTTGCTCATTTTTTACCCCTTGATAGGAGATATGTCATTTCAATAACACTGGACAACATTACATGACATTTTCCACCATACCAGGTGATATGAGAATTTAATGGACAAATAGAATATTACTATAGATAAAAAATGGATTGATGATCATTATACCATGATTTAATGTCAATATAAGTGTTTTTCTTGGTGTTGGACCCTATTATGTGATTTGACACTTAACTCCAATCTGAGGGGAAAATGCCATTTTTTATCATACTAAGTAATTCAGTTATTCGATCCACATTCTGATGATTTATATAGATTTTAAATGACTTAAAGATCATTTTCCTAATATTTCATGTCAATCGGATCTTGTTAGGTCAATTTTGACCCCTACACGCATGATTTTTCCATTATTACAAAAAAATGTAATAAATATGAAAATGAACTTTTAATTGTATCAACCAATATAGGAATCAGATTAACACATGATTGGTTCCAATAGATCATATATGATTTGAGTAATCTTATCTTAGCTTTTCGCATCAATCAGAATTCATTTTCTCATTTTTCAACACTTTATGGGAGATGTTATTTTAATAACACTAAACAATGTTACCTATAATTTTCCATCATACAGGGATACACGAGTATCTGATGGATGTGGCATTGATTCCTATAGATAAAAAGTATCTCGGTTATAATTCTTCCATGATTTTTTGTCAATACATGGCTTTTTTATTGGTATTATCCCATTTTACATGATTTGAAACTTAACTCCAAATTCAAGGGACAAAAGCCACTTTTGATCATAATGATAAATTCAAGTATCTGATCCACGTTCTGATGATTCCTATAAATTTTAAATGACTTAAATATCATTTTTATAATATTTAATGTTAATCGGATCTTGTTTGGTCAGTTATAACCCCTACACACATGTTTTTTTCATTATTACAAAAAAATATAATAAATGTGAAAATGAACTTTTAATTATGCCAACCACTCTAGGAATCAGATTGACATGCGCTTGATTCCAATAGATAACATATTATTAAAATAATTTTATCCTATATTTTTATTTCAATCAGAATTTTTTTCTCATTTTTTAACCCCTGATGGGAGATCTGTTATTTTAATAACACTAGACAATGTTACCCATCGTTTTCCATCATATTGGGAAACACGAGCATCTGATGGATGCGGCGTTGATTCCTACAGATCAAAAATATCTCTTTGATCATTATAATAGTATTTAATGTCAATAAAAGTTCATTTTATTGGTATTTTCCCTTTTTATATGATTTAAAAATTAAATTCAATTCTGAGGGGCAAACACCACTTTCGATCATATCAATAAATTTAGTTATTTAATCCATGTTTTGATGATTTATAAACATTTTAAATGAATTAAAGATTATTTTCCTATGATTTTATGTCAATATAAGTTCATTTGATTGATTTTAACCCCTATATACATTATTTTCCCATTATTGTAAAAATGGTAATATATGTGAAAAGGAAATTTTAATTATACCGACCAATCTGAGTATTAGATTAGAATGCAGTTGATTCTAATAGATCACATATTATTTGAGAAATTTTATACTAGCTGTGAATTTCAATAAAAATTCATTTTCTCCTTTTTTTACCCCTAGAGGGAGATATGTCATTTCAATAACATTATACAGTGTTACCAATTTTTTCATTATATCGGGAGACATGAGTATCTGATGGATATGATGAAGATTCATCCATATCAAAAATGTATTAGTGATAATTCACCCATGATTTACTGTCAATATAAGTGTTTTTTTTGTATTGGCCCCTTTTACATGATTTGACACTTAACTTGAAATTTGAGGTACAAACGCCACTTTCGATCAGTTTTGGAGTAGATAATTTTATTTCAAGAAATACAATCAACTGAATACTTAGCATCTTTCAATGAGTGTTATAAAAAAATGAACCGTAATCCCAAAAAAAGTGATGTTGAAGTCACTAATAGACAAATAGTAAAGAAAATCCTATTTTAATAGAAACAAAATTCTTCTGAATAAAAGAAGATGAGATTTCTGAATATAATCATCTCTCAAATGTGTCTCCATAATATGAACCAAAATTAAATAAATAAGGGGAAATATAAAGAACCATAATCATTAATCAAACATATTCAATAGAATTATTATTTATAGTCATTTTAAAAGGTTCATGTCCAAAATATTCATATAAATTAAAAACATTACTTTAATAGTTGCATGTAATAGACGAATAACTATAAGGTACCTCTTGAAGGTGAATGATTGAACTTACTGAAATGGTTTCTTGATAATGTAAGGGTTCTTAGGCTGGGTTAGACCCATATCCAATCAAAAATTACTTACTTTAACATGAAATTTCAACAGCAACTTTATTCAATATCATATCACAATGATGAAGTTAACATAAAGGAAATGGACTTAAAATATACTAATAAACATATCTTTGAAGTGAGTCTTTCCACTTTATATGTCACTCATCTATTCGATGTAGGTCCATTGAATCTCCACAATGGTATGCAGTAGATTCCCTCTTTGAGACCACCCCCTAAAACACTGAATCCACCCTATTAAAGGTTAGATCATAGAAAAAAAATACACAACATAATTAATAATAAGATTATTAAATAACTCATCTATATCACTCCTCCAATCAATTAAATGAATATCACCAAGTTTCTACATTATATAATACATCCTAAAATTATATGTAGAAAAACCTCTTCACCTACATCATATCTTAGTCCATGAAATTTGAATTTTCCAGTATACTATTATTACCTAATGCCTACCATCAGTTCTAACTGATGAAGTATAGGCTTTGGATGACATGAAAAAAATGAAACAATCATCAAACACAATACAATTTCACAAAAAAATGATTTCCCAATATAAAAAAAAGCATAAAAACATTTCCCATATTTTATAATAAAGAAAACATCCCCACCATTTATCTCATGGAATTTATATATAGAAATTGATACTGAATAAATACTATATATAAAACCCATAGATAAGAGAAAGAATCAACATCAATGTTAGATAATTATGACGGTGCCTTTCCAAGATCTGTAAGGAAATATTATTTTCTCCTCTTCCATATAAATGGAATGATATAAAAAAATAAAATTATAGGAACATATATTTTATGAAAACAATAAGGCACTATTTTAAACTTATTAATAACTGTTTGAAACACTTCTAACATATAATACTCTTGTTTCTCTTTATCCAGAACTACATTAGTGAAGGCAAGGAATTAAACCATTGACCATAGTGTAATTTCAAGAATTGGATAACCTAAGAAGAAGTTCAATTCCACCAACCAATTATACATTAAAAATTTATATAACCCTTCCTAACAATCCATCACGATTTATTCATAATGGATGGAAAGAACTCGATTAGATTATTCCAAAGAGAAGAGGGAAACAAATAACCATATATGATAATGTTCTCTACTTCACCATATTTTCTCTTAATGAAAGTACAAAATAACATATGATCATCAACAAACTCTCAGTAAAACGTTGATTGTGACTCTTTCATGGTATCCTATAAAATTTAAATATTAAGGCCCCCTATTTTAATGATTTTTGTAATTTTTTCCTAGATCATCCAGTCATATATCCTCACTTCTTAAGAATCCAAAAGAAAATTAGTAAAAAATATTTCAATAGATTTGATAATTTCCTTTATAACCCTAATCACAGAAAGGATATTCATCATCATCAATCATATGAAATTATTAATTATCACCCTCCTCCCACCAAATGATAATAATAAGTTTTTATAATCACTAACACACTGATATATTTTATATAAAAAATCATAAAAATAATGAATCTTAATCTATATTATATGGAAGAGTAGCTCCCAATTACTCAATAAGTAATTTATTTTTGTAAAAACCTAACCATATTTGTTTCAGTTGTTTCCTTCTCTTAGATTCTTTATTGGACACATAAATAGTTCTCCTAGATACCTAAGCCTTATGATTTCTCCAAAACTCACAATTTTCCTGAATCTCTTTGAAAGATTTAATAGAGCATTATCTGCCATTAAGAAAGATAATAATGTTATTCCCAAAGAGGATATAGTAAATACTTTGATTGTTATGATAACCCCTAAAATATCCCACAAATCGTGATGAAGTTTTTTATTTGAGAGACTTAGTGAATGTTTATTGACCTAAAACAAACACACTAGGTGAGTGTGAATCACCCAACCTCAAACCTCTTATTTATTTAAAAAAATAGAACTATTTATCCATCAATGAAATACACAAACATGGAAAACAAAATTATTAAAAGAAAATATCACAAATTCATTATGAAAATCTATAACGGACCATGACTCTATGGATGAATTTCTATTATATACAGTTATTGTTTTTCTCCATATACACTTTCTAGATAGCATTCCCCCTAGAACATTTTTATCCAAGTTTGAGATCATTTTATAGGTCAAGGTCATAACCCCTTAAATGACTCTTCTATTGATAAACCAATGATGCTCAATAGCGACCATTATTGGTAGAATAAGTGGTATTATTTTATTGAATGACTTTGTGAGCACCTTGTATGTGATAATACACATGCTAGTAGGGAAAATGATGAAAGGTATCTGAATGATTAACCTTAGGGATTAACACTAAAGTGGATGTTGGGTTCTCTAGGAGGCTTGCACCAAAACCTGACATATGGGTCTCTAGGTGAATGTAGGTTTCTTGAAAAGTATGACTCTTCTCTTGATTATGAAGTTGGGTTCACTGTGTATTGGAAGTTCTATAATTTCTAACTTTTTATATTCTCCATATGTGACACGTGGTTCAAATTTAAAGATAAAAAATCACTTACAGATTATTTTCCTAATATTTCTCATCAATATAAATGTGTTTAGTTGGTTTTGAATCCCTACTTGGTCAAATTTCATTTTAATGAATTTATAAATGTGATTTGAGACTTTATTAAAAATATGAAAATAAAATGAGACAGTTAATTTGAATTAGACTCCAGAAAGATAAAACAACACACACCTATTAGATTTTATGAATCATGTAGGGCCATGGATGATACTTTTTTCAGGTATGAAAAGGGCCTATAACAAATAAAAATTATGAAGATAATAATAATTAATATAATAAAAAATAATAAAATAAAAAAATATAAACCTTCATCGTAGGATCCCCTATACTATCACCCTAGTTCATATACTCCCGCAATGATTTGACCTCAACTAATAATTGTGCATTTACCACCTTATAAGCATGCATCTTTGCCTCTAAATTTGTCACCTATAAGACCATGGATCCTACCACACTATAAAATTACTTCAACCTTTCCAAATATGAAACAAATTTATTTCTTATAAAAAAATATAACTAAAACTATATTTAAGATTGATATTAAAATTCCAATTGTATGTTTTTCTTATTAAAAAACAAAATAATATAGATTGTAATTATATACTTATAAAATAAAATAATTTTAAAATAGTAAAATTTTAACATGAATTGTGGGAATTTAAAAAGTGAATTATAAATAAAATATACAATAAAATCATGTTTTATTATTTACCCACACATGGAATTCAATCTATGGTAAAATCAAAATCAATGGACTTCTAAAAATTCACAACAGGATAGATAGACATTATAAATATTTCATAATGTCATTTTTAAACCATGCCATATTTTTCACACTTAAAAATTCAAAGTAATGAGAAAGTGATAAATTATATAGTTCAAGGAATTATAGAAAGGTTTCATGAAAACATAAATGAAACTCAAATATAAAGATTCAAAATAACTTTCAATACTAAAAAAATACATTTTTAATTAACAAAGTAGTAAAAAACTGGATTAACAATAAAGGGTTAATCCAGGTCCAAATTTCAGGGTATATTTCCAAAAAATTGATTATTTATCTCAAATTATAATTGAAAATCAAGCTTATTAAGATCCAAAAACATATTATAATACAATTCATCCAAATATTAGTCTATAAATTACACATATTTTATTTTCAAATAATATAATTCAATTAAAAATAGATTCTAACTATTTTTCATTACACAGAATATGACTTGAAAATTCAACTTTCAGATTGAAAATGAAAAAACAAAGCATAGATCATTATAGCTCAGTCAAAATCCATAATTTCTAAGATTATAATTAAAAAATAACTCAATACAAATAGATTATCATGTTCATCACGTTGGATTTTCAAAATATAAGCAGTTGTGAACATAAATTCAAATAAAGAGTTTCTACTCAATTAACATGCACCATTTAGTGAAACATTTCTATAAAAACTAACCCAAAAAAGACCATAAATAAAAATTCTATTTTAAATAGTTTAATTAAGAAAAAAAATTAAATAAATTAAATGATAAACTTAAAAAACAAAATTCCAAAAATCAAGTCAAAATAAAAACCCTAAAACTGAAATTAGGGTTTACCTGATAGCGTAATGAATCTAGAACCAAGTAATAGATTTGAAATGTAAATGTGGAGTCGCCTGAGACAGCCTCACCCTAAGGGGACAACAAAAATCGGAGGCAGCAGCCAGATCAAGGGAGGTGGTAGAGAAGGGAAATATTGGCTCCGATAGGGGTGTGGTGATCGAGTAAGGGAGAGGATATGTGGATGGACATCAGTGGTGAAGGATCTGACACCGGGTGCGGGGAGGGAGAGTTAAAGGATGTGGAAAGGGGAGTGGTTGTGCGAGGTGAGGGGGACTGGAGGTAGATCCAAAGCAGGCATGGTGAGGGTGAGGTAATGGAGTGGACATGGTGTGGGAGAGGATGGGGGTATGCACGGCATGGGTGGGAAATATGTTTTATTTTTATTTTTTATGTGTAGTGAACTCCATTGTTAGCTGCTGATACTTACCAATAGCGACCATCTTTGGCGGTCGCCCACTTCAACAGGTAAAAAAGTATGATTCTGAGTATTTATTGTAAATAGGAGAAGGAAATGGAAAATATTATCTTTTTAAGGGGAATTAAATGAGGAAATAATTTCATTATGATTTTTATGAATATCATGTATTATTCTTTAAGAATTCATATCTCCTTTTTTAGCCTTTGAATTAATTTTTCATATCATAACACACCAACCTTTGGCATCAGATTTATTATAACATTGATGAAACTACTCATGATTTTTGTAGTTTTATTTCTATTTGGATATGTATATTACTTTCATGCCTATAGATAGAGTGCACATTACTTGAGATTAAGCATAACACTAATCATATGATCTTGAGTTATGAGTGAAATGTAATTATGATGAGGTCAATCATAAATGTCATGGATGTTGATGAAAGATTAAATTATTTGAATGAAAAACAAAAATATTTATTGAATAGAAATTATAAACGAAGTGATATTTTCTATTTATTTATTAGATATATTTTTTTCATTTTAAAATTTTCATTTGTAACTCTATTTTTATGAGCATAATGAATTGAATGTTTCCATTTATTGAGGTATGAATATTTTCTATTTATATGTTGATATAATTATTGAGGAAAAGTAAATGTTTTGAGTGTGGGAGATTTTGATATTTCATATCTGTATCAAGGGTTTACAACATGTAACACCCTCTAAAATTTTGGGGGCCACTCCCATTTTTAGGAGAAATCGGTGGAAGGAAACAAAGATGTCAGTAGGATTTTTTCTTTAACCATCAACAACTACAGCGAGAAATTTCTTATTCAGTTGGAAACCAACCCATCCATCATAGTTGACATGAAACATCCAAAGGTGGAGGAATTCATGGGTTGGAAAAAAAACCCTTGACATCATTGAATCCCTTTCTCTATATAATGGGATTGAATCCCATGAATTGTAAAAAGGAAAAAAAATTATTGTAGTATGTGTTGTGATCCTCTGATTAATTCATCTAGATAGAATATAATAATTGTACCCCTTTCTCCTTTGGATGTAGGCACCATTTTCAAACCATGTTAAATTCCTTGTGTTCTTCTATTTTATTTTTCTTTATTTTTGTCGCCACAAACCTCTACTGCCCCAACAAAGTGGTATCAAAGGGATCTAAGATGAAATGAAAAATGTGTAGAGATATTTTCTAGTGATCAAAAAAATTAATGTGGTTATAAAAAAACTTTTGAGACCAGATCTATAAAGATCTCATCAAGATGATTCCAATGGCGCAAGCGGTGTCAAAAACAGAACTGAAATAAAGCTGATAGATCTGGTTAAAGTTTTAGTCAAACTATGGGTGGTATAGTACCCTCATTCCAGAGAATATGACACTTTCATGCCGAAAAATAATTTTTGATGACTTTTCCATCAACTATTCTAGTGAGCCACATCAGCACCACCTCATCAGTCGATTTGGGCCATTGAAACTATTTTGGCTATATCTTGGCCAATCGAAGTCCCTTTTCAGCGATCCATGAGTCATTTCTAGATATTTAAACCAATCTAAAAACATACGTATGATTATATTTTTGAAATTATCACTCAATAAATGGATGAAAATATCAATAATATTATTAATCTCACCTATTTTAATTATGTAATTTATAAATCCAAAATAGAGTATATTTTATATATTAAATATTTGTGGAAACCAATAGTGGAGACCAATAATCCCATTCTAGTGCAAGAAGAGGAATCATCAACAAGTGGTAAACCCAATGAGAAGACATCTTCTAGTATCCCTCTAGTTGATTTGAAGTAGGTCATGCTCAAAAAAAAGTGTGTTGTCTAAATCAGATAGTGGATTGACAAGAGTATCTTCCAAAATTTTTCCAGCAAACATAATGCTTCTGTTATTTAGAGAAAATTCAAAAATATGTATGTGAGGAAAACCACACAGAACAAATAAAACCCTATATTAAATATTATCAACTTAAAGTACAAATATGGTACCAACATATCAGATCACATGAGTGAGTTACAAGGTACTATTGATCAGTTAAATTCCATTAAAATAATGATTGATGATGAGTTTCAGGAACTATTTATGTTGAATTATTTACCAAAAATGTGGGATGCATTAGTTGTATCGGTCATTAATTCAACTCCATATGGAACTCTCACCATGGAAATGATAAAATATAGATTATTTAATAAAGAGTCCCAAAGGAAGGATGAGGGATATACACCTGAATCAGAGGCTCTTATCACTGAAATATAAGGAAAATAGAAATGGTGAGTAAGAAGTAGAGGAAGAGAACCCTGCAACCAAAGTCTTCAAAGGAGGAGGTGATAAAAATATTGATCGACATATAACATGAAGTGCCACCAATATGGAAATTCCAAACACTTCATTCAGAAGTGTAGAAGATTAAAGGCAGAGAAAAGGAATCAGGAAGGTAAGACCCAAAATGATGATGATGTAATTTTTAATGAAGAAATCATTATTGTTCAGGTAGCTAATCAGGTTAGTCTCTCAATACAAGACTCAAAATGGGTGATTGATTCTGGTGCCTCCTTCCATGTCACTACCAAAATATATTTCTTCTCATCTTAAACTTTAAGGAGTTTCGGACATGTGAATATGGGAACTGATGGTGCATCCAAAATTACTAGTATTGGTAATATTTTTCTAGAAACTAATATTGGATGCAGGTTATTGTTGAAGGATGTGATGCATGTTCTTGATATTTTCCTCAATATAATATCCATTGTAATGGTTGATGATGATGGATATGATGGTTCCTTCAGTGATGAGAAATTTAATCTTACCAAAGGTAACTTGGTAATTTCAAAAGGAAAGAAAGATTCTTCTCTTTATCTCACAGATGTTAGACCCTGTACAGAAGTCAATGCAGCTAGGAAATATGTTCTTAAATAATTTTGGCATAAGCGTCTTGGTCACATGAGCGAAAGAGGAATCAAAATTCTCTCTATAAAGGATCTCTTACCATGACTAAAAGGTACAAATTTGGATACTTGTGTTGATTTCATCATGGGAAAACAACACAAAGTATCATTTTGTGGTTATATACCATCTAGAAAATAAAATGTTTTAGATTTTATTCACACTGGTGTCTACATTATGAGCGCTAATCGATGGGAGGTGATATTTATTTTTTTACCTTCATAGATGATCATTATAAAAAAGTTTGTACCTTTTCTTTGAAAACTAAAGATAAAGTGTAGGATGTTTTCAAGTTGTTTTATATAAAGGTGGAAATATAAATATGCAGATGGATAAAGTGTGTGTAAGAAGAAAATAGAAGAGAGTATCATGGTCTATTTGAGGAGTACTGTATAATTTTTAACATTAGGATGTAAAAATCAGTACTAAAGACGACTTAGTATAACGGTGTTGCTGAGAGGATGAAAAAAACATTTGTGAGAGAGTCAGGTGTATTCTCTCAAATGAAAAGCTACCAAACACCGTTTAGGGGGAGGAAATGAGGACCAAAGTTGATCTTATCAAACTTTCTCCATCAATTATACTGAACTATGATATTCTAGAAAGTGTCTAGATGGGTACAGATGTTTCATACAAACACTTGATATTATTTGGATGTAGGAAATTTTTTCACATCCTGAAAGATGAGCGGGTGAATATAGATGGAAAAATAAACCAGTTTATCTTTTTGGGATATGTTCATGGGGATTTTGTATACTGACTCTAGGATCCTATCAATAGGAGTATCATCAGAAGTAGATATGTAGTGTTTCTTGAGGATTATGTGATTGAAGATTTTGAGAATCCAGAAAATGCAGATAAGTTGTAGTCTGAGAAAATTCTAGTAAATCTGTAACCAATCTCACCACTATCAGTACCATACAGTGTGAGAGAGATACGAGAAATTGATGATACGTCAATACGAGTTAATGTGTCTCCATATTCATATATGTCTCCATCATATGATATTCCAGAAAAAATTCCCCCCAAAGAATTGTTGAGAAGAACCACTAGAGAATGAAAACTGAGTCGTAGATACTCACTACATGAGTATGTGATACTCACTGATGGGGGAGATACATAATGTTATAATTATGTAATTAAAATCTAGTAGAATATAGAATATAAGAAGTTCATGCAAGAGAAGATGATATCCTTTCACAAGAACCATACATTTGATTTAGAGGAATTACCACATGGAAAGAAGGCACTCAAGAACAAGTGGGTGTGGAGAATCAAAGGAGAAGATGAAAGCTCGTAGCCTCACTACAGATCCATAATATTTTTGAATGGATTTAGTTAGAAGAAAGGTATTGACTTTGATAAAAAAAAATCTTCTATGGTTAAAATGTATTCTATGAGAGTTGTTCTTGGAATGGTGGCTAGTCTGAACCTAGAGTTTCAACAACTGGATGTAAAGACAATGTTCTTACATGGTGATCTTGATGAGGAGATATACATGGATAAGACTGAGGGATTTCAATTGAAAGTTAAATAAAACCTGGTATAAAAACTTAATAAAATTTTATGTGGTTTAAAAGAGGCACTAAAGAAGTGGTACAAAAAAATCGACTCATTCATGGAGAAAAATTAGTATAGGAGGATGACTGTTGATCACTGTGTTTTCATCATACAGTTTCCTAGTGGTACATGTTGATTATTGACATAGATATCACCAAGATTGATATGTTGAAGAAATATTTGAACAAGTCTTTCGAAATGAAGTGCTTGGGAGATTCTACTTATATTCTTGGTATAAAAATTACTCGTGACAGGATTAATCATAAGATTTGGATATCTCAAGAGTGGTACATTGAGAATGTTCTTAAAAGATTCAACATGAGAAAGGAAAAACCAATTATCAATACAATCTCAAGTCATTTCAGGATCAAAATAAGTCAAATTCCATCAACTGAGAATGTGAAAGTATAGATAGAAAAGGTTCCTTATCAGTCAGTAGTTTGAAGTATTATGTATGCCATGGTGTGAACCAGACCAGATATTGCTAACATTGTTGGAATTGTGAGTAGATTCTTATAAAATTCAGGATAAGATGATTGGGTAGTGGTCAAATGGATATTTAGGTATCTTTGAGGTAAATCTAGTCATTGTTTATGTTTTGGAAGTGATAAAACTATTTTAGAAGGATACAGAGATGCAGATATGGATGGAGATATTGACACGAGGAAATCTATATCTGGGTACCTATTTTCATTTTTAAGGGGAGTAGTCTCATGGAAATCATGACTTCAGAAGTGTGTTTCCTTGTCTACCATAGAAGAAAAGTATATTGCAGTCACTGAGGGATCTAAGAAGATAATGTGGATGAAGAATTTTTTACAGGAGGTGGGATAGAATTAGGAGAATTATATTATCTATTTTGATAGTCAAAGATATATTTATCTCAGTAAGAAACCGACATTTCATTTCAGGTCCAAACACATCGATGTGCGATATCACTAGACCTGAAATGTTCTAGAAGAAAATTGTGGAAAGTTGAGAAAATACAAACCAATGATAATGGGGTCAACAAGATGAAAAATGTTCAACTAAAATATAATTTGGATGCCTACAAGGAGATGGAGGGTCTAGATTCTACCCCAAATTGGTCATGAGAGGGAGATTTGTGGGGGCCACTCCCATTTTTTTAGAGAAATCAGCATAAGGAAACAATGTTGTGAGTGGTATTTTTTCTTTGGTTGTCAACAATTGTAGCAGGAAATTTCTTCTTTAGTTGGAAACCAACCCATCCATCGTAGTTGACATGTATCAGCCAAAGGTGGAGGAATTCAAGTGTTAGAAAACAAATCCTTGACATTATTGAATCCCTTTATCTATATAATGGGATTTAATCCCATGAATTGTATTAAGGAAAAATTACCATTTTAATAATTTTTTTGATCCTCTAATGAATTTATTCAGAGATAATATAAGAATTAGACCATTTCTCCCATGGAAATAGAAACCATTTTTGAACCATGTTAAATTACTTACATTCTTTAATTTTCTTTCAGTTTATTTTCTCTGTCACGAAACTCCACTTCCCCAAAAAAACCATCTAATGAAACACCATAAAGGAATGGTGGTCATAATGCGAACTCGAGCTCTAACTTGTATAAAAATGGAAAGTTTTCAATAGTCACCCAACACAACCCATGCAACACCCAAACATGGATGGGTGAAATAAAATATACAAGGAGTGGAGGTGAAAAAACGATCTCAAAATCGTAAGTCTCTACATGAGTTCGTAATGGGTGAGTTGAAATGTATAATTTTTGATTGAACATATGATGTTAGCACCTTTATAAATCAGATACATCTTGAATGGTGTGGTTTCTGTGAGAGTTAAAGTTGTGATTGCATGGAAGAAATGCTCAATGAAAATGGAAAGAGAAAACCCATGTGAGGCATAGTGGGATGGAACCTGAAGAACAGCTATAATGGAAACACCTTCCAATATGCTGCTTGAAATAACTCAAAGGCATGGCTGAGTTTGCAAGAAAAATATGATGGGAGGTTACATTAATATGAAAACAGTAGGTGAAATTCCAGGTGCTTGTGGAATATAGGGAAAATCCATACTCAAACAGGATTTTATTGGTCACAGTACAGTTCGTGGTGTGAGGATAACAATGAGGATTTGAATTGGTGAAATATTCTCCTCTTTGTGGGAGTTGAATTATTTTATGAGTGGAGTTGAATTATCGCCTTAGAGAAATATCCTTTAGAAACTTTTAAGATAGCATATCTCCTTTAAGGTATTTTTTTGTTTACATTTAGTTTAAGTTCCTTATTTTGGTTAAATAAGTGTTTTCCCAAGTTCATATGAATAACTAAGGGTGTTCCAGGGGTTTGGAACATGAATGAGAAAGAAAATGGGGTTTCTGGGCATGATGCACGGTTTGTGCATGGTTAGTGAAAATAGTGCAAAAATACCAGGTAATCGTGCGAGGGGTTTTTTTCAGATAGTAGCATCCACACAGTTTGTTCACAGTTTGGAAAAGTGTGCGGGTAAACCATGCGGCCTAGTAACTTTGAGAAAATTAGAAAAATGTCATTATGGGATTTTAAGTTCTAACTCGAGATTTCTCCCCCTTCTTCCTCCTATAACCCTAGTGACAATCCAAGCTTCTAAGATCTTCCAAGAGGTTATTCTCCTTCAATAATAGGCCGTTTTGAGTGTTTTTGGTTGTGGATTGAAGATCTGGGTAAGGCTAATCCCACTCTTGCTTCTCTTTTTGGTTTAGGGTTTGTATCTCTTCCTTCTCTCCATCCAAATCTCTAAAACCTTTCTTTTCCAGTGAAATTTAGGTTGAGGCTTAAAAGGGTTGTCGAATCAATATCTAAGGCCTTGATTAGGAGTGTGTTCACCAACAGATTCAAGGTAGGTGGTCTACAAGTTATATCCCATAGTTTATTCATAGATTTTTGTATGTAGGGTTTCATTCTTGTTCCCTCCTTGATGTGTTCTAGATTCTATTAAAAAGATGTGTCGTATTGGGTGTCTAAATGATTAATCGAACCTCTCTTGATTCCCATGGGATGCAAGGAGGGTGACTTGACCAAATTAGGGCCACCCATGGGGTGCATCGGCCCTCCCGATTGGGCTAACGGTATTGTAATGTGTGAAATTGACCCATAATGAGGTAGATACCTGGAGAATGTGTCAATTGGTTATAAAATGTGTTATAATGGATTGCGGATAGTTATGTATAATGTGGTTAAATTCTAATGGATTTTTTGGTTGACATTTAAATTGGTTAAATGGGATTAATGGGAATATTATAGGGAATTATGTTTACACTTGAATATGCTTAGTGAGATAGGCATGGAAAATGGTAAATGGAGAAAAAAGGGTTAAGTGTTATAAATGATTAATGTGTTAATGGATTGAGGAATAATGTTAGTTTTCCATTTATTTATATTTTTGTGATATTGATAGTGATATTCTCTATGATTTTTTGTGATGTGGTTAATTATGGAGATGATAAATAAGCATGTGCACATGGCTTGGTACAATGTGGTATAGAATTGAGGTTCTATGCCCACGGTTCGAGTTGGAACAAGGTTCTGACTCCACCCCTAAATGCACGGGTTAGGTAAGGGGATGGAGTTTTATTCCCCTAATGTTTTTATTCCCCCCGGACTGAGGCTTTGAGGTGAGGATTGTGAGATTTTTATCATGTGAAGCCTAGTGAGATAGGGATTGATTTTATTCCCATATTATTGATAATATTGAACATGAATAATACATTGAACACATGAAAAAGATATATTAAACTATGGTATGTCTAATTAGTGAACTTGGATTCAATGGTAGTATGATTTTAAAGGAACATAGTCTATAATGGATCATTAAACTATTTACCTTTACTTTCCATTATTTATTACTTGCAAGAACTATCTGATTTTACTAGATATTTTGTAGACATTGTTGGTGGTGGACTACTGAGTTATACTCACACCCTTCTTGATCCATTGTTGGGTACCCGAGTAGATTTTATGGTTTCAAGTCAAGAAAAGGGCAAGGTCCCCTACTTGGTAAGTGAGTCAGGTTCGGTTTGTGCATGGGTGAGGTCTGGGACTTGGATCTAGGACCATTTTGGGGATTCCACTTTTTTTCTTCATTTTGGGGTTTTTTTTCTTGAAACTATATCTTGGCATGACATGTTTATTATTGGATATGATTTGTACCTAGTTTGGGGGTGGGTTATTATGCATGTTATTGTTTGTTTCCTATTGTTTCTGTTATTTAAAATTATTATCTGTTGTGGCTTACTCTGGTAAATAGGGTATAGTCTCCCCACATATCCTATCAGACCCTCACTACTAGTCGGCAACCTCTAGTGTACGGGGAGGTGTGCTTGAGGTCATGTGTTGACTCGGCCTGGAGAACCAATTTAGTAGCTTCTAGGTTGGGGATGTTACAAAGTGGTATCATAGGGAGGTTATTTTTATCTTTATTACTATTTGGTGATGGTATACATGAGGATAGTAAATTTTCAGGCCTTGGTAATGAGATCATGATTGGGATTAGCTAACCCATGTATGAGAGAAAACCCAAGTCACCTTGGGAGGGGATTGTTGTTATTGTTGTGTGTTGTTATATTTGATGATATTTCACCATTGGGTGATGCACTTATTGTGTGATTTGATGGTTTTTTCATATTTCTCTCATGTCTAGAAGGGTAAGAGGTTGTGCATTCATGCATCATTCTAGGAACCTATATAGGTAAGTGACATGAATCGTGGTAGTCATACACATGGTATGGGTGCCTGGGATATAAAGATTAGGTTTCATATTTTTTCTTAAAAGCAATGAAATTGTTCCTAATAAGATGGAATGAATGGGTAAAAAGGGAAGTGAAAATGTTAAGTAGTAATTAGAAAATAGTGATTGATAAAGAAGTAAAAGTGGATTAACCTGTTTTAAAAGTAAATTGGGATATGGAAATTGTTTTTAATTGGTGTAAAAGATAAGGCTTGTAACTGTGTGAATTAGATACCCATGTTAGCTATGGCCTTAGGAGAGATGGCCAAGGGTAGTGATTCAGTTGTGAGCGGGCTTGTTTGGGTAGTGTATGAGAACTGGTTTGTTTATGGAAATTGATGAGCCTACCTATATCTTTTTCCTTTTCGTAAAAGCATTATGGCTGCATTCTAAATCTCATGTTTGGAATTATAGAGAAATGCCACCTCAAAAAAGTGTGTCGGTTGGGTGATAGTAGGACTTTTCCGAGAACACTCCTCCAATAGTAGAGCAAGAGAATTTGGTGATCCAAGAGGATAGGGAAGAATAGTTCCATGAGAACTTTTCTCATTTTATGAAAATGATGGAACGCGACCAAGGACGGGCTGCACCGAGTTTGTTTGAGCTGACCAGAGAGTTTCAGTTGCAGCACCCTCTAAACTTTACCAGAGAGGGTGGGATAGAGGTATAAGAGTTCTGGATAGAGTCCATCCAAACTATTATTGACCATATAGAGACTCCTCCCAAGAAGTGAGTTAAGTTAGTGGCCTATATGCTGAGAGGTCAAGAAAAGCATTGGTGGGACATCATGGTTCAGATGGAGCAGGCTGAAGGGATGATGTGGAAGGATCTTTAAGAGAGGTTTCTTGAGCACTTATACCCAGAAACATTGATGTAAGATAAGGATATAGATTTTATGAGGTTGACTTAGGGTACAATGTCGGTAATAGACTATTCTAGTCACTTCACCAATTTGAGACGCTTCATTCTGATGTTGACAGGAGACAAGGCATCCATGGTGAAATACTTCTAGAACGGGGTGAGACACGAGATCAGGTCTTAGGTGAATATATTTTGTCTGAAAAGGTTTTTTTAAGTGGTGGATCAAGCCCTTATCTCAAAGGGGAACCCAAAGGGAGCTTCAGGTAGTGAACTTTTGGTGCCATATGGGCAAGCAAGTGGTGCAGCTTCTGATAGTAGGAAGCACTATTTTGGAAATTTTCAGTATGGTAGAAGTGCATAGAGAAGTTATAAGTGGGGGTTAGCTTCTTAGGGCAGTGACTAGGTATTCTGTTATCAGTGTGTTAGGTCGGGGCACAAGTGGAACTAGTGTCCCCTCCCATTGGTCGAGTGTCGAGTGTGCGGTAGGCTAGGAAACATGCATAGGTTCTACAGGAACCAGTAATAGTCAGGGAATGATGGATGATATAGGAAGATTCCAAGTGTAGGCAGGGGGTTGGTTACCTCATATCAAGAAGGTATTTGGAGCTCCACGAGTCATACTGGTAGAGGCAGGGGATATGGAACTCTGGGGTGAGATCATCCTTATCAACAGGGCAGTGCAGTGCAGGGTACCCAGGTCGGAGCCTAAGGTAAAGGGGTAGGTCATCTCCATGCAATTCAGACTACACCTAAAGATGGTGAGGCGGAACCATATACTGTTTGAGGTATGATTCTTGTATCTTCCACACTCTCTAGTGCTTTATTCAATACAGGTGCTATGAATTCTTTTATTTCTACTCAGTTCATAGTTGTGTTGGTCTTAACTGTGGAAATAGCTTATGGAGTAATGTCATTTGATACACCGCTTGGGGTATGAGTCGAGGATGTCAAGAAGTGTAAGGGTTGTTATCTAGAGGTTGGTGGATATCATTTTCTATGGGATTTGTTTTTCCTAGAAATGTCATGTTTTGACCTAATCCTGGGTATGGATTGGTTGGTGTTGTATCAAACCAATATCGATTATTACCGATGTTGGGTAACATTCACATCTCTTGATGGAAGAACTTATGTCCTTCGTGGTGAGTGGGATACTTGATAGGGCCACACAGGGCTGATATTCCAGCAGTTGGGACAACTCGCATCCCAAATGTCATGCCTTATACTGGATGAGGGGGAGAAAGTATATCCAGTCTTCCCTTTTGATGTGAACCAGTTTTAGGATGTGTTTCCTAAGGACTTCTCATGATTACCACCCAAGAGAGATATTGAGTTCACAACTGAATTTTTTCTAGGGGCGGATCCAGTTTCCATTTCACCATATTGAATGGCACAAACAGAGATCTAAGAATTGAAGGTTAGTCTAGAGGAGTTGGATCATAAGAGGTTTATTTGTCCTAGTACATCACCTTAGGGATCTCCTGTGTTTTTTTCTAAGAAGGATGATGGATAACTAAGGATATGTGTTGATTATAAGAAACGGAACCAGATGAAGGTTAAGAACTGATACCCACTTCCAAGATTTGATGACCTATTTAATTAGCTGAGTGGTTCCATAGTGTTTTCCAATATTGATTTTAGATCGGGGTATCAACTATTGAGGGTGAGACCTTATGACATACCCTGTACATCTTTTTTGAAGCAGGTATGGGTTGTATGAATTTTTTGTAATGATTTTTGGATTGACCAATGCACCAACTGTGTTCATGGACTTGATGAACCAGATATTTCACTTGTATCTAGATCAATTCTTAGTTATCTTCGTTGATGACATCTTGGTGTACTCTAAAACTCATGACGATCATGAAAAATACTTTGTAATCATCTTGGGTACACTAAGAGAGCATAGGATTTATAACATGATATCAAAATGTAATTTTTGTATTGATAAGGTTCACTTTATAGGACACATCATTTCTGAGTCAGGTGTGTCAGTGGATCTAGAAAAGGTGCAGGTTGTGGTGTCTTAGGATCATCCCAAGAACGTCTTTGATGGTTGGAGTTTTTTGGGTTTGGCTGGTTATTACCAAAGTTTTATTAGATATTTCTATCATTTTTTAGCACTACTCATAGGCCCAACCAATAAGGGGATTAAGTTTTATTGTTTATAGGATTTTGAGAGTTATTTTTATGAGTTGAAAAAATGATTGACTACCGCACCAATTTTGGTTTTACCCAAACCAGGTAAGAGGTACACCTTGTTCTGTGATACGTTCAGTGTTGTTCTTGGGGTAGTGTTGACGTAGGATGATTGGGTTGTAGCTTATGGTTCAATACAATTAAGTCCATATGAAATGAATTATCCTACTCATTACCTAGAGTTAGCTGTTGTGGTTCATTCCTTGAAGTGTTGGAGGCACTACTTCTTGGGAGAACGTTTCACAGTTTTACCGACAATAAAAGTCTCAAATACATATTCTATCATTAGTATTTGAATCTTCAACAATTATGGTGGGTCAAGTACTAGAAGTATTTTGATTTTGAGTTGGTTTACACACCAAGGAAAGGGAATAGTTTTGCTGATGCTCTGAGTCAGAATACTCATAATCTGGTGGTTCATGAATCTAGTTCAAAATGGAATATGATGTCCTTGTTGGCTGAGATGCATTTGGAGGTATAGAATGGGCACAGGAAGATTACCCTTGCATCTATAGTAGTTTATTCCTCACTTTTGAGCTGAGTTAAAGAGATTCAGCTAGTGGATCTGGAGTGTTTGGCTATGAAGGAAAGTCTTAAAGGTTGGGAGTCACCTTCCAGTTAGACTTTTGGTTATGATTGAGTTTCTTATATTCACAGTCATTTTGTGGTGATGGAAGATGTATGGGAGGGGTTGATGCACGAGTTTCATATGTCAAAGTGGGAAGTGCATCTTTTCTTAACTAATATGTACCGTGATCTTAGTAAATAGTTTTTTTGGCCGAGAATGAAGAAATAAGTTGTGAGTTTTGTGGCATGATACCTTACCTATCAGCAGATGAAGGATGAATATCAATGTCTGGGTGGGTTGTTATAGTCATTTCCTATTCCATAGTGGAATTGTAATGATGTTATGATATAATTGATAGTGGGTCATCCAAGGATTCCTCAGAAGAATGATGAAATTTTGGTGGTGGTAGATCGAATGACCAAGGTGGCTCATTTCTTTCCAATCCAGGAGACCTATATAGTTGACTAGTTGGGAGAGGAGAATTATATGTCCGATAAATATTATTGTTTCATCGTATTTTTAGAACCATAGTTTTGGATCGTGATCCACATTTCACCTTGCACTTCTAGAATAGACTATAGAAGGCACTTGGTAACCAGGTGTTTTTGAGTACAGCTTACCACCCGCAGACTGACAGGCAATCAGAGTGTAGAATTCAGGTGTTAGAAGACATGTTGAGATCATGTGTTCTATATTTAAGTGGTTCATGGGAAAATAACTTTTCACTCATTGAGTTTTCCTACAATAACATTTTTTATTCCACAATTCAGATGGCTCCTTTTGAGGCACTCTATGGGAGACCGTGTAGATCTCTGTTGTGTTGGTTAGAAGATGGAGAGTCCGATCTGTTAGGAACAATTCTAGTGCAGGAGACATTAGAGAAGGTTCATTTTATTTAGAAGCATATGGAAGCATCTCATAGTAGGAAAATTAATTTTTAGATCGGCGTCATAGACCTCTTGAGTTTATGGTGGTGATAGTGTGTTTCTTCGGGTGTCACCAAGGTTGGGTCAACATCAAATCTGGAAATAGGGAAAGTTGGCACCTAGGTATGTGGGGCCATTTGAGATTGTGGAGAGGATCGGACCTATGGCTTACTGATTGGATCTTCCATAAAGGTACAGTGGGATGCATGATGTTTTTAATGTTTCAAAACTCTGACGGTATCACCCAGATCCATATCATGTGATAAACACTGAGGATGTCGATCTTGAGGTTGATGCGTCCTTTGAGGAGAATCTGGTTCATATTGTGGATCATAGTGATAAGGTCTTTCGCCAGAAGGTTGTGCCTTTGGTTCGTGTTCTATGGAAACATGGAAACGTTCAAGAGGAAACTTGGGAATGGGAATTGGATATGAGGGCTCAGTGGCCCGATATCTTTTCTTTGGGAACTCAATGATGCTCAGAAGGAGCGGCTCGAGGACAATCCATCATAAGGTGGGGAGGTTGTAAGATCCCAGATCTACCTTAAGGTATTTTTTTGTTTACATTCAGTTTAAGTTACTTATTTTTGTTAAATAAGTGTTTTTTCAAGTTCATGTGAAGACTCGGTAGTGTTCCAAGGGTTCATAACATGAATGAGAAAGAAAACAGGGTTTCTGGGAATGTTGCACGGTTTGCGCACATTTAGTGAAAACTGTGTGGAAATCCCAAGTAACAATGTGAGGAGGATGTTTTTAGATAGTATCATCCACACGGTTTTCACATGGTTTGGGAAACTATGCGGGTAAACCATGTGTCCTAGTAACTTTGAGAAAATTAAAAAAAATCCATTATGAGATTTTAAGTTCCAACTCGGGATTTATCCTCCTTCTTCCTCCTTTAACCCTAGTGACAATACAAGCTTCCAAGATCTTTCAAGAGGTGATTCTCCTTTAATCCTAGGCCATTTGGAATGAAGTTAGTTGAGTATTTAAGATCTAGGTAAGTCTAATCCCACTCTTACTTATCTTTTTGGTTTAGGGTTTGTATCTCTCCTTTCTCTCTATTTAAAGATCTAAAAAATTTATTTTCTAGTGAGATTTAGGTTGAGGCTTAAAAGGGTGGTCGAATCAAGATCTAAGGCCTTGATTAGGAGTGTGTTCACCAACAGATTCAAGGTAGGTGGTATACAAGTTATATCCCATAGTTTATTCATAGATTTTTGTATGTAGGGTTTCATTTTTATTCCCTCCTTGATGTGTTCTAGATTCTATTAAAAATATGTGGTGTATTAGGTGTCTAAATGATTAATTTAACCTCTCTTGATTCCCATGGGATTCAAGGAGGGTGACTTGACCAAATTAGGGCCACCCATGGGGTGTGTCGGCCCTCTCGATTGGTATAATGGTATTGTAAGGTGTGAAATTGACCCATAATGAGGTATATCCCTAGAGAATGCGTCAATTGGTTATAAAATGTGTCATAATGGATTGTGGATAGTTGTGTCTAATGTGGTTAAAGGCTAAGAGATTGTTTGGTTGACATTCAAATTGGTTAAATGGGGTTAATGGGAATATGATAAGGAATTATGTTTACACTTGAATATGCTTAGTGAGATAGGCATGGAAAATAGGAAATGGGGAAAAAAGGGTTAAGTGTTATAAATGATTAATGTGTTAATGGATTGAGGCACAATGTTAATTTCCTATTTATTGATATAGTTGTGATATTTCTAGTGATATTTGCTATGCTTTGTTGTGATTTGGTTAATTGTGGAGATGATAAATAATCATGTGCACATGGCTTGGTAGAGTGGGGTATAGACTTGAGTTTCTATTCCCAAGGGTCGAGTTGGACCAAGGTTCTAACTCCTCACTCAAATGCATAGGTTAGGGAAGTGGATGAAGTTCTATTCCCCTAACGGTTGCATTCCAACTGGACTAAGGCTTCGAGGTGAGGATTATGATATTTTTATCATGTGAAGCCTAGTGAGATAGTACTTGATTTTATTCCCATATGTTTGAGAATATTGAACATTCCTAATCCATTAAACACATGAAAAATATATATTAAACCATGTGATTTCTAAGTAGTGAACCTGGATTCAATGTTAGTATGATTTTAAATGAACATGGCCTATAATGGATCATTAAACTATTTACCTTTACTTTCCATTATTTATTACTTGCATGCACTATCTGCTTTTACTAGATATTTTTTAGACACTGTTGGTGGTAGCCTACTAAGTTATACTCACACCCTTATTAGGCCACTGTTGGGTACCCGATTAGATTTCATGGTTACAGGTCAAGAAAAGGGCAAGGGCCCCATGCTTGGGAAGTGATTCGGGTTCGGTTTGTGCACAGATGAGGTTTAGGACTTAGATCTAGGATCATTTTGGGGATTCCACTATTTTTCTTCCTTTTGGGGTTTTGTTTTCTTGGCACTATATCATGGAATGACATTTTTATTGTTGGATATGATCTATACCCTGTTTTGGGGTGGGTTATTATGAATGTTATTGTTTATTTCATATTTTTTCAATTATTTAAATTTTTATCTATTGTGGCTTACTCTGGTAAAGAGGTTATAATATCCCCATGTATCCTATAAGACACTCACTGCTAGTCGGTAACCTCTTGCATATGGGGAGGCGCACTTGAGTTCAGGTGGTGACTCAACCTGGGGCACCGGTTTAGTGGCTTCCAGGTTGGGGACATTACAAAACAATTTATCTTATTTTCATTCATTATATCTAATTTATTTTTATTTATTTGAGTCTTTAGTTTAATAATTTAATTTAGTAAAATTATGTATCATGATCCTAATAAGATCATGATGACCTAAAATTTAGTTGAGTGTCATTGTGGAGGTTCCTTGTTTCTTATGATATCAACATCAGTACTTGTGGATCTTATACTACTTCATTATAGTGTTTGATGATCTTGTGTTTTAAATTTATAAACTTTGGTATCCCATCAGAGGTAATAATATCATTGGGTCATATTGGTGAATATCAAATATATTGCTTTCAAAGTGACAAATCAGGCTGGAGTGTGGATCATTGATAGTGTATTCACTTCATATATGATGGAAAACCAAAATCTTGTCAAGGGAATCAAATATGACAAAGAAGGTATCCTTTTTTTTAGCAATGATGAGGTTTAAAGATCATTGGATCTGAAAAATCTATGGTGCAAAAACAGAGGTTGAAGACTCTATAACAAACTTAAATTTTATCCCAAGTAGAGCATAAGTGTTTTGAAGAGGTTTCCAAATATGTCATGTAATGACTCAAACTTTCACAAATAAAATTACATTTGTGGTTAACTTATATTCCTTATTAAGTAATGAAGTTATAGAAAATACAAGCACTTTGTTGATTTTCTGGAAATATTATATCTTATCATATTTAAAATACCGTTAAACATCATAATTTTCAATAATATAGTTATTTAATAGTGATCTTATAATTAGTATATATTAAGTGTTATGAAAAATCCAATTCACATAGATAAAGTAAGTTATGGTCTCAACCAGTAAGATCGCACCATATGAAACCCATTTATCAAAGCTTATGAGGGAGATAAAATCTCTAGGATTTTCCCTTGACCAATATAATTTCTAGATTCAACAACTAAAGAATTATTGAAATCGTTTATAGGAGAAGTTAAATATTGTCGAGATCACAGCCCAAACCATGTTCGTCGAACCACCCTAAGAAGATCTCATTGTCACACACCATACCCTTAGGACATTCGCTGGTGTAATAAAGGTCTATGTATATCAACCCTAACAACATGAATATTTATATTTTATTTTCTATGAAATAATTATTATATTTATTCCTTTTTTATTTTAATTTATAAATTATTAAATAATGAGTTTGATAAAAATTATTTTTCAATGCGACAAAACTTGAATTGTATTTTTTTGGGTAATAAGAAATTTCAATTAAGACATTCCTTTTCAGAATTAATTAATTTTCAAATTAAATGATATTTTAACAAAATATTATTATTAAATAATATTTATTAATTATGTTTTTTAATATAATTTTATGAAGTCAAAAAAATTATAAGGGTGGGAAAACTGTTATTGTCAAACAAAACTAGTATTTTTCAATAAATAGGGATTTTTATTTTAAAATATAAATTATTATATTTATATATTTATTTAGATAAAATAAGTATTTTTTTATGAATCGTTTCTAAATTATCTAATGATTAATTTTTCATAGTTTTCTGAGACGAACAAATTTTCACATAAAAATTAAATACAGTATAGATATATTGTATGTATTATGGCATCATAATGACCCAAAAGTAATGTAATGTATTCAATAAAAGGTGTCCATGAGAAAATATATATTTACCCTTTAAAATAATGTGTTTTTATGTTATTTTATTAATTTTATAAATCCTTTATGAATCCTCCAAAACCTATACTATATATTAAGGTTTTAAAATCAATTCTTTATGAACATTACTCACTTCCACATCACCATGGGAAATATTTTAATGATTTATGTTTTTAGCATTATAAAATAATTAAAACCACTCCTATTTGTCTAAAACCATGGGAAAAATCATGGGAATGTTTGTGGTTTTGATTACTTTTTTGTAGATTCCAAAACCTAAGTTTAAGAAATAATAAAGAAATCCTCTCTATTTTCCTATATAAACCCAACTAATATCACATTTATCTTCACTAAAAACCTTTTAGAACATCCTTGATCATAAATTTCCTCTCTATATCCCTCTTAAGTTTTCTTTAAACTCTCAAAAAGCTCCTCCCAGACTTTTGGAAACACCCTCTCAAGGTAAGAGGTCCTCTCATTCTTCTCTTTATTCAAGTAAATTATTTATTTTATGACTTTTGATTTATAATTACTTATATTGGGATTTTTTTCCAAATATCTCATACTATTTTTTTATTTAAAAATTATAATAAACCCATTTTTATATCATTAAACCATTTTATGAAAGTACTGTCGTTATACTATCAAAATTTCATTTCATTTTTTCATGCCAAACGATTGTGAAGTGAATTCCCATACCCATTTCCACTCAAGGGTATTCACCTATATATACCTATACTTATCTGATTAGGTAATTACATGTGTATAGCCCACACTCCTCAATCATGGTATTAATAGATATGAAATACATTTTTATATTGTATGATCTATGTGGCACACTTATGCATGTGCATGATAGGATTATGCTGGGTGTGCCTAGATAGTGATCTAATGTATTGAGTAATGTTTTAGTCTCATGAGATTCCATGTACAGTGAATGTGAGGCTATACTAAGCACATTATGTTATGATTTCTTGGTGTTGAACCTTGACTTGTTCTTATTATGTCATGTTTAATTTTGTTTCCATATTCCCATGTTACCTTTATTTTATCATGTTATATCATGACTCATTGTTCATGATTATGATTATCACCTCTTATGTTACATTGTCATATCACTTGGATCACATGTATTACTTTACCTTGTACTATGATTATTTTTATCTCCTTACTTATCTTTATATCTCACCCCCTTTCTTATGTATTTCTTTAGGTAATATCATGCAGTTTTAGAGGAATGGTGGATTTTAAATGCATGTTAAAGAAGTTTTCAATAAAGTCATTATATTCGTGATTTTTGATGTTATGTTATGTACCTAATATCCCAAATACACTAGGTATCTTGATCTTATGGGTTGTATTAAGTGAAACTTTATGTAATAAATCATTAATTAATGTGTAATAAAGATATGGGTTGTCATAGTTGGTATCAAAGGATAGTATTTTTATTTTTGGGATTAGGATTAGAAAACTCTAGTCAAAGCCTTAGGGATATGAATAAACATGGTAAAATCCTTAAAATTTTGGTAAATTATAGATTAAGTGGTTTTTAATCAAATAAATCTTTTTCTAGATATTACATGTGGATGTGTCTCTGGCACAGATGTACCTGGGGGTAACAACCCTGAAAACACTGTATGGAGCTAGACTCAATCGAGAACTGGTGCACAACAATAGGTCTTACTACACACCTAGTTTGAAACTCCTGGAGGATATTATTTGGTAAATTCACAAGCTCATTATGAACCATTATTAAGGGAACAAAATATGTCTATAATATTTTATGTTAGGATATAGATCATGGATAACTTAGAATGAATCCTAGAAATTCATAGGTTAAGGAACATATGTAATTTATGATTTATCCCTTTAATATTCATAGTTTACCTTTTATGTTTTTAATAATTTAAAAATTATCATCCCTAATTTTCCCTTTATTCTAGTTAATTCCCAAAAATAGAAGTAACTGAGTCAACAACCAATGTGAGAGGCAATGTGATGACAGTGCAAACAAGATGCCCAACCCGATGAGAGTAGGAATCGAAAACTTTATGACTATGCTTTCTCAAATGACTTAAGTTTTCAACTGAAACCTCAATTAGGATGAATTCCCAAGTCCTCTGAAGAAATAGAAAGTTTAAATTGAGACCTTTCTACAGAAAAGGCCTCTAAATTTATATGGATCTTTCGATCCATTAATTGTGGAATAATAAATTAGCTCTATTGAAAAGATATTATTCATCCTTCAATGCTCCAACCAAGAGAATTTTGTACATTATGTTTATCATATGTAATTAGAAGATGATCAATGGTGTACATTGGTCATGAATATAAAGCTCTAGGAGAATATTGAAGAGATGGAGTGGAAATAATTCCAAAAAATGTTTTTGATAAATATTTTCCTCACACTCTTTGACTGAAAATAAAGAGGGACTTCTTTAGCCTCAAGAAAAAGGATAGAAAATATATCAGGGTGTATGATTAAAACTTCAAAATACTTGCATGATATGAAACCATCTTTGTTGTTACCCCCAAATATAAATTTCACTACTTATAAGGTGGACTGAAGCTGAGTTTATAAAAATAATTAGCAATTCATAACTTTGACAGTTATGAGAAAATTGTATAATGGCCATCAAATTAGAAATAGAGATCAAAGAGTTTCAAGGGCCTCATGAGGATAAGAAGCTGAAAGTAGATTTTAATTTTGGTGGTGTGATAGGTAAATATAATGGTGGAATGAAATTCCAACATCCCACTTGTCAAGAGTGTGGAAATAAGTACCCTATAAATTTCTTGAAGGGGGAAAGGAAATCATTTAACTACAGAAAGAAAGGGAATATAGGTAGATATTTCTGATGGGATAACCCCACCAATGTTATGGAATAGAGGAATACTCCAGTAAACCCTCATTCTATTTTCCAATGATTCAATTACAAGTAATAAGGACACTATGAAAACCATTTTCATAAACCAAGGGTTGTTGGAAAGAATCAATACCAACAACATCCAAGGAAGAAAGGGTGAGCAGGTGACATCACAACCATAGAGGTGTATGCCAACAATGAAGTGGTGATAGGTACACTAGTTATTCATTCATTAATAAATAATGTACTTTTTTATTCTATTTTTATTCATTATTTTGTATATCGCAAGTTTAGTGGAACTATTAAAACACCACTTCAAAGCATGGAAGTAGAGTTATTAGTGAACATGGAAAATGGGTAAATTATCACATCCCATGTACATAACTCCTCCCCTATCCACATATGTGGGATGGACTTCCCATCGAACCTTTTCATACTCCCTTTAGTATAATTCAATGTTATTTTGGGCATGGATTGACTTTCTTTATATAGAGCCTATATAAATTTCAGAGGTAATAAAATCACCATCCTTATTGAAAATCACCCTTTGATTTTATAAAAGTGTAAGGATGAGGATGTATTTTATTTAGTACCAACATATCAATCATGGATATTATTTCCCTATGAGAAATTGTATCTTTCTCAAATAATTGAGTCCAAATAAATGATCATCCTTGAATATATTCCCATTGTAAAATAATATTCTAATGTGTTTCTTGAATAATTACCTAGTCTTACTCCTATCAAAGAGGTTGATTTTTCAATCAATATTATACTTGTATCTTTGATAATATTCAAGACTCCATATATAATGGTCATTGTGTAACTAGAGTAGCTGAAGAAGCAACTACTAGGGAATCTGGATAAAGGGTTTATATGCCCGAGTGTATCACTGTGGGGCACACCAGTCCTATTAGTCAAGAAGAAGTATGTGTTAATGAACCTTTTCATAAATTATCGTGATCTTAAAAAGATCATGATAAAGAACAAGTATCATCTACCATAGATTGATAATTTTTTCAATCATCTATGTGGAGCCTAATATTTCTCTAAGATAGATCTTTGATAAGGATATTATCTATTAATGGTGAAGGAGGATATCCCCAATACTAGTTTTAATATAGGGTATGGGTACTATGAGTTTATAGTGAATTCATTCAGACTCATGAATTCTCTAGTCATCTTCATGGACTTGATGAATCGAGTATTTAGAGACTACTTTGACCAATTTGTGGTAGTCTTTATAGAAAATATTCTTATCTACTTTAAAAGAATGTAGGAACATGAGGAGAATTTGAATATTGTACTAAGGACCTTGCAAAAAGAAAATATGTATTAAAAGTATAGTAAATGTGAGTTTTCGTAAGATCAAGTAACTTTCCTATGGAATTTCATCACTAGAAAATGGATATCTACGGATCCTTTAAAAATAGATATAATTAAAGGGTGTCCAAAACCAACCTCTATGATGAAAATCCATAGTTTCCTTGGATTATTTTGGTACTATCATAGAATTGTGAGAAATTACTCATGATTTTCAAGCCCTATAACCTAGCTAACTTGGAAAGGAGTCAATTTTGTCCAGAATGATGAATTTGAGGATAGTTTTAAAGAGCTGAAGAAGATGCTAATTACTGAACCTATGCTCACATTATCCAAAAGTGGGGAAGGATTTTTGATATACAGTGATGCATATAAAAATGGATTGGGTTGTGTACTCATGAAAAATGAAAAAGTGATAACATATTCCTCCTTCCAACTAATGATCATGAGTAGAACTACCCAATTCCTGATATAGATTTGGTTGGAGTGATCTTTTCATTAAAAAAATTTCATCATTATCTCCATGGAGAGAAGTGTAATATATATATATATGTGGACCATAAAATCCTTAATTATATATTCACACAAAAATAAGATTAATACTCACCAATGGAGGTGGTTATATATGGTCAAGTATTATGATTTTCTAATCCATTACCATTCTAGGAAATAAAACAAAGTGTCAAATCCTCTGAGTAGAAAGGATCCATCAACTCTATCCATGATGAGGATTAAAAGGTATATGATCTTACGATATATGAAAAGGATGGATATGGGAATAAAAAAGGATCTTCATCCTACCTTGATTAATTAAATGCTCAATCATACATTCTTGAGGGGATCAAGGAGGCCCATAAAGATGATAAGTTGCTATAAAATAAGGTAGCAGATATTATGGAGTTTAATTTTACTGAAAATTAATTTATATGGTTTGGAACCCAAATATGTGTCACATAAAATCCATAATTAAAGAGGGAAATTTTTTATGATGTGCATTTCTCATACTTATCTATTCATATAAGAATCACTGATATGTATAGAGATTTGAAGAAAAAAATTGGTGGTATAACATGAAGAGAGAGATAATGGAGTTTATATCTTGATGTTTGGTATTCCAAAAATTCAAAGATAAACAATATAAATCTAATATTATGATGAAACCATTTCCCATACCAATATGTAAATGGGAAAACATAACTATGGATTTCATCGTAGGACTCCCCAGGACACCTAAAGGTAATAATGTCATCTGGTTGGTAGTCGATCGTCTTACAAAGTCGGCACTTTTCATTGCTATCAAGGAAGATTTATATCTTGAAAAAATCATCAAGATATACATAATACAAGTGGTAATACTACATATATTTCCACTCTCTATTTTATCTAATCGATATATGTGGTTTACCTCGAGATTTTAGAGAATCCTTCAATAAGAGTTGAATACAGAACTGAGATTCAAAAATACTAATCACCCTCAGAAGGATAGTTAGTCTTAAAATACAATTCAAACTCTATAAGATATGTTGAGATCATGTTCAATGGATTTACAAGGATGTTGGTATCAACACCTTCCCCTAGGGGAGTTCTCATATAACAACATTTTTTATTCGAGAATTCAAATAAAACCTTATGTGGCTCTTTGTGGGAATAGGTGTCTAACTCTGACATAATGGGATAAAGTTGGATAGTGAAAGCTAATGGGGCTTGATCTTATCTAAGAGATTATAGAGAAAGTTCAAACCATTCAGAATCATATGAAATCTTCAAAAAGTTGACAGAAAAGGTATATAGACAATCGTCGATGACACCTGAAGTTTGAGGTTGGTGATAAAGTGTTCCTTTATATATAAAAATAGAATAAATTCATGAGTTTTGGGAAGAATGGAAATATTAATCCAAGATACATCGGCCCATTTGAGATCCTTGATCACATCAGAGTGCTATCCTATCGACTAGCACTCCCACATAACTTATCTCAAGTACATGATGTGTTCCATGTATCCCTCTTGAGAAAGTGCATACTAAACCCATCACATGTACTAAATCCAAAGGTGGTACCATTGGAGAATGATATTTCATACAAGTATCATATGGTGAACATCGTGGATCATAGTGAAAAGTTCTATGAAACAAGACAACTCACCTGGTCAGAGTGTTGTAGTGGAACCATAAGTTTGAGGAAGAAAATTGGGAACCAGAAATGGTGATGAAACAAAAGTACACTCATCTATTATAGTGTATGAAAAGAAAATTTTGAGGGTGAAATTTTTGAAGGGGGGATAATTTAACAACCTAAACTTTCATAAATAAAATTCTCTTTATGGTTAAATTAAATTTCTTATTAAGTAATGAAATTATAGAAAACACCTGAACTTCTTTGGTTGTCTAGGAATATTGTATCTGATTGGATTTTAAAGACCATTAAGTATTATAAAAATTGATAATATATTTGTTGAACAATGATCTTATTATTATTATATATTAAAGGTTATGAAAAATACAATTTATATGGACAAAGGAAGTGATGGCCATGACCAGTAAGATTGTGCCATATGAAGCCCATTTATCGGAGCTTCTGAGGGAGATAGAATCTATGGGTTTTTCCCTTGACCAATACCAAGTTGAGATTTAACAACTAAATTATGAGTAAAATAGTTTACATGATAAGTTTAAGCTCATCAAGATCACATATCAAACCATGTTCATCGAACCACCCCAAGAAAATCTCACCATCACACACCTTACCCTTAGGGCATCCACTAGTGTAATAAAGGGATATGTATCTCAGCCCTAGAAGCATGAATATGTATTTTTTTCAATGAAATAATTATTATATTTATTATTTTTTTATAAATTATTAAATGATGATTTTGATAAAAAATAGATTTCAATATGATAAAAATCGAATTGTATTTTTTGGGTAGTAAGAAATTTCAATTAAGATATTCTTTTTGAAGAATTCATTTGTTTTAAAAATAAATGATATTTTAATTAAATATTTTTATTAAATAATATTTATTAATTATATTTGATAATACAATTTTACAAAGTCAAAATCAATTTATATATGGGTCAAAAAATTATTATTGTCAAAAAACCTATATTTTTTAATAAATAAGGATTTTGACTTAAAAATAAAAATTATCATATTTAGATATTTATTTGGATAAAATAAATAATATTTTTTTATTCATAATTCCAAAATATCCAATGGTGAATTTTTTATAATTTTCTGAGATAGCCGCATTTTCGGGTAAAAATTAAATGCACTATAAATATACGATATGTATTATGACATCATAACAACCAAAAATTGATGTGATATATTCCATAAATGGTATCCATGACCAAATATATAATTAACCTTTAAAATAATTTTTTTAGCTTATTTGACTAATTTTATAAAGTTTTTAGAAATCCTGCAAAACCTATACTATATATTAATGTTTTAAAATAAATTATTTATGGACATGACTCACTTCCACATCACTAAGGGTAATATTTTAATTATTTTGGTTCTTGGCCTTATAAAATAAATAAATAAATCCTCTTTATCAAAAACCATGAGAAAAAAATTATAGCAACCCAGACTTCTCATACATGGATATTACATCTTTTTAGATTAATATTCATTATATTATAAAAACACATTCATGAGGACTGTAATAGTTTAGTTCCTTTGGAATATTACAACAAAATATTCTTAATTCATGAAATATCTTCAATTTGTACCAAAAATATCTTCCCCTTTAGTACTCATACTTAAATCTTTTCTTCAAAACCTGGAAAAAGGAAACACTAGAAAATGTGAGCTCAGATACTCAATAAGGGTAAACAAAGGAGATATATAATAATAACATGAACATAAGTGTATGTGAACAAGAGCATAACATTTTAAAACCATAATCAACATATCAAAGAACATAATCCTGAGTCATGGAATAAATATTATAAATTCATAAGTCATGAATCATAAGATAATCAAAGAACATGAGCCATGAGAGCATAACATTGGCATAAGACATAGAATTGAATTTATTAAGAAAGGTGATGCCTTGTCCCAAAATGAAAAAAGCACAAATATTGTTAAAAGAAATATTATAAGAATCTAAAATATGGGATCATATTACAATATTTTTTATGAAAGGAAATAAGAGCATCGGGAAGCCCTTCGAACCAGGTAATGTCTTGATTTACTCCCATATTGGCCATATCATCTGCAACCTTGTTTTCTTCTCAATAAACATGTGTGATAATATATTTAAGATCAATAAGAGAATGGTTGCATTCCATCCAGTGAGTAGTAATTGGCTAAGAAATATGATTTTTGCCATTCCAAATCACTTGAATAATAGTCATCAAGATGCTTTCAATCCAAAGGTTATTCCAACCAAAGAGCTTGGAAAAGGCAATAGTATGTATAAAACTCATCATCTCGGCTTCAAGGGAGGTGGATATGCCACATTTACCCATGAAGCACCCAAGTATCTGACCGTGGTGATTCCTAAAAACAGCACCACACCCTACAGGTCCCGGATTTCCCTTGGAGGCTCCATCAATATTGATTTTGATCCATCCAAGTGGGGGGGGCTCTCCATAACACCTCCAGAGTGCGATGCGGCTGACAAAAATTGACTTTAATCCTTAGATGCTTTAGGATCCCAAATTCATACATGGTGTTGTGGCAATGTCCCTTTTGAATCAAGGCAACTTCATGTATAGTAATGAGGATCTTCATCCAAACTACATTTTGATTAAATGAGTAATTTTTATGAATAATAGCATTCTGATCATACCAGATCACATGGTGGAGCTCTGTAATCACAGGAAGTAAGAGTTTCCTGGTTTGATGATAGCCTTCCATTTCTACACATTTTTTTAGTTTATCTTTGACGGAATCAATTATCAACTATCTGCAATCAAAAATATCAAGAATATAGTTCCAAAGATCAGAAGCAGTAGCGCAAGATAGAAAGATATGGTTAGCATCTTCTTTATGTTGATTACAGATTTTTCATTTAGATCAGAGCTGGATGCCAAAATATTGGAGGCAAATTTCAGTGGGAACCTTATTGTGACCAAGACGCCAGATGAGATTGAATATCGAAGGTTTTATCCAAGGTTTTTTGAAATTTATTAACCAGCTATAATTGTTCTCAAAGTTATAGAAATAGTGATTGTAGAAATTTTTTGAGTTAAGCGTACCATTATGAGTAGGTTCCCAAGTTAAGAAATCATTAGTGTGATCAAAAGAGTAGTTTTAAATGATGTTCAGAATAGTATCAGAGAGGTGATCATGCTGAGAGGTTAAAATTTCTCTAATAGATCTGTTGGTATTATCAGGGGTTTTATTGGGAGATATCATGGAAATTAAAGGTGTTCCAGTCTAGTTATCCAACCAAAATTTCATGGATGGGTCTCTGGAGACCATCCATCTAGAGTTATTCATAATATTAGTAAAGGATAATTTGATGGAAGGCCAGATTGATGAATTAATGAAGTTCAAATTGCTTGTTTTAAGTTTGTCAAGAATCTTATTTTTGAGAAGGTTAATAACTTCAGAAGTATTATAAAAAAGGTTCCAGGTGATTCATGCTTAAAGGTCCTCATTAAAGTATTTGATATTTTTATACCAATACCACCATTTTATATGGGCATGCAACAATTTAACTAAGGAACAGTCAAAAGTTTTCTTTCCAGAATACTACCAGTCCAGATGAAGTTCTTTATGGTAGTGTTCATTTTTTTAATGAGACCAGCTGGCCATTTATAGACCATCATGGAGTAACCCATTTTAGAGATAATGGTGGATTTTACAAGGAAATTCCTACCTAACATAGAGATAGATTTACCTTTCTAAGAAGATAACTGATTTAGAACTTGGTCAACAATAATTGAAAAGTGACAAGCTTTGGGTCTACCCTAAAAAATGGGAACACCAAGATAAGTGAAAGGGAGTATACCTTCTTTCATACCTAGGTCACTGATAATGTTACATTTTCTACTGGGAGGGAAGTTCTTCCTAAAGAAGATGAAAGATTTTTTCTAGCTAATGGTTTGACCAGAAACCTCTTCATAGTGCGAGAGCACATTTTTAAGATTAAGAATGTTTCTTTTATCCCCTTGAAGGAAAAGAATGATGTCATCAACATAAAAAGGATGAGTAGTAGCATTCAGATTCCAAGATACATGTATGGGATTTAGTTTGTTCTGGTCCACCAGATGGTTGATTAGCAAACTGAGGTAATCTTCTGTTATCGAGAAGAGAATGGCAGAAAGGGGGTCACCTTGCCTAAAACCTTTGGTTCATTTAAAATATCCCTTAGGAGAGCCATTGATAAAAATGGAGATAGACCTTGAGTTGAATAGATTACTTATTTCAGTGATAAAAGTGGTGTTAAAACCGAAACCTTGAAGGACTTTAAAGATAAAACTTCGGTCCATGGTGTCAAAGGGTTTTTGATTTCATGTTTAATAGATATATTACCTCATCTGTTAGTTTTATTCAAACTATTGACACACTCAAAGGAAATTCAAATACAGTCTTGAATGGATCTACCCTTTATAAAACCAAATTGGTTTTATGAGACAATTTTCTTCATGAGATTGGAAAGTATGTTGGAAATGATTTTGGTGATGATTTTAAAAAGGGTGTTGGTAAGAGAAATGGGTCTAAACAGATGAGTCTCAGAGGCATTATCCACTTTCGGGATCAAGGAGAGAAACTGGGCATTCAAAGAGTAGGGGAGAACCCCATTGGTGAAGAAAGATTTTACATGTTTACAAACATCAATCTGAAACACATTTTAATAATGTTGGAAGAAACCATTGTTGAATCCATCAGGACCCGGAGCACTATCTGGATTCAAACTAAATACAGTGTCCTTGATTTCATGATCCAACTACATGTTAAGAATGAAGAATTTATCCTCATCAGTGATCACTAGAGGAATGACCTCGGGAAGGAGTTCTTTGTTTATATCAGGACCATTGAATATGGATTCATAGTAGGAGATGATATAATGAGTGATGTCATCTTCATTATCAAGGAGCCTTTCTCCATCCACTAAAAAGGTTAACGGCCTGTGGTCCTTCCTGATTCTTTGAAGAGAGTTATAGAATTTAGTATTTTTATCACCGTCTGTTAACCATTTAAATTTAAACGCTTGTTTTCTCATATTTTCTTTGAATGTGAGCAAGGAGTTAATTTTGACCTCAATGTTTAGTTCTTAAGTAGGGTCAGTGTTGAGGTCAAAGTTGTTTTTTGTGTTTTTCATATCATTGAGATCTTTCTCAAGAATCATGATGTCATTATTAATTTGTTTTTCTTTAGAGATGTACTAAGTTTTTAGAGTCCGTTTTAGATGTTTTAATTTGAGATTATAGTCAAGGACATCATTATTACGATACATTTAGGACCAATAGTTTTGGATGATATGAGAACATTATTCATCAGATAACCATACATTATTAAATGTAAAAGGTAAATGGGGTTTCATGTATTTGGTGGAGACACTGACCAAGATGGGGTGATGATCTGAGTTCAGTCTATGAAGAGTGGTACTAGATATAGTGTCCCATTTATCAAATGTAGGGACATTTGTGAAGGCTCTATCCAGCTTGGAGGCAACTAATTTGTTGTAGTGTCTTCTATACTAAGTGTATTTTTCACCAGTGAGATTGATTTCAATGATATTGTTGTCATCTATTGATTTTTTAAATTCTCTCATGGAAATAGAATCATGAGAAGGTCCAATTTTCTCACTTGAGTTAAGAATGGCATTAAAGTCACCCATAACAAACCCAGGTACATTAATGCTAGTGCCAAGGTATAAGAGATCATTCCAAATCATTCTCCTTTCTTGGTGTCTATTCTTAGCATAAAAAATGGGCATAAAATATATGTGTCATCTATATTAAAAATTCAAGTAAAAATCTGGTTAGAGATATTTAAAACACTAATATTTTTTAAAGAAAAGTGCGAAAAAATCCATAAAGATTCAACATTGAGGTTCTTAGTGATTACACCAGTAAAAACATAATGTTTTGACATAAATAAGAGTATTTAGAGGCATAGATAATTTTTGGCTCCGCAATAGCGAATAGTAAAGGATGATGAGTTTCAATTATTCTCTTTAACACAATTAAAGTGTCAAAGTTATCAATGCCCTGACAATTCCAAAAAAGGATCTTCATTAAAACCTAGGTTTGGAGTTAGAACTCCCCTTTTTCTTTTTTCTATAGCCTTTATTTCTGGAACATATTCTAACCTATTGTGTATTATTAGAGGTCTATTTCTATTTATTGCAAGATTTTGTGGCATTCTTTGTTGTAGGTTTAGATGTTAGATCACTCATAGAGGAGTCTGTAGATTTCTTAGAACACAGCAACAGAGCATTGGAATTATGGTTCAAACCAGAATTTTTAGACTTTATAGAGCAGTCATTACTATCTATAGTTAGATAAATAGAGAGACATAGAATTTTTACATACACATAAGCATAGAAAGTCATTTCCTTATTATTAAAGGCTCATTTCCAAAACGTATAAGGGAACTCCATGGGTGGCTACACCTCCAGGGTGGGACACACCACTATCCCTAGTGGTAGCCCTTTCCTCATAGTGGAATAGGTTCACTCCCTAAACCATCATAGTAGTCAAGGTTCACTCCCAAGACCATTATAGAAGACAAATTCCCATATTGAACTGAGTTTACACCCCATTCCATTCATGTTTATCTCATGAAATATAAATCTTTACCTAATTCATTGGAGGTAGATATAGGTCACACCCGTCTTTGGTTATAATGTAACCACCATCCTTGTTTATAACGTAACCACTGTCCTTGGTTATAATGTAACCACCATAACATAATGAAAATCATACATATGTGTGACAAAATATCATAAAACATTCACCATATCACAACCCATAAAATTAAATAGGTTACATAAATATTTCATCATATAATAACTTGTGGAAAAGAGACTGGTTTCATAATCATTTCATCATTTAATCATAGAATAACCCATAAAAATATGTAGATGTCACAAAACTTTTATCATGGTATAACCTATGGAAGATAAATGGGTTTCATAAAAATATTTCCATCATAAAAATAAACCATTCATAGAAATAATAATAATGGTATCATTGGTTCATATTCCCAAAATCATAAGTTACATCAAAGGATGTTATCTTAGATGGAGACTGATTTTGAAAGATAAATAACTTGGAATGTTTCTTGAAGAAGATAATTTTTCTTTGAAAATAAAATTTTAAAACTAAAAATTTATAAAAAAAATTAAAATCATTTTCTTTGAAAGTATACATTGAAACTTATAAAGTAATATTTAAAATCATTTAAAACATCTCTTTAAAAAAATATTCTTTCCACTTTGAAAAAAATATTTTTTAAAAATAAAACACTTTAAAAATTATTTTCCATAAAAATAACCTTGAAAAATTATAAATTAATATTCAAAAAAATAATGTTCATGAAAATAGGATATTCTATTTATGTTGTATACATTAAAACAAATATTCCTTTCACATTTTCAGTAAAAGACAAACAGGTATTTTTTTGAAAATGATATAAAGATTATTTTCAAAAAAATTGTAAAAAGTATGACATGGATAAAAATTAATTTTAAAAATAATAGAATAAAAAAAAATATTTTTTAAAACATTTTTAGAAAACATGGTTTTGGAAGAAATGGATTTTTGACTGAAGAGAAAAATAAAGTCGGGTTTTCTAAAAAACATTTTCTCAATTATATTAAGTACCAAAGAGTAGAAAAATGATACTATTACTTGAAAATATAATGAATAAATATATGATAATAAAATTAATGAGTTTATTGAGATATTTATCATAATATTTTATCATTAGAAACATAATCATAAACAATCCCAATAAACAATGAAATTATAACATAAAATTTTTACCACTTTGGTAACTTTGAATCATAAGAACCATGAAGGAGTAACATAAAATGAAACTTAAAATATCATGAGGATAAATAAATCCATTATATTACATGTAAAATTGTTTTTATATACACCTCAAGAAATAATATAGGTGTATAACATAATATATGTCTCAAAAATGAAAATTGAAACAAAATTCCCTTATCGATTTGTTAACTTCTGAACTGTAAACCCAGTGAAAGATAGATACTCAAATGGATATGTAAATACCAATAAATTTAAGTAAAATAATAATTAAATAAATTCATGGGTAGTATATACACCACATAAAATAAATAGTTGGTGAATATGGAATGTGTCTCACAGAAGTAAAAAGTGAGACGAGAATCCCTTACCGTAAGTCTCGACTTCCTTCATAATCATTAGAACCTCCTGTATAATAAATATAAGTTTATTATACTTATATTATATAACCATAAATATATATATCATACCATATATTATTTATTTATGACATTTTATTACCCATTTACTAATAATTCCTTGTTAAAATCACATTTCAGGTAATAATTGTTTTGCTTTTCATATATGTTTTGATTTGTTATTTTAGGTTATATCACTTTGATCATGGTTCCATAATATCTAGAATGATAATATTGACATAATTATCATATTTATACATAAATTATACTTTTAGTAGTACCAATCATGAAATATGGTTTTGATAAATGAAGTATGTTGTGATCATGGAGATGGTGGGTCATATGTACGCATGAGTAACGTTACCATTTTTTAATGATCATTATGGAAAGGTAGTAAGAAATATATTATATTTAATGAAGAAGAATAATATAATAAATAACATATTATTTATTTAAATATACTTATACATATCATCCATGTGTTGTGGTGATGAAAAGAGAGAGTCACATCGCTTCGTAAAAGTGTTAATCCACACGTACAAGAACGATGTTATCATCTTTCAGTGAGTGAAAATGTAAGAAATAAAATTATATATTATAATTTAATAATTATAAATATTTAATTAATATCATAATTATTTCATTTATATCACATATATTTATCCTTATTGTCTCCCATGTAAAGCGTTAGCGAAAAAAGAATCACATCGCTTCACAAGGCGGTAGTACGTCATACACAGGAGCGACGTTAACGTATCCCCTATGGAATGGGAAGTAAAAAAATGTATATTTTATATAATTAATAAATAGGTTTAATAAGGTTACAAATATCATATATATAATTTATATTAATCATTATTCCAAACAGTGATAGGTGTTGATGGAAAAAATAATGATATCAGTTTGTGAGGCAGTAGTTCGCCGTACACATGAACGATGATTTCATAACCAATTTTAAGGAAGTATAGATGGTTGTAGGTAATTACCTTAAAATAAAAAAATATAATTATATGAAAGATACTTGGGTTATTATATCATCATGTTATAATTATAATTGAAGGTGGTGGAGGAATAAATAAAACAAAAACACTTGTTGATGAACGTTACCTCTTCTTGGGGTATCCTCCTTAGGTTTGTACCAAAATCCATCCTTGGTTAGATTTCTATACAAAATAAGTCTTATAGTATTATAAAAATGGAATTTGGGAATTTATTTGGGAATTTATTGGTTGAACTAAAATTTTTTGAAGGTGTGAATAAGAGAGGAGAGTGGGTGACCTTTTATATGTGAGGTGAGTGGCACACTTTTAATGTTTTGAAAAGATTCAATCATACACATGTTTTTATCATGAAAAAAGCCTCCAAAATTAGAAATTATAGAAAGTAAAGAGATTATTTTTAAATATTTATATTAAATGTATTTTTTATAAGTTTTTAGATCATTTTAACCCCTATATTCCTAATTTAACCCCCCGGTAAATCAATTTTTACCTTAACCATAGTAATTAATTTTTACTATTTTCACTATTCATTTTGATAAAAAAATAATTTTAAATTAGTAGACAATATGAATTATGATGATTATAAATATTTAATCCATTTTTTCCAAATTAAAATCATATAATTGGAAAATTTTAATTTTAAATTAATCCTACAGACGTGATGAGAAAGTGAGTTTTTAAAGATAAAATGTACAAAAGTTCACAAAGTTTGTATATCAAAATTCCAGATGAAAATTATTCCAATAAACTAAATTGGATTAATTTACATAAAATTGAACTAGTTTTAATTTAAAATCAATTAAAAATATAATTTAACATTATAAATTATTTAAATGAAAAGGCAGTTATCAATTAAAATTTGGTATTTTCACTATTTATAAAAATTTTAATCTTTTTCGAAATGTACCAAAAATTCACCCTTATATAATTTATTCATGATGATTTAAAAAATGAGGTTTATTTTATAAAATTAATTTTCTAAAATTGGTAATGTTTAATTTTAAAATAAGTGTACCAAAGGTAATAAAACTGCTTTTTAGAAAAATACAATTTTAAGCATAAAATTGGATTTATTCTTATCTCTTGTCTAGAAAACACATAAGATGAATTTTTAACATTTTATTTAATATATAATATATTAATTTCATTAAAATAATTTAATAAAGTTATTTATTTGATTTATTAATGAAAAACATGTTTTTACACATAAAAATAGTTTTTTAGAAGAAGATTTCCTTTATTTTTAAATTGTATTTATTTTTATTTATAATTAATTAGTCACAAAATCATTTATTATAAATAAATTTTTAAACTATATATATTCATAATTTAGTTTATTCTATTCATACCCACCATTTAAATAACTATGTGATAATGATCATATTAAATAATAATATTTTAATAGTATGTCATGTTTTGTTTAACATTTGGAAATTCCTTCATAAAAACCTACACCATAAAAATGGTTAATAAAACTTCCACTTGAAAAAGAGAATGGGATGTGTGAAATTCATCTGGAATAACACATACTATGTTTCCAAATAGGATAACATATGTGGGAAGTAAAAACATGGACATATAAGAGAGAACTAATACTCAAAGACTGATGAAGAGTGATAGAGAACATTGATCACAAGAAAGTGGGTGATCTGGGGAACGTTAACATCCACAAAGCCATAAAACAAATAGGTGTGAAAAGGTACATTGATATAATAAAAATAGTGATAACATGATAGAATTTTCTTTCAAGATTATTTTCCTAATGTTGGATAATTTTCATGACAACATATACTTACTTGATTTTATTCCATTTCATAATCATAATCTCACCCTTTGGTTGTGCCTTGATCAATTTCCACTTCATATCTTACTCCAATAAATGAAGATGAATTTTTAATTTTATAAGGACCAATGGATCATAAGATCCATAAATAATGATAATTCATTCCTTCTATCTCTAGTTATAATAAAAAAATGGTTACATAGGTTATTCAATATGAATAAATCTTTATATGGATAAATAATACATTAATCTCTAAAATATTACTCAAATTTTAACATAAACCATTTCATAAATGGTAAACCTTATGACCCTTAAAAAGGATTAAAATCCAAAACTTTAGAAATAAGGTCACTAAATTTCAAAAATGAACTTATCATTAATCCCCCAAACAACATGAAATAGCTCTTAATTCTCACATACCAAACATGTGAATACCTTCATTGTGTATTCTATTAAAACTAGAATATCAATAAAAACCTTATTGAAAACATACATGCTCCCCATTCCTTAAATAAAACAAAGATTATTAGATATATTCCTTATATCAAAAAATGTTGTAAACTGCATCAATGATTGCATAAACTACATTGTCAACAAATCATTAATCATTTATAAGGAAATTAGTAATATCCAATTTAATTTATTCAAATCAATCATCTATTTATGCAAAAATCATTATCTCAATATCCAGAACATATTAAGGGTTATCTTCAAAATATCACTTTGCCATTAAATCAATTTTCTAGTCCATCAACATCATTTAACATATTCTTTCAAATCCTTAATGAAAAACTTATACTGAACAATAATTATATATTTCATGATTCATATAACATAATATTTGAATTCTAATACATAAATACTTCATTTATCCCACTTCCTTATCAAAACATTAACTAGGATTCATCATCTTATTCCTTAATACATCTTTCTTTTCATATGTCATTTATAGTCTCTTCATCATCAGAAATATCACCATTACTCATATAACATTAATGATTTTATTCATGAGATTTCCCCTTAAGACATTTATTTTCATAGTGATCATACTTTACACATTTAAAGAATTTAATAGTCAATGATATATTATGGATACCATTATTATCATTAATTGCGTTAAGTGAACTAATAATTTTTCCTTTGCAGTTTCTTGCTTTGTTTCCTTCTTTTTCATAGTCAAAACATCTTCCTATTACTCTAAGACATCCACTTGGGTGTTTATTCCCACATTCTAAACACAAAGGAAACTGAATCTTCTTTCCTCCATGATCTACACTACTAAAACTCATAGAGAACTCTTTCTTTATCTTCTTTGGTAAGTCTAAGAGTTGGTTAAAGTAAAAAAAATTAATTATGTTATGTGAAAGAAGATTAGGCATAATCACAATATTATTTACTTCAATAGTCGTCCCATTTGTATTCCCATCAATAAATCATCTCTCACATTCAATGTTAACTCAGTTCCTTCTGGTTCCTGCTATTGACTAAAACCAAAAAACATAGTGTGAGAAACTCTAATCATAATGGAAAATTACATAGTCTAAAAAATAATTTAGGAGGTCTAAATCAAGACACGTTATTTTTAATCTATAACACCTTAGTTTTATCCTAGTATATTTATATTTAGAATATATTTAAATCCATCATGATGGTTCGTAAAGAGTTTGTAAATTTCTAAATCATATCCCTTGGGAGTGTCAAATTAGGTGTCCAGCAAGGCCCATTATCATGCACTAGATAAAATTCAAGTATGTCTCAATGTAACATTTTTATATTTATTACCCCTAGTTACCTCTATACTATATCCACATACACTTGTAGTATCTATACAGGGATGTAATTTCTTGGAAACCACTTGTTCTATCCTTTACCAAAATTCCAGGACATTTTCATATACTTTGACTCATCCTTATACTTATCATTAGAGAAATCCCTAGATATATCCTTATAAATATCCCTAGAGATCACACTAATGTTTTCTCATCCTAGTTTCTAAAGGTTAACTAGACCTTTCCTCTGGTACTAACAACAATGGCCTAGGATTCTCATACATGGATATTACATCTTTTTAGATGAATACTAATTTCATTATAAAAAAATATACCTGAGGAACATAATAGTTTACTTCCTTTGGAAACTTGGAACACAATATTCTTAATTCATGAAATATCATTAATGTCTCCCATAAGTTCTTCCCCTTTAGTACTCCTACTTAAGAACTTTCTTCATAACGTGGGGAAAGGAAACATAATAAAGGGTGAGATCAGATTCTCAATAAGGGTAAAAAAGGAGATATATAAACATAACATAAACATAAGGGTATTATAACATGAGCATAAAATTTAAAAAACAAACCTTGGATATCAAAGATCGTAATCCTAAGTCATGGTATAAATGTTGGTAGTTCATAGGACATGAATCATAATATAATCAAAGAATATGAACCATGAGAGCATAAAATTGGCATAGTACATAGAATTGTGACATACACATAATCATAGAAAATCATTTCCTTAGTAATCAAGGGTCATTTCCAAAACTTATAAGGGCACTCTATGGGCGGTTACACCTCCTGGGCAGAACATACCACCATCCTCAATGGTATCCCTTTCCTCATAGTGGAATGGGTTCACTCCGCAAACCATCATAGTATTCAATATTCACTCCCAATAAAATAATAAAAGATAAATACCCTTACTAAACTAATTACACTCCCCATTCCAGTATTTTCTATCTCATGAGATATAGATCATTACTCAATTCATTTAAGGGAAATATAGATCCCACCTATCTTTGGTTATAACGTAACCATCATCCTTAGTTACACTAGTACAAAAACCTTTTTTTATGTCGCACTTTTTCACGTTGATTTTTTAAAACCGACGTGAAAATAACTAAAAATTTATTTGTCACGTTAGTTATTATATAACCAACGTTAAAATACATTTTTACTGATTTTTCACGTCGGTTATATAAGAACCGACGTGAAAAATCCATTTTATCTGATTTTTCATGTCGGTTATTATATAACCGACCTGAAAAATCAATGTACATCACTTTACCATGTCGATTATTAAATAACCGATGTGAAAAATCAATTTCCAGGAAAATGTATTAAAATTTTCACTTATTTTTAACATCAGTTATTAAATAACTAACGTGAAAAATCGATTTTCATGACTTTTTCACATCGGTTATTTAATAACCAATGTTAAAAGGTATTTTTCACATCAGTTATTTAATACCCGACGTGAAAAACGTTTTCAAAAATGTAGTTCATTTATCAAGCTTTAATTTTACATGTCACAGAGCTCAAATGGAGTTACGGATTAAAAGTTATGGCCTTCAGAAATTGATCATCTCTAAATGATGTCTTAGGGATGTCCAACTTTTAAAGGCCATAACTTTTAATCCGTAACTCTGTTTGAGCTTTGTGACCTGTCAAATTAAATCTTGAGAAATGAACTATATTTTTGTAAACTTTTTCATGTAGGTTATTAAATAACCGACGTAAGAAATTGATTTTCATTACTTTTTCACATTGGTTATTTAATAACCGACGTTAAAAGGTATTTTTCACGTCGTTTATTTAATAACTGACATGAAAAAAGTTTACAAAAATGTAGTTCATTTTCCAAGATTTAATTTGACAGGTCATGGACCTCAAACGGAGTTAGGTATTAAAAGTTGTGACTTTCGGAAGTTGATCATCTCTAAACAATGTCGTAGGGATGTCCAACTTCTGAAGGCCATAAATTTTAATCCGTAACTCCGTTTGAGCTCTGTGAACTGTCAAATTAAATATTGGGAAATGAAATACATTTTTGTAAACTTTTTTCACATCAGTTATTAAATAAACGACGTGAAAAATACCTTTTAACGTTGGTTATTAAATAACTGATGTGGAAAAGTCATCAAATCGATTTTTCACGTTGGTTATTTAATAACCGACGTGAAAAGGTGACGAAGATTTATTTTTCACATCGGTTTTATAATAACCTACATGAAAATAAGTGAAAATTTTAATATATTTTCAGGTCGGTTATCATAAAACCGATGTGAAATATAATTTTATTATCCCGTGAATGCGAAATTTCAATTTTTTTACATCGCGGCATCGAAATTTTGAATTGCCGCCTAAAATTTTTAATAACGCGTTTTATCTTAGCATCTCAATTATATGTTTCCATTATACACACATAATAATTTTACGATCATTTATTTCAACCATTATCGTTCCCCCAAATCGACTCTTTTGATCTTCAACGTGAATCAATTATTTCTTCTTTCTGCAATCTCGTCAAGGTATATTTAATCATATATCCATGATTTAGAGTTTTTATGATTTTTTTTCTTAATTGATATACCATTTTACGATCATTTCATTCAACCATCATCATTCCACCAAATAAACTTGTTTGATCTTCAACGTGAATCAACGATTTCTTATTTCCGCGACCTCGGCAACGTATTTGTAATTATTTTCCAATGATTTATATTTTCTATGTGTAATTTTCTTAATTGATATACCATTTAATGATTATTAATTTATTATAATTATGGATAATTATTTATATCATGGTAAAACTAAAAATCCTCCTATGGATTCAAAATTTTCTTCTAATATGAAGATGCAGTTGGCTCATTCAATTTTTCCTCAAAAAAAATATCAAACTTTTGATGGTCATATCTTTTGATCTGTAACTCTGTTTGAGCTCTATGACCTATCAAATAAAAGCTTATAAAATTTTCTATAAGATGTTAAACATTTTTTACATATATTATTTAATAACCGACGTTAAAAACAACTTTTAATATCTGTTATTAAATAATCGACGTAAAAAATGACTTCTAATGTCGGTTTTTTCAAAAACCGACGTAAAAAATGGCTTCTTAACGCCATTTACAGAATGTATTTCACATCGGGTTTTTAAAAACCGACTTTAAAAACCATAAAACCCCATTTTTTACGTCGGTTATTAAATAACTGACCTAAAAAAATCATATTTTTAACGTCGCTCACAATAACGTCGCCTAAAAACCGACGTAAAAAAGCAAAAAAACCGACGTAAAAAAGGTTTTTGTACTAGTGTTATAACATAACCAATATCCTTGGTTATAATTTAACCACCATCACATGATGAACATCATACATATATATGCCACATGATCATAAAAAAATCACCATATCATAAACCATTAAATGAAATGGGTTTTATAAACATTTAATCATATCATAACCTGTGGAAGATAGACATGTTTCATAATCATTTCAAACTTTCATCAGAGAATAAACCATGAAAATAAGTGGTTTTCATAAACATTTTATCATGGTATAACCCATGTAATATAAATGATCTTTATAAACATATTTTCATCATAAAAATAAACCATTCGTAGAAATAATAATAATGGTATCCTTGGTTCATATCCCCAGAAAATCATAAGTTACATAAAAGAATTTCAACTTAGATGGAGAATGATTTTTAAAGATAATTAACTTGGAATGTTTCTTGAAGAATATAAATTTTATTTTAAAATAACTTTTTAAAACTAAAAATTCATAAAACAATTTGAAATTCCTTTTCTTTTAAAATATACTTAGAAACTTATAAAGGAATCTTTAAAAATCATTTAAAACATTTCTTGAGGAAGATATCCTTTCCTCTTTGAAAAAAAAAATTTAAAAACATAAAAAAATTTGAAAATACTTTTATTTTAAAATAACCTTGAAAATTTATAATGTAATCTTCAAATAAAATAATTTTTATGGTGACATGAAATTTCGTTCATGCTTTACATGTTAAAATAAATATTCTTTTCACATGTTTGGTAAAATCCAAATGAGAATTGTTTGGAAAATGACTTGAAGATTCCTTTAAAAAAATATAAATTCAAATATGGGTAAAATTATATTTTATAAATAATATAATAATAATAAATTATTTTTGAAAATTATTTTTTGAAATAATTGTTTTTGAAGAAAATGGATTTCTGACCGAAGAGAGAAATAAATTCAGTTTTTCTTAAAAACAATTTTATCAATTATATTAAGAACCAAAGAGTGGGAAATGGTTTTATTACGTTAAAATATTATTAATAAATATAGGAGAATAAAATTAATGATTTTATTATGATATGGATCATAATATTTTATCATTAGAAACATAATCATAAACAATCCTAATAAACGATGAGATTGTAACATAACATCTTTACCACTTTGATAACTTTGAATCATAATCCACATGAAAGAATAATATAAAATGAAACTTAAAATATCATAAGTATAAATAAATTCATGATGTTGCATGTCAAATGGTCTATATATACACCTCTTGAAATAATATAGGTGCATATAATAACATATGTCTCAAAGAAGAAAAATTGAGACAAAAATCTCTTACTGATTTATTAACTTTTGAAAGGTAAACCCCGTAAAAGATAGATCCTAAAAGGGATATTTAAAAACCAATAAAATTAAATATAATAATAATAAAATAAATTAATGGATAGTATATACACCACATAAAATAAATAGGTGGTGAATATGGCATGTGTCTTACAGAAGTAAAAAGTGGGACGGGAATCCCTTACCGTAAGTCGCACCTCCCCTCGTACTCATTCAAATATCTTGTATAATAAATATAATTTTATTATACTTATATTAAAAAACAATACTCATATATATTATACCATATATTATTTACTTATGATCTTCTATTACTCATTTATTAGTAATTCCTTGTTAAAATAACGTTTCGGGTAATAACTGCTTTATTTTTCATATATGTTTTGATTTGTTATTTTTGGTCTGATTAATTTGATCATGGTAACATAATATACAGAATAAAAATAATGATATAATTATAATATTTATAAATCAATTATACTTTTAGTATCATTCATGAAATATGATTTTGATAAATGAAGTATATTACGATCATAGAGACGGTATGTCTTACACATGCATGAGTAACATTTCCATTTTACAATGATCATTATGGAAAGGTGGTAAGAAATATATTATATTTCCATAATTATAATAATATAATAAATAAAATATTATTTCTTTAAATATACTTATACATATCCTCCATGTGGTTTGGTGATGAAAAGGGAGAGTCACATCACTTCGTGAAGGCGGTAGTCCACACATACACGAATGATGTTATCATCTTTCAGTGAGTGAAAAGGTAAGAAAAAAATGATATATTATCATTTTATAATAATAAATATTTAATTAATATCATAATTATGTAATTTATATTACAAATATTTATCCCTGTTTTCTTTCGTGTAAATCGTTAGTGAAAAAAGAATCACATTGCTTCGTAAGGCGGTATTCCGTCGTACACACGAGTGACGTTATCGTATACCCTATGGAATGGAAAGTAAAAAATTTATGTATGATATAATGACTAAATAGGTATAATTAATTTATAAATATCATATATATACTTTATATCCATCATAATACCAAATTGTGATAGGTGGTAATGGAAAAAACGAATGAAATCGGTTCACGAAGCAGTAATCCATCGTACAAACATACGATGATTTTGTAACTCATTTTAATAAAGTTGAGATGGTTGTAGGTAATTAATTTAAAATAAAAACATCTCATTATTTTTAATATACTAAGGTTATTATATCATCAAGTTATAATAATAATTTAAGGTGGTGGGGGAAGAAATAAAATAAAAATGCTCGTTGATGAATGTTAGCTCTTCTTGGGGTAACCTTCTTAGGTTTTGACCAAAATACATACTTGATTGGATTTATGTAAAAATAAGGCTTCTAGGATTAGAGGAGATAATTTAAGATGTTATTTTTTTAGGTATTTTATGAACCAAAATGGTTTAAAGGTGTGAATAAGATAGCAGAGTGGTGGCCTTTTATATGTGAGGTGAGTGGCACACTTGCAATGTTTTGAAAAGATTCAATCATAACCACATTTTTATCATACCACAAGCCAAAAAAATGGGAAATTGTCTAAAATATAATAGATAAGTTCTAAATATGGCTATAAAATGGGGGTTTTAAAAAAATTTAGGCCATTTTTAACCCTTATCTTCTTAGTTTAACCCCTGGTAAATCCATTTTTACCATAACTTTGGTAATTAATTTTTATTATTTTCACTATTCATTTCAGTCAAAAATTAAGTTGAAATTATTAAAAATTATAAATTATTATTATTCAAAATATGGAATCCATTTTTATAAATTAAAATCATAGAATTGGAAAAACTAATTTAAAATTAATCCTGTAGACGCGATGAGAAAGTGGGGTTTTAAAGAGAAAATGTTCAAAAGTTTATATAGTTTTTATATAAAAATTAAATATCAAAATTATTCCAATGATATAAATTGGATTAATTTATATAAAATTCAACAAATTTAACTTTAAAATCAATTCAAAATATAATTTAACATTATAAATTATTTAAACGAGAAGACATTTTTCAATTAAAATTTCATAATTTTCACTATTCATCAAAAATTTAAACTTTTTAGAAAAATACAAAAAAAATCACACTAATATAATTTTGATATGATTATTTCAAAAATAATTTTTATTTTATCAAATTAATTTTCTAAAATTGGTAAAAAATAATTTTAAAATAAGTGTGCCAAAGGCGACAAAACTGTTTTTTAGAAAAATACAATTTTAAGCGTAAAATTGGATTTATTCTTATCTATTGTATAAATAACATAAGATGAAAGTTAAAAATTTGATTGAATATATAATAAAAAATTTCATTAAAATAATTTAATAAAATTTACTTATTTAATTTATTAAGGAATGAAATGTTTATGTATAGAAAAAAAATTAGAAGAATATTTCCTTTATTTTCAAATGGTATTTATTTTCATTTATAATTAATTATTCACCAAATAATTAATTATTTATAAATTTTAAACCATATATATTAATAATTTATTTAATCCTATACATACCTGCCATTCTAATGTCTGTGATAAATGTCATATTAAATAATAATATTTTAATAGTATGTCATGTTTTGTTTAAACTCAATTTTGCGTGTAATGAAAGCTAAAATCAGTATTGTGTGTAAAAAAATATAAAAAAAAGATTAAATTAATTAAAAAATATATTTCACAAAATCTCTGGGTGTTACAAAAACTATGGGAATGTTTGTGGTTTTGATTTTTTTTCTATGGAGTCAAAAACCTAAGTTTAGGAAATAATAAAGAACTCCCCTCTATTTTCCCATATAAACCCACCCATGATCCCATTTATATTCACTCAAAAAACCTTGTAACACATCCTTACTCTTTAATTTACTCTATAGATCCCTCCCAATATTCCCCCAAGATCTCAAGAAGCTCCTCCCAATCTTTTTGAAACGCACTCTCAAGGTAAGGGATCATCTCCTTCTCCTCTTTATTAAAGTACCTTATTTATTTTTTGCCTTTTGATTTCGAATTATTAATGTTTTGATATGATTTTACACATCCATAATACTATAATTTTTATATCCAAATGATTATAGACCCCTTTCTCTCTCATTAAACCATTTTATGAATCTTTAATTACTATCATTACGCTACTCAAATTTCACTATGATTTTTCATGCCAAATGATTGTGAAGTAAATTCTCATACCCATTTCCACTAAATGGTATTAACCTATATGTACTTGATAAGGGACTTACATTTATGTAACCCATACTCCTAAATTTTGGGGTTAATATCGATGAAATACATTCTTATTTTATATGATCTATGAGACACACTTATGCATGTACATGATATGATTATCATGGGTGCACCCAAATAGTGCTCAAATGCATTGGGTAATGTTTTAGTTTCATGAGATTACATGTATTATGAATGGTAGGTTTTCCTAATGACATTATGTTATAATTTCTTGGTGTTTAACCTTTACTTATTCTTATGATGTCATGTTTAATTTTTTGCCACATTCTCATATTTCATTTATGATATCATGTTATATCATGACTCATTATTCATGATTATTATTATCACCTATTATGTTACATTATTATACCTATGGGATAACATTTATTACTTTACCCCATGCCGTTATTTTTTTATTCCCTTACTAGGATTTATATCTCACCCCCTTTCTTATGTATGTCCTTAAGTTTTCCCATGCAGTTTTAGAGGAACGATGGATTTTAAGAGCATGTTAAGGAAGTTTTCAATAAAGTCATTGTATGCTTATTTTTTGATGTTATGTTATTTACCTAATCTCAAAAATACATTAGGTATCTCAATATTCATGGTTGTATTAATTGAAACTTTATGTAATAAATCATGAATTAATTTGTAATAAATATATTGGTTGTCTTATGTCAATTGGGTTAAAGTGATGTATGAAGAGCTTAACTAAATTGAGAATAATGAAACATGGTAATTATCTAGAGGCTATAAGGAAAAAATTTCAATGTAACTGAGTGGGTGTTATAGAACAAACTCAATGAAGACAAAATGGTGACTTAGAAAAAAGGAAAGCTAGTGTGAAAGGGGTATTCCCATATTAAAGATATTTATGTTGATGAGGAATTTTCACTTATTACCTAGTAGGAAACTATTAGACTTTTCTTGTAAATTTGAATTCAAAGAGGATTAAAGTTGTATAAAATGGATATTAAATCAATATTTATCAATGTATTCCTTGAGGAAGAATTTTACATCAATCAGCCTAATATATTTATTATGGATTAATATAAAAGAAAATTTTATCAGCTGAAGAAGTATCTATATAGGTTGAAGCAATCACCAAGATATTGGTATTATATAATTGATTAATACTTTAGAAATATTTGATTCCATTAAGGTTGAATTAATCATAATATTGATATCATTAAAGAGAGATATTAAATGATATTGGCGTTAATTTATGTGGATTTCATTATTTTTAGAGGATTAGACGATGCACAATGAAAGTTATTTATAGAATGTATGATATGTGAGTTTGAAATGTCCATGATTGGGGAGTTAACATTTTTACTTGGTTTACATGTAACTCAAGGAAGGAATGACATGTTTATCTCTAAATAAAAATATGCCAAATAAATTCTTAAGAGATTTAAAATGGAAGATTCTAGGATGATGAAAGCATATGTGGATACCTGGATAAAGTTATCAAGGGATGATGATGTAAAGAAGGTTTATGTAATAGAATATGTTCAAATCATTAGAATCATATTGTACCTAATAGTGACATAACCCAACATCATATTTTCCACTTTTCATGCCACATGGTACCATAGTTTTTTCAAGTAAATCCACATGATATCATTGAAAATAATAATTTTTACATCAATAACATGATGGATTTTGGGTTTTTTATCATAAAACATCATAGCATGAGTTATTAGGATACACTAATATAGACTAGGTTGGTTAAATGGATGATCACAAGTTGACATTGGGTGGTTCAATATATATTAGAGGTTTGTGCATTTCTTGTATGAGAAAGAATCAATATTTTATCTCAATTAGCAGTATAGAAGATGAATATATAACAACTACTCAAGCATCTACTCAATTTATATGGATAAAGAAATAACTTAAGGATGTAAGAGTTGATGTGAAATATCATATTGCAATTAAGTGTGATAACATAAGTGCTATTAATCTTAGAAAAAAATCATGTCCATAATTAAAGTAAAATGCACATCGAGATAGAGTATTATTTTATCAAGGAGAAAGTTAAGTAAGGGATGGTGTAATTGGATACGTGTGAACACAGAATCAAGTTACAGAAACATGAATAATCCTTACCCAAGGTTGATTTTGAGAGGCGTTGGTTGGATATTTAAGTATAATCATCTCTATCCATATAGATGGTTTATATATGGGACATTCAATCCCATATGGGATTTTTTATTTTTGAAAATGTATAGTAACACTCTTGAATTGAATGTTTGGATTTTTAACTCTCTTTTGTGAACTTTCAGAGCAGTTTTTGGATTAATTGAAAAAGGGAGATAATTTTTCCATTAGTTATATGGGATAAAGTGAGATAATTTTTCCATGATTAGATAGGAAGGGAGTATTCTTTCTTATTTTAAAAATGGGGAGCTGTCATATTCTGATGCTTTGGAAAGGGGAAGAGTGCTTGAAAAAATTTCATGGGGAGAAAATTTTAGGAGTGTTAAAGAGAATAAGGATCAAAGTAAGTGTTTTATGAGGATATTTTCATTTAGATATTATTTATCATGATAATCATGATTCATGTGGGATTAGTTTTTATGATTAGTGAATCATTTATACACTATCTAAAGTTAAGAGATTTCTAACTAGAGATCTAGTCAGTTCTAAAGTTTTTGGATGAAGAGGTGTTGAATCGGTTTTGTAAGGGTTTTCAATAAACCCAAAGGGAGAGATTGTTAGAAAAATATCCTGATGAATTTTTGGATTTTTTTGCTGAAAATGATGGTGTGGAAGACTTCCAAGTGAGCTTATAAGGTCATGAGAATGGATAAAGGAGTTGTGGAAGAAGTCTGAATGAATTATATGATGTAATATTGGATTACCTAGAACCAACCTAAATAGTAATATTCGATTACCCTTTCATGTATATAGTGAGTTATGAATGATGTAAACTTACCAAAATATTCATGATATTTCTACCTAAACTATTTTCATTGTAATGTCCATAGATTATTTTTCATATAAAAAGGTTATGGTAGTTCCCATGCTATAATGAGAATCTCAAAATACTATAAAATTAATCTTAAACATATGACTTATGGTCTAGATGCATCTTACTAAATGGACACAGATGATTTATGGCCATCAAGTGTTGGGGGATAATAAGCATTGAGACTTATTCTCATTAAGATTTCACTTGGTGGTCTTGAGTAGATGAGATCATGAGTACTGACATGTCAATAGGAACACCACATGTTTTAGGTGTAATTGGTATTTCCTATCTGGAAACATGTGTAATAGTATCCTGACTTGATATTATTATAAGTTTATCTCATTTTATTAGGTAATTTTATGCAGGATGAAAACTGTGGTGTTGATGTCATGGTGAGGTAGCTTGTGTTGGGTGCATCATTGGTGGTATGACATTGATTGAATAATCAAGATATAATTTTTCACTTCCGAAAGGAAGTGATGTCTTGATCCCAATTAATCAGGATGGTAGTGTCTTCACCAAATCCATGGTCATGGTATAATAAGGCAATTCTATCTAGTTAGGTCAACAAGCAATAAATCAAGAAAGGATAATGACACGAAGTGTGCATCCTTCTTTATGAGATATTGTGAGACAAAGAGATTATATTACATGATGTGTGTTCATAGGAAAGGTTATTGTTACTATGACTTTTCCTTATCTCCTTAGGGGAATTGATGTATTATTATACTCTACTCCTAGTCTATGAATATAATTTACTTTTATCAAGTTAAGGTCCTAGTGGGTCACACACTTAGCATATTCAAAATTTTGGTATATTATGATGAGTGTGAGTATAGGATATGTTGGACCCCACCATGGGGTTCGGCTGATTTCCAAGAATATATAGTCTTTAAGTAATAAATAAATTCAAATTATTTTAGTTTAAAATAATTATTATTGAATTTATTTATTAAAATTATCCATAAGTAATTAAGTGAATGCATGGGAAAATATTTAACAAACAATCATTATTTTAATATTTAAGCTTCATTTAATATTTAAGGGAATATCGAGTCGAGTTAATGGATCATTTTTATCATGTAATATATTTATTATATTACAAGTTGGTGATAAAAATATTAATGATATTTATGACTCATTAAATCAGACATAAGAAGTTGTTTATAGCCAATTTAGTAGGTAATACATATCCAGGGGTCAAGGATCCATTTTTATGTATTTTAGAACCTCACTATATAAAGAGAAGGAGGATCTCAAGCATAGTATTATCCATCCTATGATTTTAAGAGCCTATCTATCCTCTCTCTTGCTTCCTAGATATAGAAGTAGTCATTCCAAGAAATTGACCAAAGATATCCTATGTGGATCAATGAAACGGCATAGCGATGATCATCGGTACATTAAAGGCTTCATCGAATCACCATGATAGCACCTAAAATATGATGAATGGAATTCCTACATGATTTATAAGAATTTTTGGATGACCTAGAGAGATCATTATTCAGTACCTTCGAGCAAAGGTTATCATTTATGAACAGTAGATGAACACGACTTCACATTAAATGATGTGATTATTTGTTTCATTTTTGTGCTTAAATATTTCACACGGGATCCTCAAACCTTTATAATAGGATTTGAATCATCAGAGTCAATGTAGTTATGACATCTGGTGATGAAAAAAATTTAAATCCCAATCCCATATTCTTCTATTTCACACCCTGATACCTTCATTATAGAAGTTCAGTCTGTAAGACATAAGTCATGTTGTGACGCCCTATGTCATGTTGTTATGTGAGTTCCCAAGAAATGAAAAAAGGAATGAAATTACCTATATATTCAAGAGTCTTTATAATCATAAGTAAAATATTTTAAAATCTTGTGTGAGGTTTTAGAATTATAAGTAATAATATAGGTTATATTGTGACACCACAGGTCATGTTGTGGATTAGATATGGTAGAGGAATATTCTCTAAAAGTTGATATCATGGGGAAGAAACATGATATGATAGAAGCCTGTGAGAGTTTGGATCTAGTATTTTTAAATAAAATTAAGTATGTCACACTATGGGATCCTTCACTGCATTGTGTGTGGTTTTACAGATGAAAATATAGTAAAGTTCCTTAATATGTAATATTATTTATTACAAAGGTGAGCAAAATATGAAGGGTTATTTCCTTAAATTCAAACAAGAATGAAATATATTACATCATGGGAATAATAACAGTAATGTAATTAGTATGAGGATAATTTTTGTGGTGTCACCATTCTAATGTTTTATACGATGTGGTGGAGGATCACATCATAGGGACTTGGTGTGTAGGAGCTGGTATTCTTAGAGTCTATGTGATAATGCTAGGATATGGAGAGACATGTTGTGGTGTGTTAATTAAAGAATGATTTAGAATTTATAGCCACAACATGATTTTGTGATGAGAGTTGTGAAATTCATAAATTAATTTCTACACATAGAAATACTAAACATCATGCCATGGAGGTTCCCATAGAAGCATAAGTTCAAGGTTGTAGCTTAAAAGGAATATGACGACCACACCATGATGTTGATGCTCACATCATGATAGTGTTGAGTCAGAGGAATTCCATATTTATATATTATATTTTTCAAGAGGTAAATAAGGGGATTTAATGGGTGATATTGACTCAATTTTAAGAAGGATGTTTGGATACATTTGACCCACTTACTGAAGGTGGGTGATGATTTATATAGAGGGTGATATAGTGATTCTCTAATGATATGATATATATATTCTCTGATCATGGATCTATACACACATAGAGAAAAGGGAAATCCAAGAGAATAGAAGCAATTACAGGATTTTATTGGAATGTCAGTAAAGGAGTTCCATGATGATTATCTTGAAAGAGGTTCATGGATTTTATCAGTGGATTAAAGTGAAGAAAAATTGATACACGAATATTGGTGTAAACTCACTCTTTGTCTATAAATATTAATAAAACAATACCCATAGAGTCAGTGAGTTGTTCGAGTAGTTTAGAGAAGTAAGTTCTTTATTATATGAGGGTTTTAAACCTAAAGGTTCAGTTTAGTCACTCCAAATTGTAACCAATAAGTAGTGAGATTAGTGTTTTAGTTGTACGACACATCACCATTACATGCTCCTTAGATTAGACTAGTTTGGGTGAACCAAGTAAAATTTCTTGTTTCCCTCTATTTTTTTATTTATTCATATTAGTTGTGAGGGGGAAGTGTTCTTAAGAATGGTGGAACAATATTATTATAGAGGTTCGTTTTTAAAGGATTGACATACCATGATTCACCCCCCCTCAGGATATTTACGTCATATGGGACCAATAACCTCTGGTATACATATACTAGTCTACATGGACATAAAGAAACAGTGTGTAAGTACACATGTAGGGGTGAGAAATTATACTCAAGATAGTTGTCCTATACCATAGACTAAGTCCTGTAAGTAAAAACCTATGTATGCAAGTCAACTACATAAGGAACTAAGTTAGAATTTCATACACCTAAGGAATTAATCTTATATATATATGATAAGACAATTTATAATTCCTACCTTTCAACTATCACCAAATAATAATACATTTATATACATACATATATATGTGTTTTAACATTTATCACAAGTGTGGGGGTACCTGTGAACTACATCCAACAAGAGGCCACCAAGAACCTAGTCTCTCAGCCTAATTCCTCCATTCGTTCCACAAAATCTAAGAGGGTAAATGATCATAACAATATAGACTTATGAAAAATTACCGTACACCTATCTTTATAGATGTTAGAACTCATCTACCACACATGTGAATAATATTCCTACACTAGAAATAACATATCATAAAATATTGATATCACCTTACAACCCATCATAAATTCCATGTTCAATGAATCACTCAGGAATCACCAATATCTCATGTTATATAAGTACCTTTACATTTAGTTTTATGATCAATCATCACCTTTATTAATAGTATTTCCTTGAACCCTCCAATGGCCCGAAGGCCTTCATTTTTTTATTGATTTTGATAATCCACCTTTCAAGGGTTGAGGTGGAACCCTTACAAGGCCCATAGGCGTAAGTATTACATGGCCCATAATCCTTAGAGAATTCATTGCTCGTAGGCTTTAAACATTACATACAACCCAGACTAACTACTTGGAACTGCTCCTCCCCAGCATCTTCATCGTGAAATCAGCTCTCCACCTTCACATGGTTGTTCGACTAGGCATTCCCATGAATGCACAGGCTTGTCCCTATGGCAGGTTCCATACCCTCTCATTCTTGCAATCTATTTAGCTTCTTCTCTGGTAAAATCTCCTTTCTCATCCTCCTTGTAGAGCTTGTTCCTTGTAGGTCGTCTGGTTTTCATCTGCACTTAAGGTGGCCTGAAGGCCTTAAGGTGGCCCGAAGGCCTTACTGACCCGAAGGCCTGGGTGGCCCGAAGGCCTTAAAGGACTCGGGGACCAAATCGGTGGCCCGAAGGCCCAAACGGAGGAAAATTCTCGGCTGCTACAGTTCCAAACAGTACCTGCTACAGTACTGCTACAGTACCCGGAAATGTTGTCTCCTCCTGGATTTGATCCCGGGTCTCCCGAATGCACTTACGGAGTCCTTACCAACTAGGCTAAGGCTCATGTTCCCTTGAACCCTGATATTTGGGTGATAAATGAGTAAGTTTTGGATGACTTATCATCCACCTTGATCCTAGAATGTGAGAGATTAGTGTAAAAACTTAGGCAAAACATCTTCTACCTCAAACCTAGGTCAGTGGATGAAAATAAGAGGAACACTACAACTTTATATTTTGTCTCTAACCCAAGTAATTGGGTGAGTAGGAGAGTAGTCACTCTAGTATATCATCATCATCAGTATTTTCCAATCACTAGATTTCATCACATGTGTAAATTGATAAAATCAAACATAGTAATCATATGAACATTCTAAATCATTTACACATCATATCCAAGAGATATCACAACATAAATAAAGTTCATAATATCCCTTACATCATTGTAATTAGTATCATCATCCACATTTTTCATAGAAGTTTCACATAATCTTTCATAAGTACATGTCATCTACACCTTTCTATAAAATATCTCTATCAAGTTGATACCCCCAAAGGAAATTATATCATCAGACGTAGTCTATATTATTAGTTGTAATCCATATTATCAATATGAAGTGTTTATTTCATCATATTTAGAGGTACATGTCAATACTGTGAAATATATATCACTTTTTATGAAATTCAACTTCATCTTAATAAATTATATATAATTTCATCATTTAATAACCACCCATGCAATCATAAGTAAACCATGTTGTCATACTATTACCATACTTTTTAGTAGTGGTCCACGTCATCTCATAATATTCTAATCCATACAAAATATCCAATAATTTTTTAATTAATAGTTTAATAAGAAAATTGACTTATTAAAATCAATAAAATAGCATGTGGTTGTAAACAATCAACATCATCACTATAAGAAGTAAAAACCATTACCACAGTTGTTTGCATCACTAGAATAAGTATCTCGCTGAAGGTCAGCATGGATATAGGTATATCACTAGCTCACAATTTTATTTTAACATAATTTAGTCAAAATTTACTTCAAAACATTATCAATGTTATCCAAACAGTATTCTATCAGGATAATGGGTTGAAATGAATCAAAAAAATTAAGTGTAGAAGCCCGATGCTCCATGAATCCATACTCACTCCCTTCTATTTTATAATAATAAGGGGTTCCACATGGACCCCCATGTACCTTGGATCCCCACCCACTTTGATTTATCACCTCCCGCATTGAATTCATCCTCCATTATTTGATTTGTGAGATCAATGGATCGAACAATCATGCCAATATGACTTGAGTTGCACCTCACACTTCTCTAACATTTATTTGATCACACATATCAGATGACCCCATACCTACCTCACAATCACCACACCCTATTTAGGAGGAAGAGTCATGTGATCCTTCTTGATAGGTTTTTTAAGGATCAATTAACACTAAATCAATACAATAAAAACAATTAGAAATATCATTTCCAAGATATAATATATATAGAAACTAAAACCATGCTTATATAAAATTAATAGCATTCATGTTTACCTTACACCAATGATCACCCCTAATCCTTGTTAGTTAACACTACTGGAAAATGGACCTATCCCCACGGTTTTCCCCAAAACTGTGGGGATAGATCCCCCTATACCCATGGTTTTGGAAAACCGTGGGTATAGGTGAGTTTTCAAGACCTATACCTATGGTTTTCCAAAACCATGGGTATAGGGGGGTCTATCCCCACAGTTTTCCAAAACCATGGGGATAGGTCCTGAAAAGTGACCTATACCCACGGTTTCCCAAAACCGTGGGTATAGGGGTACCTATCCCCATGGTTTTGGGGGAAAACGTGGGAATAGGTCTAGGCTAAAATACCTATACCCACGGTTATGAAAACCCGTGGGTATAGGTCACTTTTGTGTGCGTGGGAAAAAAAAATTTCCACGGGAAGGAAATTTTTTTTGGCGGGAACCCTATACCCACGGTTCATCCCTCTATACCCACAGTTTTTATAACTATATTTAACTAAATATATATATATATATATATATATATAGGTGATGTTAGGGTAGTGGTTAGATGCGGTGTTCGCAGTGAAGAGGTTGCGGGATCGAAACTCAGCGGCTGCATTATTTTAGGACCTATACCCACGGTTTTGAAACTGTGGATAAAAGCCGTTGACACCGTGGAAATTGGCTATTTTTTTGTGACACGGTGGCAGGACACCTATACCCATGGTTTTGGAAAACTGTGGGTATAGGTTGGGGACCTATACCGATGTCGTTCCAGCCCACGGTTCCCAAAACTGTGGGTATAGACTATACCCACGGTTTTGGGGGCTATACCCACAGTTTTGAACCGTGGGTATAGGCCGTTTTTTCAGTAGTGTAACCCTTGTGGGTGATAAATATCACTAAGGATATATCAAAATAATCTTCCCTCTATAGTGTATCCATGAGTTACACCGAATCACCCAACACATGGGCATGACCCTCCTTCAATCCATGATATGTTAGTATCTCATGAAATCTAGGGAAGGTGAAGGAAGAGATCTCAATGAGAAATAGAATTATTCTTGGAAAATGTTTGATTATCCATCTCTATGGTTACTATATTATTTTACATCCCCTCAGGACACTCACAAGTCATATGAGCATTCAATCATACATTTCATAATGTACGAGTGAATACCTTCAGTTACAACTATAGTAACTATCAACCACCCATATCCCCCCATGAATTTAATTTAATTAAACACAAATAATAAGGATATATTATTTAGGGAATATTCATCCATTAACCTTTAACATTCCACTACCATTCTTATCCTAGAATGTTACTACCTTTATATAATATGAAATATGACACTACAGTACAATCAAGGTATCGAATATGATATCTCTATATCATATCCAATGACATGTCAAAAATATATGGATGTGATATTTTTTATAATCACTCATTTCATACTATATGGTATGTACATATCGTACACTATGGTATCATACCTTTAGGGAATATCTTCTTCAATCTCTCACTTGCACTAATGAATCATAAATTTTTGTGTCATTTCACCTTATATTGTATTGTATACAATAAATTTGGAAACCATATTTAAATATCCTTTTGTATATCTTCTAAAACACTTTTTGAAAGCCATCACCAATTTCACCATGTATTATATAATATGTAATGCCTTGGAATAACCATCAAAAACACTTTTTGGATATGCTCTAAAATGTTTTTAGGGTGGATCTATAAGTTTTTTAAACTTAGTCCTCGTTAATTCAACCACAAAGTGTGACCCCATAGGCCTTTATAACTTTGAAAAAAAATATGAATTATTGAATTAATAAATTTAAGAAAGTAATATCCTTTATTAAAGTATCAATGTTACTCAAGCTATAAAAGGATTTGGTGTGATCTCCATTAAACACGTGTATCTCTATACTTACACCCACCAATTACATCATATACAAGTATTCATTTTCATTTGACCCATTTTTCTAAGATTTTAGGTAACTATAGAAAATAGAGTATATCAATCCAGTATAGCTACTAAAATGTCCTTGATTATTTGATTAAAAACTGACTAGTTCTATGAATACATCACATTCCATTCACCTTAATGGATGAGTATACAACATACCTCTTGCTCAATAGATAAGTGTTAGGGAAAAGATAGTTGAAGGTGTTTCAAAGAAGCTGGAAGTTTTTATGGAATATTTTAATAAGGTATTTTCTCTTTTTATCCAATATAATATCATCTTACTTTGTTAAGAATTCCAACAATGGTGATCAGATGGAGATGGTTAGAAGGTTTTCCTTACCGAGTTTATCAGACAAAGGTTTTCGAACATAGGGCCTTAGATAAATTTTTGGGTGTAATTTTTTATTCTATGATACTTACAAGTTCTAACATACAAAGTGTTCAATAAAAAATTTGGTGATTCATTTATATTCTAAATGTTTTCAACTTCATCAGTAATAAATCATCTTATGATCCAAGCATGAGTAGAAAGGGGGATAAATTCATATGTATGTACAAACTTTATACTAGGAAGTTTTGTGGAGTTCATTATATAGATGATAATGGGAAAAAGGTTTCATTGAGTTGAGTTTGTGTTTGTGTTTTTTAATTTTGGTAGACAAAGGAATGTTGTTGAAATATAAAGGTAACATATTAAGTAATTTCATTAGAAGAAGTCTAATTAGACAAATACTATCTAATTATATCTTTCAATATCACCCTTATGAGTATCTTAGATGAAACAAAGAACATATACAAGTATCCAAGTCATTGGATAAATAGTTTTGGTTGAAGTTATTAGACATATGTTTTTGTATAAAGTTTATTAGTTGGAGGATAGAAATTTAAGGTAATGGTTGAAGTGTTGTGATGAAATAATCGGATGATAGAAGTTTCAAGAAGAATACTTCTTATAAATTACTATGAATTTGTATAGGAATAATAATTTAGAGTCTCATCATATAGAAGTGCTGGTACAAATTTTTATTGGACAAATGAATGATATAATGTATTATCAATTAGAATTTATTTAAAAAAAATTCATAAATAAATAAAATGGGGTGATGTTAAATTGATCATTCAATGATCATAAAATCATGAAGGAAGATCATGATTCTTTCCAAGTGTTAAGAAAGTTTAGTGAAGTTCTTTAATGTTGAGGTTAAGGAAATTTGAGGAAATTTTTTAATCTTAATCTTTCAAGAATCTTATAGAGAACTCTAAAAGGATTGAGAATAATATGGTGAAATTTTTTTGGTTGAAAGATTCAAAATTTGAGTTTTCATTAAGTGGTATAAACATTTTGAGTTACCACCTGTTTTTCATCAAGCACTACTATATAAATGGGGTGTTCATAAAACTAGCTATTGAAACTGTTCACATGTGAAGAGAGACAAAGAACTGTAGAAGTTGAAATTTGATCAAAAAAAATTGCAAAGAAACATAAGACATATATTACCAAACATAGATTACTCATCAATTGGTATTGGGTAGACAGTGTGGAGAAATGATCAGATGAATGGGGTTATAAAGGAAGTAGTTAAATAGTCATAAGAGGCATCATTAAAACACCAGATAAAGTTTCATATCAAGTGGGATCAGACCAATTTCATGTAGAGTTGAATGTATGAATAGAGTGAAAGAAACCGGTATTTGTTTTTAGAAGTCATAAAACAAAGTTTACTAGATGAATGACCAAATAAAGAATCTATAAAAATAGGTGATCAGATAAATGTTTTATACAAAAGTTTAAATAGGAAGTTCCTACCTACTATTGGGAAATAAAGTAAAGAATAAGTACTTGAAAAAATAGAAAGTGTAAAGAATTTACAATAATTATAGTAACAATAGACAAATTCCTATTGGTTAAGGTTTCTAATAGTTGTTACAAAATCTTTGTTACATCTTATGTCTATATAAAGACCACATTCACTGTTGTTTGATTATAGATTAATGAAATTGTAAGTATATTCACTAATTTTTGTAACCAAATTAAAAAGATTGTTTTCTTGTGGATTATGTGGTATTGGATTATTTCCAAACCATGAAAAGGACTAATTACTCTTACTGAATAGTGAACCTTATAAATTCTTATTTTTCTATAGATGTGTGTATGTTCTTGTTTTCCAAAAAATTAATATCTCTTTAATAAGAGGATAAGGTTGTTTCATAAGTAAGAAAATATAAAATAGAAAAATCATTGATTCACCCCCCCCCAGTGATCATACAGATCCTGATTGGTACTTTCAAGTGGTATCTGAGTGGAGGTTTCCTTCATTGAATTTTTTCTAAAGTTTTAAGAAAATAGAAGTTGTCATGTATGTTAAAATTTTGTAAAAAGTAAGGGGATTGCTATTTTTTATGATAAAAAACTATAATATTTGTAAAGATAGAATGTTACCTTACCTTATTTCCATTAGCTATAAATTTATTGAGGCTACTACAGATGGTTTCACACCTTGTATTGAGGGAGTTCCCCTAACAACTATTGATAAGAAGAATTTTTAAAATGATGGGTGATTCAGAAATGTTATAGTTTCTTTACTCTTTGAAAGTGAGTTTCATAGAGTTAAAGGTGTTGGGATGGCTACAGGTGTCTGGGAAAAGTTTAAAAACATATATGAAATAAATATGAAAGTGAAGAAGGAAAAGTTAAAAATTTGGATATTGAAGTGTGAAGATCTTAATATGGGTGATAATGAATCTTTTGATGATTTATTTACAAGGGTGAATGAAATTGTAAGTACCATAATATGTCTTGGTGAGAAGTTAGAAGATTCAATAATTATTGAAAATATATTATAAATTCTTCTTGATAAATTTGATGCAAAATTTTCATCATTGAAAGATAGAGATCCTAAAACTCTATGGTTAGTTGATATGAATAGAACACTCATCACTTAAAAAATGAGAAGAGAAAAGGTTATGAAGAATAAAGGTAAGTTTGATCAGGAAATTATTCTTTAAAAACTTCCAAACAAGTAAAAGAAAATTATCAAAGAATAAGCTAGTGAATCTGAAATTGAAGATTAAGTTAGTATAATTTTTTATGAATTTATATCTTTATTTTCTAAAAAGGTGAAAAGAGGCATAAGAAAGTATAAAGGAAAGTTTCCACTGAAATTTTTTTGATGTGGAGCTATAGGAAATTTTTATACAAATTTTCCATGATGAAAGGAAGTTGAAAAAAGTGATGAAGATGGTATAAATTCAAGTATATCCCTTAAGATAAAGGTAGAAAAATCCAAATTCTATTCTAAATAAAAGGATAATAAGTTATCTAAATACCAAAGGAGAAACTATTTGTCTAAGTGTGAGGAATATGATGTCATTGAAGAATAATTTGATAACATTACTAATGATGTTTCCAAAAAAATCTTATTTAAAAAGTTAATAATGAAAAATTCACTAGTGATAAAAGCAGTAGATTTTAAGAAGAAGAAAAAGAATAAGAAACTCGTATGGATTTTAAGACAAACAGAGGGTATAAATAATGTCTTGAAAATATTTTAATACTTGAGAGGAAGAATAATAAGTTTAAGAAAAAAAATAAGTAAACAAACAATCAAGAATTATCACTTAAAGAAAAATCCAAGTTTCTAAAAGAAATTGATGATCTGAAGAAGTTTCTTAATGAAAATAAAAACACCATCATCAAGTTTGAAAAAAAATTAAGGTGAAGGAGGAAGAATTAAAACTTTTTCAACAAAAAACTTTTTAAAGCTGAGAAATAATTATAATCTTCCAAAATTCAGTTATACAAGTTGGTGAAAATTATAATAATTTTAAACCTCGATTGGATCAATAAAAAATTTCCTCAAATAATATTTCAAAGGTTTTAAATGTTCAGGATAAAAATCAAGAAAATAATACCATGTTTATATCCAAAATAAGCAGAACTGAAAAAATTAAATTTTTTAAGGTTTCAAAGTATGAATCAACTACTAAAAATGGATATTTTTTTAGGGTAATAATAAAATTTCAAGAGGCAATAAAAACTTTGGTGACAATGAAATAAAAAATTGGAAGGTGATAAATTTGATGAAATGTAGAAATACAACTTTAGGTATTATTTATGTTACAAATAGAAATATGATTTCTATGGTAACTACTTGTATTATGAATTATTTGAGTATACATCAAATATGTGTTGGTTTAATTACCAACATTATAGTGAATCCAAGAGAAACTGGAGGTAAAGTTTGAAGGGGAGTTAACCTACTTAAGGAATGTAACCTGAGAAAGTTGGTTTTAAGATTGAAAATAAATTACAAGCTTTGAAAACTATTTGTGAAAGATATTATTAATCTAGAAATATTGAAAAATGATATCTTTTCATGTTACTGGCACAACAAAGTTTATATGAAAAATAATAGAAGTCATATGTGAAGGAAGAAAAAATAAAATAGAAGGCCTTATTTGTTGAAACTATTCTAAAATCTACAAAAGGAGAACGACCTTGGATATTAGACAGTGTGTTTTCTTCACACATGATAGGATATTTGAATTTTTTGAAGAATGTGAAAGGTTATAAGGAAGGTAAAATGACTTTTGGAAATGATAATTCACTCAAAATAAAGGTGTTAGAACTTCTATAATTGGGGGATAAAAGTTAAAATCTAAAATGGACTTGTTTTTTTATGGGATGAAACATAATTTTTTAAGTGTTTCACAACTTTGAGATAAAGGTAACAAAGTTTTTTTTTAGAAAAGAGTTTTTTTGTTAAGAGGATAAAATATGGTAAAGTTTTAATGAGAGGAAAATGAACAAATGGAAACTTATTTCAAGTTGTTGATTCACAAAGTCCATGTTATCTGAGTATGATGGAAGAAAATCATCCATGGAATAAAAGGATAGGTAATATGTGTTAGAGTAATATGAGAAAACTAAAAGACAAAAAGTTTCTATTATATTCATGGCATGACAGAAAGAATATATTGTTTTTGTTTCATTTTCTAGAAAGGGGAGATTACAAACTCTGTATATAAGAAAGTTGAGATTCATTCAACTCGTCACTTAGATCTGATACATTCTAATATATGTGGTACCATGAGTAAACAGTCAAAAAATAAATCTAAGTACTTTATTTAATTTATTTATGACTTTACTCACGTTATATGTATTATGTTTTTGAAACATAAATCAGAGGATCTAAAAATGTTTAAGTGTTTCTAGAGAAGTACAGAAAAATAATGTTGTTATTTTATAAGGAAGATTCAAACTAATAATGGTGATGAATATACAAGTTGTAAGTTCATATATTATCTTGAAAAGCATGGAATTCATTAAGAGTTTAGTGCACCATAATCACCAAAGTATAATGGTGTTTCTGAAAGAAGAAATTGATTTTTTGGTGAAAAATATTTATCAAACATGATACTTCTAAATATTTTTATTGGAAATATATCAGAGTATCAGTTTATGTTTATAATCTATGTTTATATAGGTTTAACTCTAATAAAACTCTTTATGAGATGCATTTTAAAGAAACTCCAAGTTTAAAACAGTTAAGGGTGTTTGGTAGTCCTTTTATTATAAAATTCAAGGGTGATAACCTTGGGGAGTTTGATCAGAGAAGTGTTGATGAAATCTTTATTAGATACCCTCCTAATAGTATAGGATAAAGGTGTTATAGTAAATAAGAATAAAATATTTTGACTTGATAAATTTTGAAAATTCTTAAATAGGTTGATAATAAAGTTTCACAAACAGTTTCAGATATGGAAGAAAGGTAAGATAAGGTGGTTTTAATTAAGCAACATGAAAATTTTCTTAATGATAGTAATAATGTTTAAGTTTATCGAGATAAAGATTTTGACTTATCTATCTCAGGTGATGAGGAACAAGTACGTTCATCTTATCATTAGGCTGAGGAATCAAGTGGAAGTTCATAACATCATTAAAGATCAACAAAAACAAGTTGAATCCAAAAGAACATCAAGGTTAGTATCACATGCTTCCTTATACTCATAGGTTAAACCAAAAGATGTTGATGAAACTTTAAAGCATCAAGAGTGTATTAATGATATTAATGAAGAGTTATATCAAATTTATAAGAATGGTACTCAGGAACTTGTACCCAAACAAAACAATAAGAATGTGATTGGTATAAAATGGGTGTTTTAAAACAAGTTGAATGAAAAAGTTGAAGTTATAAGAAATAAAGAATAACTGGTATGTAAATTTTACTTAAAAAATTGAAGGCATTGACTTTAATGAGACCTTTTATCCAATATAAATATTATAAACTATCATAATATTTCTTATTATTACTACGATATAAAGATATAAAATTTCTCAAATAGATGTCAAGTCAGCTTTTCTTAATAGATATCTCAATTAAGAAGTATATATTGAACAACTGTGTGGATTTATGCTTGGGAAAGAAGAAATATATGTGTGAAAATTGAAGAATAATTTGTATGGGTTAAAGAAATATCCAATATCTTGGTATTTTAAATTAGATACTTTCTTAATTTGAACTTCAAGAAATGAAGAGTTGATAGTAACCTATATATAAAAGAAAATCAAGAGGTTTACCTTATTTTGATTATTTATGTTGAAGATATAATATTCACAGGGAATGGTGAAGATATGTGTGAAAATTTTGTTTTGGAGATGAAGAAGTTGTTTGAAATCTCCATGCTAAGAGAAATGAAATACTTTATTGGCTTAAAAATATCACATAAGTATAAATATATTTTCCTATCTCAAAAGAGTATTCTTAGAAAATTTTAAGGAAATTTGGCATAGAATATTAAAATCTAGTTTCCACTCCTATTTCAGTGGGAATGAAGTTGGAAAATATGGGTAAATAAAGGAGATAAATCCTAAAGAGTTTATAAATTTGGTTGTAAGTTTATTTATCTAACAACTTTAAGGCCAGATATAGTACATATTTTTACACTTTGTGATAGGCATCAAAGTGCTATAAAATAATCTCATATCATGGATGCAAAATGAATTTTTAGATATATTAAAGGAATAATTGATTTTTGGTCGAAATATTATAGCATGATAAATATTAATATATTTTATTACATAAATATAGTTTGGGCAGGAAGTGTTGATTATAGATATTCCACAACCGGTGGAGTGTTTTTCTTAGGAGAAAGTTGTGTTGGATATAATAAAAAGAAATAAAGTTTGATGACTCTAAATATATCATAAGTTGATTATGTTGCTACCATCCAAGCTACAACACAACTTATGTGGATGAATACATAGTTGGAATATTTTTTTGTTGATGTGAATTTTCCCCTTATCTTAGGATGTGATAATCAGAGTGCTAAAAATCTCACTAAAAAACCATTGAAACTTTCTTGTTCCAAGAACATTGATATCAAATATCACTTCATCAAAGAGAATATGGAGAAAAATGAACTAAAGTTTTAGTTTTCACCTACAATGGAGAAATTTGTTGATATTTTTATGAAACCATTTTTGAATAAAACATTTCATAAACTATGGTTTCTCATGGGTGTTCAACCTCACTCTCTTTAAGACTAAGTTATGTGAATCTTTCCCCTCGCTCATCTTTTCTTTGGATAGTGTTTTCAAAGGGGGAGAAAATTTTGTAACATAAATCAATCCATTGGTATGTGTTTTAACTTTCAAGGGAAATCATGTATTTAGTGGGAGTTCTCAACATGTGTGTGAAATATTTAATAGTTTTTTAAATTGGATGTAAGAAAATTTGTTCTTGTGGGATACAGTTATTTTTTTGTTGAAAATTCCAAGTTAAAGAAGAAATTTCTTGTGAGGTGTATAGAAAAGTTTCATAAGTCACTGCTTATGGAAAACATGGTATTTTTGTTCAATGATTCTTATTTCCTACACCATGTTCTATAACATATTATTATAATTGTTTGATAATTAATCCATTTAATGAGTTGTAAAGTTTCAATGATTTATGTTCCTTGGTTAATAATAAAATACAAAAGGTAAGATTTTTGGGAACAAGATGGTTAAAGGTGTTTTGACTAAGTTGGAAGTTTTTATGGAAGATTTTAAGAAGGTATTTTATTTTATTTTTACAATATAAAATCACCTTACTTTATTAATCATTCCAAAAATGATGATCAGGTGGAGATAGTTGGAAGGTTTTCTGGACCGAGTCCATCTGATGAAGGTTGTCAAATTATGGGTTTTAGATGAATTTTTGTGTGTAATGTTTTATCCCATTATACTTTCAAGTTCCATTATATAGATTATTTAATAAAAAATATGGTGATTATTTATTATTATAAATGTTTCCAACATCATGAGTAATGAATGATCTCATGATCCAAGTGTAAGTAGAAATGAGGATAAATTTGTTTTTATGTACAAAAGTTCATACTATGATGTTCTATGGAGTTCATTAGACATATGATAACAGATAGAGGTATGGATGAGATGATTTTGTGTTTGTGTTTGTGATGATTTTTGGATAGATTAATTTTTTTTAAATATAAAGGGAATGTCCTTGGACAAATTTCAATTGGATGAAGTCTAATCAGATGAATACCATCAGATGATCTCTTTCAAAGTTATCATTCTAAGCCTTTAAGATGAACTAAAGAGAAAAAATAAGTCTCTAATTCATCTGATAGATGGTTTTTATTTAATCCATCAGAAAAATGCTTTTATATAAATTCCATTGTTCAAAGGATAGTGTTTGAAGGAAATGATCAATGTGTTCTGATGTAAGTTATTGGACAATGTAATTTCTGAGAAAAATAATGTTGATAAGTTCCTAAAAGTTATAAAAGAATAATTAGATGTAGTCTCATTGTAATAAAGTGCTTCTATAATGTTTTACTAGAAAAATGAATGATATAATATATTATCTATTCTAAGTTCTTTACAAAACTTTCATAAAGAAATTAAATGGGGTGATGTTGTGATGATCATTAAAAGTTCATAAAATAAATAAGGAATATTATGGTATTTCTCAAGTTTTAATAAAGTTTGATGAATTTCTTTAATACTGAGGTTAAGGAAGTTTGAGTAAATTCATTTATGTTGAGATTTCAATAAGATTTTAGAGCACTCTAAAAGTCTTGAGAAGGGTCTAGTGAATTTTTTTTGAGTGGGAGATTCAAAATTTGAGTTTTTGTTAAGTAGGAAAATAAATTAGAGTTCCCATATATTCTTGATAAAACAATACTATATGAGGTTTCTATTCATACAACCTGATGTTGACATTGTTCACACACAAAGTAGAGGGAAAAATCATAGTAGAAGTGAAAATTTGATCGGATAGACTTTGTAAAGAAACATCATATAGAAATTATTGGATGAAGATTTATCCACAATTGGTACAGGATAGACAGTTTATAGAAATGATCATATGAATAATGTTATAAAGGAAAAATTTTAATAGTTATAAGAGGCATCGGTCAAACATCAAAAAAAGTTTCATATCAAATGGGATCACACAAACTATATGTAGAGTTGAACGGATAGATAGAGCATATGAAAGTGGAATTGGTTTTCAGAATTCATCAGATTGAGTTTACCATATGGAAGACCAAATATATAATCCATAAAAATAGGTGATCAAACAAACATTTTATACATAAGTCTAATGAGTAAGGTCTCGTCTACTGATAGAAATAAAGTGAATAAGAAGTACTTGAAAAAATAGAAAGTGTGAATAAAGTACAAGAACCACAATGATGACATAATGATTCCTATTGGTGAAGGTCTCTAACAGTTGTTATAGAATATTTGTTACATCTTAGATATATATAGAGAGAAAATGCATTATTTCTTGATTATAGTGTAATTCAAGTGTAAATATATTTCATTTTTTTGTAACCACTTTCAAAGGATTTTTTTCTAGTGCATTGTGTGGTATTTAATTATTTCTAAACCATGTTAAGGACTAGATACTATTACTAAGTAGTGAACCATGTAAATAATTTTTTTCATGTGAATATGATTGTGTGATTATTTTCCTGCAAAGTAATATCTATTTAATAAGAGGTGAATTTGTTTCATAAATAAGAAAATATAAAAATAAAAGATCATTGATTCACTCACTGCCCCTCTTAGTGATCATACATATTTTGATTGGTCCTTTCAATAAGGAAGTTATATATCTTATCTAGGTATGATCATACATTTCTTCACTCTATCTAAATCAAGGACCCATATGTCATACTCATCATAATAGAGTAAAAAACCAATATTTGTTAATATCCAACTAAAGACATAATAAAAAACATACACAACCACCCCTTGATTAGCTAATCCTAAATTATTTGTGTAAGAAAGGTATCAAAGTGTGAAGGTTATCATGTTAGGTATATTTCCAACCTCATGTATTAAGAAAATCCAAATATGAACCATAAATCCCTATTATACCAAATAAATAGTTTATAACGCTCTATATGGTATACTTCATGGATCGTCTTGTGTGTAGAACTTTTTTTTGTGACTCATGAAAATATTATGTATCTCGATACAAGAATCTTACTCATGTTGACCTTAATAGTTCATCACAACCAATAATACTCTATGACAAACATTGGTTAGGGATAACTCAAATTAAAACTTTGAGAGGTTAATTCACATAATATAGGTAGCCAACATGACAAATTAGAGACTGTATTTTATATTAACAATATATATTTTATATCTTTAAACTCATTTAAAAACATAAAAAACCATACATAAACATTTTTCTAATCATAACTCATATGATAGACCACCTAATCAGTCTTATGTTTCTACACTTATTGGGTTTTAATAAACTTATCACATCTCTATATAATTATTATCAGGTATCTATGTGACCATCTAACAAAACACTCCCACTAAACTCATTAGTGAGTAACATCTATGAAGTAATATGGTTTGAATAATGGTGAGACTTAGGAATTATATTCATAATGTTCAACTCTTTGAAAATAATATTCAAACTTCTTAAATTCACAACATCAAATGTTTTGATATTAATAACTTCTAATATCTACTTAGAACTCTTTCTAAGTTTATCATCGTCATCATTCTAAGAACCCTTTCCATCAAACTTTTTCTTTAAATATTTTGGTAACTCTTTACATTAATATTTTATCAACATAACCTAAAACTTTTAGGATATCAAGTGGAATTTACTTTAGAAGACTATAATAATATTTTATTTATTAAATTTTAACTTCTCTAAGTTCAAACATACTTTCAATAGCCTCTTAGACACTATATTCCTTTCAGGGTATTATGTTAAGATACACAAAATTCTTTGAGTGGGAAATACTAATTATTTCCTTTTAGTGGGGATATTTAATAAATAAACTATTGTATCCATATATTATATTTTATTATATATTTTTGGATTTTTTTTTGAAAATAATATTATTAATTAAAATAATCCACTAAAGGGTGGAGGGATCACATCCCTCATATTTTAACAAATATCTGGATAAACTCCTTTACTCTAGATAAAACATTTATATCCTCATATTTCTTTCAAGCATGTTATAGAATTTTATGAATCATAAATCATGTGTATTGAATCCACCATCTCATATTGTTCATAATAATTTTTTTTAATAATAAACTCTCCTTATCATATAAGATAATTCAAGATGAAAAAAACATCCTTTATTTAGATCCAACTAAGCTTGATATATTTTTCCTTTATATCCATTCCATGATTCATCAACCCTTTTCTTCACCATTTGAATTCAAACTACAAGCTCTGCCAATTATTTCCTTGTTTTTAAACCCTTTTGTATTTACAAAATTTAAAAATTATACATTTGGTATCATATATTATTTAAAAAATAATAATTTATTTCTAAAACATTGACACCTGGAATGTATTTTCCATAGAGTTTCACAAACTCCTTCAATTATCCAATACAATTATATTATGTGGAATCATTGTCTTTCCTTCCTAAAATTTCCTTTAGGGTTTGATAAACTTAACTATCAATTATGAATAAACATCTTTGGACTCTCCAACTAAATTTTCTTCTTTCATTTTAAAATTTTACTCACTTGTACTATCAATATAGTATTGGAACCTGAACATCACATGCCTGGTTCATCTATTCTCAACACTTTGAGAAAATATGGTAAAATTTTCATGAACTTATCTGGATTTTCAAAACATTTCCAAAAATGAAAAAAAAATGAATTCCTTTACCTAAATAATCCTTATAGGAAACCTTCAATCTCACAAAGTCATTAACATACCCATTCACATTGACTATATGAGTGGATACTAAATTTCCTCAGGACATTTTTCATTTAATGCTTTTAAAAACTTAAGTGAATCATTTTATGCTTATCATAAGCATTTAGATTCGCCTATTTAATAACTTAAATCGTAAGGTTACTTAGGAAGGTATTTCTTTAATACATATATTTTTATAACTTACTTAAGAAAAATTATTAAGTTTTATAGCATTATAAGAAGTTTCTTACATTAATATTCTCATTCTTTAAGATTGATCTCAAAATTAGATGATGATGATTCTATTTAATTTATAACAAAATATTTTATCATATGGTTATCATGTTTTATAATCATTTAATAAGGAATTTTATTAAATGTGATCCCACTAAAATGATAACCCCTTTTATAATTTCATCATATACATTAGTGGGAAAAATCTATATTTCACTAATAAATGAGTCTACTTTGGTATTTGTCTCACCTATTAGTTATTTAGGTAGGGAATCATTCTAATCATATAATATATAACTCTTATATGGTTAAGTGGATAAATCCGTTTAATACAATATCTGAATAAACCCATCATTATTCCTCTAGTATCCTTCTCAAGGGTTTCATGTGCTAAGTGTAACCCAAATATCACAGTAGTATTTGGTTACCTAACTCTTATGGTTATCCATTTCCACCATACCTTTCACAAGATAATCTAAGGGCACCTTTCTTTAGAAGAACCTATGTAGTAGAATGATCAAGCTATAAATATGTGTTTTCTTTGGAAGTAATCTAATGTTTAGTATTATTTTTAAGGGGATTTAATCTCACCATCTTATCTCATGTATTACTTTTATGTATGCATGATTCTGGTGATTTATTTTTGAATCATATTCCTTCCACTAAACCAATATGTTCAAATCATATTGATGTTTAACTCTTTACATAACTCATAACTTTTGTTACTAACCTAAACTAAAATCAAACTATATTCACACATATACAAATTCATATCATGTATAAGATACATGAAAAAAAAATTATTTAAAGGATTATAATCATATAAAATCATCAATCCTCATAATAGTAGACTTAGAGTGGCATATAGCCGACCCACGCTTTTCTAGGAAAGGCATAAGCCTCTATGATAGTGAGAAATCTGATCCAAAGTCCCTCTATCCAAGGATACTTTACTCAAAATAATTTTTTATTTCATATCAATTCCAACACATAATATGTATAAAATATATTTAGATTATTTATTTCAATTTCATAACCTAGTATAATCCAAATTCAAGGTATAAGAAAATTAAATATGTTATCATACCTGGCATGAAACTCCTTAGATGTATGTATGGAGATTTATATAAGTGAATTAACAATTTAAACTAAAACATCCATCAATTCAAAACATAAAAATTATATTCATAAATAATGTATGGAATAAATTAGATAACTGGTCATTTCATAAATTCAGAAATAAAAAAACAATTTATGAACAAATTCAGAAATAAACAACTATAAAAACTCTATAATTTTGTCATGCATTATGAAAATTTAATAATCAAATAAATATAAATACTTTATAATTATCTCTAATATGAATTCCTTTATATTATTCATTATATGAAATTTTACTTAAATATTTGATAACTAAAATATAAACTACTCATATATATTATATAAACATCCAAAATATTGCATATTTATTATTTAAAATTTGATCGCAGCAAATTTGTTAAAACACATTTTAACATGTCTTAAATAATTTATCAAATAAAGAATTTTAATTTTAAAAATTCAAATTAAATATTATTAGCAATTCATAATATCAAGTATAAACTCTTTTTTTCTCTTATTTTTTAATTTATAAGAACTTTATAAATTACACTTATAATTTCCATATAAAAAAATTATGTCTAAATTATAATCTAGTCCATATAATTTGAAAATTGTAATTTAAAATTAAAAATTAATATTATTTGATATTTATTTAATAAATGTTTCAAAAAAATTTAATAATTAATTATAACTAATTTATAACTAATTAATTTATATACAATTTATAAATTAAATAAATATCCCAAAATACCTTTTTATAAGATTTATAAACATTTTATAAATTATACAATTCAAAAAATTGAAAAATTAAACTTTTCTTGGATATCGTATTTTATGATATTCTATGTCATAATATATGACTTCACTGATTATCAATTTTATTCAACAATTGATAATTCTAGGCTACAATACTAATCCTCGGTGCCTAGATATTGTTTCATATGACATGCATTGTATCATTATTGTGATATGATGCTCTATTTTACAAACTTGGAATAGATCTATTATTCTTTATGATATCCCCATGTCATAAATTAAAACATGATAAAAACCAACATATTTCACTAAGTCTCCACCTATGATATCATATATTGTATAGTGAGACCCTATCGTGGCTTATGATTTCATATATCGTATGGTAGACTATAGTTTAAAATGCCAATATTTTTCAACAATATGGAATACGAAAACCATACAGCATATAAATTTCTTCATTTTAAACCTTCTTTTGAGAATCAAAACACATTGTGAAGAATATTTAATCAATATAATATAAAAAATTAGTAATCCCATTTCCAAGATCTACCATGTATTAAAAATGAAACCATGCTTGTATAAAATAAATAACAATCATGTTTAATTTACACTAAAATATTGGGAAGGAAAAAAATAGATCTTGAGGAGAAATAATGTAGGCTTATACAATGATCGATTATCCATTTATATGTCAATTACCTCCTTTTATAGTCCTTGAGGAAAATTATAAGTCATACATGCATTCACTCATGCGTTGTAGGTCAAAGATAAAATAGAAGGGGTTGAATTGCATTCAAAAAGTAATTTTAAAATAATTCTATAAAATAAAATCATTTACCATGAAAACATTAAATTTAAGAAAATAATAATCAATGTAAATCATATGCATATTATAAATTTAAAACTTTAAGTGTAGTAGAAAATAAAAACTTTAATTGTAGTGAAAAATAAATTATAGAAATTAAAAAGGAAAACTTTGATAAATGAGTTTGGAAATAGCTCAAGAATGAGACCCTATGTCCCCTCCCCTCATAAAGTCTTGAGAGAGTCATAGCACTCCCTTTGTTTTAATGGGAAATTAAGAACCAAATTATAAGAATATAAAACCCTTGGTTTTAATGGAAACCAAGAACCAAATAGAAGACCCTTGGTTTTGATGGAAACCAAGAATTGAGAACCCTCATTTTAATGGTGGTGAGAACCTAAAGAAAAATATGAGTAGATAAAGTTTTGTTTTTACAAACCTTTTACAAAGCATTAAACTATTTCTATATTATTTAGAAGAAAATGAAATATTTATAGAGAGAGAGAGAAGGTGTAATAGGATAATCCTTTAAGAAAATACAATAAGGGAGTAATTGTATCAAATATAAAGAAGAAAATAAAAATTAGATTGAAGTTATTGAGGCTGGGTTTGCCTTTTGAGAATCATAAGAGCTTGGATAATCCATGAAAAAGAACATTTTGGATCGATTCAGAAGCAATTAGTTGTCATAGAGGTTCTTTGTTAAGATCCAAGCCTCCCTAGGTCTCTATTTATAGCCTTCAAAGGAGTTAGGGATATCTATGGTGTATACAAGACAATTAAGAGATAGTTCAAGTAATTTAATACAATCATTTAATTCCCCTTTGAATCACCCACATACTTCCTAAATTTCTAACTCGGTCATCAGAATATCTTACAAAATGGCATGGTGATAAATTTTTGCTCGTTTTGACCTCAACACATTGAGTACCATGCCCATAAACTTATTCTATAGGTAGTTTTGTGCAGGAACACATCTAATGTTACAAAACCATGATAATAACCATTTTTCCTTTCCTCATATTTAATAGGTAGAAATTCAAGCTACCACACCTAGTAAAATGGTGTTGTCTGAGCCACAGCTAAGACCTACTTCACTGTAACAACCCATATTTTTCTGGACTGTAAATTTGAGAAAAAATTTGAAATTTTTTCTCTCAGATTCTTATAAGGGGTAAAATATAATTTTCACCTAGTATATGACCATGGATAATTTTTATAACCACTCTATTGGTCTCGGAATAGGGTGTTTACCCTAGGTTAGGAGTTTTGTGGAAATTCGATTCCTTTAAATTTTAGCGGAATAATAAATATTTAATATTTAAAAAATTAAATAACAATTATTCATGCAGGTTTTTTTGGCCATATCTTTTGAATGGAGCATTTTATTGAGATTATTTCTTCACTATTGGGTCTAGAATGATTAGTTTTTCCTAGGTAGGGCATGAACTCAGTTTGGGTGTAGGGGCTGGGCTGAGCCCCCTTTTTCTTCATTTTCTTTCTTTTATTTTTCTTTTCTTCCTTTATCCCCTAGATTCTCAAATACACCCCCTATAGACCTCCTTCATTGAATGACTAAGAGAGAAATGGTGGAGGTAGAGAGAGAAGGATAGGGATAGTAATAAGGGTGTCATCACAGATCTTGGGACACATTGGATCGTCGTATGGTAGCTGTGGAGCGTGGAAACGGGTGAAGCTTCAACGGATTTTTCCCAAAGGTAGGTTATTTTTTAATTTTTGTCATAAATCCCCATATTTTAATCATTTTAAAGTTTTAAATCACTATTATTCTTTATTAGGACCCCTAGTGGTCCGATCTATATCTTTTTCTGAGAAAAACGGGGGTTTGGGGGATTTTTAGGGTTTTCTATTTGGGAAAACCCCTTTACATAGTGTGTGGTTCAGGACCAACACATCTTGTGTTCTTCTTGTTCAGGGAGGATGACTTTTTTGAATTACACGTTGTGTACTGGGACTCAGTCGTGTAGTCGAGTACCCAGCCAAGTTTCCCATGTAAGGGGCACATGTCATGTGAAGTACACGGTAAGACCCTGTGTGGATCACACATCATATATATATACACAGTTAGAATATATACATTGACAGGCCATGTGAGGTACACAAGAAGGGACCCCATGTAGGGTAAACTCCATGTACATGATCAACACATCGTTTACTTGGGATTTTACACACCAAGTCTGACTGGAGTACACGCCTAGGTTAGATCTTGAGGGTACATGTCATGTACCAGGGTACACGTGCTGTGTACTCCTTCCTTACTACCCTGTTGAGGGTTTTTCATATCTTTTTTCTTAGGAGTCAAAAATGGACCCATGAGTAGTCCTTCCTAAGTATATTTTTACATATATCATGATGGTAATACCCTTGCAGTGTCTTAAGGACTCCTAGGTGGCATTTCAGAATTTTTCTAAATGGATAGGTTCTTCCTCCATTGATCAAATTTAGTTGTCTCCTGTAAATTAGACTTTGGCCTGATATAATCCATGATATGTCACTATTGAATGATCCCCTTTCATATTTTTCCTTTATATCTTCCCCCTTATGATATGTTCCCTTCTATCCTAGGAGGTTGTGGGGATAGTTGTTCTCGAGGATCCCATGTAGGATTCCTTTGTTTACATTTTGGCCTTGAGGATCCCTTGTAGGATGTCTCTATCTTATTAATGTTTCCATGGATCCCCTATGGGATTCTTGTTCTTATAATATTACCTATGGAATCCCTTATATGATTCCTCTACTTATTGTGCAGTTTTGAGGGTCCCATGTCGAACACCTTTTCCTATATATCATTCTGAGGATCCTTTATAGGATGCCTCTGTCAACTTTTCATTCAAGGATCCCATGTAGGATTCCTCATTTTACCTTTTAGATAAGGATCCTGAGTAGGATTTATTTACCTATGTGTAGACCTAGAGGATCCCAAGTAGGATGCCTCTTAGTGTTTGACTTGAGGGACCCAGTGGGTTCCTCAATGTTTGACCGACCCTGAGCCAATATGTCAAGTTTGGGTAGAGATGGTAGTGGGTGTCACCTTAAAACCCATGTTGAACTTGTAAGTCCACAGGGCTATGGAGGTAGTGATGGGTTTAGGTGTTTAACCACCCTCACTCTTTTTTTATACTTTCACATGTTTACTACTGATGTAGTGATGATTACCATAGGTTCTTCTTGGTCAATGGCTATTGAGACTAATGTGATGTGTCTTCTTTTCCTTTGGGATGCCTAAACTTTCTTCCTAGGATCTGTCTTATTCATTTATTAGTATTCCTAGATGTTCTTTCTTGGGATATGACTTTTGATACATGTTATTTTTTTATTATTTTTTTACCTAGAGGTACTACCTAGTATTTGGTTATTGAGCATGTATGTTTAACTATTTTGTTATTAAGGTATCCAAAGGTGATTCCTAGTATTTAACTATTGGGACTATGACTAAGATATATGGAAATGTAATCCCTATAAATTATACTCTTGGATGATTATGCTCTCTTGAGTGATGAGTGTGATTTCTCTTTCCTCTGGTTGATAAGTGATAAGGATTATTCTGCTCTCCTTTGGCTGATAAGTGATGAGGATGATTCTTCTATCCTCTGGTTGATATGTGATGAGGATGATTCTACTCTCCTTTGGTTAATATGTGATAGGTATGATTATTCTCTCCCTTATTATAGACCTCTATGGGTGGTCATGGCATCTTACTGGTGATCTCTCCTTATAGATCACCTGGGGGTCAGACCCTTAGGGTTCATCCAAGCCTCAATGTCATGACCGCCTATGGACTGGGACCTAGGGCTCAAACATTAGACTAGATTTTCATGGAATGAGTGGTTGGAAGTCTATATTAGTGACTATTTATAGGATCTCCATATGTACTTCCCTAGAATCCTACTTTACAGTGATTGGAGGTGAGTATGGGTGAACCCAAGGTTAGGACAAGTATCCCCATGTAGTGACGTAGCTTGCTCAGAGAAATTTATAGTGTTGTACAAAGTAGGTATTTGTAAAATGGGATTATGAAAGCAAATATCAAATTAATGATATACATATTTAGTGGTACTACATCTAGCTCAATGCTCTTGCACATGATGTCCATGCGATTGGGATTATAGGCCCAAGGATTGACTGCTTCTGGTTTTACATTATTTCATTCACCTTACTCGTGTATATTCATATTCATGTATGTATTTATATGTATGGGAGTATAAATATGTATTCATATGAATACAAATATACATGGTGTAACTTCCCCAATTGACTGGGATTACATACCTAAGGTTGGACTATGGATCCACATTATTTGTTTTACTTATCTTTTCAATTGTGTCTCGACTAGGCTGATCATAGTGCATGATAATGCACTTACGTCAGTAGATTTATAAGTTCAATGTTGGGGAGGCCTATTGAGATTATATTCTCACCCATTTATGTGCACCTTGGTGTGCATAAATACCTTATGTCTACCTTTCATGTTGATCACAATTGTATGGTGGATAGGCCTGAGGCCCGGTGTTGCATGATTGAGTTAAGCTACTTGTGTGGGTTCTTATGATCTGGCTAGTGCAGTTTGATATTGTCTAGAGACAGGTTATGTGGTTTGGCTCAGAGTTATCAGTAGAGACTTTTACTTTTATTTAATTTTCTTTTGTATCCCTATATCTGTATGGTCATATCAGTGGGTGGCCAGTGTTGTATGTATGACATAGTTGTTCAAGATTTTTATAGAATTTTCATTTATTATTGCATCATGTTCTATTTCAATTTATTTATTGATTATGTACTCTATTTATTATTTCTTGGTTATTATCTAGTTATTTCTATAGTTTCTTACTATTATATGAGGTCATAGTCTCCCGACTATCACACCATATTCTTTCACTGCTAGTCGGTAGCCTCTAGCATATGGTGAGACACGTTTGAGGCCTCATGGTGAATCGTGTCGAAGAACTGGTTTAGTGGGATTCAGGTCGTGGTGTTACAAAGTGTCGTGATATCTATCCTTTTACAGGTCTTTACTATTTGTTATATGGTAGATATAAGTATTAGTAATGTGTCAGGACCTGTGATGGATATCGTACTAGTGCATCGAGAACACTTGTTCTAGTAAGAATTCATGTTTTCCAGGGGTATGAGATTGTTTTTATGATCTATGATATTACAGTTTTATATTATTTTTTCCTTGATAGATGCACATTTTTGTGTGGATGTTATGATTTATTATGGATTTATGGCTCTTGGAATGTTTGTAAGAGGCTAGGTATGGATTTTGACTCTTAGCCAGCAAAGGTAAGAGGCATATCATACATCATATTTGGCACATAGGATTCACATCATATAGGTCTTCTAGTGTGTGGTTATTACTGAAGATAGTTATAAAATTGTTTAAAGTGTCAATAAAAACCTAAATGGTGTTTTCCCGTATAGGTTTTGGTGGTATTATACTCAATTGATCCAACTTACATATACATTTCCTTTTGATGGAAGGTTATGTGGATTTATGTTGAGTTGTTTTTTTTTTGTGAGGCTGATGACTCAGTCCTCATGAAAAGGAGGTGTAGTGACCCTAGTAGGTTGATAGGGAACATGATTCCCATGTGTTATACCCCTTTTAAGGTTTTTTTCCCAGGTATAGTTATTTAAAGTGTTAGTAATTATATATATATTGTTTTCCTACTTATATTTCAATGGCATTCTACTTAAACAACCTTGGTCATGGTTATCTAGTTGAACTGATGATTATAATGTCGATAGGTACCAAGAACTTTCTCATGAACTGTACCTCTAAGGGGTTATTACTGTATACAAATTCTCGGTGAGTTTCAGTTTAATTCCTCTTTTGTGTTGGTGTCATGATCTCTAGGGGTAGTTCCTTATGTGGATGCTCAGAGAGGATTAGGGCCCTTGTAGGTCGTGTTGATAGTTTTGACCATCGTAGGTATTTTTTATCTTTACCTTCCTTAGATAGGTTTGATCTTATGGGATGGGTGGTTAGACCTTGTGATCCAATTGTGAGACTTGTCTTGCAGGGCTAGGTAGGGGACCTAGAGGCCCTTAGTTTTGACTCGGACCCTTATAGGTCGGCATCCATTTTTTTTGAGGGAAACATGCATGAGAGAGGTTTTCATAGATTTATTAATTCCTTTTTAGGCAGTGATCTTAATTATACACTCATTTGAGACCAATTCATGGTTAAATCTTGGGTTTTGCGATATAGTCATGTTGATGCCTTCAGCATTTGAAAAGCACCCAGGGTGATTTGGTATCAAGGCTGGCTTTGAAGGGTAGGACTATTCAGGTTTCTGTCTAGTTTGACTAGTGTTTCTAATATTTCTAGTTTATCCAGAGAACACATAAACACTCATGACTGAAATGACACGTGTGGTGGGTAGTCATGGAGTAAATCATGGTATGAGTAAGGTTCCTGATTTTGAAGAGTTCCAAGGGATATTCTTTCTTAATGAGACTAATGTTCCATGTATAATGGTCAACATAGCCTTGTGTTGGATAAATCATGGGAGCGTGAGTTGGATGATAAAGGTATATGCTGGTTGTATGTGGTACCATTTAAAATCTTAAATTGGTGAGTGGTCGTGTGCAAGATGGGGGGTAGATGTTTTCAAAGACTTATTGTGGGTATGGTTGTCCAGGAATTGTAGTTAAATAAAGGATGTCCCTCTGTGGTAGAGGAGACATCAAAATGAATTGGGTTTCATGAGACGATTGACCTGTGTTTGGACCTAGACATGCCTTGTCGGGAGATATGGTGTCGGGTGTTAGTTAAAGGAAAATTAGCCTTTTGGTTATGAGAATGGATCAAATAGATATGTACATGACATTGTATAGAATCTTATTGTACTCCTTGTTAGATATGATCATGATCTATCTTGACCTCATCTTGATTACACTGAGAGAGCATTAGTTCTACACTGATGTCTTTTTCTTTTGAAATGTATTTCTTGGTTTGATAAAGGAACCTGTTGAGGTTGCGTTCAATGAGTGGTATAAGGTAAGTCATATGGTGGGGAGTACAATGTTGGATATTTAAGGGTGGTGACCCTCATTTTTAGTTGAACTTCATAGTTTTTCATTGGTTGTTGAGATCAGAGTTGGTTATGAGATGATGATAATGGTATTCCTATGGTGGGGAGTACCAAATCAGTCTTAGTTAAATATCTTCCATGTAGGAGACAATTTTCAATGCTATGAGATTGTTCTTTGGATAGCTCACATAGATTTTTGTGCAGATGATCAGGTTGAGATAATGGCTACTAGTCTTACCACCAAGATTCTTAGGGATGATAAGGTTTATGGTGGGGAGGTTGTAACGAACTGTGTTTTTTCAGACTAGAAATTTGAGCAAAAATTTGAATTTTTTATCTTGGATTCTTGTAAGGGGTAAAATGGTCTTTTCCCCTATCAAATGATCTTAAATAATTTTTTTTAACCACTCTGTTGGTCTCAGAATAGGGTGTTTACCCTAGGGAAGGATTTTAGTGGAAATCTGAGCCATTCAAATTTTAGCGGAATAATAAATTTTTAATATTTAATAAATTAAATATTAATTTATTCAAGTAGGTTCGTTCGGCCATATATTTTTAACAAAGTGTTGGATTTATATTTTTCCTCCATTATTGAGTTTTTAAATCTAGAGTTTTACCTAGTTATGATATAAAATTAGTTTGAGCATTGGGTCCGGGTCCGGGCCCCTTTTTCTTTTCTTTTCTTTTTCTTCCTTTTCTTTATTTTCTTTTTCTTTTCTTCCTTTCTCCCCTAGATTCTCATTTATTCCCCATATTTACTTCCTTCATGAAACTGAGAGAGAAATGGTATAGGGAGATATATACGGATATCGAGTGGAACAAGGGTACCGTTGTGGAGCTTGAGACCCTCCAGATCATCGTGCAGTAACCATAGAGCATGGAAACGGGCAAAGCTTTGGTGGGTTCCACCCAAAGGTTGGCCATTTTTTATGTTTTTTCATAAATCCTCATATTTTAATCATTTTTAAGTTTTAAATTCCTATTATTCTTTATCGGTACCCCTAGTGGGATGATCTATAACTTTTTCTGAGAAAAAATGGGGGTTTCGAGGCTTTTTGAGGGTTTTCTGTTTGGGAAAACACGTCTACACGATGTGTGGTTTAGGACCAACATGTCATGTGTTGTTACTATTCATGGAAGATTACTTTTTTTAAGTACATTTAATGTATGTTCTTTACACATCATGTATTGGGACTCAGCCATACATTCAAGTGCCCGGCCAGGTTGCCTGTGTAAGGGGCACATGTCGTGTGAAGTACATGGTCAAACCCCATGTGGGTCACATGTTGTGTATATGTACATAGACTGGCAATATACTTGGCCAGACCGTGTGAGGTACATGGTTAGGTACTCCATGTAGGGTACACGTCGTGTACATGATCAACATGTCATGTACTTGGGAGTTCACACACCAAGTCCGGTTGGAGTACACGCCCATGTGGGATCTTGAGGGTATACGCCATGTACCAGGGTACACACATTGTGTACTCCTTCCTTGCTTCCCTGTTAAGGTGTTTTCATATCTTTTCACCCATGAGTCAGAACTAGACCCATGATTAGTCCTTTCTGGTTATATTTTTTCATAGACCGCGATAGTAAGACCCTTGCGGTGTCTTAAGAACTCCTAAGTGGTATTTCAGACTTTTCCTAAATGGAGTGGTTCTTCCTCTAGTGATTGAATTTAATTGTCTCCTGATATTGAGAATTTGACCTGAGAAGATCCATGATATATCTCTCTTGACTGATTCCCTTGTAGATTTTTCCTTGAGGACATATCCCTTGTGAGACGTGCCCTTCTGGCCTAGGAGGTTGTGAGGCTAGTTGTTCCTGAGGATCCCATGTAGGATTCCTCTAGATATGTTTTGACTGGGAGGATCCCTTATAGGATACCTATATCTTCTTACTATTTTGAATAATCCTCTATGGGATACCTTTACTTATAAGTTTTCCTAGGGAATCCCTTGTAGGATGCCTCTGCTTTTTATGCTATTTTGAGGGTCCCATATAGGATAGCTTTTCCTAGTACTGTTCTGAGGATCCTTTGTAGGAAGCCTCTATAAACTTTTCATTCAAGGATCCCATGTATGATTCCTCCTTTTACCTTTTATCTAAGGATCCCTGGTAGGGTGCATTAAATTATGTGTAAACCTTAAGGATCCCAATTAATATTCCTCTTATTGTTTGACTTGAGGGACCCAGTTGGTGCCTCGATTTTTGACTGACCCTGAGCCAATACATCAATTTTGGATAGAGATGGTAGAGGGTGTCACCTTAGAACATCTTCCAAACTTTTAATCCCATGGGGTATGGAAGTAGTGTTGGGTTTAGGCATTCGACCACCCTCACTCTATTTTTTATACTTTCACATGTTTAATGTTTATGTAGTGATTATCCCCAGAGGTGCTTCTTGGTTGGTGGTTATTGTTCCGGACATGATGTTTCTTCTTTTACTTTGGGATGCCTGAACATTCTTCCTAGGATCCATCTTATTCATTTATTGTGTTTCCTAGACATGCCTTCCTAGGTTCTATCTTTTGAGCCATGTTGATTATTTTTATACCCAGAGGTACTACCTAGGATTTGGCTGTTAAACCTGTACATTTGGATATTTTATTATTAGGATATCCATAGGTGATTCATGGTATCCTTATATTGATAATATAAATATGATATATGAGAATGGTGTCCCTAGAAATGATACTCATGGATGATTATGCTCTCGTGAGTGATGAGAATGATTTCTCTCTCCTATGGTTGATAAGTTATGAGGAGGATTTAGTTATCCTATGGTTGATAAGTGATGAGGATGATTCCTCTCTCCTATAGTTGATATGTGATGTGGATGATTCTGCTCTCCTCTAGTTGATATGTGATAGGTATTATTATGATCTCCATAATTAGAGACCTCCAGGGGTGTCCATGGCATCTCACTAGTTATATCTCCTTACAGATCACCTAGGGGTCAGACCCTTAGGGTTCATCTGAATCTCAATGTCATGACTGCCTATAAACTGGGACCTAGGACTCATACATAGTACTGGATTTACATGTAATGATCAACAATACATCTAGATCAATTACTATTTATAGGATGTCTGGATGCACTTCCTTGGAATCTTACTTTATAGTGATTGGAGGTGAGTATGGGTGAATGCAGGGTTAAGACAAGTATCCCCCTATGGTGACGTAGCTTTCGTAGAGATATTTTTGACATTGGATGATAAAGGTATTTTATTATTATGATTACAAAGATAGATATTGAATTATTGATAAATGGTTTGAGTGGTACTACATCTAACTCAATGCCCTTGCACAGGATGTCTAGGCGATTGAGATTACAGACCCAAGGATCGACTGCTTCTGGTTTTACATTATTTCTTTCACCTTACTCATGTATATTTGTATTCATGTATGTATTTATATGTATGGGAGTATAAATATGTATTCATATGAATAAAAATATACATGGAGGCACTTTTCCAGTTGATCGGGATTACAGACCAAGGGTTTGACTGTGGATCCATGTTATCTGTTTTACTTATCTTTTCAGTTGTGTCTCAGCTAGACTACGCATATTGCATGAGCATGCACTTATATCAGAAAATTTATAGCTTTTCCATTTGAGTGGCCTACTGAGATTATATTCTAACCCTTTTATATGCACCTCGGTGTGCATACAAACCTTATGTATTCTTTTTTTAGGTTGAGCGCAGTTGCATGGTGGATTTGGTTGAGGACTAGTGTTTCATGATTAAGAAAATCTACTTGTGTGGGTTCTTCTGATCGGTCCGGTGTAGTTTGATAGTGTCCAGAGACTAGGTATGTGGTCTGACTTTGATTTATTAGTAGAAAACTATATTTTTATTTCAGTTGCTTTTGTGTTTTTTTATTTGTATGGTCATCCCAATGGGTGGTCAGTGTTGTATGTATGACATAGTAGTTCAAAATTTTATAGTATTTTTATTTATTATTACAGAATATTCTATTTCAGCTTATTTATTGCTTCATAACTCTGTTTATTACTACTTGGTTGTTATTTAGTTATTTCTATTGTTGTTTACTCTAATATGAGGGTATAGCCTCCCCACTATCACACCTTATGCCCTCACTACTAGTTGGTAGCCTCTGGCATATGGGAGGCATGATTGAGGCCTCATGGTGAACTGGATCGGACACCAGTTTAGTGGCATTCGGGTCAGGATGTTACATTCACTAAGAATCATTATAACCAAGAAACACTCAAAATAAATTTTAAAAACACCTTAAGTGATTACAGCCATAAAAATTTATTATAGGCTCATCATGCATTTAATAAATATGAGTGAATACCTTCAATTACAACTATAAAAACCCTCAACCACCCATATTACCCCATGTGTTTTATTTAATGGAACATAAATAATAATGATATAAAATATAGGGAATATTTGATCATTAACCTTTAACATTCCATTATCATTCCAATCACCGAATGGTACTATCTTTGTACAATATGAAAAATAACATTACAATGAACCCAGGGTAGTGGATATGATATCTCTATATCATAGCCAACAACATTCCTAAAACAAAAGCAGATGATATATTTTAGAGTCATGAATTTCATTCTATATGATATGCATATATCATGTACTATGATATGAGGTCTTTAAGGAATATCTTCTTCACTTCTATGTCTATCTGATCAGAGATCAGACTACTTGAATTTCACCTTTTCTCACCTAACTCCACCTTTGTGACTGATGGCTTTCATATGATCATATAATGATCATTTGCAGTAGAAGACAACCCAAAACATAGACAGGTCTATTTTCAAGAATAAATATGTAAATATAATAATAAAATAGAGTAACTAAAATTCATGTATAATAGTAGTAATCTTCTTTGTCAGTGAAGGATAATGCTTGAAAGAGATCACTTAGAGCAGTTGATACTAAGCCTACTACCTCTGAGTTAATACATTAGCCAATGGATCCATGAACATTTTGTGAGGATACCCAATGTAACGTCCTGACCTGGGAGCCCCTTATCTGATGCCCTGATCTAGTGAGTCACATGGCCTCAAGCACACCTCCCTCTATACTAGAGGCTGCTGACTAACAGCAGGGATCCAAAGTGGTATAGTGGGGAGACTATACACTCATATCAGAGTGGAAAAGTGGTAATAATAAATAAATGTAAATATAGAAAGCGTAATATAATAGATGGAACAACGAAAATTGGTAAAATAATCAACTTCATAAGCATAAACAACCAAGAAACTAAAATAATAATCAAAATCCATAGGCTAAGTCATATATATGATGATTTCATGGCATGATGATATACAAATGGGGATTCAAGGGATATAGGGGGTAGGAATATACAACATGCTAAACAAAAATACAAAAATATCAAAATAAATCTCTACTAAAATCATGATCATATGCTCGGTCCTATGCTCCCATGCTCCAAGATATAAGAAAAACGAATCACGCATATGTGATAGGGTTCTTTCCCTTTTCCACGCCTGCAGTCATAAGGTCTACTCGGGTACCAAGGGAGGCCCGAGTAGGGTGTGAGATAAACTCAGTATTCAACCACTAACAGTGTCTAGAAATAATCCATCCATTTTACATAGCGCAGTAGTGTGTAGGTATAATGAATAAAAAATAATACTATAAAATAAACACTGGTCGGATTAGGTTCCGTAAGGACGCCTGGATAACTCTACCTGCTTCGGCATAGGCTGGTATGTGTCTGAAATTGGTAACCATGTGTATCCACATATATATACATATATGTAATCACATATAATATGTATAGATGTATATAAACTATATACATGAGGACATATATAGTCGTATACGTGGATACTAGGTGCTAGCTGGACTCAGGGCATAACTCAAGAATCCATAACTAGTCTAATAATCCATAGGCTCTAACAAGGGTACAAGCCCTAAATCTCATATGAATGTGAGAAATAATGATCATCGCTCGATATAGTGGGGTGATTCATCATTCCCAACACCCGATATAGAGTAATGTGGAACATAGTGCCCATCACCTGAATGAAAGTATAATGGTGTGAGACGTCATGCCCATCACCCAACATAAGGGATCATGAAGCCCCATGCTCAATAAAACCCTTAAACATTATCCAACATCCAATAACCATAGACTAATAATTATTATTATGGATAACCTATAAATAATTATAAATGCTCAACACAATTTAACCAAGGGTGACCAATTTATATAATCCTTATTTATAAATATACAACATGTGGCGTGGCCTTTCCACCCACTTCCATTTTATTAAATCGATCCATTTAATTAATAAAGTAGGGTAATTCCAATTTCATGTCAAGATGAAACACTTAAAAAATTTCAATTGAACAATTTCATAAAAGAGGTAAATTCTTTTAACATATCTAAAGTGGTGGTACCAAAGAGTTAGGAAACCTTTAACAATTTAACATGGTTCTATGAGTATATCACATTATGTTTTAATTAATTTAAGAAAGAATGATATATTTTAAGGAATCGTGTGGAAATTTCTAACATGTAGATTGACAGTGAAGATATGAAAACATATTGAATTTTAGGAAAGATTACCATACCACCAACCTTAGGACTGTGGATGACCACTCATCTAGTATCGGCCTTTGATTTGAAGAAGAGTGGAAGAAAATAGAAAATTAAAAAATGCCCTAAAATAGGGAAAATGAGCTCGCACTAAAATACCACAAGATATGGGAACATAAACTATAATATAAAGTAATAGGATTAAGGATATTATCACTACGGATCCAATGTGACTGACAGTGATCTGATCAGAGACCGGACAGAGGAAAAATGACAAAGCCTAGGTGGAGAGATTTAGGAGGAGATCTCAACATGAAGAAAATGGGTTTCTATCCACTAGAGAGAAAGGTGAAAAGAGGGGTGAGGATTAAAAAAATAATATAAGAGAATGGTAATTTCCCCCTTTTTAACTATGTTGCATGGTTTACCCATACGGTAGGCCAAACCATGCACCAACTGTGCACTAGGAATATGGTTTGAATAACCATGCACAAGTCATGTGAAAAGACTCTATCACAAACTTTTTATCTCTTGTATGTACATGTGGCATATATCACATGGTTATAGAAAAAAATTTTGACCTCCTATTATGCACTGAGTGCCTCTCACTATTCAGTCACATGGTTAGCACTAACTATGTTTTTAACTATGTATCCCATTCTGTTTCTCCAATTTTTAGAGTTCTAGGCTCCAAACAAGCCTCAGACACTACCTAGACACTTCTTAGGCCATAGGGAATGTTTTTACAAGAGAAAACAAGTAATTAAATAGTAAAATCAATGATATATGCCTTCAAGAAAATTTGGGTTGTCACAACCTCCCCTCCTTAAAGCAAAACATCCCTAAGTTAGCTTTCTGAGAGTAAAGAGGGGTCATCTAAGAAAATCTCCGACCACTGGGCATGTATATCAGCTTTGTACTCCCATGTCTCATCCTTTACTCGACCGTGCTTCTATATCACCCGTACTAAAGGAACTGATCTGTCTCAGAGTTTCTTCACACTCTGATCCATAATACTCATTGGTATTCCTCAAAGGAAGCATCCACATCCAACTCAACCTCATAAGGTTGGAAAACATGTGATGGGTTTGGATAATATTGGTGGAGCTAAGACACGTGAAAAACATCATGAATAGATCGATATCTCTAAGGAAGTGCTATCTGATAATCCACTGGCCCAATTTTCTCCAAAACCTCAAAGGTTCTAACAAATCAAGGTGAAATATTACCTTGCCTATGAATCCATAGATGGACCAACCTAGGCGAAACACACAAGAAAACCTGATTCTCAAACTCGAACTCAGGAGGTCATTGATGACGTTTGACATATGACTGCTGCCTATATTGGCCTATCAACATGAACTTCTTGATCATTTGAGCCTTCTCTGAAGTCTCTTGAATGATACATGGTCCAAGAAAAGCTACCTCCCCTTCCTTTAACTAGCATAGAGGTGATCGGCATGCCCTACCATATAAGGATTCATAAGGAGTCATCTGGATGGAATCCTAAAAACTATTGTTTTAAGTGAACTCAATGAGGGGTATATGTTTCTCCCAAGAACCCCCAAATTCAAGGACACATACATGGAGCATGTCCTTTAACACTAGAATCGAGTGCTTTGTCTGTCCGTCAGTCTGAGGGTGATAGGTCATGCTTAGAAGCACCTGTGTATTCAAGGCCTTCTGTAACCCCTTCCAGAACCAAGATGTGAAGAAAGTGTCCCTATTAGATACAATTGAATGAGGATCTTTATGAAGATGTAAAACCTACATGGTGTATAGTCTCTCCAAATATTTTTAATGAGAAGGTCTTTAGAATAGGTAAGAAGTGTGAGATCTTCTTCAACCAATCAATGACTACCCAAACTGTATCTTTTCCACAATGTGATCTTGGAAAACCAGTCACAAAGTCCATAGAAACATCATCCAACTTCTAATCTAGAATGTACAATGACTATATAAGTCCTACTAATCAATGGTGTTCCACCTTCACTTACTGACTTGTGTAACACCGAGTAATAAATTCGTATATCTCTTGTTTTATAGTAGGAAACCAATACTAGAAATGTAATTCTCGATACATATTGGTGAAACCAGGATGCACTACCCATATTGAGGCATGATATTACTACATCAACTCATCTTGGATTTCTTCTAGAACCCATACATGCCCATGTATGCATAAGATCTCATCCTCATCCATTGTCCAACTTGGTGATGTATCCACATCTGAGATACATTCCCTCCGGACTAGGCCCTTGAGATCAGAAATCTACCTTATCTTCACCCATTCTAGAAGGGTAGATTTAATTGTTAAAGTTAAGAGTATAGTCTTATCTTGATCCTTCTAAACCTCAACATTCATTTATGAAAATAAGTCCATAAGCCGCCACTCCCCACTCGCTTCCCGAACCACCTATTTTTGATTATTCTGGATTAGAGCATCAACTACTACATTGCATTTTCTAAGCATATAGCAAGATCAAAATCGATGTATTGAAAGTAACCAATCCATATATGCTACCTATGATTTATATCACACTGCATAAAGATATACTTGATGCATTTGTGATTAGTGAATACCAAAAAATTCTCCCCAAGTAAATAATTACTCCAATAGCATAGAGCATGAACAACAACAGCTAGCTTAAGGTCGTGTGTTAGGTAATTCTGCTCATGATGTCTCAAATGATGAGACCCATATGTCATGACTTTCTCATCCTACATTATAAATCCCCCCATCTCGATACCTAATGCATCATAATAAATGGTGTAGCTTCTTCCTAGCTCTATAAAAATCAGAATCGGCACTGAATTAAATCTTCCCTTCAACTTCTGAAAGGTGATTTTACAATCTTCTAACCATATGAATTTCATACACTTCTTAATTAAATCCATAATAAGTGCTACTAGGTGTGATAAATCATGGATGAAATGTCTCTAATTTCCATCTTTCCCTAAGAAACTTAATATATAAAATACGTTATTAGGATTCTCCTTGGAAACTACATCTCTCACCTTCTATGGCCCTACTGATACTCCTTACTCCAAGATGATGTGATCTAGGATGTGAAATTTATCGATCTAAAAGTTTCATTTGGTGAGCTTTGTGTAAATATGGTGTTATATCAGTGAATTCAGCATGATCCCAAGATGTTGGGTATGGTCGTGTCGAGAGTGATGATACACCAAGATGTTTTCCAAAAATACTACCATGAATGAATCCAAATATGAGTGGAAAACCCAATTCATCATATCCATAAATACCATTGGCATGTTCATAAGGTCTAATAACATTATTAGGTACTCATAAATACTATACCTACTTCAGAAAGTTTTACGAGGTATGTTTGAAAGGCCTATAATGCATCTGATGATAGAGCTACCTCAAATCAATCTTTGAAAACACTCGGGCTCCTCCAAGATAATTGAAAGAGGTTGTATATTCAAGGTAGTGGATACTAGTTCTTAATCAAAAGATGGTTCAGTCATAGATAATCCATGAAGATCCTGAGGGTACCATATGCCTTCTTGGAAAAAAGGACTGGTGAACCCCATGGTGAGGTATTAAGTCGGATAAATCATTTCGCTTCCAGGTCCTCCAACTGCTTCGTGAGATCCAAAATCTCTATAAGTTCCACCCTATAAGGGGGAATGTACACTGTTGTTGCTTCTATCACTAGATAAATGGTGAATTTTACCTCTCTCATTGGATGTAGCCCAGAAAAATCATCAGGGAAGATGTCCCTGAAATGATTCACCACAGGAGGGAAAACAAATGGTCGTATCCCTTGATCATCCAAGAAAAAACTAGTGACCTAGGATATCACCCTACCTAGTTCCTAATGCTCAGGTCTAGCTCAAGATTCACGGACACTCCATTCTCCCATGTGTATATGTATACCTACCTTCGGTGATGTAAATTTCACCCTATGGTGATAACAATCAATATGGGATCAATAGGGAACTAACCAGTTCATCCCAATAATTACATCGAATCAAGTCATGTCAGGGAAAAAATATTCCACATGAAAATATATCCTCCTATTAGAAGGGGAAAATCCTTACATCATTGAACACCCTCTGATTGGACACCCAATAGGGTATTGAGCTTCATAATGCCACAAAACTACTCTACCTAGAGGCCCAGACTCTCCAAAATTTCTGCAGATATAAAAGAGTGTGATGTGCCTATATCAAATAAATCATACAATAAAGTATAGGCTACTAGAATATTACCTTGAACAATAGAAGTTCCAATACTCTTCTCTACCGACATAGGTTGGACTACATGAAACCATCCCATACCATGGCCCTTAGTTGCAACCCGACTACCCTAATTTGGCCCACTTTGCTAGTATTGTAAGTCCTGAGTCTAATTTTATCTACCCCGACCACCTCCTCCTCTTGAACGGACGGTGGTATCCCAACTTATTTCCTATAAATAAACTACTATCCCTACTCCATAGCATGAAGTAGGTGTAGATCCTATCTCACTAGGCACTGGTGGAAATGTCCTGTAGAAGCATTGGACATGCCCCATCATGCTTCAAACTTTGAATTAAACTAGATCTTGCATACACTGGGGTTTCATGTGTCCTAGATTCCCACACTGGTGATATGTAAGGAAGCTTTTAGTATGAGTTTCCTGACTTCTAATACCCCTATGATCAACCTTGACGCACCTCTTTCATCCATTGGAAGAAACACTACCTGGTCTGGGTGCTGAATTACCCTAGCTCACACCATCAGATTCCCTCAAATTCCACTCAGTAATGAGGTCCTGGTTGACTATCTCATAAATATTAGTCAACTAGAATATTTTAACCTATGATCGAATGGTGTATACTAGCCCATACTCAAATCTCCTTACAGTCATAAGCTTTTCACTAGGTAAAGTTAGAGTGAATCACTGCAGCTTAGTAAAACAAGTAGAATATTCCATTATACACATAGATCCTTGTTGTAAGTTCGTGAACTCTCTAGATTGGTCATCCCTCAATGTCTATAGAAAGAATTAATCATTGAAGTCTATATGGAAGTCCCTTTGAACCACATCTCATCGTTAGTCTTCATAGGTAATGACATCCCACCATCGCTTGGTAGAACCTTGTAGAATATAGGCAGTGAGCTTAACCCTATACTTTAAAGACATCTCCAAATGCTTGAATATAGAAAGAATAACCTCTATCCATTAATTAGTATCACGTGGTCCACTATCCCCCAAAAATGTGGGAGGATACTACTTCTAGAACTCCCAAATCAACTCTACCATAGTAAGGGAAGGTCGAGCAAATCCTTTCATTGACTACATCATATGAATAAATCCCTCTCGAAATTGGGTGTCAGTGCCCATATCATGAATAGTAGGTGGGTTCACTGGTGGCACTATGAGAGGTATTGCTGGTGGCTCAGGGCCCACCACCTTCAGTGCATGGTCATCACCTCCTTCTAGGCATATGACTTGAGACCATCATGATGGAATGATTCTACAATGCCAAATTCACACCTCAAAAAATAATTCAACAGTTGAAAATATTATAGATAGAGAATAGGATAGGTGAATATCCTTCCTATAAAAAAGGTCGTACCTCTCTGATTTCTATAAAATCCAGTTCTATGTGATAAAGAAAAACCATAATATTCCATAAGAGTCAGAAGAGACACCCAAAACTACCCACTACTAAGGTCGGGTTTTGTTCTAGGTCACATATCAGATGAAAAAGGTTCTGGTATATGGATTTTCAATTTTAAGGTATATAGGAAAATACCCTTTACTTTACAATTGGCATCCCCATTTAATGGCAACCATTTTATTTAAAATATTTAATTTAATTTCAGTTCATATTATTTTATATATACACATATATATATCATGATCTAGTTAGATGTATCATCATTTCCAATTTATAAAAGTCGTACTCCTGATAAATTGTAATTAGCATGTTATTTAACTACAACTTGACCATTACATTTGGTATCAGGGTGTAACAACTCATAAGAAATGATTTTATTATATTAATCACCATTCAGTATTTATAGAATTACTCTCCATAAATCACCTTTGGCATTTAAGTAACCCAATTAGCTATCGTTGTTTCAGTCCATGGAACCAGTGGGTTCAGAACCCACAATATGGTATAATTTTCCAATTAAGGTGTCATTATCAAACTATGTGGGAAAATACTAATCATGTTGATGTAGGAACTTTAATTAATCCAATTATTTCATCCTATAAAATCATTAACAAATTTCCATATACAATAATCCAGGCACTAACTATATGCAGTAAGAAAATACACGTATAAAGTAGACATGGAATGACAAAATGCATGACATATAAGTCCTAAAGTTCCTATAATGATGCATGAGATGCTAATTCCTTTACTTAACAAGATAAGGAAAAGATAATTCATAATAAATAAAATAATATCAATAAGAATAATGTCATAAAGAATGTGTGTCACCCAACAGTGAGATTGAGTCAACTATAACAAGTATAATCCAAGAACAACAATACTCATCTCAAGAAATTTGGTTTTCCCCTGTACATGGGTTAACTACTCCCAGGCACAAACTCATTACCAAATTCCATTACATCCTAGTCTCATATCTAATACCCAAATAGTAAGACAAAAGGAAAAATAATGCTCTGATACCACTTTGTAACATCCCGACCCGGGATCCCCTTAACCAGTGCCCCAAGTTGATGGATCACATGGCCTTAAGTGCACCTCCCCATATGCGAGAGGCTGCTGAATAGTAGTGAAGGTCCAAGGTGATATGGTGGGGAGACTGTACCCTCATATCAGAGTGGCACAATGCTAATAATAAATAAATGGAAATTTTGAAATCAAAATATAACATATGGAAAAGTAAAAATAGGTAAAATAATAAAATATAGAAGCATAAACAACTAATCAACTAAAATAATAATCAAAATCCATAGGATAAGTCATATGCATGATGATGTCATGGAATACTAATATACAGAAGGGTAAGCGAGGGATGTGGGGGATAAGTATATAAAACATGCTAAACAAAAATACAAAAAGACCAAAATACGGCTCTACTAAAATCATGAGCATATGCTCGGTCCTCTTATTCCATGATCCAAGCTATAATAAAAATGAATCAATCATCTATGATAGGGCACTTTCCCTTATCCACGCCTACATTCATAAGTTCTACTCAGGTACCAAGGACAGATCGAGTATGGTGTGAGATAAAATCAATAGGCCACCACCAATGGTGTCTATAAATAATTCAACCAGTGTGTATAACATATCAATTTGCAGGTATAATGAATACTAAATAATACTTGAAAATAAACATTGGTCAGCTTAGGTTCCGAAAGCGCACCTGACAGACTCTACATGCTTTGGCATCGGCCGATATGTGTCTAAACTTAGTAACCATGTGTATCAATACATATATATACATATATGTAATCATATATAATATGTATACATGTATTTACACTATATGCGTGAGGACATATATAGGCATATACGGGGATACTAGGTGCTAGCTAGACCCGATGCATAATTCGGGCATCTATAACTAGTCTAACAATCTATAGGCTCCATTAAGGGTACAATACATTGATCTTATATGAATGTGAGACATCATGTTTGTAACACCCGAGACTTTTATGTTATATAAATCATCAAAGAAAACTTTTTCTATACAACACTTTCTTGGCTTGCTTTACACGAAATCGCGACCTTCCTCGATAGCTTGCGTCGTACGCAATACCGAGTTTCACTAAACAATGATATGCTATTAAAATATTATTAAAACTAGCCGTTATGAATAGTAATAACCACTTTTTGAAATTTTATAAATTTTATTTTTCAAAATGGACTTCATTTTTGGATTCGGAATATCGAAATTAGCCTAGGGTGAAATTTTGGTATTTTTCTGAAAACTTTCAATTTTTGATGAATAGTGAAACCACTAAGTGGTAGTTAAAAAATTGAATTTTTCATAAAACTTAATTTTACCGCTTTTGTGAGTGGAATTTCGAAAATCCGAGAGACACGGTTAATATCAAGGACTAAAATGTGGTTCAATGAGATGAAAATAATTTTTGGTGAATAGTAACTTTTTACTTTTTTTTACCACGGTTAAAAGTAAATAGGGTAATTAAGGGTAAATATGGTATTATTATTACCCTAACACATTTCCTAATTCTATTGGATAAGTGTAATTCGACCAAAAACAAACTTAGGAATAAAATATGACCATTTAGGCCCACTTGGATAAGATTAGGACATTTATTATTAATTTATTTAAAGAAGGGTTAAAATAGTTAAAATCAAAGTTTAATAAGTAAATAATTTTTAATATGGGGTATACATAAGATAAATTCGACTATAAATATTCATTAGAAAGATAAAAATATTTCCTACATAATGGTATTTTATTTTTAATTTTTAGACATTAAATAATTTAATTTATTTATGACACAAAGATGATGCAGTAATTATCTTATTAATGAAATATTGACATAATTAATGTTATAAACACCAAAATAAATGTAATTTGAGACTTTTTATGAATTAAACTAACTTTCTAGGTTAATATGACATGTTAGTATTGATTTAATTAACTTGTTTCGAACTAATAATTCTGTTATGATTTTCAAAAAAATCAATTACTAAATAGTGTCAAAATTGACATTAAAAAGTTTTTAAAACAAATATTATATTAGTAATTGTTATTTTATTCCTAAAAATATAAGGTTCAGCCAAATGACTTAGATAAGGTTATATATATTAATAATAAACAACTTGGGGTTCTTTTGGCTTCTTATAGTAAGTTTATTAACCTTATAGTATAAGAACACAAGAAGACACGGAAAAAGTAAACTTATATAACTTAATGTTAAATCTAAATGATAAGGTTAAAATAGGAACCTAAACTTGTCTAAATTCTATTTGATGAGAGTATTTAGACCCATCCCCACCTTAGCTTCTAAATATATCAATTTGGAGCTATTTAAAACCGAACTTGACTTTATAATAAAATAATATTTTTAGTTTTCCCAAAGGTGCCCCTCTCCTCCCTTATAAAAGGGCACCTCCTCCCCCTCTTCCTCACACCACATTGAGCCTTCAAGCTCGGCCAACCCCTGCCAATTCCTCCTCTCCACTTCCCTAGAGACATCCTAGAGGTCCTGGTCTTCTTCAAAGACCAATTTTAGTGCCCTAAAAGAAGGTCTCAAAGAAGCACTTCAAAGAAGATGCAATGTCCGTTACCGATTCTTTCATCTTTATTTCTTCTTCCACTTATTCTTCTTTAGTTGTTTCATTATTAAGTAATAACATAAGTATCACTCATATACCTATATGTTATTATAAGTATTAAACAACCCTATTTCACCATCTATCCATCCTACGGAAAAAGAAATCAATGCGCGTGCGTACGTACGGAATACCATCTCCACGCCGTGGTGTAATCTATTTTCCACCACCACCTTACTTGGATGGGTATAATGGTGTAAATAATGACTATATATGACTATTATAAAGTGATACTGATTCTGAAATAGTATACATACACTCCAATATAATTCCACGATCATAGGAACGATATCATCACTCGTGCGTATGTACGGAATACCGTCTCCACGATGTGATGCGACTCGTTCTACATGATCTTCATTTCATAATGATTATATAAATGAATTGAATGAATGAATATGATATATATTACACTAATACCATTCTGTAAATGAGGTATCTATAACCTAAATATAATAATACGAATTTATTCGACAAAACACGCATATGAACAAAAAGTTATAAACACCCGAATAACAATTAGCAATAAAATATTACTACTAAGAAGCTAAGAAAATGACCATATATGATATCATAAAAATAAGTATGATTCTGGAATAAGTCAATAACATTATTTAAATCATTATATAGGAGGTTCGGACACTTACGAAGCAAAACGGACCTAAGGTAAGGGAAATATCACAATCTCATTTTTATCCGAGATTGTTTATACTTTGGTATTTATTGGGGTGTATTTTATCATCCACATCCATGTTTCCTCAATATGTAATATTATTTCCATCCACCTACAATTATTTAAATCCAATTTTACCCTTCGGTGAATTTTTAGTAAAAGATATGAAAGGAATATTTTGTCGTTTTTCGTACGAGGTACTTTTTGACTTTTCCGACAAAAGTACGAGAAGAATGCTTTTTTTAACTTATACGGCATGAATGTATTTTTAAAACATTATTTCCAAGAAGCTTACTTTAAAATTTTTCAATTTTATTTTTAATCAACTTCTTTTAGTTTAAAATTGTATGACATGTTAAGAAAGGAAAGGTGTTTTTGAAGTAGAAAGGATATTTTCCTCAAGAATAGAGTTCAAGTGTTTTATCAAAATTATTTTCCATATAAGATAATATAGGGTTCTGTTTATATCCCTATTATTACATTGATTTGATTATGTTGTGATGGAATTATTTTTATGAATTCCTTTATCTTATATGAATTGTTTTATGATGTCATGTTGTTTAAGAATCCCATTTCTATTACATGGGTTATGCAATGATGTATGGTTTATGATTTTGTGGCACACATAAGAATGGTATCATTATGAGATGGGTGGGACCTATATCTCCCTCCAATGCATTGGGTAAAGATTTTATATCTCATGAGATAGACATGGCTGGAACGGTAGGTTATACCGTTCAGTGAAATAGGACTGAAACGAGGACTGAACTCAGTTTAGAAATGGACTTTGTCCACTAAGATAGTCTTGGCAATGAGTCTTGACTAATAAGAAATGATTCTCTATGATTATGTGTGTATGCCACAAATTTTCATGTTTTAAGTTATGATTATTGGGATTCCATTTCACTACTATGATTTATCCCATGTCATGAAATTATGCTCTCTTTTGCAGGTTAAGATTTCCAAAAGTTATGTTCTTATGAAGATGATGTGATTGATATTTCTTTTGTTTACCCTTACTGAGCATTTGAGCTCACCCTTTTGTATGTTTTCTTTCCCCAGGTCAGGAAGAAGGTTATTAAGTAAGATTTTCCAAAAGAGACTATAGATATGATAAAATAAATTGGAGACAGTGTAGACACTTTATGAACCAGTTGTTTATGTTTCCCAGTTTCTAAAGACACTATACCTATACGGTCCTTTCGTGGTTTTGTTATATGATGTAATAAGTACGCTTCAATTTTGAAGTATTAACAATGTATGTAAAGTATGGGTCGTTATAGTTGGTATCAGAGGAAAGGTATTGTCAACCTTTGGAAACTAGGATGTGAAAGCCTTATTAAGAACCCTAAGGATAAGTCTAAGCATAGAACACAATATTAGTGTTTTAGAAATGGCCATGAATAACCTAGGATAAGACCTTAAGTGTGAAATTTTATTCTTTATTATGTGGTTTTCCTATTATAATTAGTGTTTCTCACACTATTCTTCTTGGTTTTAGTCAATGGCTGGAACCCAAAGGAACCGTTTTAATGCGGAATGCGACGGGCAATGCAATGATTGTCCCCCTGAGCAACCAAACGTTATGGGAGTTGGAATGAAAAATCTTGTAGCCATGCTCACACAACTTTCTCAAGCTATGAATCATGCAGCACTTCCAAACGAGCAAAGGAATGAGCAACATTTTGTTGAATCCTTCATGAGGTAGCGTCCACCTTCTTTCAACGGGTCTACTGATCCATTAGTTGTTGAACAATGGATTAGTACTACTGAAAAGATATTTTCAGTTCTTCAATGTTCTGAACATGATAAAGTCATCCTATAAGTGTATCTTTTGGAATGAGATGTTGATCAATGGTGGAATATTATTAAGAATATGAGGCAAAGGGATGAAATTGAGTCCATGGAATGGGACGAGTTCAAGAACTTATTTTTCAATAAGTACTTCCCTCGTATTCTCCAAACAAAGATGGAAAAGAGTTTCTTGAACTGAAGCAAAAGGATGATGAATCTGTTGGTACCTATGAAGCAAATTTTACAAGACTTGCAAGGTACGCTTCTGGTATTATTATCCAACCTGAGAGTAAGATTGATCGATTCTTTAGTGTCTTAAAACCAAGTCTTCGAAGGGCGTTAGCCATAAGGGACTTCAATAGCTACAAGGAAATCATTCGATGTGCTCTCAAAATCGAGATGGAGATTGGAGTAACCCATCAGTCATATGGGTTTGATAAGAAGAGGAAAATGGAATTCAAAGGAAAATCTAAAGAGCACACTAAAAAGAAGATGATCTTTCTCTTATGCTCAAAGTGTGGAAAGAAACATGGAGGGAGTTGTCTTAAAGGGACAAGTAAATGTTTTAAATGTGGAAAGGAAGGTCATCGGGCATTTGAATGCTGCGATGATGGAAAGAAGATGTCTAATGATGCAAAAAAAGGAAGGGATACACAGAATGAACCTACTACATTTCAATGTTTCAAGTGCAAGGAGATGAGACATTATGCCAATAAATTCCCTAATCCAAGGGTTGATGATGATGGTCGACGTCAACAAACTCTTAAGGCTAAAGACAAAGGAAAGTCACATGCAATTTCTATCAGTGATGTGGAGTACGATAACGATGTGGTGAAAGGTACACTTACCATCCACTCTAAAGTATCAAATGTTTTATTTGATTCTGGATCCACCCACTCTTTTATTTATGAAGAATTTTCTAATGGTATCACCGTATTACCTCAACAATTAGATGTTGAGTTAGCTGTGACAACACCTAATGGCACAACAGTCGCATCAAAAGTTTATAATTCTTCTCTGATCGAAGTTTGTGGGAAAGTGGTTCCTGTAAATCTTGTGATCCTTCCTATAGTGGAATTTGATGTGATTCTTGGCATGGATTGGCTTTATTTATATGGAGCTCATATCAATTTCCAAATAAGGGAAGTCACATTTCATATTCCAGATCAATCTATGATCATCTATCAATGCAAGGATGAATATAACCTTCCAGTGGAAATTTATTCTATCTTATGGGTCTTGATTCCACTAAATGAAGGTTATTTATCTCAAATGGTTGGTGAGAAACTCACAATTAAGAATATTCCCATTGTACGGGAGTTTGATGATGTCTTTCTGGCGGAATTACCGGGACTTCCACCAAATCGTGAAGTTGAGTTCTCAATATAACTTGTACCGGGTGCTTTGCCTATTTCAAACACACCTTATAGAATGGCCCCAATTGAGTTGCAGGAATTGAAGAAGCAACTCCAAGAGAATCTTGATAAGGGATTCATACGCCCTAGTGTGTCACCTTGGGGAGCACCTGTTCTATTTTTTAAGAAGAAAGATGGATCAATGAGACTCTACATTGATTATCGAGAACTTAACAAGATCACTATCAAGAACAAATATCCTCTCCCGCGTATTGATGACTTATTTGACCAACTACGAGGATCTCAATACTTTTCCAATATTGATCTTCATTCAGGGTATCATCAATTAAGGTCCAAAAGGGAAGATATACCAAATACGGATTTCCATACAAGGTATGGACACTATGAATTTATAGTGATGCCATTTGGTCTTACTAATGCCCCTGCTATCTTCATGGATCTGATGAATAGAGTCTTTAGAGACTATCTTGATCAATTTGTGGTAGTCTTTATAAAAGATATTCTTATCTATTTAAAGAGCAAGGAAGAACATGAAGATCACTTGAGAATTATATTGAAGACCCTGAGAAAGGAGGAGCTTTATGCCAAATTTACCAAGTGTGAATTTTGGTTTCAAAAAGTTTCATTTTTGGGTCACATAATCTCAAAAGAGGGGATATCTGTGGATCCAGCAAAAACAGAGGTTATCGAAAGATGGTCGAGACCAACAACAGTAACTGAGATCCGAAGTTTTCTTGGTTTGGCTGGATATTATCGACGTTTTGTGAAAGATTTTTCATGATTATCTAATCCACTCACCAAGTTGACTCGGAAAGGAGTTAAGTTTGTCTGGACGGAAGAATGTGAAGAGAATTTCAAGGAGTTGAAAATAAGGTTATCCAGTGCACCTGTGCTCACACTGCCTTGTAGTGGAGAAAGGTTTGTGATCTATAGTGATGCATCCAAGAAGGGATTGGGGTGTGTTCTTATGCAAAATGATATGGTGATAGCTTATGCCTCACGACAGTTTAAAATCCATGAGCAAAATTACCCAACACATGATTTGGAGTTAGCTGCGGTAATCTTTGCATTAAAGATTTGGAGGAATTACCTTTATGGTGAAAGGTGTGATATTTATACTGATCATAAAAGTTTAAAGTATATTTTCACACAAAAGGAGCTGAATATGCGTCAAAGAAGATGGTTGGAGCTGATTAAGGATTACGACTTCTCAATCCATTACCACCCTGGGAAAGCAAACAAGGTGGCAGATGCATTAAGTCGACAAGACCATGCTATTTTATCCATGATGAGGATCACAAAAGATCCAATATTTATGGATTTACAAAGGATGGATCTTGGAATTATAATGGAAGGGGAAAAATCTTATCTTTCTCAAATGAATGTTCAACCATCTATACATGTGAAGATTAAAGAGGCACAGAAAGAAGATGTCGAGTTACAAAAGAAGGTGATAAATGTTCCTGAATTCAACCTTGATGGTGATGGGATAATAAAGTTCAGGAATCGGGTTTGTGTTCCTCCCATCCCCGAATTAAAGAAGGAGCTGCTGGATGAGGCTCATAGTTCTTCATTCTCTATTCATCCTGGAAGCACGAAGATGTATAGGGACCTGAAAGAGTACTTCTGGTGGGATGGAATGAAAAGAGATGTTGCTAAATTTGTCTCTCGATGCTTGGTTTGTCAACAAGTTAAAGCTGAGAGACAGAAGTCTAAGGGGATGTTACAACCATTACCCATACCCGAATGGAAATGGGAAAACATCACTATGGACTTTGTCACAGGACTTCCTAAAACATCCAAAGGCAATAATGCTATCTGGGTCATAGTTGATCGTCTTACAAAGTCTGCACACTTCATTGCTATTAGAGAGGATTTCTCTCTGGATCAGCTTGCCAGGATATATGTAAAGGAAGTGGTAAGATTGCATGGAGTACCACTTTCTATTATATCTGATCGGGATCCGAGATTTACCTCGAAGTTCTGGCGAAGTCTTCAGCATACTCTGGATACAGAGTTGAGTTTCAGCACTGCTTATCATCCTCAGACAGATGGTCAGTCTGAGAGAACAATTCAAACCCTGGAAGATATGTTGTGAGCTTGCTCTATGGATTTCAAAGGTGGTTGGGATCAACACCTACCTTTGGTGGAATTTTCTTATAATAATAGCTTTCACTCCAGTATTCAGATGGCTCCTTATGAAGCTCTCTATGGAAAGAAATGCAGGACTCCAACTTGCTGGGATGAAGTTGGGGAAAGAAAGCTATTAGGACCTGATCTCATTGATGAAATGGCAGAAAAGGTCAGATCTATTCAACAACACATAAGAGCAGCTCAGAGTCGACAGAAAAGTTATGCTGACAACCGAAGAAAAGACCTAGAGTTTGAAGTGGGTGATAAAGTGTTCTTACGAATATCTCCCTGGAAGAGGGTTATGAGATTTGGAAAGAAGGGGAAGTTGAGCCCTAGATATATCGGTCCTTTTGAAATACTGGATCATGTTGGGAAGGTAGCTTACCGATTCGCGCTTCCACTGAATCTCTCTCAAGTTAACGATGTGTTCCATGTATCTCTCCTGAGAAAGTACATACCTGATCCTTCACATGTACTCAGCTCAGAAGTTATACCGCTGGAGCAAGATCTTTCTTATGAAGAACAACCGATAGAGATTCTGGATCGTAGCGAAAAAGTCCTACGAAACAAGACCACTCGATTGGTGAAAGTTTTATAGAGGAACCACCAATTAGAAGAAGCTACATGGGATCTTGAGGATATGATGAGGGAGAGGTATCCTCATCTGTTTGTTACAAAGTGACGAATTTTGAGGGCGAAATTCATTTTAAGGGGGGTAGAATGTAACACCCGAGACTTTTATGTTATATAAATCATCAAAGGAATCTTTTTCTACACAAAACTTTCTTGGCTTGCTTTACACAAAATCGTGACCTTCCTCGATAGCTTGCGTCGTACGCAATACCGAGTTTCACTAAACAACGATATGCTATTAAAATATTATTAAAACTAGCCGTTATGAATAGTAATAACCACTTTTTGAAATTTTATAAATTTTATTTTTCAAAATGGACTTCATTTTTGGATTCGGAATATCGAAATTAGCCTAGGGTGAAATTTTAGTATTTTTCTGAAAACTTTCAATTTTTGATGAATAGTGAAACCACTAAGTGGTAGTTAAAAAAATGAATTTTTCATAAAACTTAATTTTACCGCTTCTGTGAGTGGAATTTCAAAAATCTGAGAGACACGGTTAATATCAAGGACTAAAATGTTGTTTAATGAGATGAAAATAATTTTTGGTGAATAGTAACTTTTTACTTTTTTTTACCATGGTTAAAAGTAAATAGGGTAATTAAATGTAAAGATGATATTATTATTACCCTAACACATGTCTTAATTCTATTGTATAAATGTAATTCGACCAAAAACAAACTTAGGAATAAAATATGACCATTTAGGCCCACTTGGATTAGATTAGGACATTTATTATTAATTTATTTAAAGAAGGGTTAAAATAGTTAAAATCAAAGTTTAATAAGTAAATAATTTTTAATATGGGGTATACATAAGATAAATTCGACTATAAATATTCATTATAAATCTAAAAATCTTTCCTACATAATGGTATTTTATTTGTAATTTTTAGACATTAAATAATTTAATTTATTTATGACACAAAGGTGATGCAGTAATTATCTTATTAATGAAATATTGACATAATTAATGTTATAAACACCAAAATAAATGTAATTTGAGACTTTTTATGAATTAAAATAATTTTATAGGTTAATATGACATGTTAGTATTGATTTAATTAACTTGTTTCGAACTAATAATTCTGTTATGATTTTCAAAAAAATAAATTACTAAATAGTGTCAAAATTGACATAAAATAGTTTTTAAAACAAATATTATATTAGTAATTGTTATTTTATTCCTAAAAATCTAAGGTTCGGCCAAATGACTTAGATAAGGTTATATATATTAATAATAAACAACTTGGGGTTCGTTTGGCTGCTTATAGTAATTTTATTAACCTTATAGTATAAGAACACAAGAAGACACGGTAAAAGTAAACTTATTTAACTTAATGTTAAATCTAAATGATAAGGTTAAAATAGGAACCTAAACTTGTCTAAATTCTATTGGATGAGAGGATTTCGACCCATCCCCGCCTTATCTTCGAAATATATCAATTTGGAGCTATTTAAAACCAAACTTGACTTTATAATAAAATAATATTTTTAGTTTTCCCAAAGGTGCCCCTCTCCTCCCTTATAAAAGAGAACCTCCTCCCCCTCTTCCTCACACCACTTTGAGCCTTCAAGCTCGTCAAACCCCTGCCAATTACTCCTCTCCACTTCCCTAGAGACATCCTAGAGGTCCTGGTCTTTTTCAAAGACCAATTTTAGTGCCCTAAAAGAAGGTCTCAAAGAATCACTTCAAAGAAGAGGTAATGTTCGTTACCGATTCTTTCATCTTTATTTCTTCTTCCACTTCTTCTTCTTTAGTTGTTTCATTATGAAGTGATAACATCAGTATCACTCATATACTGATATGTTATTATAAGTATGAAAGAACCCTATTTCACCATCTATCCATCCTATGGAAAAATAAATCACCGCGCGTGCGTACGTACGGAATACCGTCTCCATGCCGTGGTGTAATCTATTTTCCACCACCACATTACTTGGATGGGTATAATGGTGTAAATAATGACTATATATGACTATTATAAAGTGATACTGATTATGAAATAGTATACATACACTCCAATACAATTCCACGATCATAGGAATGATATCATCACTCGTGCGTACGTACGGAATACCGTCTCCACGATGTGATGCGACTCATTCTACATGATCTTCATTTCATAATGATTATATAAATGAATTGAATGAATTAATATGATATATATTACACTAATACCATTCTGGAAATGAGGTATCTATAACCTAAATATAAGAATAAGAATTTATTCGACAAAACACGCATAAGAACAAAAAGTTATAAACACCCGAATAACAAGTAGCAATGAAATATTACTACTAAGAAGCTAATAAAATGACCATATATGATATCATAAAAATAATTATGATTATGGAATAAGTCAATAACATTATTTAAATCATTATATAGGAGGTTCGGACACTTACGAAGCAAAACGGACCTAAGGTAAGGGAAATATCACAATCTCATTTTTATCCGAGATTGTTTATACTTTGGTATTTACTGGGGTGTATTTTATCATCCACATCCATGTTTCCTCAATATGTAATATTATTTCCATCCACCTACAATTATTTAAATCCAATTTTACCCTTAGGTGAGTTTTTAGTAAAAGATATGAAAGGAATCTTTTGTCGTTTTTCATACGAGGTACTTTTTGACTTTTCCGACAAAAGTACGAGAAGAATGTTTTTTTAACTTATACGGCATTAATGTATTTTTAAAACATTATTTCCAAGAAGATTCCTTTTAAAGTTTTCAAGTTTATTTTTAATCAACTTCTTTTAGTTTAAAATTGTATAACATGTTAAGAAAGGAAAAGTGTTTTTGAAGTATAAAGGATATTTTCCTCAAGAATAGAGTTCAAGTGTTTTATCAAAATTATTTTCCATCTAAGATAATATAAGGTTCTGTTTATATCCCTATTATTACATTGATTTGATTATGTTGTAATGGAATTATTTTTATGAATTCCTTTATCTTATATGAATTGTTTTATGATGTCATGTTGTTTAAGAATCCCATTTCTATTACATGGGTTATGCAATGATGTATGGTTTATGATTTTGTGGCACACATAAGAATGGTATCATTATGATATGGGTGGGACCTATATCTCCCTCCAATGAATTGGGTAAAGATTTTATATCTCATGAGATAGACATGGCTGGAATGGTAGTTTATACCGGTTCAGTGAAACAGGACTGAAACGAGGAGTGAACTCGGTTCAGAAATGGACTTTGTCCACTAAGATAGTCTTGGAAATGAGTCTTGACTAATAAGAAATGATTCTCTATGATTATGTGTGTATGCCACAAAGTTTCATGTTTTAAGTTATGATTATTTGGATTCCATTTCACTACTATGATTTATCCCATGTCATGAAATTATGCTCTCTTTTGCAGGTTAAGATTTCCAAAAGTTATGTTCTTATGAATATGATGTGATTGATATTTCTTTTGTTTACCCTTACTGAGCATTTGAGCTCACCCTTTTGTATGTTTTCTTTCCCCAGGTCAGGAAGAAGGTTATTAAGTAAGATATGCCAAAAGGGACTATAGATATGATGAAATAAATGGGAGACAGTGTAGACGCTTTATGAACCAGTTGTTTATGTTTCCCAGTTTCTAAAGACACTATACCTATACGGTCCTTTCGTGGTTTTGTTATATGATGTAATAAGTACACTTCAATTTTGAAGTATTAACAATGTATGTAAAGTATGGGTCATTATAATTTTTGTCACTAGAGATAGTGGGGTGAGTCATCATGCCCAACATTTGATACAGAGGAACATAGAACATCATGTCCATCACCTGAATAAAGTATAATGGTGTGAGACATCATGCCCATCACCCAATGTAAGGTAGTGTTAAACACCATTCTCAAAGAAACCCTTAACCATTTTCTAATGACCAATAACCATGGTCTAATAATAATTATGAGGGATTTCCTCGAAAGTATTATAAACACTTAACACAATTTAACCAAGGGTGCACAATTCATATAATCCCCATTTATAAATATACAACATGTGGCGTGGCCTTTACACCTGCTTCTATTTAATTAAATCAAACCATTTAATTAATAAAGCAAGGAAATTCCAATTTCATGTAAATACAAAACACATAGAAGGTGTTGGACCCTATGTGATATTATAGTTTTCATAATAACAAATAATGTCAATATACATATTATCATGCCATTTAATATCTCTAAGTAAATCAATTATGTCATACATAACAATATACTTAAATAAGTCAATAACTTATATTCATGAATCAATATGTTTACCAGTGTATTTTTTACATGTATTTTTTGGATAACACTTAGTCTTGTAATGATTCTTGTAAGACCGATGTTCGACACACCGATCTTCGACACACCGATGTTCGACACACCGATGTTCGACACACCGAAGATGACACACCGAAGTCGACACACCGAAGATAACACACTGAAGTCGACACACCAAAGATGACTCACTAAAGATAATAGACCGATGTTACCAATCCGAAGACAACAGACCGAAGATGACTCACCGATAGTCCTAAATAATTGTTTCTATTTTATTAATTAAAATTTATTTCTCGCAGTCATATTTAGACAAATTAATGTTTCTGACATTATTTAATGTTTTCTGTAGGACTATCCATAGACAGTATGTGGTACGTGCACGTGTAGAGATATTCATGCCTAGTGGACCCTGGGGTATAAAAGGACTTCAATCAGAGCTCAATAACAGTATCACATACACATAAAGATAAAAACAACGAAGAACATGAAAAAGGGATAGACTGTGCGAATACGCAAAGAAAGGAACAAAAAGCCTAAGATCACAAGAATTTTTTAACAAGAAACATTCTGCTGAAGCTCACAGTACATCGAGATATTGACGATCTAAACCTTTTCACATCTGGAAGATGGATTACAGAAACTGTGATACTCTATTCTGAAGTCAACTTCTATAAGTGGACTCAAATATCATTTTCTCAACATCTATTGAGTCCAGAGCATTACTGCACAACACACAGAGAATTATTAACTCTATTCTCCTTCATAACTCTGTTGTGTTTTATCATTACTATTTGAGCAGTGTGTATATCTGTTTTGTATCACACACACTTTCTCCTGAGCATAACTGGAGGATATTAAAATATCCTCACTCTCAATCCATTCTTTCACTTGTATCCCACGTAGGACTATGGAAGAGATCATGTGTGATGTGTTTATTTTTCTTTCTCATGAATAACTATGGTAGAGGTCAAGTGTGACCTGGACAACCTGTGTGTTGTTGTGAACCCCAATCCAGGGTGTGGATCAAAATTTTATTAATATAAACTTCTTGGTGGCAGGTGATCACCAAGTAGAGAGGACTAAGTCTCAGCTTGATACTGAACCTTTTGTTTTATCCTTTGTGTTGTTTATCTTATATTTCTTATGTGTTATGTATTTCTTGTATTAAGATAAACTAAAATTTGATAGTTAGTTTAGCAAGTGTTTATATATGTTTTGAATCAGTAGGTTTGTTTCGATAAGTTGACTAATCTTTAGATTGGGAAAGTTGAGAACTAATCAATCTTCTGAGAACCAAATTGAACCTTCAAAACTTTTATAAATTCACTACAAACTGACTTTGTGTTTATTTTCATAGGGGGGTATTATTTTGTAAATAATATTTTAATATAAATTTTTATAGATACTCAATTCACCCCCCTCTTGAGTCATCTACTCTGACCAACATTTGGTATCAAAGGATTTTTAAAGTTACTTTCAGTTTTTCAAATCTTGTCAATTGTGATTATAGTTGTGTTTCAAAGATCTTCAAATTTCTGTTATTTCCAAATTTTTATCTCTTTGAAATTATTTTACAAACTTCATCATGGAAAATAGATTGGAAGGGGATGCTATTAATCGACCACCTTTCTTTAATGGAACTTACTATGCTCATTGGAAGCTTAAAATGAAAATACATCTAGAAAGTATGGGATTTGAAATCTGGACTACTATTGAAAGTAAATATGCAATACCTAAAACTGCTAGAAGCACTTGGGATGAACCGACCAAATCTACCTATAATAATAACATTAAAGCAATTAATGCTCTATACTGTGCACTAGGATATAAAGAGTTTAACCATATTTTTTCTTGTAAAACCGCACATAAAATTTGGGATACTCTCTCTGTTTCTCATGAAGGAACATCTAATGTTAAATAAATGTGATTGAATAATTATACTATAAAATATGATAACTTTATAATGGAGCCTGATGAGTCAATTTATGATATGTATCTCAGGTTCAATGAAATCGTGAATACCATTATTTCTTTAGGAAGAGAAGTAACTGCCAAAGAGAAGATCATGTAGATTTTGTGATGCTTACCAGAAAGATGGTGTGGAACATCTGTGTCTATCAGAGAATCGTGCAATATTGATAAAATTCCAGTGAAGGAATTGATTGGAAAATTAATTTTGTATGAAGAAGAATTAAAGGTAAATCAAGAGAAGGATGAACCAAAATGAAAGTCTATAGATTTCAAGACAACTGCATCTAAAGGTAAGGACAAAGAGAAAGTTCAAGCTACTACAGAAAGCTCAAGCAGTGATGAAGTTGCTTCAGATAGTGATGAAGAAATAGCTCAGTTGGCTAGACGATTCAAGAAATTCTATAGGAAAAAGAAGTTCTTCAAAAAGCCCAGTTACAAAGGAAAGTATGATAACAAGAAAAATTGGAAAAAGTACTAGAATAGAAATGATAAATCGGAATAGATAATCTATTATGAATGTAAAAGGAAAGGACATGTCAAGGCTGGTTTCCCAAAGATGAAATACAAGAAAAAGTATGAAAATAAGGACATAAGGTATAAGAAAGCAATGAAGGCCACCTGGAGTGCCTCCGAGGACAACTCAAGTGAATATGGATCTTCTCAAAATGATAAAGATGATATGGATAATATGTGTTTCATGAAAAACACAACTGAGGTAACCTTAAACTCTCCTTCACATAATTATTATTATTCTGAAAGTGAGTCTGAAAATATGAAAAATGATGAACTATTATAATATTGAAAAATATTAGAGGAAACATGTAATGAGTTTAAAATAAATATAAATCTTTGAAGAAACAGCATGCTCTTATCGTAACTGCTAAATCTGAACTTACAACTAAAAAGGAGAAAAATGCTCAACTACTCAAAGAGAACAATGAGTTAAAAATGTCTAATGAGCAATTGAAGAAAGACTTAGAAAATTTTACTGATGGAAAAAATATTCTCACTCAAATTATTGGTAAAAAATAGCTCCTAAGTATATTTTTTGTGATAGGATATCAACCAGGTCAAAGGAATTTATCCAAATCACATTTCATACCCAAATCTGGAAAATCTACTACCTTTTTCAAAAACCAGAATTGCACTGCAAGTTCCAGTTCCACAAATTCTTTTACTGTATAAAATTCTTCAGGACCAAACAAATTTTATTTTTAAAATACTCTATATTGTGCATATAGGAAACCCATAAGACAGTTGTGGGTTCCTAAGGCTTATATTACTAATGTATGTGGACCCAGACAAATATGGGTACCAAAGTCCTTTCTTGGTTAAACTGTTTTGTAGGTAAACTGCCTAAAGAGTTCTTATAAAAAGTTTTGGTAATTGGACAGTGGGTGTTCAAGGAATATGACAGAGGATTTTTCAAGATTTAAAATTCTTATCAAGATCAATGGAGGACATGTCACATTTGGTGACAATGGTAATGGAAAAATCATCGGCCTAGTCCAGATTGGTAACCCTAACTCTATTTCAATTTCTAAAGTATTGTATGTTGATGGAATAAAGTATAGCCTTCTCATCATATATTAGCTATGTGATGATGGATTTAATGTTAAATTCAAAAATGATTTGTGCCATGTTTTTTATGCCAAGAATAATTTAGTATTTACTGCTTTTAGAAATGATAATATATATGATATAAATCTAGACACACTAGCCTCACAGAATGTCTCTTGTCTAAATTCCTTTCACAAAGAGTCTTGGATCTGGCATAGAAGACTAGAAAATTGTAATATACACTCTCTTAGGAAGTTAACTATAAAAGGATTAGTTATAGACTTACCCAAATTTGAGTTTCCAAACAACAAAGTATGAAATCCTTGTCAAAAAGGAAAGCAATATAAAATCTCCTTCAAACCAAAGAAATAAGTAACTACTTATCAACCTCTTGAGTTGGTTCACATGGACTTGTTTGGACCATCTAGAGTTTCGAGTCACAATGGTAAGCACTATGTTTATGTTCTTGTAGATGATTTCTCTAGGTATACCTGGACCTTTTTATTAGCTTAAAAAAGTGAAGCTTGTTCTCACTTTACTAAGTATGCTAGGATTGTAGAAAATCTTAGTGGACTCAAGATTAAATCCTTAAGAAGTGATCATGGATGTGAGTTTGATAATCAAGATTTTTAAGACTTCTTCTCAGAAAATGGCTATAATCATAACTTCTCTGCACCTAGAACACCTCAACAGAATGGTGTGGTAGAAAGAAAAAATATAATCTTACAAGAAATTTCTAGGACCATGCTTAATGAATATGATTTAACCATTTATTTTTGGGTTGAAGCTGTTAATATAGCTTACTAAATAATAAACAGAGTCTTAATAAGACCCATTCTTAAGAAAACTCCTTACGAGTTGTGGAATAATAGGAAACCCAAAGTAGGTTATTTTAAAGTGTTTGTATGTAAAGTCTATATTCTAAATACTAAAGATAATTTAGATAAATTTGCCTCTAAAAGTGATGAAGGAATATTTCTTGGATATTCTAAATCAAGCAAAGCCTATAGAGTCTTTAATAAGAAAAACAAATGTGTCGAGGAATCTGTACACATCAAGTTTGATGAATCAGATCCACATGATCCCAAGACTTCACTAGAAAAATGTTGAAGAGGATATGTCCAATCTGTACATTAATGATACAACCTCAAATCATCATATGAAGGAGTCTGTGAAAACTTCCAGTTCTGAAAATTGTCCACATCCTAATCATAGTGAACCAGATCAACCAGACCAACCTAAATTATCAAGTCCTACTTTCTCTAGACCAACTATAACCCTCAAGAATCATCCCTTAAATGTTGTTGTTATAGATTTAGATAGAGGAACACAAACTAGAGCTTCCTTGAGAAACCAGGTTGAACATCCAGCCTTCTTGTCACAGCTTGAACCTAAAAATATCAATGATGAATTTTGGGTAATGGCCATGCAAGAATAACTTAATCAGTTTGAAAGAAATAAAGTTTGGAAACTTGTAGATAGACCTAAGGATACTTTGACCATAGGAACCAAATGGGTGTTTAGAAATAAGTTTGATGAAGTTGTAAATATAGTTAGAAACAAAGATAGACTAGTGGCACAAGGATATAATCAAGAAGAGGGAATTGATTATAAAGAGAATTTTTCTCTAGTAGCTAGACTTGAGGCAATTAGGATCTTACTTGCCTATGCAGCACACTTGGATTTTAAACTTTATCAAATGGATGTCAAAATTGCATTCCTAAATGGTTATATAATTGAGGATTTTTTTGTTGAACAACCCCCAAGTTTTACAAATCCACCTTTTCCAAATCATGTGTTCAAATTATCGAAAGCTTTATATGGTTTGAAACAAGCTCCAAGAGCTTGGTATGAAAGGTTAAGTAATTTTCTTATTTCTAAAGGTTTTACAAAAGGACTTGCAGATCCTAATTTATTTATAAAAAGAGTTTTGAAAGAAGATTTAATATCCCAAATATATGTAGATGATATTATCTTTGGATCTTCTAAAAATTCTTTATGTAATGATTTTTCAAACATAATGCAAAGTGAGTTTGAAATGAGTTTAATGGGAGAACTTAAATATTTTCTTGAATTTCAAATATTTCAAAATAAAAGATATTAAATCAAAGTAAATATACAAAATATCTTTTGAAAAGATATGGCTTTGATAGCATTAAGATTATTGAAACCCCTATGAGTTCTACATGTAATTTATATCTTGATGAAAATGGAAAATCAGTTGATAAAACTTCTTATAGAGAAATGATTGGGAGTTTTCTGTACTTAAATTCTAGTAGGCTAGATATTATGTTCAGTGTGTGTATGTGTGCAATATTTCAAACAAACCCAAAAGAGTCACATCTAAATAGTGTTAAAATAATTTTCAAATACCTCAAATATACAACTAATTTAGGATTGTTCTATCCTAAAGTAAAACCTTTTTGATTTAGTGAGATATTCAGATGCTGATTTTGGTGGATGTATGTTAGATAGAAAGAGTACCTCTAGAGCATGTCACTTTTTGGGAAAGTCATTAATATCATACTGTAGTAAAAAGAAAAATTCAGTTGAATTATCAACAGCTGAAGTAGAATACATTGTTGTGGGTAGTTGTTGTGCATAAATTTTGTGGATGAAATACACCTTATTAGACTGTGGATTTCAATTCAGACATATCCCCATAAACTGTGACAACACAAGTGCTATTAAAATTTATAAAAATCCAATTTATCATTCTAGAACAAAACATATTGATATAAGACATCACTTTTTGAGAGATCATTATCAAAAAGGTGATATAAATCTTGAGTTTATTGGGACTGAACATTAGCTTTTTGATATATTCACTAAACCCTTAAATTCTGAGAGAATGAATTACATTAAACATGAACTAGGAATGATAAATCAATAGGATATTTATGAAACCAATCCCTTGAAACTGATCTTTATGAAACTGATCCCTTGAAACCAATTTTCTTGAAACTGATCTCTTGAAACTGATCTTATGAAACTGATCCCTTGAAACCGATCTTCTTGAAACCGATCTTCTTGAAACTGATCTTCTTGAAACCGATCTCTTGAAACCGATCTTTATGAAACCGATCCCTTGAAACGGATCTTCTTGAAACCGGTTTTCTTGAAACTGATATTCTTGAAACCTATCTCTTGAAACTGATCTTTATGAAATTGATCCCTTGAAACCGATCTCTTGAAACCGATCTTATGAAACTGATTTTCTTGAAATAGGTCCCTGAAACTGATTTATTAACACCAATGTATTTAAGGATTGTTTTGTAAATTCTATCTGTTTTAAATAAAATGATGTTGTTTTGTATGCTTCTTTTTTCCACATTTAAGTTATTATGATTTACGAGTTACAATCCCTAAATGATATATTTAGTTTAATCGATCCCGACCTTTCACCTTCTACTCTACCATAAAGCCTTCTACCTTTTGTCACTCTTACTATCGACTCTCAACCTCTCAACTTTGTTGAAATCTGAATCCTTGTCATAGTGAGGACTAAGCGCCCAATGGAAGAACCTAGAAAATCTCCTTCTGCTAAGCATCAGAAAGGTGAGTTCAGTGGGACTGTGAAACCAAGCTTGGAAAGTCGAGTAGTTACATCTGTAAAAGAGGTGTCTGCTGAGTGGATTCTATCAAGAAAATACTTTTTGTTGAAAGTTTTGGAATCTCAAGGATGACTCAGTTGGTTTTCCAATAATGAAAGACCATATTATCCTCAGCTAGTAAATGAATTCTATCAACATTTGAGGATATCTCTGGATGAATCTGAGGCAGAAAAGATGAAGTCTATAGTAAAGGAAAATGAGATAGCTTTCTCATCCAAGGAATGGGCTGAATGCTTAGAGATGCTGCATGAATGTGTTTATGATGAATATCCGGGTAATATTCCACATTCCTCAAATTTTTATGATGTGCAGTATCAAGATGTTTTCTTGATCTTTTTTTTGAAACATGGGATAAAAGTGAATGTTTGTAGGTATCTAATGGTGAATATCTCTGATTTGATTAAGCCATCCAAGAAGGCAACCTACTTATACTATCTAAGGATGATTTCTACTATGTTTAAAAGATTAGGTTGTGTAGAAGATGGAGATGAAGTGTTAAGTTCCTGTAGTGGATTTTTTCTTTAAAAATATATTTGTAAGAGGATGAAAATATTCTGCAACCCATGGAAGAGATGTTGGGTAGGAGATGAAGAAAGGTTGTATGAGGATTTCAATCCAATTGATCACCCTACTAGACCAAAGGATCAAATTGATCCAGGACTCAAACCAGAAGAGGTTCTAGTTTACTCTGATGAGGATGTTAAACCTGAAGTGCCAAGGGAAGAAGGATATCATTTTTATGATAGGACTGATCCTAATATTGTTGAAAGTCCCAAAGATATGACTTATGGACCTGCTAGTCAACCTTTGGATTTTCCCTCAAGAGAATCTTTTTTAGGTGATGAGGATGAGGAAGAAAATAAAGTTACTGGAGTTGAAGGCTATGTTAGTAAATATTATGAGGAATAAGATGATGGTGGTGGTGGTGGTGGTGGTGATAATGGAGGAAATGATGAGCATGTGAGTGACTCTCTAAAAGTGGGACAACAGGTGGTTGACAGATCTAGTGAGGAATATGTACATGGGGCTGGTGATGGTGATGAGCATAATGAACAACAGGATTTTGGTCATAGAAATGTAGAACATGAGGACAGACCACCTCATCCTAATGCTGAAAATAAAGAGATCATTCAGGAATTGAATGATCTTATGGCCTCTATCCAAGAGGAAGAAGATGTGGTTCCAGTGCCTCAGATTGAGGAAGTGTCTGCTGAATTTGCAGTGGCTGGAGCACAAGAAGAACCTGAAGTTTGGTTGGTTCCTATTCTTAGACAAGTTATTATGGTCCAAAACCAGAATGAAGAATTTTATATTGATGATGTCATTCCTGATCCTCAGGGAAGGAGGATTAGAATTGATATTGTTGAGCCAAGAGACTGGACATGTGCTAGAGAGTGGAATAATGATCCAGGATACATTCTTTTTAGTTTAGAGTATGACTCAGATGAGGAGAGGGTACCTCCTCCTCTTGCTCCACAAGTCCAGGCTGAACCAGAACATATTGCACTTGTTCCACCAGCTGCACCTCCACTAGTAGAACCTGTATCTCAGTCAGTGCCCAGCGACTATGTCACTAAGGCTGATTTGGAGAATTTAAAAAATGAGATATGTGAGTCTGTGATAGCCTCAGTTGGATCCAAAAGTAAATCCTTCACCACCATAGGTATCTCATATACTAATGAAACAAATATTGAAAGAATGGTGATCTAGGAGATTCAACCGAATCTCATTACTATAGAAGAAACCATTATTAGACACAACACCTTGCTGAGAGAAGAAGTAAGAAAGATGAGAAATGGGTTGAATTCCTTAACCTATGACTTAAAGACCTCCATTAGTGGTGTTCTGGAAGTTCTTAGGAACTTGGTAACTCATCTACTCAATGTGGATCTGAAGAAGTTGAAAGAAGAGCTTGGGAAAATGTTGGCTAGCCCATCCAGTTCCAGGAGTGGGAGAAGTGATGTTGCTGTTTTGGAGTCTCTCAAGGTTGTGATGAGAGAGGAAATTCAAAAACATCAGAGTGTTTTAGAAAAATAAAACCTTGAAAAAGTACATCGAAATACAGATCTTGTATACAATATGGTCAGACAGTGCACAAATGAAGCCTCTGCAACCCAAAAAGAAATTCTGGAAAAAGTGGATAAGTATTTCACTTATATTTATACCAAGCATGATCTCATCAATGGCTTCAAATTTATCGCATAAAATCTTATAATTCCTCCAGTCACATAAGAATTCAATAATAAAGTCCTCCAATTGAAGGAATTTACCCCTTTACTAAATAAATTTATGGAAAATATGGATGACTTCGAGAAGGCGATGCAATATGGTGGTGAAATCATTAATGATTTCATCAATCTCCTTAAGCCTTATCTGCATGTTCAGGACGAGGCTATTGTGGTTCCTCCAGCTACTTCAATTGGTACTGCCTCTTGGCCTCCTGCTCTAATGTCTGTCTCTTAGGCTATTACCCAGATTCGACTGATCATCAAAGAGCAAACTCCAAGTCGAGTGTTGTCAGAAAGGTAGCCTAGCCTTGCAGCTGTTGTTCCTACAGGTGTTTCCCTGTCTGGTGTTATCTTCAGACCACCTCTACCCTCTGCCACTCCCAAACCTTCTCCTTCTCCCTCAGATCCTTCAGACAATGGAAAATCTCCTCAACATCCAAACCCTTAGTGATGTATTTTATCTTTTGATAGGGATTTGTATCTTTTTGTTTGACTTGTACTTTTATGTCTTTTAATGACAATCCTTATGATGTATTTATTTTCTATTATTTCTCCTTAATGTTTTTCTCTTTTTTCTAATCCCAAAAGGGGGAGAAAAATATGGCATACATTATACCTAAGGAGTACATTATTTATCTAAGGGGGGGTTTTTTCTAGTTTAGGATACATGGCATCTACTCACGTTAATTCATTTACTAAGGGGGAGCTTTGTTTTTAAAAGTTAAAGAAAGGAAAAACTTTAGTTATATTTGATAATTACTTTCAGTGCAGCATGCTATGTCAAGCTCTCTTTATTCTATATATTTTTGCATGTATGCCATAATTTGTGATTATCAAAAAGGGGGAGATTGTTGGACCCTCTATGATATTGTAGTTTTCATAATCACAAATAGTGTCAATATATAGATTATCATTCCATTTAATATATCTAAGTAAATCAATTATTTCATACATAACAATATAATTAAATAAGTCAATAACCTATATTCATAAATCAATATGTTTACCAATGTATTTTTTACATGTATTTTTTGATAACACTTAGTCTTGTAATGATTCGTGTAAGACCGATGTTCGACACACCGATGTTCGACACACTGATGTTCGACACACAGATGTTCGACACACCGATGTTCGACACACAGATGTTCAACACACCGATGTTCGACAAACCAATGTTCGACACACCGATGTTCGACACACCGATGTTCGACACACCGATGTTCGACACACCGATGTTCGACACACTGAAGATGACACACCGAAGTCGACACACCGAAGATGACTCAACGAAGATAACAGACCGATGTTACCAAGATGAAGACAACAGACCCAAGATGACTCACCGATAGTCATAAATAATTTTTTCCATTTTATTAATTCAAATTTATTTATAACGGTCATATTTAGAAAAATTAATGTTTCTTACATTATTTAATTTCGTCTGTAGTACTATCCATAGACAGTATATGGTACATGCACGTGTGGAGATATTCATGCCTAGTGGACCCTGGAGTATAAAAGGACTTCAATCAGAGCTCAATAATAGTATCACATACACATAAAGATATACACAACAAAGAACATGCAAAAAGGACAGATTGTGCGAATACACAAAGAAAGGAACAAAAAGCCTAAGATCACAAGAAGTTTCTAACAAGCAACATTCCTCTGAAGCTCACAGTACATCGAGATATTGACGATCTAAACCTTTTCACATCTGGAAGATGGATTACAGAAACTGTGATACTCTTTTCTGAAGTAAACTTCTAGAAGTGGACTCAAATATCATTTTCTCAACATCTATTGACTCCAGAGCATTACTGCACAACACATAGAGAATTCTTAACTCCATTCTCTTTCATAACTCTGTTGTGTTTTATCATTACTATTTGAGCAGTGTGTATATTAGGTCCACAAGGCTGAATACCCTGAGAGGGGGGGTGAATCAGGGTATGGCTAATTTAAAATTAACGCCCGTTCTGATCTTGTTTTGCTGTTAAGAAAAACACTCTTCTCTCTATTTCCTGTTGCACAATATAAGTAGAAAGTAAAGCAAGCACAGGACACAGCAATTTTACTTGGTTCACTGTTAAGGGCTGCGTCCAAGGATCATACACCAACAAGTTGTCGATCGTACCAAATTCCACTATACTTCACTAGTTGCGGATTACAATGTTCGGGTACAGTCACTCTGTCCTAGGCTCACTTCCTTTACAAGGTTTAGGGTTAGATCACTACTTTCCAAAGGGTCACTCCCTATTTCTCTCTCTCTGGCTCACTGCCGGTGGAGAGAATCACCTTCTTTCTCTTCCTAAGCTCACTACTCTGGAAGGGAATCCACTCACAGTTTATAGACCTATAGGTCTCTTCATTTGCATAAATAAATGCATCATCAACTGTTGATAGATGCTCTGTTATAGTCCACCTTTCATCCACTGATGAATACCACTTTGCCTCTTAACCACTGGGCAATTCACTTTGGAAATACCTTCGCAAAGCACCCTACTTCGCTAGGCTCCTAATTTCGTGAAGCTCAAACAAGCCTTCGCGAAGCTCCTGCCTTTTCACGAAGCACTCTCGCTAAGCACTTTCGTGAAGCACTCTCACGATGCTCAAGCCATCGCAGAGCAACATCCCTCGCGAAGCTCACTAAGCCAACGCGGAGCTCACAATCATTCGCGGAGCTACAATAGCCACCACAAAGCTCCTCTTTCGCGAAGCACACTGGCTACGCGAACCACCTTTGCAATCCGAGAGCAAAAGATCTTCTCTGAAAATTCTCTCTACTTCTCTCGAGGGGGTCGACCTGTATTTATAGGCGATTCCACCGACCCTCGACCCTTCCACGCGAAGTCAATGCCACGTCATCTCAAATCACGAATCTCCAAAGTTTCCGCTGGAATTCTGTCTAAATCGTGAAGCACCTAGGTAATTTTCTAATTGTGGAGCTCGTCGTAATCACGGAGCATCACCATCAACATTCTTTCACACCTTCACCACGAAGCTCCCTCGCAAAGCCCTTCACCACTGTGATGCGCTTAAACTCTATTGTTCGTGAAGCTTTGATGTAATCGTGAAGCATCACCGCCTCCATTTTTCTGGTCTTCGTGAAATCCAATCCATGCATCCCATCTTTGCGAAATTCATGCCATTACCATATTTAATTATGATCTTCATGGAAATCCTATTTTCGTGATGCTCACCAAACTCCAAATTTTGGACCCCAAATATTTGGCAAACACTGGGAAACGGTGCCACCTTGTACTTCTCTTTTGTACTTCCTCCATATCATCCATTACTTTGTCATCATTCTTTGTCAACATGGATTGTCAAAAAATTCTCTAGAACTCGACAATTCTCCATGGAAACCTGCTTTGTCAACAAACACAATCAACCCAAAAATACTACAATGTTACCTTGAGGAATTTTTTCCCAACAGTGTATATCTGTTTTGTATCACACACACTGTCACTTGAGCATAATTGGAGGATATTAAAATATCCTCACTCTCAATCCCTTCTTTCACTTTTATCCCACATAGGACTGTGGAAAATATCCTGTGTGATTTGTTTATTTGTCTTCCCCATGAATAATTGTGGTAGAGGTCAAGTGTGACCTGGACAGCCTGTGTTCTATTGTGAACCCCAATCCAAGGTGTGGATTAAAAGTTTATTAATATAAACTGCTTGGTGGCAGGTGATCACCAAGTGGAGAGGACTAAGTCTCAGCTTGATACTGAACCTCTTGTTTTATCCATTGTGTTGTTTATCTTATATTTCTTATGTGTTATGTATTTCTTGCATTAAGATAAACTAAACTTTGATAGTTATTTTAGCAAGTGTTTATATCTGTTTTGAATCAGTAGGTTTGTTTCAAAAGTTTGACTAATCTTTAGATTGGAAAAGCTGAGAACTAATCAATCTTCTGAGAACCAAATTGAACCTTCAAGACTTTTATAAATTCACTACAAACAGCCTTTGTGTTTATTTTCATAGGGGGTATTATTTTGTAAAGAATATTTTAACAAAAAAAATTATATATACTCAATTCACCCCCCCCCCCTTCTTGAGTCATCTACTCCAAATAACAGAAGGTGTTTTGGTTAATTAACCAATTTTATAAAGGAGGGAAATTCCTTTAACACACCCACAAGAGTGGTACCCAAGAGCAGCCTCTAACCATTTAACAAGGTTATATGGGTATATCACATTATGGTTTAATTAATTTAAGATATGAAGATACATTCTAAGGTATCATGTAGAAATGTATGTCATGCAGCACAATAGTGAAGCTATGAAAACATCTCAACTTTTATGAAAATTTATTAAACCACCTACAATTAATTCCATGGATGACCACTCATCCAATATTGGCCATTAATTTGAAGAAGAACATAAGAAAATTCAAAAATAGAAAAATTTCCTAAAAATATGGAAAATGAGCTCGCACCAAAATAGTGTAATATATGGGAAGATAAACTATAATTGGAATCAATAGGATTAAAAAACTTACCACTATGGATCCAACGTGACCAATGACGATCCGATCGGAGACCAGATATAGGAGCAACAAAAAATCCTAGGTGTAGATCTTGAGGGGGATCTCTTAACATGAAAAAAGAGTTTTCTATCCACTCTAGAGAAAGGATAAAGAGGGGTGAGTATTAAAAACATAACATAGGAAAAAATGGTCATTTACCCCTTTTTAATTAGGTCGCATGGTATGTCTGCATGGTTGGCCAAACCGTGTGCCAACTGTGCACCAGCCAGTATCCAAGAACCCCCTTGTATTTTCTAGGTGCAAATTTTGACTAATTGTGCATAATTCATGTGAATATCCTTTTTCAAAAACTTTTAATCTCCCACACAGTTGTGTGGTTTGGCTCACACGATTTCTGTAACAACCCGAATCCATAGCTCCTCCACTGGTTCCCCATACCCAGTTTGCCACATGACCTCAAACGTGTTTCCCCAAACGCCAGAGGCTTCCGACTAGCAGCGAGCACCTTGGTGAGTCGGTGGGGAAACTATGCCCTCATTCGCTAAAGTATACAGTGGGAGAACAACCAGACACAATAGCGGAAATAATAAACAGCATACAATAACTGAACTGAACAGCGGAAGCAAAGTATAAAATAATAATGATGCAATCATGGTACATATGTCTATGGAAATCAGTAAAAAAACCAACGTGCTAAAGTACAATTGAAAAACAAAGTGCAAAAGAAAACAAAGTAACTCCTCAACATCGCAAGACAGTGCTTGGTCCCCTGCTCTCTAGCTCCACAGCAAGTTAGGTACCTGAAGTAGAAGGGCACTTTCCCCTATCTATACCTGCAGCAACATAGTCTTCTTGGGCCCAAAAACATGGCCCAAACAGGAAGTGAGACAAAGTCCCAGTAGAAAACCACCCAAAGATCTGTGCCTAACAGTCAATGAATACATGGCAAGTAAAGTACAGGAACAGTAAATAGGAAATACATAGCAGCTACAATTCACAGTTCTAACATATAAAGTACACAAGTAAACAACCAAAAAAAGTAGAAAATAGGTAACCCTTTGGGTAAATATCATAGCCTAACCCCTATGGTTCAACCTACAAGTAATATAAACCCTCTAGGAGGCACACATAGTCTCACCCCTCTGGTTCAGCTAATAATAGACTCTCTGAGGAAGCACTCACCGTCAATTCCCCCTATAGTCTCGTAACATGCTAAAGGCTCTCTGGGGAAGCACTCAACGTCTCATTCCCCCTGTGGCTCACGTCAAGGAACTACAGACTCTCTGAGGAAGCACTCATCGTCAATTCCCCATGTGGTCTCGCATCATATTAAAAGACACTCTGGAGAATCCCTTACGTCCATTCTCCCTATGGTCTACTACACTAGGTTCTCACAGTCCTGTGTGGAAAAAACATGCTCAGCATGCATGCATCATCCAAGTAAACCTCAAGAACTACTTGTCTATCAATATAAGGCTCAACATCATAACCAAGCAACAGTTCCACTATCCTACAACTAGGCATGGCAACTGGCAAATGCCAAACAATCAAAACAAGCATGGAAAGCATCCAGAGTACAACAAAAACTACTCTATTCACAAAAGTAAACCTCTACTATAGAAATCGATCAAGCAGGCAATCAATCAAGGGAAAAATAGGAAAACTCAAATTTCCCATTCAAGGGAATTGGCGCAATTGCACAAAATACTCAAAGAATTTCTATAGAAATGCACAAAACAACTACCTTGATCCTAGGAGATCAATATACTTGAACCATGATGACTGATTCTCCCTAGAATGTCGTAGATCTGAGAAAACGCACAAAACATTCAACCTTAGATAACTTGAGAAGGAGGAAGAATTGTAAAACAAGGCTCGAGCAGAAGGGATAACTCACCGCTGCGCTTCAAATGCAATCGACCGTTCTCGAATCGGAGAACGGACAGAGAAACGGGGGCTCGGGGAAGATCTGACCGTACGGGTCGCTCTCGGACAAAGAACCTGGAGAAGGGGTGTGTTATGTCCACCAGGCGCGACCCCGGTGCATTTAGTAAAAAAAAGAAAAGTACATGGCGTGTACTTTTAGAGTATACAATATGTACTAGGTCTTTCCGTACTCCACCAAAATCGGCCTCCACGTCACCCCTACACACCGTGTGTGTGGCCTGGGCATGGCTAGAACACGGCTTCGAGCCGGTGAAGAGTACACGACATGTACTCAAAAAGTACATAGCGTGTACTTAGAAATTTTCCAGAAAATCCATTTTTCTTAAAAACTCCAAAAAAATGAAAGGCGTACCTGAAACGAAGATCCAGGTTCTTACAAACTTCCCCCCTTAAAGAAATTCATCCCTGAATTTCCCTAGCGAGGCGTAGAAGAAGAAACCCCGAAAAGCTCCGGCCACTGTGATCGTACATCGGCCTCCCTCTCCCAGGTCTCGTCCTGTACTCACCCATGTTGCCATAGCACCCATACAAGAGGGACAGACTGCCCATGAAGAACCTTCATACTGTGATCGACAATCCGGATAGGATTCTCCTCAAACGACGCATCTACTTCAAGCTCAACCTCCTTGGGTTGGAAGACATGAGATGGGTCTGAAAAGTAACATCGGAGCTGAGAGACATGGAAGACATCGTGCATGTCCTGGTACCTCTGAGGTAATTGCAACCGATAGGCGACCGGCCCAACTATATCCAAAACCTCAAATGGCCCGACATACCGCAGTGAAAGCTTACCCTGACTCTGAATCCTCTTGTGTCCCAGCCTCGGTGCGACATGCAGGAAAACCTGATCCCTGACCTCAAACTCTAGAGGTCGTCTCCACTGATCAGCATAAGACTTCTGCCGAGACTGTGCCATAGCCATCCTCTTCTGAATCATCTCTATCTGGTCTGAAGTCTCCTGAAGAAGATGAGGTCCCAGCAAAGCTACCTCTCCTACCTTCAGCCAGCATAAGGGTGATCGGAATGGCCTACCGTACAAAGCCTCGTATGGTGCCATCTGAATGGTTGCCTGGAAACCGTTGTTGTAGGAGAACTCCACCAGTGGAATATGCTTCTCCTAAGAACCTCCAAAGTCTATGATGCAAGCTCAGAGCATATCCTCAAGCACCTGGATCGTTCGCTCAGACTGGCCATCAGTCTGGGGATGGTATGTCGTACTCAGAAGTACCTGGGTACCCAAAGCCTTCTGAAGTCCCTTCCAGAACTAAGAAGTAAAGCGTGCATCCCTGTCTGAAACAATGGAGCATGGAACTCCATGCAGACGAACGATCTCTCTGATGTAAAGTCATCCCAGATCATCGACACTGAAGGTCTCCTAAGAAGTGAACAACCTTCGTGAGCCTGTCGATGACAACCCAAACAGCATCGTTCCCTTGAGGCGACCTCGGAAACCCGGTCACGAATTCCATCGCAACATCGTTTCACTTCCACTCCATAATGGGTAACTACTGTAAAAGGCATGTTGGTCGCTGGTGCTCCACCTTCACCTGCTGACAAGTAGAACACCGCAAGACGAAACCAGCAACGTCTTTCTTCATACCTATCCACTAGTACTAGCGATGAAGATCCTGATACATCTTGGTGATGCTAGGATGAACTTCCCAAACTGAGGAATGAAAATTTTGCATCAGCTCCTCGCGTATGTCTGCCGGAACCCATACGCATCCCTGGAAATGAAAGATCTAATCTTCGCCCACTGTCCATCCAGGAAGAGGGTCCTCTCCTAACACACTCTCCCGCAGGACTAAGCCTTCTGAGTCTGATAGCTGCCTCCTCTGTACCCGATCAAGTAGTATAGAGGTAATAGCTACAGAAGATAGGAAAGTCTGTCCCTGTCTATCGTGCACCTCCAGATGCATCTCAGAGAATAGATCCATAAGCTTCCACTCACTGCTAGCCTCCTAAACTGCCTGAATCTGAGTTCTCCTGCTCAACGCATATGCTACTGTATTGCCCTTTCCTAGCGTATAGGCAAGCTCAAAATCAAAAGACTGAAGATACTCGACCCACCTACGTTGCCTTAGATTCATATCACACTGAGTGAAGATGTACTTGAGACTCTTATGGTTGGTGAAAACTACAAAGTGAACTCCTAGAAGGTAATGTCTCCAATAGCGTAAGGCATGAACAACAGCTGCCAACTCCAAATAGTGCGTCGGGTAGTTCCTCTCATGTGACCTCAACTACCGAGACCCGTACACAACGACTCCATCTCCCTGCATAAGCACAACTCCTAGCCCGATACCTGAAGCATCACAATAGACTGTAAAGCTCTTGCCTGGCTCTGGCAAGACTAGTATCGGTGCTGATGTCAGCTTTCCCTTCATCTCCTGAAAGGTTGACTCACAAGAATCTGACCATAAGAACTTCGACCCCTTCTTGGTCAGACCTTTCAATGGTGCTGCTAGGCGTGAGAAGTCCTGAATGAAGCGTTTGTAGTATCCAGCCATCCCTAGGAAACTCCGCACCTCAAAAACATTCTTTGGCTACTCCCAGGAAACTATAGCTCTCACTTTCTCTGGGTACACAGATACTCTTGCCTTTGAGATGACGTGACCCAATAAGTGAATCTGATCCATCCAAAAGTGGCACTTTGAGAGTTTAGCATAAATATGATGCTCTCTCAGTGTACTCAAAATGATCTCAAGATTTGTGGAATGGTCATGTCGAGTGTGAGAGTACACCAAGATATCGTCCACGAAGACCACGACGAAGGAGTCCAAGTAAGGATGGAACACTAGGTTCATTAGTGCCATGAAAATTGCAGGCGCGTTCGTAAGACCGAACGGCATGACTGTATACTCGTATAGACCATACCTGCTCCTGAAGGCTGTCAGAGGTATATCTGATGGTATAACGCGCAACTGATGATAACCGGACCTCAAGTCGATCTTCGAGAACACTCGGGCTCCTCAAAGTTAATCAAAGAGGTCATCGATCCTCGTCAAGGGATATCGGTTCTTGAACGTCAACTGGTTTAGCTTCCGATAATCCACGCAAAGCCGAAGGGTACCGTCTGCCTTCGTCATAAACAGGACAGGCGAAACCCAAGGAGAAGTACTGGTTTGGATGAAACCATTTTCCTGCAACTCCTCCAACTGCTTCTTGAGTTCCTGCAACTCAGGTGTAGCCATCCTATAAGGAGGAATGGACACTGGTGCTGCTCCTAGCATGAGCTCAATAGAGAAGTATACCTCACACTCTGGAGGCAAACCCAAAAAGTTATCTGGAAAGACATCCCTAAAACAATCTACCACTAGAGGAAAGTCCAACTGTGAAGTCCCCTGATCATCTAGATAAAGACTAGCAATCTGGGTCGTCACCCTTCCTAGCCCATGATGCTCGAGTCCTGCTCGACTCGCCTGAACATCCCATTAGCCTCTATGAAGAAAAGATTCACCCTCTGGTGAAACGAAACTCACTCTACGGCGATAACAGTCGACGAATGCCTGGAAGGGAACCAACCAGTCCATCCCGAGAATGACATCATAGCCTGTCATCTCTAGGACATAGAGATCCCATAAGAAACTATACCCTGCAACCTCAAGAGGGCACTCTCTACACTGGCGCACACTAGATGTCCTTGTCCCCAAAGGTGTGTCTAGTGTCAACGAGTCGGCAGAAGAAAAGATTCATAGCCCAAGGCTCTCCACGACAGCAACAGAGATAAAACTATGCGTAGCACCAGTATCGAAAAGAGCTGAAGATAAAACTGAGGCTACTAAAATCGTACCTCGAACTGTAGAAGGATCGAGATCCTACTCCTAATAGGTCTGTTCCACGGTGAAAGATTGGCCTGCACTACTGCACTTCACTCCTGGATGACCACTCTAAGATGATCTACCTTGCTGGTGCTAAGGGACTGGTGGCTGACCACCACGGCCTCGACCTCCACCTCGGCCCGAATGGCCGGAAGAACTCCAGTTCCCTGACTGGTGAGAAATTGGTGGTGCTGCTCCTGAACGAGGAGTCATGGAAGAACCCAGGTCACCCACTTCTAGTGAGAAAACCTGGAAAAAACGCTGAAGGTGACTCATCTTGCCGCAATATCGGCACTCCACAGGGTCCCTCTAGCACTGCGGCCTCGTGTTCCCTGACCAGCCACACTGGTAGCATATCACCTGGCTGCCTGACGATGCATCTCACTTCCTCAGATCACCGCGCGTAGACTCTATACGGTTCTTCTTGCTGTCATCTGGAGGAAAACTAGCTCTGGAAGCATAACTGCCCTGGCTCGAAGCTCTGGAGTCTCTCAAATTGCGCTCCACAATCATTTCCTGGTTAACGATGGAAGTGATGGAAATCAACTGGAAGATATTCACCTATGAACGGATCTCCCACCTGAGACCATCCTCAAACTTCCTTGCTAAGAACACCCCACTCCCATCCCGGAGGGGTGTGAAACTCTACAGCTCGGTGAAACGAGAGGAATACTTCATGACAGAAAGAGTACCCTTCTCTAAGCTCATGAACTCCCGAGCTCGATCGACCCTCAGGGTCTCTGGGTAGAAGTAGTCATAGAACACGCACTGGAACTCCTCCCAAGCCATAACCTGCTGATGACCCGCCTATGAGATCATGTCCCACCACCTCTTGGTAGAGTCTTGTAGAATATAGGTAGCGAGCTTGACTCGTCTCTATGGAGGTGTCTCCAGATGCTCGAAGATAGTCAGCATGGCTTCCATCCATGACTCTGCAGCCTGAGGTCCTCCCTCCCCTGAGAACGTGAGAGGATGTTGCTACTGAAAAACCCACGTCAAGTCTTCCATAGTCGAGGCAGGAGGTGGTACTCCCTGAAAGGTCTGCATCATCCTCATAAAACATTCCCTGAACTGTGCATCAGTGCTTGCAACTGGTATGACAGCTGGTGCCAAGGCTGGCCTGACTGGAGGATCGGCAGGAAGTCCCTGATCAGTCATATCTGGCATCTGATCACTGCCTAATGAAAAACGTACAACCGGAGGACGTCTCGGAGGCATAGCTCTGAAAGATCAAAAGCACACCTTAGATTAGAAAACAAGGACAGGAAACATAAGAGTACAAAATGGTAACAGGGGAAGAAAAACACACAAGTTAACAAAACATGACTACACGATGTGTATAAAAATTACACGGTGTGTCTTATTAAGCCACTGACATGGGAGTGTAATCCTGCCCTACAAGTCGTGTAACACTTTAAACTACACGGCATGTTTGACCTAACACACGACTTGTACTAGAAAACTATTCTCCTACCCGAGTCTCTTTACACGGCTAACCCACACGGTCCGACTTAACCTGAGACTACACAGCGTGTTCTAAACAAACACAATGTGTACTAGACAAGGCTTTGGCAGCCTGTGTTTTCAAACACACGGCCGTCTACATGGATTAACTTTACACGGTGTGTTCCAAACAAACACGGCGTGTATAGGTGAAGGTGACATCGTCCCGTGTTGTTCGTGACATGGCCAGGTACCTGAACAAGACTACACGACGTGTTCCGAACAAACACGGTGTGTATAGGTGAAGGTGACACCATCCCATGTTGTTTGTGACACGGTCGGGTACCTGAACAAGACTACACGGAGTGTTCTGAAGACAACACGGCGTGTCGAAGAGAAGGTAACGTCGACCCGTGTTGTTCATGACATGGCCGGGTACCTGGACGGGACTACACGGCATGTTCCTTTATAACACGGTGTGTTCTACTCGAGCTTCCCCGACCCGTGTTGTTAGTGACACGGCCGGGTACACGGCTCCGAACTACACGGCGTGTGCCAACCGTACATGGCGTGTTCCTGAAGTTACTTCCACAACAGCGTGTCCCTACTCACACGGTCAGTGACACGGCCTAAAAACTACACGGCATGTATCCGAAAAGTACACGTCGTGTATTCTAGGTTTTTCTGGGCAGTAGCTCAGAAACTACACAAAATCCCAGAAACACTGAAAACAAGGCAAAGATGTGCCAAATTCGGATCCGTGAGGGCCCATACTCCCCGCGAATCAAATTTTGGTATCTCCTACTGTCATAGACAAGAGAAAACAGGATCATGATCCACCAACTTCCGATTTGAGAGGGCCCATAACACCTCAAGAATCAAAATTTAGCGTTCATTTAAGCAAAGTATGAAGCAAACAATCCTCTAACAAGGCAGCAGAGATTCTATCAAGCATATATCACACAACATTCATAATCTACACGAATTCTATCACAACAGCATGAAATTGCTAATGCACCCTAGATAGAATGGAAAGAATGCATGGAATGTGATTTCTACAAGTTCCTATATGATGCATGAGATGGCATACCCTCATCTCATCGGGTTGCTACAGAAATAGAACCACAATCGTCAAGAAAATAACAACACAAAGCATGTAAATTACCCTAGGTAAAATCATACCAACCGTAAAATCTCAAAACCAACAAACTGAAATTAACGAGGTAGTATGGCTTTTCCCTGTACATGGGTTATATACTCCTGAGCACAGCTTAATACCAAGTACCGAATCCATCCTATCCCTGGCTAAATTCTCCAAACACTAAAACAAGAGAAAATAACTCCTCTGATACCACTTTGTAACGACCCGAATCCGGAGCCCCTCCATTGGTGCCCCATACTCGGTTCACCACATGACCTCAAGCGCATTTCCCCAAATGCCAGAGGCTGTCGACTAGAAACGAGGGCCTTGGTGAGTCGGTGGGAAAACTATGCCCTCATTCGGTAAAGTATACAGTGAGAGAACAACCAGACACAATAGTGGAAATAATAAATAGCATACAACAACTGAACTGAACAGCGGAAGTAATGTATAAAATAATAATGATTCAATCATGGTACATATGTATATGGAAATTAGTAAACAAACCAAAATGATAAGGTACAACTGAAAAACAAATTGAAAAATAAAACAAACTCCTCATCATCGCAAGCCAGTGCTTGGTCCCCTGCTCTCCAGCTCCACAGCAAGTCAGGTACCTAAAGTAGAAGGGCGCTTTCCCTTATCTATACCTGCAGTAACATAGTCTGCTTGGGCCCAAAAACATGGCCCAAACAGGGTGTGAGACAAAGTCCCAATAGGCAACCACCCAAAAATCTGTACCTAACAGTCAATGAATACATGGCAAGTAAAGTACAAGAACAGTAAATAGGAAATACACAGCAGCTACAATTCATAGTTCTAACATATAAAGTACACAAGTAAACAACCAAAAAAATTAGAAAATAGGTAACCCTCTGGGTAGCTCTCACATCCTAACCCCTATGGTTCAACCTACAAGTACTAGCAACCCTCTAGGAGGCGCACACAGTCTCACCCCTCTGGTTCAGCTAAGAATAGACTCTTTGAGGAAGCACTCGCCGTCAATTCCCCCTATAGTCTCGTAATGTGCTAAAGGCTCTCTGGGGAAGCACTCAATGTCTCATTCCCCCGGTGGCCTGCGTCGAGGAACTATAGACTCTCTAAGGAAGTACTCATTGTCAATTCCCCCTGTGGTCTTGCATTGTATTAAAAGACACTCTGTAGAAGCCCTTACACCCATTCTCCCTATGGTCTACTACACTAGGTTCTCACAGTCCTGTGTGGAAAAAACATGCTCAGCACACGTGCATCATCCAAGTAAACCTCAAGAACTACTTGGCTATCAATCTAAGGCTCAACAGCATAACAAAGCAACAGCTCCACTATCCTACAACTAGGCATGGAAACTGGAAAACGCCAAACAAGCAAAACAAGCATGGAAAGAATCCAGAGTAGAACAAAAACTACTCTATTCACAAAAGTAAACCTCTACTATAGAAATCGAGCAAGCAGGCAATCAATCAAGGGAAAAACAGGAAAACGCACAATTCCCGTTCAAGAGAATTGGTGAAATTTCACAAAATACTCAAATACTTTCTACAGAAAGGCACAAACCACCTACCTTGATCCTAGGAGATCGATATACTTGAACCACGATGACTGATTCTCCCTAGAACATTGTAGATATGAGAAAATGCACAAAATGTTCAAACTTAGATAAATTGAGAAGGAGGAAGAATTGGAAAACAAGGCTCGATCAGAAGGGAGAACTCACCGCTACACTTCCAACGCAATCGACCGTGCTCGAATCGGAGAACAGACGAAGAAACAGGGGCTCGGGGAAGATCTGGTCGTACGGGTCGCTCTCGGATGAAGAACCTGGAGAAGGGGTGTGTTCTGTCCGTCAGGCGTGACCCCGGTGCGTTTAGTAAAAAAAATTACACGGCGTGTACTTTTAGATCACACTGTGTATACTAGGTCTTTCTGTACTTCACCAAAATCGGCCTCCACGTCACCCCTACACACCGTGTGTGTGGCCCGAGCACGGCCAGCACATGGCTTCGAGCCGGAGAAGAGTACATGGCGTGTACTCAAAAAGTACATGGCGTGTACTTCAAAATTTTCTAGAAACTCCATTTTTCTTAAAAACTCCAGAAAAAAATAAAGGTGTACCTGAAACGAAGATCCAGGTTCTTACATTTTCATAAAAACTTTATGAACTTCTTCTGTGCATTGGGTGCCTCGCACGGTTGGGTTTCACGGTTAGCAGTAACTGTTCTTCCCATTCTGTTTCTCTAATTTTTGGAGCTCTGGGCTACGAACAATCCTTAGATTCTCTAGAGTCCTTTATTAGGCCTTAGGTCACATTTACCAAGAGAAAACAAGGAATTAAATTGGAAAATCAATGATCCATACCTTTGGGAAAATCTGGGTCGTTACACCCAAAATTTAAAGGGGTGTTAACGCCTTCTCAAATGAGATAAATAGAGTTTTGGGAAGAATATGTTTTATTAGTGTCTCACACATATCGCACACCAACATGAGAGGATCCCATCCTCATTTATAACTAAAGATTAAGGCCCCCACTTCATAATGTATCATATATGTTTCTATCCATTTGGTACTTATTTATTAAATCTATTTCAATAAATAAATTCAAAATATGAATGAACCAACCATGAAATCATTTGGGTATAAATAAATAGTATATTATATATATATATAATATTCATGCATCGTATGTATGAAAAATACATGGATCATATGCTTGTGTATATTCATATCATGCATATACATTTTAGTGCACATCCAACAATCTCCCACTTACACTAAAATCTCATAAGGACTTTATGAAAAACTTCACAACACTTTGTGAATCTATCCAAACTCTTTTGGATATGGTTTTTCATCGAACTCCCTTCATTTTGAATAAACAATTTTTCCAAAATTTTATCCTTATCCAAGGGCCTAACTGTGTGACCCTATGGGCCTTAGTAGCATTGAAAACAACTATGAAATCCATAATTAATAGATGTAAGTAAAGAGAGGCCTCTAGAAAAGCATCAATGATACTCAAGCTACCAAGGGGTCTGGTATATTCTCCATCAAACATGCCCATATCTCTATATGAACATGTACATCATAAGACATATCATATACATCGTATTTATACCTATATAATCCCTTTATCCATGACATCGAGCGACCACTAAACATGGAACATATCGATCTAGTATAGGCCTCTCATCATTTCCCGATTCTCCAAAAAATACTAACCAAGTTGATGAATACATCGTATGTCAACCATTTATCTAATAAGTACATCACATACCACTTATCCAAGTAGTTGAATATGTCATATGTGAAACAACTAAGCATGGTCATGCTTTTTCTCATCCTAATTAAATCAAGGGCCATATATCTTTAACTTTTCATACAATTGGATAAATCCCATCTTAGTTGTACTCCAACCGAAGACATTATCAGCAACATACCGAAACACACTTGTATTTTCTAAGTCAACATGTAGACTTGCGTGAGTAGGGTATCAAAGTATGAAGGTCCTCATGCTAGGTATCTCTCCAACCTTAGGTAAAAATTATTCATAATAAGAATACACCGCTAATTATATCAATGATTTCATGTCATTCCATGAGATATACGTTAGTGGATCAATCCAAGTAATAAGTCTCTACTTATTACCTCATGAATCTATTCTTTGTATCCCATATACAACTCTTTGTAATGAATACAATATTCTATTCGTGCTAACCTTATCATATAATTACAAACCATAATACTCAGTAATGATCATTGGCTAGGGATAACTCAAAGTCACACTTTGAGGGGATATTATCATTCAACCATTCATGTAAAATTAATTACAGCAAACATGAATAAATGTTAATTTGATATTTTCTTTATTATAATAACATGATATATTTACAACCGTTAAAACCAATATCTCATGTTTTTTACACCTAGATACTCTACATGGCCCTTATGTTGTTGTTACGATAATGGTTTCGTCAATGGATCTGCTACATTCTATTGAGTAGCCACCCAATTGATATTTACATCACCTCTCTTAATGATCTCCTATATTAAATGGTATTTTTGAAGGATGTTTTTAGACTTTGATGAGACTGGGGTTCCTTAGCCCGAGCAATAACACCATTGTTATCACAATATATCTTAATTTCTCCCTTAATGCTAGGAACTACTCCATGTTTAGAAATGAACTTCTTGAACCAACTAGCTTCCTTTGCATCATCTGATATAGTGATATATCCCATATATATTGTTGAGTCTGTTATAGTGGCTTATTTGGAACTCTTATAACTAATTACTCCACCATTTAGGAAAAACACAGATCTAGATTGAGATTTCATATCATCTTTTTCAGATTAGAAACTAATATATCTATAACCCTTTACACAGAATTCATCCTCTCCTACAAAGACCAAAAACATATCTATAGTTCTTCTCAAGTACTTAAGGATGTTCTTCATATCAATCCAATGACTCACACCAAGATTGTACTATCATTTGATTGTTATGATCAAAGAATATGAGACATAAGGTCAAGTGCACAACATATCATACATGATAAATCCTATATTGAATGCATAGATAATCCTTTATATCCTTTCTAACTCTTTAGAGGGATCCTGGATCTTCCTAAGATTCAAGCCACGCAACACTGGTAAAGACCCATTCATGGATTTCTCTATGCTAAACTGCTATATCACTTTACCAATTTACATGTTCTAACTCAGTCCAAGAAACCACTTGGATTTATCTCTATAGATCCTTGTACCGAGTATGTAAGCTACTTCACCCATGTCTTTCATTGATAAAAATTTACCCAACTACATCTTTATTGAGTGAAGTGTCAGTACATCATTTCCAATAAGAAATATTTCATCTAGTACAATATCATAAATACTACTATACTCCCACTAAGATTCTTGTATACATAGGAATCATATACATTCTTGATGAAACCAAACTCCTTTATTACATTATCAAATCATATATTCTAACTCCGAGAAACTTTCTTTAGTCCATAAATAGACTATTTCAACTGGAAAACCCTAGCATTCTCATTTGGAACTTCAATACCCTCAGGTTGTATTATATACACATCCTTGAAAAATTACCATTAAGGAATGTGGTTTTGACATCCATATGATATATCTCATAATCATAATGGCCTTTTATGGCTAGTAAAATACAAATGTACTTTATCATCACAACAGTTGGAATGGTCTCTTCATAGTCAATACCATAAACTTTTTTATAACCCTTTTCCACCAGGCATGTCCTAAGATAGACACTCTACCATCCATGTTAGTTTTTTTGTAGAAAACCCACTTGATCCCTATGGGTCTCACCCCTTCAGGTGAATCCACAAAGTTCCAAACTTGGTTAGTGTACATGGATTCCATCTTATATTTCGTAGATTTTAACCATTTATTATAATCAAAACTCTTAATGGAATATCGGTAGGAAGAAGGTTAATCTTCTATGAATATTACTTCATCATCATTAGCCACAAGAAATCCATATCCCTTGGATTATTGATGAATCCTAACAAACCTTTTAGGTTCTTAAGTAACTTGATTCAGTTATTATTCCACAACTCTTTACAGAATCGGCTCAACCACCATATCAAGAGTTCTTCATGTTTATTGGTCTTGAAATTTTATAAGTTAAAATTTTCTCCCATTAACACCTTAAATCATTTGTTCCTTATCAAGGAAAACACCTTGTTGGGATATAGGCACTTTGTGTTCAATATGATTATAAATGTAATATCCTGAAATTTCTTTAGTATAACCAACAAATAAGCATTTATTGGATTTAGAGTCAAAATTATCATAACCCAATCATCACATGATTGCTTCAAAACCCCAAATATTCACATAATATAAATTGGTATGTTTCCCATACCATATCTCATATGATGACTTTATGACTACTTGGGATGGAATGTGATTTAGTAAGAATACAACAGTCTCCAAAGAATAACCCCAAAATGAAATGGAAAGGTCACATAGACTCATCATTGATTGAACTGTGTCTAATAAGGTATGATTCATCCTCTTATATAAATAGTTCCATTTTAGTGTTCTAGGTGGAGTGAGTTGTGAAAAAATTCCACAATCTCTCAAATGAGCTATGAATTCCTTGCAGTATTCACCACCCCGATCTAATTGGAGGACTTTAATACTTTTTATAAGTTGATTTTTTACTTCATTCTGAAACTCTTTGAACTTTTAAAAAGTGTCATACTTGTGTTTCATCATAATCACATACCCATAATGACTAAAGTAATCAATAAAAATAATGAAGTACCTAAAACCACCACTTTCTTGAGTCCTCATTGGTACACATACATCACTATGTATGAGATCCAACAATACACTAGTCCTATCACCTTTTCTCCCAAAAGGTAACTTTATCATTTTTCCTAGTAAAAAAGATTCACATGCATCAAATGATTCATAATTGAATGAGTCTAACAATCAATATTTATGGATTCTTTGAAAATGTTTCTCACTTATATGTCCAATGAGACAATACCAAAAGTATGTGGGGTTAGAATAAACCTTGACATTCTTATTCTAAATGTTATAAACTTGATTATCTATGTCAAGAATATATAAACCATTCATTTCATTCCCAATGTCATAAAATATTTCCTTCTTATATATAACAACTCTTATTCTTAATAATGGATGAAACTTCTATCTTGTCCAAACAAGATATAGAAATTAAATTATTATTTATGGAAGGAACATAATAACGGTTTTTTAATTCTATGATGAATCCACTTGGTAAAATCAGATCATAAGTGTTGGCCTCTAATACAAAAACTCCTTTTTTATTACCGACATAAATATCTACTTCACCCTTCATCAATTCCCTCATATCTTCAAGTCTATGTCTGTCGACACAAATTTGTGACACACTCAGTATCTAATACTCATGAGTCAGAGTTGGAGAATTGATTGCTATAATAATAACATTTGGGTACTCTGAATATTTATCCTTGAGAACACTTCCCAATCCTAGATACCAATATTTAATTGTTTTATAGGTCATACTTATTAATGATCACAATATGATTAGTGTGAAGTATGTCATAATCTACAGCAATGACATGGAAATAAGTGAGTATCATGTATTATATTTTTCATTAAGGGATTTAAATGAAAGTGCTCCCACTAAAAATGATAACCCCGTGCATCATATCCTTCTAGTGGGTTAAGATCCATATTTTATTATGACTTACACTGGTTATCACATAAGCAAGTAGTGATTATTTATGAAAGGAAAAATCTCAATAATAATAGTTACGATTCTTGGATAGTTGAGAAGATAATCACTTATCCAAATTCATCATATGGATTCACTCAACTATATTCATCTAGTATCCTAACTATTAGGGATTCCTATCTAGTGTATCATAAAACAAGTATCAATAATAAGTAAACATAGATAATTAAGGGATACTCATGCTTAGCTCTACAATACCCAGCATGAAAATCCTGAGTAACTTATAAATTTATTTTCTTGCAAAAGATAATCCAGGGGTAATCATGTTGATCTCAATAATACCCAGTTGAATGATCGAGGTCTTGACAAGTACTTCTTTGGAAGGAATCTCACACTTAGTATCTGTGGCATTTTCTTTTAAGGTATCATTGATTTAATATGGAATTTATATGATATTACATGAATTATAAAAATTTGATGATTCAATTTATATTATATAAACATGCTATATAATCTAAATATCATATATTTTGTAATCTATAAATACCTTATAAATAATATCTTATGATTTCTAAATAAACAATTTATTTTTAGATCATAAGTCATGCCATTTAATTTTTCATAAAATATTTTAAAATATTAACCTTTAATATTTGGGGAAATGTTTTATAAACATTTATTTAATTAATTATTAAAAAATTATAACTAATTAATTAATTTATAAAATACCTATAAATTAAAATATCCCAAAATACATTTTATAATGATTTATAAACATTTTATAAACCATAAATAACATTTAACATGCTAAAAATAATTATTAACAAAGTTTCTGCTTACCCTTATGCAAAATCCCTATCTTGTATAAGGGTATCCTACCTTTACCCTTATGTAGACACTCTGTGTAAGTGTAAAAAATGTTTTCATAAGCCTTCATAAAGGTAATTTGTGTATTACCTTTACACAACTCAATTGAAAACCGTTGTGTAAAGGTAATATGTATAATATCTTTACACAATTTCCTCGTTATGTGGATCCTTTTCATATAGGTAATCTCAATATTTCTAATGCTACGTAGAGGTAAACATCATGGAATTTTACATAGAAAATCAGATACCTATACGCGTAAGGGTAAACCACCAATAACCTTTATGTGAACCTCTTGCGTAAAGGCACTACCTTTACACAAACCATTTCTATAGAGGTAACAAAGAAGTTACCCTTATACAGACCTTCTATGTAAGGGTATCACATAAGGGTGTATTTTAACTTTTCACATCGCATGTAAGTCTTTGTAAACAACACCTATTTTTATGAAATCACTATTATTTGTTCCCAATTACGATTTTATCAAAAAAAGTGATAAAAACATGCTTAATTCTTGAAGAAACATGCTCTGATACCACTTATGGGTGGTGGAATATATATTCCTTATATGAACACATCCAATGATACATCCATATAAACCTATTAAATAACTTCATTTCCCCAACCCTTTCAGCATGCAACTCTTCTAATCACAATATAGCTCCTAGGCAGAGTCACACTGTAAGAACCTGGTTTTTCACTCATGTATGGATCCTTTGAATTTAGGTCTAATTCCTTATCTTGGGACTTTTTTGGATGCCTAATGTTTTATAAAAGTTCTTAGGGGTGTTTGGGGAAATTTTAGAACCCGGAAACCTTCTTTTTTGGAAAACTGGCCAAGTTGCACGGTTGGTACACGGTTGGAGCACGGTTGATGCATGATTTTCCAAACCGTAAAGATGGTGTTTTTTTTGGACAGATCCACCTCATATGTTTGGATCATGTTCATACATCCTAACCGTGCAAGTTCCCCTTCTACCCAGGTAAATGTACAGACAAACCGTGCACATGCTATTTTTCTGGGTAAAATGTCAAAATTGACTTTAATGATATAATTAGAACCCCTCTTCCTCCCTAATTTTTATTTCAATAGGATTAAACTAAATTGCTCTCATTTTGGATCCATTTGAAGATCTAAGGTAGGAATAAATATATCTCCTTAGTTCGAGATCTGATCAAGGTTTCGTTCGTCATGTTGGATGTGCAACGGTAAGTACTCGAGTCCTCTTGAGTCGTTCTCCTTCTCTCTTATCTCGACCAAGTTATCAGGGTATGAGCATTTTTCTCTTTTTTTAGATCTAATATGATCTAATCCAAATCAAGGGACAATACTGGAGGATAAGAATCGTACAACCCTAAGGTGGGTGGTCTATAAATCACCCCTAAAGTTTGTTGATTTTGGATTTGTCATGTGGGGTACACCGATTTCATCAGGTTACATTTATTGAATTTATATTACATGGTTATAATAATTATAACCATATGGTTATTCTCTTTCCAAATATGTGATTAATTATTTGTGGTTATGACCAAAACTCCATCCCTTTCATGTCGAAGGTTATGCCATAATTGTTGTTTAGTGTTTTGACACATTTGCACCACTGTTCGTGTGTGCCTTGGCTTGGACATCCTAAGGGTAAGTTTTCCTATATCAAATGGCTAGTTTATATTGTAAAATTCATAATGTAAATTTCCATGTATACATACCACTTGACCTGCCTAAGGTAATTTCTCCAATCGATGATTAAATGTGAATGATTGATAGATTGCATGTCTGTAACACCCATTACCGCATTAATGGAAGGCAGCGGAATGAACCTTAATTATTGAATATTACTTAAATTAAATTAAATGAATGGTATCATGCTAATTGTACTTATCACACTAATGAAAGGAAATTCTTGAACCAAATGGACTTATTGATTAATTATGACATGATTAAAAGGTTTCATGATACTTGACCTTATCACACTAATGAAAGGCAAGGATTGAACCAACGGTTGCATGCTACTTGACCTTATCACACTAATTAAAGGAGAGGATAAAACCAAATGAAATATTATATGTCTTCATAAATAGGAATGGCCTCAATTTATCTCACCTTGGATTCTTATTAGGGAATTCCATGAGCACTCGGGAACCCTGTTCTAATTCAAGGATATGACTTGCTTAGGTTGAGAACCACCTTAGATCCTGATACTTGTATATTATTTGTATTGCTAGTATGACATCATAGGGTCCCTTTAATATCATTATAGGATGCATTGGATACACTCCTTGGATCCATCATTGACAAGTAGGTGTCATGGTTACAACTCATAGGGCCCTGTCTCTACTTAGCCCCATTTTACCTTGGACGATCACCTTGGATTCGGTAGGCACATTATTGTGGAATGCCTTGGACTATGCTCCTTGGATTACACTCTTAACCCATGCCAGGATACAGTTATTACTGAGTTGGTGACCCTTGAGGTCTATGTCGCCTTGGTTATTACCTCGGGACTTCATTATTAAATGTCATTATAGTTGGCCTTGTCATAACTTGGAACCTTCACTGTTGTAACATGTGACTTATTTATAAACTGGTAATAATCAATTAATGGGATGGTTATGTTTAGACACCAGCCAAGGGGTGAAGTAGGTACTTGGGTATTTAGTTACATTGTTAGATTTACTTTATACATTCATTCTTGCACACTATTACATTTCCATTACACATGCCAAATGTTATAGACATCATTAGTGGTGGCCCACTAAAATTTATCTCACACTCTATTAAGGCATCGTTTGGTACCTGGGGAATATTAAATGGTTGTAGGTGTTGAAAAAGGGAATCATATGGCTCAAAAACTTGATTTATTGATGTTTAGTATAGAGCTTGATAACAGAGGACTGAGTTGGATATTATGATTCTTGGGATAGTCTTTTGATTTCCATTGTACTTTTGTGGAATATGTTATGCTTGTTGTCTTGTCTCCATGTTTTCTAGTTTTATAGTACATGAAATATCATCATATTTTGTTGAATGTTATTCCAGTTCTTTCAATTATTGTTACTGTTGTCTCTATTTTCCATTATCCCGTATGTTTACTTATATTTCTTCCACTATTTACCAATTTTTACATCCATCTATTGCTCTACACTTTGGTAATGAGGTCATAGTCTCCCCATGGACAAACTTTAGGCCCTTAATGCTAGTCGGCAGTGAAAGTACCCAGTCAATGTATTGTATCACTGAGAGGGGGAGGGGGTGAATCAGTGATACTCTTTTTCTTTTATGTTTCTTTTCAATTGAAACAACCTTCACCCCCTGTTAGATATTTTAATTTCCTACTGAAAATAATCTCATCACACATCCATTGGAACACAAAGATTTACAAGGTTCACTATTCAAAAAGAATATCTATTTCCTTGGTATGGTTTGGAAATTATCCAATACCATACAATCTACTAAGAAAACAATCCTTGGATTACAACAAGTAGGATATACCCTTACACTCGTGTAGCACTGTGAAACAATCCCTCTAGTGCATTTTCACCCTCCTAACATAATAGGGAAATAAAATTTATGTTGTAATAACTCATGTAACTTGCGCTTCTTTTCAATTAACCAAATGTATTCAATTGTAAAACAATTCTTCTTTTCCTTACCCAGAAGAAAGGTAAGAACCTCTTGAAATATGTAAAACAATCTATTTGATTACCCTGAGTACGATGCTCCTAGTCTGATTCTTCTCGGTTTGATCTTTCAATTAAATACGATAGAATAGAATCATCACCACTCTAACACTTTCATATAACAGTCAAGACAAATAGAATTGTAACCACTTCAAAACATGTATGTAATAGTCAAGACAACTAGAATCAGCACCAATTCAAAACATGTATGCAATAGTCATGAAAAATAGAATCGGCACCACTTCAAAACCTGAGACCGATAAAGAGGCTCATTATGATTCTTCCTCAGCACGAGAATCCCAATATGGAAACACCCAATATGAAAAAACTCAAAACCGATTAATTCAGCCTGATATAATGAAAAATTTAAAACAAAAATCATGTTGAATACTCTTCACCTCTTCTTCTCTCTCTAAAAACTGGAGATTCTCTCTCCTCTACTGTGAATAGTGATTGTTGTTAGAGAGTACAAAGTACCTCATCCTTTTATAGGTGAAAATTGGTGAGAATCCAAAAGTTTTTCCCGCTTACTCAAATTTTCCTAAATTTGAATTTCCCCCTAAAATTATGGGATACATTTTGAATTCATCAAAGTTTCTAAAAGATTTTCGAATATTCAAAAAACTTCATCTCAATCTTCGGCTCTTTTATTTGTATTTCCATACCCATTTCTTATTCCAGAAACCCAAAACAATTTTTCTTTTAGAAAACCAGAAATGTGGGTATGATTGTTGAGTACGATTGTTTCTGGGTAAGATGGTCTTTAATTGACACCATCTCTCTTCTTTCACTTTCACCCGTGAGTCTGATGCAAAACAAAGTCATTACCCTATGGGAATGACATGTGTCATCTCTTCACTTTCTCTTTACATTGGTATGACTATTTTCTCTTTTCCATCAGCATGACTCTTTCCTCTTTTCCATCGTCATGACTCTTTCCATCGACATGACTATTTCCATCGGCACAACTATTACTTTTTAATTTGCATGACCATTACTCTTCCATCGGCATAACTCTTTCAATCCGCATGACTATTCCATCGACACAACTATTAATTTTCAATCTGCATGACCATTAATCTTCCAATAGCAAGACACTTTACATCAGCACGACTATTCCATCGGTACAACTATTCCATCGGCATGACTCTGAGTCCAATACAAAACAAAGTGAATATTGTTTCAGCTTGACAGACCTTTTCTTCTTTCATCGACATGACTTTTCCCATTGGTACGACTATTCCATTGGCACGACTCTGAGTCTGATGCAAAACAAAGTGAATATTGTGTCATCTTCACAGACATTTTCTTCTTTCATCAGCATGAATTTTTCCATCAGCACGACTATTCATAGATTTTCTATCATCATCACCATTCATAGCTTTTCAATAGTCATCACCATTCAAAACTTTTCAATAGTCATCACCATTCACATTTTTCAATATTCATCACCATTCAAAACTTTTAAATAGTCATCACCATTCACAGCTTTTCAATAGTCATCACCATTCACAACTTTTCAATAGTCATCACCATTCACATCTTTTCAATAGTAATCACCATTCACAACTTTTAAATAGTCATCACCATTCACAGCTTTTAAATAGTCATCACCATTCACAACTTTTTCATAGTCATCACCATTCATAGCTTTTAAATAGTCACCACTATTCATATCTTTTCAATAGTCACCACCATTCACATCTTTTCAATAGTCATCACAATTCACAGCTTTTCAATAGTCATCACCATTCATAGCTTTTCAATAGTCATCACCATTCACAGATTTTCAATAATCATCAACATTCACATCTTTTCAATATTCATCACCATTAATAACTTTTCCAAAGTCATCACCATTCATATTTTTCAATAGTCATCACCATTCACTTCTCTTCCATCATCATCACCATGTGCTACTCTTACTTACCCCTTTCTTCCATCAAGTTTGCATCATAAGTTCTACCACTTTACTTATGATTTATCAGAATTACAAAACAGTAAAGAATCGTCGCATTTACATTAGAAAGTATCATAAATTTCCATTCATTCATGTTTCTTTCTTTCCTTCTCATCCAGATAAAAAACTTTCTGAATACATGAGCCTGATTTTCAGAATACATGGGTGTGATTTTCTTCAAAACACAAATCAAAACAATTGTTTCCATTAAAATGATTATCTTATTCTAGATAATGATAAATTCCTCATTACAATGCATATAGTGAGTATGATTCTTTTTCAAGTCCAATTCTTTTGAAACCATGGATCTGATTCTTTTGAAAACATGTATCTGATTCTTTTAAAAACAAAGGTCAGTATGATTTTTTTTAAACCAATACAACATTTCCTAAAAACAATATAATTCAGAATAACTTTCTTCTTTTTCAGAAAAACCAATCACCCACAAAACTTTTTTCTTTTATCCCCTTTTAATCCAAATTTCCATTCATCATATTTCTCAACATCCTTTATTTCTTCATTATACTGATCGATTATTTTTCATCATAATTCATCATCTTTCTCAACATCCTTTCTTTCTTCAACATACTGATCGATTCTTTCTCATCATACTGATCAATTGAAAAAAAATACAACCAAAACACAACTTGGGCCTAACAATCTACCCCTTTGTATTTGTTGTCAATACCCACTTCAATCACTTCAACTAGATGAAACTTTTCTTTCTTTTTATTTTCTTAATTCTTTTCTTGCTCCCCCTATTTCTTTTATCTCTCCCCCTTTCTCTTATCTCTCCCCCTTATTGATAATAACATTCAAAGGTTCCATCATGATAAGTTCCTCTATTATTGAAAAATGATCTTCATTTTTATAGTTTGGAACCATTCTTCAACCTAGGCATCACATGAGTTCCTTAACAAAGAACCTTTAACTAAATAGATCTAATTCTATGTGGGCTAACCTGTTGTAGAAAACAAGTGTGTATAGTCAAGGTGATCAATGTTGTCCATAATACAACTTTTTTGTAATACATTTCCATGTTTCTTCCAGCATTCTCATGACTGGGGAAATTCTTGAAGGAATTTGTCTAATACAAAAGTAATCTACACCCATCTCAACAAACATATAAAAATGTTCAGATGTATAAAAACACAACTTTTCAAAAAAAATCACATCCTCATTACATTATTTTTCAAGAAAAGTAAAAGACTTATTAATTCCATCTTTTTTATTTATACTCCTTCAATTTCCTGCATGTTATCACAAGTATACAAAGATATTAAGAATAAGGAGGAACTTAGATTTTTTATTAGAAACAAAAATCGGACTGAGAGTCCTCTCTTAGTCTTGACTTATTCTTCTTCTTCTTTGATTTTTCATTGGATGTGATTTCTTCCTTATGTTCATCCTTCTTGAGTTTTTTAACAGCTTTCTTCTTATCTATATAATCTTCTAATGAGGATGTCAACATTTCTTCATATTTAGTGACATTCTTGTTACAATCGGTTTATTCCATGTTGTCCATTCCTATATTTTTCTCTAGAAATATAGATGAACAAGTTTTGGTATCATGCCATTCTTTATCATATTCTCCATTTGTAGATATATTTTTTTCATCATTTCTCATATCTTTAGAAGTCTGCTTCTTCCTTTATTCTTTCACTTTATTTTGTGATTCCTCCAATTTTCTATCCAGGTCAATGTGGACAAACAACTAAGCACTCTTTCTTTTGAAACTTATCAGATATGTCTTTCTTGACTTCCAAAACATATGAATTATTAGAATTGTTAAGAATCTTTTGTTGTTCCAGTATCAAAACAAGACATCCTTTCGCAAGGTGTTGAGGTTTCTCACACCTTTCACAAATAGTTCCCAATGATTGGAACCTATTTTTAATTTTTATTTCATTCTTCTCAGATTTCTTCAACACAACCTTCTCAGGCTTCTTCTTTTGAGAGAATTAAATCCCCCTCAAACCTTACCTTCTATAACCTGTGGAATAATAGTAATGATGTTGGTTTAACTAACACATATTCTTTGTATGTCCAAATCCACCATAATACCAGCAATATTCATAAAAGGAGTATTTGCCTCTGAAACTTCCATACTATCCAGAATTGTGAATGTTTTTCTCAGCCACCTTCTTATCTTTATTTTCCAATCCACCAACCTTTATATTATCAATTGGATTCCTTCTTTTATTTTATGAATTATCGAAACTAGAATTATTGGAAGCATTTCCAGATTCATAATGTTTCAAAACATTCCCAACCTTGTTGGTCTTGGCCACATACATAACAGTCCCAGCTTTCTTCTTTTCAAAAACAATTCCATTCTTCATATCACCCTTTGAAGGTATATTTTGTTGAGATTTCTCAGGTTTCTCATTCCAAGAATATCCACCAATTTTAGTGATAGAGTTTTTGAAACTTGTATTTCTCAATTCAGCTTTAGATAACTTTTGTTGGACAAGTCACGACTCTTCTTCCTTTTTTTTAGCTTCACTTATAGATAATCATTATGATTCTTTTCTTCTTTAAGATATTTCTTCAAATCATAAATATCTTTCTCCATCTTCTCTTTATCTTCAACAAAAAATCCTTGATTGATTGTTGAGGAAGATTCATCTTCCAACTTTTTGTTTTTCTTTTCAAGCCTTCTGATCTTTCTCAAGAACTCTTTTAATTATTATTTCAAATGCATCTCAAGTGGAGTATCTTATTCATCAAAACTGATGCTTCTAAATTAATCATCATTCATTTTTGCAATAAAAGTATTTTTTCAGCATTCTTAATGGAATTTTTATATTAATTCTCACTTTCTTCTTCTTCTTCAGCACTGCTACTTTCATTACTGGAAGAACTTTCTTCATTAATTATTGAAATGAACGTGTTTTATTCAACATCATTTGTAACATACTCACTATCATATTCCTTAGACAAAAAGCTTATCCTTTTGGATTTAGAGAACCACTTATCTTCCCTCTTGGAAAATAATTTTTTTTATCACCATTTTTCTTCCAAGGTCTTCTTGACCTTCTTTCTTCGTCTTCACTTTTTTCTTCATCACTTTCTTCTTCATTTCCTCTTTGAGGACAATTGGAAACAAAATTCCCAATGGATCCACATCCAAAACACTTTAAGGTAAGTTTTCCTTTATACCTTCATATGCCTCTTTTCACATTCTTAGAAAAAAAGGACAAAATTAAATCAAGATTTTTACATACCTCATTTTCAAAGTCAGAATCTCCGACTTCTTCTTCTTTAAGAATCTTCTTTTCTTTCTTGAAATCCTTGAAAGACATTTCTCTATCAAATTTAGTTTTTCCTTTCATAGAATTATCCCTTCTCGTTTTATAAGTAATGAGAGTACTATGCAAATCATCAAGAGATAATGTTTCAGGATCCCTATCTTCCAATGAAGAAACTTTTTCATCGAATTTGTCGGGTGGGATTCTCAAGTTATTTTCAACCACAGTAGAATCATCCAACTTTTAACCAATACATATGATAGTACTTACTATGTCATTAAACTTGGTAAAGAAGTCCCCAATATATTAATGCTCATCCATCTTGATATCTTCATACTTCAATCTCCATATTTGTAACCTTGCCTTCTTCACTTTTGTATTGCCTTCATATATGTTTTTCAATTTATCCCATATACCTTTGGTTGTGGAAACACCTTTTACTCTTAAGAATTAACTTTCATAAAGTGGTGAAAAAATATCATTCTTCACCCTTCCATCATTCTCAATATGTCTCTTATCAATAGGTGTAAGTGGGTTTTTATCATCAATGGGAGGAAACCCCACTGTTGTAGCTTCAAGAACATCATAACTGATAGAAATGAGATATGGAAGTATTCTATCTTTCCAGATATGATAATTATTTTTATCAAAGATTGGAATACCTTTACTCTTTACAAAGTTAAAATTCTCCATCAGTAAGGAATAGTGAATGGAACCTGCCTCTGATACCACTTGAAAGTGCCCAGTCAATGTATTGTATCACTGAGAGGGGGAGGGGGTGAATCCCTAATACTCTTTTTTATTTTATGTTTATTTTCAATTGAAACAACCTTCACCTCCTATTAGATATTTCAATTACCTACTAAAAACAAACTAAACACACATCCACATGAATACAAAGATTTACAAGGTTTACTATTCAAAAAGAAAAGCTACATACTTGGTATGTTTTAGAATTGATCCAATACCATACAATCCACTAAGAAAACAATACTTGGATTACAATGAATAGGATATACCCTTACACTCGTGTAGCACTGTGAAACAATCCCTCCAGTGCGTGTGAACCTTCCTAGAACAATAGGGCAATACAATTTCTTTTGTAACAACTCATGTTACCTTCACTTATTTTCAATTCACCAAATGTATTCAATTGTAAAACAATTATTTTTTTCCTTACCCAGAAGAAAGGTAAGAACCTCTTAGAGTATGTAAAATAATCTATCTGATTACCCTAAGTATGATGCTCCTAGTCCGATTCTTCTTGGTTTGATCTTTTAATTGAATACGATAGAATAGAATCGGTACCACTCTAATACTTGTATACAATATTCTAGATAAATATAATCAGCACCACTCCAAAACATGTATGTAATAGTCAAGACAAATAGAATCAGAACCACTTCAAAACATGTATGTAATAGTCATGACAAATAGAATCGACACCACTTCAAAACCTGATACCGATAAAGAGACTCAGTATGATTCTTACTCAGCTCGAGAATCCCAATACGGAAACACCCAGTAATAAAAACTCAAAACCGATTAATTCAGCCTGATATGATGAACACTTTAAAACAAAAGTCAAGTTGAATACTCTTCACCTATTCTTATCTCTCTAAAACCTGGAGATTCTCTCTCCTATGCTGTGAATAGTGCTCATTGTTAGAAATTAAAAATTATCTCATCCTTTTATAGGTGACAATTGGTGGGAATAAAAATGTTTTTCCCGCTCACTCAAATTTTCCCAAATTTGAATTTCCCCCTGAAATTATGGGATACATTTTGACTTTGAAAAAGTTTCTCAAAGCTTCTTGAATATTCACCAAACTTCATCTCAATCTTCTGCTCTTTCATTTGTATTTTCATACCCATTTATTATTCCAAAAACCCAAAACAATTTTTCTTTTAGAAAACCAAAAATGTGGGTATGATTGTTGAGTACGATTGTTTCTGGATATGGCGGTCTTTAATCGGCACCATCTCTCTTCTTTCACTTTCACCTATGAGTCTAATGCAAAAAAAATTCATTACCCTATCAATGTGATAGGCATCATATTTTCACTTTCTCTTTCCATCATCATGACTCTTTTCCTCTTTTCCATCGGCATGACCCTTTCCTCTTTTCTATCGACACAACTATTTCCATCAACACGACTATTTACATCAGCATGAATATTTCCTCTTTTCCATCGGCATGACTCTTTCCTCTTTTCCATTGGCATGAATCCTTCCATTAGCATGAATATTTCCATCAGCATAACTATTACTTTTCGGTCTGCATGACCATTCCTCTTCCATCAGCATGACTCTTTCCATCGGTATGACTATTCCATCAGCACGACTATTACTTTTCAATCTGCATGACCATTACTCTTACATCAGTAAGACTCTTTCCATCAGCATGACTATTCCATCGGCATGACTATTCCATTGGCACAACTCTGAGTCCGATGCAAAACAAAGTGAATATTGTGTCAGCTTGACAGACCTTTTATTCTTTCATCAGCATGACTTTTCCCATCAGTATGACTATTCCATCATCATAACTCTGAGTCCGATGCAAAATAAAGTGAATATTGTTTCGGCTTGATAGACCTTTTCTTCTTTCATCGGCATGACTTTTTCCATCATCATGACTATTCACAACTTTTCCATCATCATCACCATTCACATCTTTTCAATAGTTAACACCATTCACAGATTTTTAATAGTCATCACCATTCACAGATTTTCAATAGTCATCACCATTCACAGATTTTCAATAGTCATCACCATTCACAGCTTTTCAATAGTCATCAACAATCACATGTTTTTCATAGTCATCACCATTCACATCTTTTCAATAGTCACCACCATTCACAACTTTTCAATAGTCACCACCATTCATAGCTTTACAATAGTCATCACCATTCACAAATTTTCAATAGTCATCACCATTCACATATTTTCAATAGTCATCACCATTCACAGCTTTTCAATAGTCATCACTATTCATAGCTTTTCAATAGTCATCACCATTCACATCTTTTCAATAGTCATCACCATTCACAGCTTTTCTATAGTCATCACTATTCACAGCTGTTCAATAGTCATCACCATTCACTGCTCTTCCATCTTCATCATTATTCATTGATCTTACTTATCCCTTTCTTCCATCAAGCTTGCATCACAAGTTCTACCACTTTACTTGTGATTTATTAGAATTACAAAATAGAAAATCATTGTCACATTTACATTAGAAAGTATCATAACTTTCTATTCATTCAAGTTTCATTCTTTCTTTATCATCCTGAGAAAAAAACTTTCTGAATACATGAGTTTGATTATCAGAATACATGGGTCAGATTGTCTTCAAAACACAACCCAAAATAATTGTTTCTATGCAAATGATTCTCTTATTCCAAATAATGATCAATTCCCCATTATGATGCAAAGAGTGAGTATGGTTATTTTTCAAGTCCAATTATTTTGAAACCATGGATCTAATTCTTTTGAAAACATGGATCTGATTCTTTTCAAAACAAAGGTCAATATGATTGTTTTGAAACCAATATAACATTTCTTGAAAAAAATGATTCAGAATGCCTTTCTTCTTTTTCAGAAAAACCAATCACCCACAAAACTTCTTTCTTTCAACCCCTTTTAATCTGAATTCCCATTCATCATCTTTATCAACATCCTTTCTTTCTTCAATATACTGATCAATTCTTTCTTAGCATAATTCATCATCTTTATAAACATCCTTTATTTATTCAACATACTAATCGATTCTTTCTCAACATACAAATCGATTGATAAAAAATACAACCAAAACACAAGTTGGGCATAACAGGAAACATATGGTGTTTGGGGAGATGTGCTTGACACAATATGGACCACTAAGATCGGAGGTCCCAGGATCGAAACCTGGATATGATACCAATTTGTGACGTCCAGGACCCGTATTCCACTCAACGGGTGCCCTGAGCCTGGTGGGACACATGGCCTTCAGTGCATCTCCCCAAATTCCAGAGGCTTCCGACTAGCATCGAGGGCCTAGGGTGTGTCCATGGGGAGACTATGCCCTCATTACCAAAGTGTAGCATAGAATATGAATGTAAACATCAGTAAATATTGGAAGCAATATACATAAACAGAATGAACAAAGGAAAATAGAGATAATAGTAACAATAACTGAAACAACTAGAATAACATTCAACAACAGATGATGATATGTCATATACTAGAAAACTAGAAAACATGGATACAAGAGAGGAGTCATAACATGTTTCACAAAAGTATAAAGGAAATAAAAAGACTATCCCAAGCATCTTGAGATACAACTTGGTCCTCTACTATCAAGATTCATACTAAACAACAAGAAATCAAGTGCTTGAATCCATATGATTCCATTTGTCAACACCTGCAACCATGTAATCTTTCTCAGGTACCAAACGGTGCTTGGAGAGGGGTGAGATAAATCTCAGTGGGACACCACCAATGGTTTCTATAACATCTAGCCCGTGTAATGGAAATGTAACAGTGTGCAAGCATGCATGTATAAAGTTATACAGTACAATGTAACTAAATACCCAAGTACCTGATTCAGCCCTCAGCTGGTGTTTGAACATAACCAGTCCATTAATTGATTATTACCAATTTATAAATAAGTCACATTTTTCAACAGTGAAGGTTCCAAGTTATGATAAGGCAACCTATAATTATATTTAATAATTTAGTCCCAAGGTAATAACCAAGGAGATGTAGACCTCAAGGGTTTCCAAATCAGTAATAACTGTATCCTAACATGGGGTAAGAGTGTAATCCAAGGAGCATAGTCCAAGGCATTCCACAATGAGGTGCCTACCAAATCCAAGGTGATCATCCAAGGTAAAATAGGTCTAAGTAGAGACACGACCCTATGGGCTGTAACCATGGCACCTACTTGTCAATGTTGGATCCAAGGAGTGTATCCAAGGCATCCTGTAATGATATTCAATGGATAATACGATGTCATATTGGGAATCCAAATAATAGAAAAGGATCAGGATCTAGGTGGTTATAAACATAAGCAAGTTGTATCCTTGAATTGGAATGGGGTTCCCGAGTGCTCATGGCATTCTTCGATAAGAATTCAAGGTGAGATCGAGTTAGGCCATTATTGTTTATGAAGTCATGTAATATTTCATTCAATTCAGTTATTTCCTTTTATTAGTGTGATAAGTTCAAGTAGCATGCAATCGTTGGTTTAAGACTTGACTTTAATTAGTGTGATAAGGTCAAGTAGCATGAAACCTTTTAATCATGTCATAATTAATCAATAAGTACATTTGGTTCAATCCTTTCCTTTCATTATTGTGACAAGGCCAATTAGCATGAAACCATTCATTTAATTCCACTTAAGTCATATTCAATAATTAAGGTTCTTTTTTCTACCTTCCATTAATGTGGTAAGGGGTGCTACAAACATGAAACCTATCAATCATTCACATTTAATCATCGATTCAAGCACTTGCCTTAGGTGGGTCAAGTGGAATGCATACATGGTACTTTACATTATGAAATTTAAAATATAAACAATCCATTTGATATAGGAAAACTTACCCTTAGGATGGCCAATCCAAGGCAAAATATGTTCCAACTGTTCTACTTGGCCAGTTTCCCCTAAAAGATGTGTTTTGGGATCTGAACAAGCCCCAAACACACCTAAGACATTTGATAACTTATTAGGTACCTATATTAGGTCCAAAGTAAAGATTTAGACTTAAATTTAAAGGATCCATACTTGAATGAAAAACTAGGTTCTTATAGTCTTCTCCCCTTAAAAGAACTCATCCCTGAGTTCACCTTCTAAGGGTGTAAAAACACTATTTGAGAACAACTCTGGCCATTGGGAATGTACATAGGATTCCCTATCCCAAGTCTCGTCCTGTACTCGGTCATGCTACCATAGCACCCATACTAGAGGGACAGACCGACCTCTAAGAACCTTCATGATCCGGTCAATGATGTGTACTGGATATTCCTCAAAGGTAGCATCAGTATCTAACTCAACTTACTCGAGATCAAAAGTATGAGACAGTTCAGAATGATATTGGAAAAGCTATGAAACATGAAATTCATCATGTATGGAATGCTACCTCTGAGGTAAAAGCAACCAATAGGCTTCTTTCATAACTCTCTATAGAATTTAAAAAGGCCCTACAAAAGGAGGCGATAGCTTTCCCTGCTTTCGTAACTATCTATGCCCTACTCTGGGTGATACCTGAAGGAAAACATGATCCCTGACCTCGAACTCAAGAGGTTACTGAAGACGATCAACATAAGATTTTTGTTTGGACTGAGCAGTAGTCATCCGCTTTCTGATCAGCTAAACTTGCTCTGAAGTCTCCTAAACGAGATGAGTACCTATTAGGGCTGCCTCACCTCCCTCTAGATAGCATAGGGGTGAATGACATAACCTACCATATAAGGCCTCAAAAGGATCCATCTAAATTGTCACCTGAAAGTTGTTATTATAGATGAACTCGGCGAGAGGGATATGTTTCTCCCAAGAATCATCGAAATCAAGGACACATGCTCGAAGCATATTATCTCAAACCTATATTGTCTGTTCTAATTTTCCATCAATCTGAGGGTGAAAAGTTGTGATTAGAAGCACCTGTGTTCCCATATCCTTCTGAAATCCCCACCATAACCATTATGTGAAATGAATATCCCTATCTTAAACGGTAGTACGTGGAACCCTGTGTAGTTGTATGATCTCACTGACATACAGTCTTCCCAACTCATCAACTAATAAAGTCTCCTGAATAGTAATGAAGTGGGATGATTTCATTATTAGGTTAATGACTACCCAGATAGCATCACTACCCCTAAGTGACCTAGGTAAGCCGACTACGAAATCCATAGCAACATCTTCCCATTTCCATTCTGGGACTAGAAGCAGCTATAACAAGCCTGTAGGTCTTTGGCACTCTTCCTTCACCTTCTAACAAGTGGAACACCTAGTGATAAAACCTGCTATCTAACGTTTCATCCCCGAACACCAATACAGGTGTCACATATCTTGATACATCTTGGAGATGCCTGGATGAACTGCCCACTAAGAAGCATGGGACTCTTTCATCAACTCCTATCTCATATCTTTAGGAACCCATATACATCCACATAGATGAAGGATGTTATCTCTATCCATAGACCAATTCAGTGGTAGGTTATCTCCTGATATAATCTCTCGGAGAACTAAAATTTTAGGATCTAAAAATTGTCTACTCTTCACCTTCTCAAGGAGGTAAGAGGTAACTGTCAAGAATGAGAGGTAAGACTACTTGTCACTATCATAAAACTCTATATTTAGCTCAAAAAAGAGGGCCATTAACTTCCATTCATCACTGGCTTCCTGTACAGTATATACTTGAGTTTTCCAACTCAGTGCATATGTAACCACATTGCCCTTCCCAGGCATATAGGCATGCTCAAAATCAAAGGGTTGTATATATTTGACCCATCTCCATTGTATGAGGTTCAAGTTACATTGAGAAAAGATATATTTGGGTCTCTTGTGGTCCATGTACACCACAAAGTTCTCACCCATTAGATAATGTCTCCAACAACGTAAGGCATGGAAAATTGATGTTATCTCAAGGTCATGTTTTGGGTAGTTTCTCTCGTGAGGCCTCAACTGATGAGATCCATCCTCTTCGCTACACTTTTTTAATGAGGTAATATTCTCCCCATGGACACATCCTAGGCCCTCACTACTAGTTGGCAATCTCTGGTGTTCAGGGAGATGTGCTTGGGTTCATGTTTCCCACTAGGCTTGGGGAACCCTTTGAGTGGCATCCGGGTCTGGGATGTCGCAAAGTGGTATTAGAGCTGGTTCCATTCTTGCTTTACTATTTTGAGATAATATATTGGAGATTAGGAATTCTTGGGACTTGGTTATAAGTTGTTCTTGGGCATTGTAAACCCATGTTTGGGGTAAAAACCAAGTTTCCTAAATTATAATTGTTGTTCTTCTTTTTCCTATTACAGTTGATATTATTTCACTGTTGGGTGATGCACATGATGTGTGGTTTTTTTATTATTACTCCATTTGAGGATTTTCTTTAATCATTGTTTGATGATATGAGGGTAAGGATCATTACTACAAATATCATTATAAGCACCTAGAATTCACATGTCATGAATATTGCCATGCCATATAGGTGCATTTCACTACTTTTCATTACTTGACATGCCTATGATTATTGAGTGATGTTGTAATAGTTAGATTATGCTTGTATTTCTCTTAGTTGTGATTGAGTGATTTCATATATCAATTCATGAGGTGTATGGGCCCTCACGGGTTGTGATGAGTAATTTACTGATTTGATCCATTATGCTATAAATAAATGGGTGTTGTTTCTAGTGATAGGTTTATATGAACTAATTCACCAAAAATAGATATCCATTATAAAGTAAATCATGGAATCTAAAATGAACTGGTATCACATCCTTATCCCTCCTTATCATGTTTATGAAATGTAAAGGAGTGAACCTAGTAATTAAATGTAAAATGAAGTGAAACTTATACTTGAGCACTTACCGATACCTGGTCATCTAAGTGGGTAGTTGGGGTAGTATGCCTTGGGTAGTGAGTTTTCCTAGGTTCATCTTCCACTAGTGATGTTATCTTTTTATTTAAGATTGTTCTGAGGCATGTGTTTGGTTATTGTAGACCAATTTCTCCACAACGTACTCGTATCGTATGCCAGGAGGGTGGCGACAACCATGCTCTAGATGTAGTGGGACCTGAGCCACCAGTCTTACCTCTAGGAGTGTCACTTGAGGCACCATCTATTGTACTTGATTTGGGTAGTGACACCCAATTTTGTGATAGTTTCCTACGTTTGATGTAGTCCATGAATGGTGCTCCATGGCTTGAACCTATGATGGATGATCTGACTCATAAGTTCTAGCAGTGCCAGCAGAGCAGTTTTGATCATGATAGTCCATCTGTTGCACAAGGTTGTGGATCAGGTCAGTCGCATGCACTATATCCAATACTCGAGGATCAGGCTGCTGGACCATCTATAGTATGAGGTACTATTCTAGTAGCCTCTACTATAGTATCTGCTTTATTTAATACAGGTGCTTTGAACTATTTTATCTCTGTATCTATCGTGGAGAGTCTCAGACTGGAAATACAGTTTTACTATGGTGTAATGACCCTAGATACGTTGTTAGGGGTACAAAAAAAGGGCATATACCGGTGTAGGGACTTCCCCTTAAGGTAGGAAGTTACCCTTTCTTATGTAACCCCTTTATTCTCGAGATGATAGGCTTCGATTTCATTCTTGGGATGGGTTGGTTAGTTCACTATCATGATTTTGTAGACTGTTATCACCACAGGGTATCTTTTACATCACTAGAGGGTAGTCGTTATCTACATAAGGGTGAGTGGGATGTCCAAGATGGTAGAGAGAGACTAGAGGATCATGGTCTAGGAGGAGTGACCCCCATATTTCAAATCTCTTCATAGAGGATCGGGGTTTATATAAGGCTGATTTCCCTCCAGTAGTGGATCGTTTTAGGGATGTCTTTCCCGATAATTTTTCTATATTACCTCCTGAGAGAGAGGTATATTTTACAATTTATCTTGTTCTAGGAGCATCTTCCGGTGTCCATTCCTCCTTACAGGATGGAACCTACTGAGATTCAAGAGCTCAAGTGGCAGTTAGAGGATTTAAAGGCTAAAGACCTTATATAGACCAGTACATCCTCTTGAGTTTTTCTTGTGCTTTTTTCCAAGAAGGCAGATGGAACCTTACATATATGTGTGGATTACAGAAGTTTGAACCAGCTTACGGTCAAGAACCTATATCCACTGCCTCGAATAGATTATCTCTTTGACCAGCTCTAAGGATCAAAGGTCTTCTCTAAGATCGACCTAAGATTGGGTTATCATCAGGTGTGATTCAGACCATCAGACATACCTCATACAGCTTTTTGTAGTAGGTATGGTCTATATGAATACCTTGTTATGTTGTTCAATCTTATGAATGTGCCCATCATTTTCATGGATTTGATGAATAGGGTTTTCCACCCCTATTTGGATTCTTTTGTCGTAGTCTCTGTGGATGACATCTTAGTGTATTATCACACTCGTAGAGACCATTCCAAACATCTTGAGATCATTCTGAGTACACTGAGAGAGCATCAACTTTATGCCAATATTTCTAAGTGCCACTTCTGGATCAACAAAGCCTACTTCTTGGGTCATATAATATCAGAATCAATAGTATCTTTTGACTTAGAAAAGGTTATTGCTATAGTTTCTTGGGAGCATCCCAAGAATGTGTTTGATATACGGAGTTCCTTGGGGATGGATGGATATTAAAGGCATTTAATACAAGACTTTTCTTACCTTTATTCACCTCTTACTAGTATAAAAAAGAAGGTTTTCAAGTTTATATGGTCAGAAACATGCGATAAATCCTTTCAGGAGTTGAAAGGAAGGCTTGTATCAGCATTTATTATGACTCTTCCAGAGCCATGTATAGGTTATACCATCTTTTGTGATGCATCAGGAATCAACCTAGGAGTAGTGCTTATGTAGGTTGAGAAATTAATTACATATGGATCTTGTTAGTTGAGGCCTCACGAGAGAAACTACCTGAAACATGACCTTGAGCTAGCAGCAATTGTCCATGTCTTACATTACTGGATACATTTGATGGGTGAGAGATTTTTGGTGTTCACAGGCCAAAAGATCCTTAAATATATCTTTTCTTAGCGTGACTTGAACCTCATATGGTGTATATGGGTTTAATATCTAAAATATTTTGATTTTGAGCTTACTTATATGCCTGGGAAGGGAAATGTGGTTGTAGATGCACTGAGTCAGAAAACTCAAGCATAGGCTGTACAGAAAGCCAGTGATGAGTGTAAGTTAATAGATTTATTTTTTGAGCTACATATAGAGTTTCTTGATAGTCACAAGAATTCTTACCTCTCATACTTGATAGTTACCTCTTCCCACATTGAGAAGGTGAAGAGTAGACAATTTTCAAATTATTGAGGCTTAGTTCTCCATGAGAGTATATTAGGAGATAACCCGCCTCTGGATTGGTTTGTGAATAGAGATAACATCCCGTGTCTACATGCACATATCTGGGTTCCTATAGATATGGGAGAGGAGTTTATGAAAGATCCCCATGCATCTTAGTGGGAAGTTCATCCAGGCATCTCCAAGATGTATCGAGATATACGATGCTAGTATTGGTGGCATGGGATAAAATGTTAGATAGCAGGTTTTATCACTAAGTGTTCCACCTGTCAGTAGGTGAAGTTAGAGCACTATAGACCTATAGGCTAGCTAAAGCTGCTTCCAATCCTGGAATGGAAATGGGAAGATGTTGCTATGTATTTCTTAGTCATCTTACCTAGGTCTCCAAGGGGTAGCGATGCTATCTGGGTAGTCATTGATCGACTAACGAAATCATCCCACTTCATTCTTATTCAGGAGACTTTCTCAATTGATGAGTTGGGAAGATTGTATGTCTATGAGATCATACGACTACATGGGGTTTCACATACTATCATTTCAGATAGTGATTCTCATTTCACATCATAGTTCTGGAAGGGATTGCAGAAATCTATGGGAACACAGGTGCTTCTAAGAATAACTTTTCACCCTCAGACTGATGGACAATCAGAATAGACAATAAAGTTTCTAGAGGATATGCTCTGAGAATGTTTCCTTGATTTTGGTGGTTCTTGGGAGAATCATATCCCTCTCATCGAGTTCACCTATAATAATAGATTTCTAAGAAACAATTTAGATGGATCCTTTTGAGTCCTTATATAGTAAGTCATTTTGATCACCCCTGTGTTGGCTAGAGGCAGGTGAGGTAGCCTTACTAGGTCCTCGTCTCATTCAAGAGACTTTAGAGCAAGTTCAACTGATCAAAAAGAGTATGACTGCTACTCAGTGCAGACATAAATCTTATGCTAGTTTCCATTGATGATCTCTTGAGTTCTGGGTTGATGATCGTGTTTTCTTTTGGGTATCGCCCAGGCTAGGTCATAGGCAGTTACAAAAGTAGGGAAAGTTATTGCCTCATTTTGTAGGGCCTTTTGAAATTATATAGAGAGGTGGGTTGGTAGCCTATCAGTTGATTTTACCTTAGAGGTATTATTCCATGCATGACATATTTCATGTTTCACAGCTTCACCAATATCATGTTGACCCATATCATACTTTTTATCCTAAGGAAGATGAGTTAGATGTTGATTCTACCATTGAGGAATATCCAGTACGCACCGTTGATCGAATCATGAAGGTTATTTGAGGCCAGTATGTCCATATAGTATGGATGATATGGTAGCATGACTGAGTATAGGATGAGACTTGGGAGATGGAAGCTGACGTACATGCCCAATGGCTAGAGTTGTTCTCAGATAGTGTTTCTCCACCCTTGGAAGGTGAACTCAGGGATGAGTTCTTTTAAGGGGGAAGACTGCAAGAACTTTATTTTTCACTCAGGTATGGATCCTTTAAATTTTAGTCTAAATCTTTATTTTGAACCAAATGTGGATTTATAATGAGTTAAAAAAGGTCTCAGGTGTGTTTGGGGATTTTTTTAGAGCCCGAAACACATCTTTTAGGGGAAATTGGACAAGTCCCACGGTTGGTGCATGGTTTGCCTAATCGTGCAGATGGTGTTTTCTAGAAAAATCCACCTTGCATGGTTGGAACACAACCGTGTGGCCTAACTGTGCAAGTGACCCTTCTACCCAGGTAACCATGCACATTTTTCACATGGTTTTTCAAACCATGCATATGCCTTTTTCTGGGTAATTTGACAATTTTTCCCTTAATGACCTATTAACCCTCCTTTTTCCTCTTAATATGAGAAACAACAGGATTAAACCCTTTTCCTCTCAATTTGGAGGTTTTTGAAGTTCAAAGCTAGGGATCAAGAGATCTCCTTCATCCAGTATTTAATCGAGATTTTTTTCATCATGTTGGATGAGCAATGGTAAGTTCTCAAGTCCTCTTGATCTGTTCTCCTTCTCTCTTACTCTCAACCGAGTTATCGGGGTATGAGTTTTTTTTCTTTTTCTTAGATCTACTCTGATCTGAACCAAATAAAGGGACAATAACATAGTATAAGAATCATACAACCCTATGTTGGGTGGTCTATAACCCATCCCTAAAGTTCATTGATTTTGGATTTGTCATGTGGGGCCTACCGATTTCATTGAATTCTGTTTATTGAATTTATATGCCATGCTTATAATCATTAGAACCGTATGGTTATTATATTTCCAAATACATGATTAACTGTTAATGATTATGAACACAACTCCATCCCTTTCATATTGAAGGTTATGACATAATTGTTGTTTATTGTTTTTACATGTTTGCACCACCATTCGGGTGTGCCTCAACTTGGCCATCCTAAGGGTAAGATTTTATATATCAAATGGCTTGTTTGTATTGTAAATTTCATAATGAAAAGTACCATGTATACATGCCACTTGACCCGCCTAAGGTAATTTATTAAATTGATGATTAAATGTGAATGATTGATAAATTGCATGTCCATAGTACCCCTTTCCACATTAATGGAAGGTAGTAGAATGAACCTTAATTATTGAATATGCCTTAAATGGAATTAAATGAATGGTTTCATGCTACTTGGACTTGTCACACTAATGAAAGGAAATTATTTAACCAAATGGACTTATTGATTAATTATGACATGATTAAAAGGTTTCATGCTACTTGACCTTATCACACTAATGAAAGGAAAGTCTTGAACCGAATGAAATATTACATGACTTAATAAACAGGAATGGACTGACTCAATCTCACCTTGGATTCATATTAAGGAATTCCATGAGAACTCAGGAACCCCATTCTGATTCAAGGATATGGATTGCATAGGTTGAGAACCACCTAGATCCTGATCTTGTTCTATTCTTTGGATGCCTGGTATGACACCATAGGATCCCTTCAATATCATTTCAGGATGCCTTGGATACACTCCATGGATCTAGAATTGATAAGTAGATATCATGGTTACAACCCATAGGGCCCTGTATCTTCTTAGACCTATTTTACCTTTGACGATCACCTTGGATTCGGTAGGCACCTCATTGTGGAATGACTTGTACTATGTTCCTTGGATTACACTCTTACCTCATTCTAGGCTATAATTATTACTGAGTTGGAGACCCTTGAGGTCTATATCACCTTGGTTATTATCTTGGGACTTCATTATTAAATGCCATTATAGGTTTCCTTGTCATTACTTGGAACCTTTACTATTGTAACATGTGACTTATTTATAAAATGGTAATAATCAAATAATGAATTTTTTACATGTTCAGACACCAACTGAGGGCTAAAGCAGGTACTTGGGTATTTAGTTACATTATACTACTTTACTTTATACATGCATGCTTTCACACTATTACATTTCCATTACACGGGATGGATGTTATAGACACCATTGGTGGTTGCCCAATGAGATTTATCTCACACCCTCACTAGGCTTCGTTTGGTACTCGGGGTAGATTACATGGTTGTAGGTGTTCACAAAGGGAAGAATATGGCTTCAAACACTTGATTGTTTGATGTTTAGTATAGAGCTTGATAGCAGAGGACTGAGTTGGATCTCAAGATGCTTGGGATATTCTTTTTATTTCCTTTATACTTTTTTGAAACATATTATTCTTGTTGTCTTGTATCCATGTTTTCCAATTTTCTAGTATATGACATATCATCATTTGTTGTTGAATGTTATTCCAGTTGTTTCAGTTATTGTTATTGTTGTCTCTATTTTTCAATGTTCATTCTATTTACGTATATTGCTTATGATATTTACTGATGTTTACATCTATCCCCTACGCTACACTTTGGTAATGAGGGCATAGTCTCCCTACAGACACACCCTAGGCCCTCGTTGCTAGTTGGCAGCCTCTAGCATTCAGGGAGATGTGCTTGAGGCTATGTGGCCCACTGAGATCAGGGAATCTATTGAGTGGAATTCAGGTCTAGGATGTCACAAAGTGGTATCAAAGCTAGTTCCTTTCTTTCTTTACTATTTATAGATAATATATTGTAGATTAGTAATACTTGGTACTTGGTTATAAGTCATTCTTGGGTGTTGTGAACCCATGTTCAGTGTAAAAACCAAGTTGCCCAAATTATAATTATTGTTCTTATTTTTTCTATTATAGTTGATATTATTTCACTATTGGGTGATGAACATGTTGTGTGGTGTTGTTGATTATTACTCTGTTTGAATATTTTCTTTCATCCTTGGCCCGATGATATAAGGGAAAAGAGTATTGTTACATGAATCATTATAGGCACCTAGAATTCACATGTCATGCATATTGTCATTCCATATAGGTGAATTTCACTGCTTTTCATTACTTGAGATACATGTGATTGTTGAGTGATGTTGTGATAGTTATATTATGCTTGAATTACTCTTGGTTGTGATTGAGTGATTGTTTGTCTCAATTCATGAGGTGTATGGGTGTCACACCTGGTTTTTCTTGTCTTAGTTTTGATCCGGTTCGTTTGAAATCCCGACCCTTTTATTGGATTTTGGGTGAGATGGATGATTTTTTTTGAACTGATATCTATGTATAATCATCCAACCATGGGTTCCCCATATCTTGTTTGGGAGTTTTTCGAGAAAAGGGTGGTTACTTCAAGATTTGGGCCAACCATGAGTCCATTTCCAGATTTAAAAACAAAATTTGTTTCTTTTATAAATCCTTCGTTTTTCAACATGTTTCACTCATTCCACTTCCCAATTGGCCTCCCCTGACCTATTAAAACAACTATATCCATTTTTACCCCTTAGTAATTCATAATCATTGTGGATTTGGGTTATTTATTCAGGTATTGGTCCAGCCCATGAGTCCATTTCCAGTTTTAAAAAAATATTTTGTTTCATTTATATATTATTAATTTGTTTGTCTTTTTTGGGGATTCCATCTCCCAAAAGGATCCATAACTATTTTTTTGTCAACCATAGGCATCTCCCCCTTCGTTATCCTTCGTTTTGGTCCTATTTTTGGGAGATTTCTCACCAAAGGTTAGCGGTTCTTCTTAATTTCTTCATCAAATCTTTCTCTTTTCTCCTCCCTCTTCCTTCTTCTTTCATTTTTTCTTGAATTTATCTTCTCCCCTAGTCATGATAGACCTAGGGTTCTGTGTTACCATCATTTTTATGGGGGTTTTGTTTTTTTAGGGCTGGTCTTCATAGATCTAGGGTTTTGGAACCCGCGGCGGGTGTTTTCGGGTGTGCGTCTCCATTTCGCCAAGGATTTGAGGTAGGTTCCCCATTGCACATGTCTTTTTTATTTAATATTAATATTTTTCATGGTATTTTAACCCTCTACACATTATGAGTATTGTTTTATAAGCCTTAAATAATTTTATTTGGTGTGAAAAGTGGTTTTTATGCCTTGTTTTGTGAAAAGTATGGTTGTTTTGTTATAAAAGTGCACACTAAGTGTTTGTTTAAATGTTATGTCATCTTTTGCACCTGGTTTATGATTTTTAGAACCTATTTTATCTATTTACAGAAATTTTTGGCCTATATATTTTGTTTTATAACCTTTTTAGTGTTAAATAGAATTGGTTTCATTAAATGTTGCATGCCACGTTTTCAAGAAAGTGCTCGGTTGGATTTTGTGTGCTCAAGGTGATATAAAATGATTGGTTTGACTTATGAAAAATATTGGTAGTGTGAGAATCAATTTTTTTGGGTTCCTTATGTGGGTTCCAATCCATTTTTGGATTTTATAATGAAATGAGTAAGGTTTTTTAGGGTTTTTTGGCATGTGTTCCCAATAAATGGCATGTTTGGTATCTGTATAGAAATGGATGGGTTTTGAATGTGTAACCTGAATTTATAGGGGGTTAAAGTAAATGTTTTGTTGCTTAAAATGGTTTTTTTTGTAATGCCTTGACCCCAGTTACCCAGAGTCAGTGCGTTATTACATAACATTAGCATGATCACAAGAGATCAAGTCCTGAAAGACCAGTCAGTTTAGTATCCTTGATAGTACTAGATACATACATAAGTTTTACATTACATTATAAAATGAAAAAGTGACGTTGTTTATCCTTTGAACACACTCATATCCCTTAGTCTATCTCTGCAGGTCAGTCATAATATACTTCTTCGCATCCTCAGAAAAATAAAACATAAGAAAAGGGTGAGCTTAGATGCTCGATAAGGATAACAATATTGTGAAAACTATCATAAATAAGCATAAACATTTAAGGAAATGTATAAGACTAAAACAAAAGCCTTTTAAACATAAACTTTAGTATAATATGGAAAAGATAAATAAAATAATTCCATTTAATTATTCACATGGATATTATACTAGTCGAATAATCACATGTAATATCAATAGTTAATCTCATAATGATGGAATGCATAATGCCAGACATCATAGCCACATAGTCAAGGCCTCGTGCCAAGACTAAAAATAAAAATATTATCAAGGCCTTGTTCTAAGACACTATTTTGTCTCATGAGACCTACCAATGAATCGGGGGGCTATAGCGGGCCCCGCTCGTCACTTACTACGTTCAATTCATTCATCATATGAAAAGGGTGAAATATAACATAAACATTCGTATTAAACTAGAATATGAAATGTTAATACTTTAACCATAATTAATGAATGAAATAAAAATAGCACATCTATAGTAAAACATATCATAAAACTATCAATACAATATAAAATATTATATCATAATAAATCAACTTCAATTAAATATAAAATCCAATAGTATATGTTGACACAGATGAGATCAATCCAAAAACTATTTGAGATAAATATCTCTTTCTACTTTAAAATCATTTAAAAGTCATATAATTATAAAATAAAATGTTTATTTTGAAAATATTTTTATAATCTTGTAAGGTAATATTATAAGGTGTTATAATGGTGGAAAATAGAGGCTCCCATCATATAAGTTAAAAAACATTCTTTCCTTAATTTGTCGAAAAGGTCATAAAGTACCTTGTTTGGAAAATGACGAAAAGATTACTTTAAAAAAATTATAAAAATTAAAAGACGGATATAAATGAATTTAACCCATAGTATAATAAATAGTAAAAATGTTTTGAAATACATTTTTAAGAAACACATATGTAGATGATAAAGAAGTCTCAGTAGATATTTATGTATAAACAACATCGAATAATAAAGATATTGTAAAATTAACCATTACCTTGTACTTTTCCTTAGTCAAGGGTACATTAACCTCCTGTATAATGGTTAAATAGTTGTTATTAAATTATAAAATAACCACATACATAAATATTATATCATATATGATCCTATAATATTGCTTTGTTAATAATATTACAGTATTATCATTGTTTCGGGTGTTAAATGATTCATTTTCCTTTATATATTTATTTTGTTATGTAAGTCACATTTATTATGGAAAGATGTATTTGATTCATATACAGAATGATATTAAGTTCTTAAACATTATTTTTAATCATCAAATGAAAAATTATTTTTGAATGGTTACGATGGGGAATGAATCTCATCACGTCGTGGAGACGATAAGCTATACGTACGCACGAGCGACAATATCATTCTATTGATGGTGAAATAGTATGTAATTGTATGGTATATTATATATACAGAATCATTAACATTTTATATTTATTATTTACATAAATTATACTCATTACTATACCCATCCAAATAATGAAGTGTTGAATAACAAACTACACCATGACGTGGAGACGGTAAGTCGTACGTACGCACGTATGATGACTTTTTCATTCATAGGATGGATAGAATAATGAATATGGTTGTAACATATTTATAATAACATATCCGTATGTATAAGTTACTAGATTTATTACTTTTAGTATGGAAACAAAAAATAAAGAGAATGTAGAAGAAGAAAAGAACTTTGAAAGAGGTGATGAAATAATTACCTCTTCTTCGGGTGCTTCCTTTTGATTTGAACAAAAGGGATCCTTAAGTTAGATTTATGATAAAATTAAGTCCTCTAAGTTGAATTTAGGGTATTTTATAGGATATTTGATTAGTTTTTTGCTGATCCAAATGTCTTTTGAGGTGTGAATTTAAGAGAAGGGGAAGTACCCTTTTATAAGAGAGGCGAGGGGCACTTTAAGAAAAGCTTGAAATATTAATTTATTATAAAATTATTTTTAGTTTATAATATCTAAAAATGGATTTATTTTGAGTATAATATGGGTATGGGTTGAAATCATCTCAACCAATATGTTTTATATATATTTAGGTCACTATATTAACCGTATCTTTTAGATTTAACCCTTAGTTAAATAGTTTAACTTTTACCATGTCTTCTTGTATTTTTATACTACATGGTTAATATAGTTGCTATAAAATGACAAGAGAAACTAAAGTGGTTAATTAATGACATATTTAACATTATATAAGTCATTTGGCTGAATATTATATTTTTAATACTATTATATAATTTAATAAAATAGTATTTGTTTTAAAAACTCATTTATGTCAATTTTGACACTATTTAGTATTTGGTTTTTTTTAAGTTGTGAAAACTTGATTAATTCCAAAAAAACTACATTGAATCAATACTAACATGTCAAATTCACCTATAAAATTCTTTTATGGAATCAAAAGTTTCAATTTAAATTTATTTTAATATTTATAGTATCAATTATTTTAATCTTTCATTAATAAGGTAATTATTGCATCATCATTGTGTCATAAATAAATTTAATTATTTAATGTCTAAAAATTATAAATAAAATACTATGATTTAGGAAATATTTTTAGATTTATAATTAATATTTATAGTATAATTTATCTTATGTGTAACCCTATATTAAAAATGGTTTAGTTATTAAAATTTGAATTTAACACTTTTAACTCTTCTTTAAATAAAATATAATAAATGTCCTAATCTAACCCAAGTAGATCAAAAATATATATATTTTTGTCCTAAGGTTTTTTTTGGTATAAAAACACTTATACAATATAATTAAGACATGTGTTGGGATAATTTTATATTATTATAATATTATTTTTACCTTTAATTACCCTATTTACTTTTAATCATGGTAAATAAAATTCAAAAGTTATTATTCACCAAAAATTATTTTCATCCTCTTGAACAAAATTTTACTTACTGATAATAATCGTGTCTGTTGGATTTTTGAAATTCAATTCACAGAAGTGATAAAATTACATTTTATGCAAATTTGCAAATGTGCCTAGAAGGTGGGTAAAAGACGTTAAAATGTTCAATTAAATTTTATATATCTAATATTAATATAAAATGACTTCAATAAATTACATTGGACTAATATTAGTATTATGTATCTATTTTGACTTTAAAATAAATTTAAATTTAAAAAATAATTATTTAAATAAAAAGTCGGTTTTAAACAATAACGTAGTGGTTTTCACTATTCATCAAAAATTGAAAGTTTTCATAAAAATACCAAAAATTCACCCTAAGATAACACAACTAGAAAATTCACCTACAGCCATGGTTTGGAACCATAGTCATAGGCCTGAAAATCGTGGCAATATCCTATGGCCATGGTTTCAAAAAACTGCGGCCGCTATCATCGTGGCAGTAGGTCTTACCTACTACCACGGTTTTAACCATGTAAGTAGGGGCCTAGTGACATAGTTTTAACTATGTAAGTAGGGGCCTAGTGCCACAGTTTTAACTGTGGAAGTAGGGGCCTAGTAGCATGGTTTAACTGTGGCATCAGGGGACCTCTTTCCATAGTTTTAATCATGGTAGTAGACCCCTACTACCATGGTTTTAACCGTGGTATTAGGCGCATTAGTGCTATGGTTTAATTGTGGAACTAGGCCCCTACTGCCACAGTTAGAATTTTAGCGATATTATTTATACGGTATAAAAAAAATTCAGTGCCCCCCCCACCCCGAACACCCCCCTTACACCCCCTAGAAATCCCCCTGCATCCCCATGCCCCCTGGATAGCCCCCTTGCACCCCCTTGAACACCCCCCCCCACACACACACACACCCATATGCCCCCCCTGGACAGCCCCCTTGCACCCCTTCAAAACCCCCCTTCACCCCATGCCCCCCTTGGATAGCCCCCTCTCACCCCCTTGAACACCCACCCCCCCCCCACACACACACACACACACCCATACCCCCCTGGAAAGCCCCCTTAGACCCCCGTGAACACCCCCCCCTACACCCCCTTGAACACCCCCAGCACCCCCATTCCCCCTGGATAGCCCCTTTCACCCCCCTAGACAGCCCCCTTGCACCCCCTAGACAACCCCCTTGCACCCACCCTGGACACCACCTTGCACCCTCATGCCCCCCCAGACAGCCCCCTTGCACCCCCTTGACCCCCCCCCCATACCTCCATGCCCCCGACCCCCCCCCCCTCCTGGACACCCCCCTTTAACACCCATTCTCCCTTTTACCCTCCTCCTGGACACCCCCCTAGACAACCCCCTTGAACACCCCCCCCCCCCCCGTAGTACCCCCCCCCCCCACCCCTACAGTATCCCCCCATACAAAGCCCCCGACCCCCCCCCCACCCCTACAGTATCCCCCCATACAAAGCCCCCGACCCCCCCCCCCCCTCCTAGACACCCCCTCCCACCTAGATAGCCCCCCACCCTCCTGGACACCCCACCCACCCACATGGACACCCCCCCCCCCACACACACACACACTACCAGTCCTCCCCCCTTCTAGTTACCCCTCCCCCACCTGCGAGTTACCCCCCCCCCCCCACCTGCTAGTTCCCCCCTACCAGTCCCCTCCCCACCCCCAACTTGTCCTCCCCCTGCCAGTCCCCCCCTGCACCCCCACCCACCCTACCCCTTTCACCCCCCTATCAGTCCCCTCCCCTTTCCAGTCCTGCACCCCCAACCCCCCCCCCCCCCCCACCCCTCCCCACCCTTCCAGTTTCCCCTCCCCCCTTCCCCTGCCAGTCCCCCTCCCCCCCTACCAGTCCCCCCTTACACCCCCTGCCAGTCCCCTCCTCCCCTGCCAGTTTCCACCTCCCACTGCCAGTTTCTCCTCTGCCCCCTGCCAGTCCCCCCACCCCCAGTTAGTCCCCCCCACCCTGCCAGTTTCCCCTCCCCCAACCCCTTCCAATCCCCCTCCACCCTACTCCTACCAGCCCCCCTCCCTACTAATATCCCAACCCATTGGCTTGTATCAAGTCAGAGGATCTACTAACCATTGGTGAAATTTCCCAGACACTAAATATATTTCATGGGTTTAAAAACAATGTTACAAAATGAGAATGAGTTACTATATTTATCACTCATAAGATCAACGTGGTACTCACTATCCAATTTAAATTATACACTAAAGCTACTTACATACAAAGAATTAAACAACTCCAAATATAAAAAACACATAACTACACTTATATGAGTCTCCCTATAAGACAAACTATCAAAGAAGTCTGGAACCAACTCAAAAGTACCTACAACACAAGGTAGAACATAGTAGTTCTCATACCCTAAAATTATGGTAAAAAAAAATCTTATAAAATTCACAAAGAATATAACTCGATAAACAAGAATAGTGTAGTCATATAATCAAAAATAATAGAATAAATGCACCAATCATATGATAACAAAACTGGCCGCCAGCTGAACTAATGTGTGATAGATAAATAATATTTTATGTACCGGTCCACATATCTTCATGTGGTAGGTTCTCATTTGGAGTTCCATTGAGATTTTCTATAAATATCTACAATGAAGTCATTATCACAAGGTGCATCCACGGATAATTGGATGAATTTATAAATCTGAAAATTCCATGTGAAATAATCTTCACGTTTACAAAAATCATGATTGGTTTATCATGAATGAATTTCATACCATAAGAAAGGAAACATGCTAGTTTTGGACATGGTGAATATGGAGAAGTATCCAGGAAGGTCACACCCATCAAAGAAGGAATTATGATATTCATGATGCAATGATCATTTTCTTATGTGAAATAACAAGTCCAATATGGTCATGGTAGTCTATGTAGTGATCATCTAGAATACTTGTGTGAATCATCCTAGGCCAAAATGGCCATATAATATGACATGGTTAGAGGGGAATAATTCATTGAAGATATATAGTATAAGAAGGATGATATGGGAAGTAAAAAACATAATGTTTTTGTGCTAGATTTTATTTTTTAGCATGTTCTTCTTATAGAATTTACCTTTATTCTTAGTTTATATGGGTTTATCAATTTTATAAAGTAGAGAATTTTCCTTCTTTTATTCTGACTCAATCCACTTGGATTTTTCAAACCATCTTTCTAATATGATTAGACAATATTTTGGTGCATGATCTTCTTTCTTCTTGATTGTATATTCCTTCTTTGTAGAAACCATTTCTGAAAACCCCCCTCCTGAACCCCCCACCCCCCCACCCCTCCTGGAAACCCCCCCCCCCCCCACACACACACACCCTCTAACCCCCACCCACTGTAGTAGCCCCCACACCCCACTATAGCAGCCCCCACACCCCACTGCCATCCCCTACAGCAGCCCTACTGCCCCCCCCAGCAGCCCTCCTGCCCTTGGACACCCCCCAGTCCCCTATAGCAGCCCCCACAACCCCTTACACCCTCCACCCCCCCCCCCCCCGCACCCCCCTACAATAGGCCTCCTTCCCCTGGCCACATCCCCCCCCCCACACACACACACACAACCCCCTACAGCAGCCCCCCTACCCCTGGAAACCCCCAACCTCCTACAGTAGCCCCCTGCCCCTGACCACCCCCACCACACCCCACTGCATCAACCCCCACAGTCAAAAGAACATATACACATCTTATATGGATAAGTAATTAGTTGGGATATATCAATGAATTGGTGAAATACTCCTTCAATACTCCACCCTCCAGCACAAAACTTTTTTAAGGATCACCTGAGCCTATATCAACCCCATCCAAACATATGATGGTTTCAACTTAAGATGTACTAAAATAAAATCAGTCTAGTGAAAGCAACTTCCCTTAAAAACTCTACACCAAAGGTCTTTTGGTTCATACAGAAGACATCACCCTTGATTATCCAGAATAACTAGATTAAATGGATTAATATATTTCAACCCAAGTCTCCCACAATACCTCTCATGACACATAACATCCCACTTAACCTAGTATAGAGGTCTTATACCTAGTTCTCCTCCCCACCAAAGTTATAAATAAAATAATTAAAAAAAATCACAAACAAATTTAGTAATATATGAATTCATCTAATAATAAAAATAAGCAGAGACAATGACACTGTGTAGATTAAAATTATCTTCCCAACCTTAGATAAAATTTTCCCATTATATCCATAAATCTTATTAGCCACCCACTCCTTCAACTAGTGAAAATATTCCACAAGTGAACAACATATAATAAGTTGAAATCCCATATATTTTTCATGATAAACATGAACAAAACCTCAATACACAAAACAAAATTGGAATGAAATAAAAAAAAATATAGGACATATAGATATGATTCACTATTTAGTTTCCCATTTTCTATTGTCTTCCTATTTCTCACAATGATCTCCCTATTCACCACCCCAAGAATAAAATGAACCTTGTTATCCAATTTTAACAGATCCAGTTCAAGATTATTCAGGAGCACTCTCTACATAGCAGCAAAAGTAAGATATTTCATTAAAAGATAGTAATTATATATAAACCAGACTTCAGAGGATCTGACCTTACTTTTCTCTTCTCATAGAATTCAAGTCATAGTTGAAAGAAATATTCAAGAACTGCAAGGAAAACAACATCATAAATTCTTGAAATCATCATTGAAAAATGAAAAATGGGATTTGAGGGTGATCATACTTTTCTTTGGTGTACCAGCAAGGCTGGTCTCCCCGTGGTGATAAGCTGAGTGTTCTGATACATAACCATATAATTGGGAAACCTTCACCTCTTTTACAAAATTCCTCTTGAAAGAGCAGAAGAGAATCTCCAATTGCCCCTGCCCCTGCCCCCTCCAGTCCCCTCCTACCCCTGCCAGTCCCCCCTGCCCCTGACCCTACCAGTCCCCCCTACCCCTTCCCTTGCCAGTACCCCCCTGCCCCTGTCAGTCCCCCCTACCCTCGCCCCTTCTAGTCCCCCTACCCCTGCCAGTACCTCCCTGCCCCTGTCAGTCCCCCCTACCCTCGCCCCTTCTAGTCCCCCTACCCCTTCCAGTCCCTCCCTTCCCCTGCCAGTCCCCTTGTCCCTTCCAGTTTCCCCTCACCCCTACCATTCCTTCACCCTACTAGTCCCCCCTTCCAGTTTCCCCTCCCCCTGCCCCTTCTAGTCCCCCTCCCCCTTCCACCCCCCCCCCCCCCCGCATCCCCACCCACCCTACCCCTTGCACCCCCCTCCCCCCTGCCAGTTCCCCCCTGCCAGTCCTACCCCTTCCAATTTCCCCTCCCCCCTACACAAACCTGCAGTATAAAAATACACCATACACATACACCTACAATGAATTCCAAAAACCATTATAGCATATCATTTCCACATAAATTAAAAAACAACTAATACATGTAAAATTGAAATTTTATAAACAATGAAAACAAAATGATAAATACAAATACTGTCAATAATGTCGCTCTAAAATGTCATTTGAACCCTCCTCATCATCAGCATTGATATCAAAAGCATCAACATGTGTACCACCAACAGTATCATCATCATCACCATCAGAAACATCTTCAGCCTCTCCACCATCAGTAACACCTTCAGCCTCTCCCCTAGCATCTTCAAGTACACAATCATCGTCATCCTCATACATCAAGCGAAAACTCGATAAACATCCATCCACTTTTGTTGCACACTCTAGAGGAAGTGAAGATCATATAGTTGATATCAACTTGAACAATTGTTCATTTTCTTTTTTCCACGTATTTTGAGGCTCTTGTCTAACTTATTACTTTTTTGTATCAATGGAAGCATGTAATTGTTCTTTGGTAACCATTCCTGCAATATTGCTAGAAGATTCAATACCTGATGAACAATATTTAGACATCATGATCTTTTTTCGGGTTTACAATGAACTATGACACTGTGCTCATTGATAAGAACCTGATGTAAATAATCGTTTGGTCCAAATGTGTCTGGTTCCTTTTCCATTAGAGCTTGAAGTGCATCCTATAAAAGGGCATTACCATTTTAATAGATAATAAAAAAAATAAGTGTAACTATATGTCCATTTAAATACTCATACGTGTTATGAGTAAAATGTCTACAGCCTCCCTTCTAGATGAAATATAGAACAAAAAATAAGTAGTGTATGTCCTTTAATATTCTTTATACTACTTTTAAGAGTTTTTATAACTTATATTAGCATCTTGGGATGTTTTTTGGGTTTAAAAATATATTAGTAGTGTTTATGGACCCGTTTGAGTGTCTAAATATTCCTTAAACCTCTATAGAGAAACATGATTATATGATCAATATAAAATAAATGAGAAGGTTCCTTAAACATTATTCTAGATTGAATGGATTTCAGATGTCCTTTTTAAACCTTATCAAGAATTGATCTTATTAAATTATCATTAGGAATACTAAAGAGAGTGGCAGATAATGTATTGTCCTATATAATACCATAGGAACAAGTGATATAATTGAATCAAGCATTCACATTCCCTATGAGGAAGACACAACTCATATAATTTTCAGTGAATGAAACTATATACTAAAAGCTAAAAATTTAAAAACATTCTTACAATTTTTTCCTGCGTTGCCTGATTCACAGTAGTTCCATCTTTCTTTTTCCTACTAGAACAAAACAATAATGATCAGGGAAAACGTCCTTCGATATTTATTTCCTGTTTATACATGAAAATTGAACATAAATCAATGAAAAAATAAATGTATATTCAATTTTAAATCATATATTACCTGTGATAGTTCATGATCTGGCAGTGTAGTTCACCCTAGAGTATGATTATATATCACGACACCCTTATTTCTTATGTTAATTTCATATGAATCCTATTAGTAAAGAAAAATAAACTAGTCTTTCAACAAGTAAAAAGGGATAAAAAATCATTATTTTAACTTAAAAATTCAACGAGTTCAATACATAACTTAAATAAGTCTGAAAAATAAAACTGAACACAATCACATCTAATAAAATCATCCGCTACAGAAAACTAAGATTAATGAAAAAAAATTATTAAAAACATTAAGATTGTAAATTACCTTGAAAGAGGAACAACTACAATATATAATTAATTCTTTGTATTGTGAAATTAGACATTCATTTAAGGTTGGTTCATTTTCAAGAGGATTACCTCTTCTTTTTTTTCAGCCAACATGCAGGTCATGCTTGTAGGCCCACCACATCTCCCCCAGTTCCATTAACCTTGCTCTCTTAGCATGGAGACCATCTGGAAAGTTATAGAGAAGATGAATATTCAAACAAATTTATTAATAATACTTTATAAAGAAATTTCAAAGTAATTTTAAAAAATATATTACCCAAATTTTTGCCCAAGCCTTGTCTTTTATTTATTTTCCAACTTTTCTCCACTCGATTGGTTGAACCGGAAAAATATTACTATGTCTACTGAGTGTCCCCCTGAAACTCCACAATTCTTTACCATTTTATTCAATAATTTTTATTTCCTTGTTATAATGAACCATAATTTGTGTGTGTCTATTCCACACTTTATGCATCTTTGTGCGACCATGTCTTTTAGTATAAGATAATCTTGAAAAAAGAAACGAATATTTTATACACATATATAAATGAAATTTAATAAAAAATTATTAATTTCATTACTTTTTAAACATTTACCAGTAGCACTATTTGTTGTTTCTCGATCATGCACACTATGCTGGGGGGAAGCAACTGGAGAAGTTTCCTCTATAGTAGATTGTGGATACTGAGGTTGGGTAGGAGGGTACGGGTATACAGGGGACATGACCAATGGAGGTGTACCCTATAGAGATGAAGGTGGATAAGGGTAAAAATTCTGAGGGATATAAGGAGATGGACTACCCTGCACGGTAGGAGAAGGAAATTGATAAAAAGAATGATTTCCCATGTATGGATAAGGCATATAAGTGGGGGTATGATGAGAGGAAAATGTCTCGGTGACTACAGAGCCATGGACTGTGAGGCGGTACATATAGGGGGATTCATGTAGGGTTGGTCCTATACTCTAGAGTGCCTGAACCGTATTCATTAAACGCAGGTTGCCTCCTCGATGATTCATGTTCATATTAAATATGATTTGTGTAAATTTCATACATAATAAATAAATAAGGGACTCATCGGAACAATCATATTTGTCAGGACATCTTCTCTAAGTCGACAATCGTTTTCCTCCATTTTTTCTCTGAACCTCCTCATAAGACATAATAATCTGTAAATTCCAAAAGTGATGTGAAAATTTTAAAAATATAACAAATAATTAAATAATTATAAAGATTCCAAGAAAATTCATATTATTTTTCAAAACTTTACATCTTCCATTAATTTTTTTTCATAATGTTGTTTACTCACTAAATGAAAACATTACAAAACAAAAGAAGCTACTACTTTAAAAATTTAAAAAAAATGCACTAGGTCAGAATAATATAATCTAAAGACTTTGAAACATGTAATGTCAGGAATTCTCTGTTATAATTTCCAGTTCACAGTCCATTCTCACAATTGAATCATTTGTATCATTAAATGATATATTTGACTAAATACCGACCTATTTATCCAAAAAAATCACCATCATCCAATCCTTAATCAAAAATGTGTCTGGGAATAACATCAACAATAACACCAAATTGTGGTTTTAAGGGGTCATTTACATAAAATACTTGTATAGCTTGTGGTGCAAGAATATAAGGCTCATCTGTTCGTAGCTGACATTTCATATCAACCACTCTAAAACTACAACTATATATATACAAGACTTGTCGTGTCATTGAATCAAACCACTTTCATTTCATCATAACGACACAACCATGTGTATAGTAATCTCAACCCCATAATATGACATATTTTCTGATTGAGGTTGTCTATCTGATGCACTAGCATAATAATCCATTGTAGCACTTATCATGACATCGTCATGCTGTGTTTCCATCTTTGTTGCACAACTATTTATAATGAATTTAAAACCATTGACAACCATTAATTTACAATCACGAACTACATTGTTCGGATCAAACGATAATGCCCTTATTTCAGTAGATACATCATCCATCGGTAAACTTTGGACCTGAAATATATCGACAATGAATATTAAACAATTACCAATGATTTGGTAATGTAAAAAAAGAATTTGTTACCTTTGACTTCAACCAAGCAGGAAATTCTTTGTTGTGTAATTGCTCTCGCCTCTTAATATATAAAGAGTGATGTGATCTTTTTATAATTTCACTATGTTCTCTACAAATATAAAAATTTAATGATATCAGGAACTATGAAAAAAATACACAACAAAAATATATATATTTATAATTTTACTTACTTGGTGTAATCGTTAACCACACCATAGTTAAATAATACCGTACGGTGATCCATTTCCCACTCATCCCTATTCAAAGTATACAACTTGTATGATCCAGATATCCCCCTCGTTTGGGGCAGTGATGAAAATTTTGGCTCAATGGGATCATACTGCTCATCTTCAGTTCTCATGGGCCGATTAGATCTAGTGGTGACATTAGTCAAATACATTGAACAAAAATTCATGCATTCCTATGCTAAATAACCTTTCACAATAGATCCTTCAGGATGATTCTTATTTCTCACATAAGATTTCAATGTAAACATCATTCTTTCTATTGGATACATTCAACGACTAGAAACGGGACCACCAAAAAGAACTTATGTTGGAAGATGCATGGTCAAATGTAACATACATGTAAAAAAAATGGGGGAAATATTTTCTCCAAGTCACAAAGAATGATCAGTGCATATTTCTGTAGTTTTTTCACAACACTTTTGTTCAATATTTTAGCACAAAGATCTCGATAAAATTTACATAATATAATTACAGTGACCCTGACATTATGTGATAGTAAATGTCGAATGGAAAAAGAAATTAATTCATGCAACGGGACATGGTAGTCATGGGTTTTGAGGGATTTTAGTTTCACATCTCGTGTATTCACTCGTTTCGAAATGTTACTCGAATAACCATCTGGAACCTTTAAACTTTCCAAGACTTGAAGAAATTGTTTTTTCTCTGCATTTTTCATCAAAAAACAAGCAAAAGGGACTTTCCACTGATTTTGACTAATTAAATCAGGATGAAGTCTTGGTTTTATACCCCAATCTATTAAATCATGATGTGAGCGCAAATCATCTTTTGTATTTCCATTTACATTTAAAAGCATTGAAAGTAACATTTCACACACATTTTTCTTAATATGCATTACATCCAAGTAGTGATGCATCAAATTTGATGACCAATATGGAAACTCATAGAATATACTTTTCTTTCTCTAATTATTGTTGGAATTCAAAGGAACATTCTTTTGCTTCTTGGAATTTAACTGACCCTTTCCAAGAACAAAATTCAAAATATCAAGTTCTTTAAGGATATCACCCCCCGACATTCATTGAGGTATTTAATCTATCTCTATGGAATTATCAAACTGTCTTAGATTTTTCCTATATGGATGATCCATTTGTAGAAATCACTGATTCCCTATGAAATTGAAAGTTTGTTGAAACTTTAATCTCCTAGAATGTGTATTTTTCATACATATAGGGCAATATAATATACCCTTGGTACTCCAACCATACATCATTCCATATGCAGGGAAATCATTTATTTTCTATAATAATGATGCACAACACATAAATTAATCCTTTCTAAATGCATCATATGTCTACACCCCAGCGGTCCAAAGCTCCTTTAACTCATCTATTAATGATTTCAAATATATTTCGATATCATTTCCAGGATCATTGGGTCCAGAAATAAATATAATCATGATAGTAACTAGCTTTTTCATACACATCCATGATGGAAAATTATAAATATGAATGAAAACAGGCCAAGTACTATGTGCATTATGCATCTACTTAAATGGGTTGAAACCATCACATGAAAATCCCAATCTAACATTATGAGGGTCGATTGTAAAATCATGATGTAACCTATAAAATTTTTGTCATTATAACCCATCAGAAGGATGAACTATATCATCATTATCCTTATTTCTTTCATCTTCAAGTCATCTCATATTCTTAGCCATTTGTTCTGATATAAAAAGTTTCTGAAGTCTGGAAATCAATGGAAAGTGCCACATCACTTTCTATGGTACACAGGATTGAGTTCCATATTTATTAGTCTTCCATATCAATGTACCACATTGTTTTCACTCATTTAACTCGACATTATCCTTCCAGAATAAACAACAATCTTTAGGGAATGTGTGGATTTTAGTACTTGAAAATCCAAGATTTTCAACCAACTTTGATGCCATATAATCATTTTCAGGAATACACGCATCATCAAGTAGAAAGTCCTTAAAAAGAGTAAGTATATAGTCTATCACAGTATTACTAAATCCATACATTGTTTTCCCATGATACAGTCGCATTAAAAACTATAGTTTGGTCATTTTTTCACATGACTGGTATACTGGGGTATTCGCGTCTTCTAACAACTTTCTAACATGCTCAACGTCATCATTCTGATCATTAGATGAAAATTGTGTTTCCATGTTCATTTCCTCTTCCATTTATCTACATGAAGTGTTGGCTTGAGAAGAAAATGGAAACCAATTGGAAATCAAATTTTCCATTCCGATCCTTTCAGCTGAATCAACGTCATTATCCATTTGAAATTTTTCTCCATTATGATACCAAACATGATATCCTTTTTGAAAACATTTTTTAGTGATGTGGTAACTTACTTACTCACGTGTTAACCATTATCTTCCATTGCAATCAAAACATGGGTATCGAATCAATCCACCATCTGAACCATTGGTGAATGCAAAATCCAAAAAAATATTCCAACTCCTTCTGAAACTCATCAGTGATCCGATCAACATTATACATCCAGCTTCTATCCATTCTAATATGAATAAAAAAATAGTTATTAAAATTGTTGATTGTAAATAACAACATTGAAACTCATTCATGCTTAAGAAAAGTATTATATGGACTCATTTATAGGCTTTTATTCCTTACATGCTTCTTGAGAAACATAAGTAAATGTTCAGGCTTAATGCATCAACCATAAAATTATAATTTACTAAAGTATATGAGATCTATAAATCATAATCATATAAGAAATATACCCATATCTACTAATTAATATTTATGTCATGTTAAGAGAATATATAATGAAATATCTTACTATCAATTATTACACCATGACAGGTCAACCTTAGGTTGCTAGAAAGTTCCTAGATTTCTAGATATTGGTAAGTATTCTAAATGAATAAATCATAATCATTAGTGATTTACATTATCTAAAAATAAGATGCTAAAATACATGAGATACTAAAATATATGAGATATAAGTGGAGGTAACATTTTATATCCTAATGAAAATATAATAATACGTACAAAGGGTATTATTATTAGATATTTCCTGCCTGAATATCCCGAAGGCCTTCATTTTTTATTGATTTTTGATAACCCCCATTTCAAGGGGTGAGGGGGAACCCTTATAAGGCCCTTAGTCTCATAGATTACATGGCTCGTAGGCTTAAGAGATTACATGACCCGAAGGTCTTAGGGAATTCAACCAGACTATCTACAAGGAACTGCCCTCCCCAGCATCTGTATCTTAATAGTAGCTCTCCACCTTTGCATGATCGTCTGGCCAGGCTTCCCGTGCAAGCACAGGCAGGTACCAATGGCATAGCCATACCCTCTCATTATGACAATCCATTTGGCTCTGCTTTGGTGAGTGCACCTGATCTGAATCCTCATCTAGGGCTACTCCTTTTTTGTAGTGTGTCTTGGTCCTGCATTCATGTGGCCCGAAATCCTTGGGGTGGCCCGAAGGCCTTAAGGTGGCCCGAAGGCCTTGAGAATCAACTGTCCCGAAGTCCTTGGGTGGCCTGAAATCCTTGCAGGACCCGAGGACCAAACCGGTGGCCCGAAGGCCCAGATGGATGAATAGTTCTAGCTTCTATAGTACCAAACAGTGCCTACTACAGTGCCTGCTACAATACTGCTACAGTACCCAGAAATATGCCTCCACCCAGATTTGATCTCGGGTCTCTTGGATGCACCTAGCGAGTCCTCACCAACTAGGCTGAGGCTCTTGTGCATTATTAGATACTTATATAGTGGAAAAGGATTCAAATTTTGGATTTGTGTGTAATGAATCATATTAGAATGACACTATTAGAGTGGACCATGGGTTTTATATATTAAGGATAGTTTTTCTAATAATATTGGGTTTTAATACGAGGGGTTGGTGTGCAGGGAGGGAGAGGGGCTGGGCAGGGGAAGGGGGGAGGGGGGGCTGTGCAGGGGGAGGGGAAGGGGCTGGGAAAGGGGGAGGGGTTCCATCACGAAAGAATAAGGGGAAGGGGAAGGGGTTCGATCACGACAGAGGTAGGGAAAGGGGAAGGCAGAAGGGGTTCGATCGCGAGAGGTAGGTTTCGATCATGAGAGAGGATAAAAGTTGATTTGGAGTTTTTGTAGATGAGTTGGGGTGAATTGAATAAGTTTTATGTTTTATTAAAGATATCTATAAATTATATTTGGAAGATAAAATTTGGTTAAGTCCTGAAAATTTCAGGACTACTTATGGGAATCTCATATAACTTATAGAGTTTTTGTAAGTCTTGTTGTGATTTCATAAACTATGGAGGTAAACTCAATAAAATTTTTTAAGGGATTTTAGTGGAATGAGGGAATTAAATTTTTTGAAATCTTCTCTTAAGTAGTTAAAAATACTACTATTCAAACATTTTTGTGTCTTTTATTCCAGAGTACTAAATATAGAATAGATGGATTTCCTTCTTGGGGATCTAGAAGAATAAATCAACATGAATAAACTTACTGGTTTTAGGATCATTATAACCAAGACTTGGTGTGTAAACTCAATAAAATCTTCTATCAGTTAAATTGAGCTCCATGGTAGTAGAATTATAAGTTCAACTCATTCATGGAGGAGAATGGTTTCATGAATAGAAATTATATCATCGGTGTTATTAGGAGTAAAATTATTATAATTTCATCATTTTACTACTTTAAGTGGATGACATGATTATGGTGGGTCTATCAATTCATTGAATTAAAGATATGAATAAAGACTTATCAATGAAGTTTGAAATTAAAGATCTTAGAGAAGTAAGGAAAAATTTGGGCATCATGATAGAGTGATATATGATGCTTAGAAGTTTGGTCTTCTCTTAGAAAAATTATGCCTAGAAGATCATTGAAATTTTTGTGATGATTGGATTAAAATCTATTTTGACTACTCTTTTAAAACACTCAGAACCCTCTAAGTAAAAAGTGACATGAATGGAAGAAGAGGAAAAGAACATGGTAATAATTCTATATACATTAGTGGTTAGATGTATCATGTAATACATGGTGTTAACTCAAACAAATATTTCCCATGTAGTGGGAGTTTTATTAGGTTCATTTCAAATATAGGGAAAGAATATTGGAAATATGTGAAGTGGATATTGAGATATCTCAAAGGAATATAAGATATTTCCCTCTATTTCAAAGAAAATTATATATTGGTTTGTATGTTGATATATACATTGAAGAATACTTAGATTCCTTGTAAAGCATAATTATGTATTTCTTTAACTTTAATGTAATCGTAGTTAGTTGGATGCCAAGGATAAAAATAGTGATTTAAATTTTTGCAATTAAAGTAAAATATATGGAAGAAAAAAAAGCATGAAATTAAATGGTGTGATTGAAACATCTATGTGTGGAGCTTGAAAGCATCTAGAAAAATTAATCAATCTACTTTGATAATCTGAGTGTGATGCATTTGGCCTAGAAGTTAGTGTTTTATGTGAGGATGAATCACATCAACCTAAAGTACCATTATATCTTAATATTGCTTGAATATAGAGTGTTAGGGTTATAGAAGATAGTTTGATGGTGGAATATTGAATATATGTTCACAAAAACATTAGTCCATGAGAGAATGTGACAATATTATGCCTTAATTGGGCATGGGTGAATAGATTAAATAATGAATAGGAGCATTAAATATAGTATAAGTATAGTGGGTGATGTTTTCCAATGTTTTTGAGGATACCATGAATCCCTTGAAGTAGTCTTTAGGTTGAATATTATTAGTATTTTAAAAGAATGTTCTCAAAATATATAAATTTACCCTGAAGGATAAATTTCTAAGGACTCTTCAGTTTTACTGGAGCAATGGATGTAGGATTCATCTGGGTGGTAGTGAGGTTTCTAAAAAATTGTGAAATTTTGATGGATGTCAACTTAGTGGTAATATCATTTTCTAATTTTATAAAACAAGGTAATATATTACCTATCATTTCCTTTTTCACTTCATCAGTATCCTGATACATAGAATTTCCAAATTTTTCTAGACATTTTTAGATCCTCTAAAACACTTAAAAATATTCTGGAATGCGTTAAAAAATTCTTCACATATATATAATGATATTCATCATTATAAATCTATGTAACTAAAGCATTAGAAAAAATTCAAATCTACTCATATAAATTAAATATATTAAACAAGTTCTGCTCATAAATTCTCAAACAATAGCTTACTAAAACCAGAATCTGTAAACCTTCAATCAAAACAACATTTCCAAGTTAATATATATCTAATAATAACTAATGGTAGCATTTATTAAATGAAAAAAGTTAAAATTAGGGTATCCTTAGATTAGATTAACCCTTACCAGTTCACCTGCTGGAATGGGTGAATCACGATAGAAGGGAGCGAATAGGGTTCGTTCGCAAGAGCAGGGGCAGGTAGGGTTCCTTCAACAAATCCGGAGAGGGTAGGATTTCATGAGAGTAGGGAATGAGTAGACTTCCTTTGTGTGAGCCTATGTCATGAGAGTAGGGAGCGATTGTCTGAGATAGGGTTCTTCACGAGAGCAGCGGGGGGGGGGGGGGGTCGATCATCTGAGAGAGGGTTTGATTGCAAAAGAGGTAGGGAAAGGGGAATTCTAGTTTGATTGTGGCATGTAGAGAGAGGGATTTGATCGCAAGAGGTGGGGAGGTTCGGGTTGGGGTAGCGGGATGTGGCCACAGTGCACATAAAACTCGTGGGGGAATAGTTCTCTGCTGCCACAGTTAATTAAACTGTGGCAACACAAGTGTGGTGGTATCCAGATTTTCTAGTTGTGTAATTTTGATATTCTAAATCCAAAAAATAAGTCCATTTTGAAAAATAAAATTTATAAAATTTCAAAAATTGGGTATTACTGTTCATAACTGCTTTTCAAACGGCTAGTTTTATTGGTCGTGGTGTGCTAGAACTAAGAGTTGCGTACAATACAAGCTATTGTATTATTCAAAGAGAAGCATATCATGAAATCTTGGGGTGTTACATGTTTACACCTCTTTATGGAATGTGGAACTGGTGGTTTTGATAAACGTTGGTTTGGTGAAAATATTAAAAGCTCGTTTAGCACTCTTCTTTAAAAATAGTTTTTCATGTGTGTTCCATATTGTACCACTTAGGGTCATTTTATGATTCATGAAATTGATTTATTACATAGTGTTGGTGTTGATAAATCTTTTTTTTTTGTGGTACTGGTGGGAATTTGGACTTTAAATATCATTTTTAAATGGATTTTATGTGTAAAGCTTGGGTATACTTCCTGAAATTGTTTTATGAAAAATTTAAGTGGTTTATTGACCTGTGAAAGAAATGTGAAACATGTTTGTGGGCTGTTTGGTGTGTGTATAATTTTTTTAGAAAAATCATTTTCATGTGAAAAGTGTATTTGATAATATTTTGAACTTGATTGAGCATAAAGAGAGAAACCTGGGTATCTAGGTGGGCGGACGTGTACTAGTATACTAGTGATCCGGAGTGGTTTTGTCCCTGTTTCACATAGAAATTTTGATGATGACAACACTAACTAAACTATTGTGATTATGTTAGGGACTACTAGGTTATGGGTATGCTCTCTACTATTGTCTCATGCATGAGAAAGAATTTTTGTTATGGTTACTTTTCACCGAGATACGAGGTACTTGGGTTCTACAACTATCTAGTGCCTAGGGGTGTTCCCGTGACTTATGCTCATTGGATATATTTTATTCACTATTGAAATATGGTGATTTTTGTTGGAAAATTCAGTATCATGTGTGTTTTATTTAAAGGTGTACGTTCTTTAAAGAATCCCTCTTGAAAACCAATTTCACTTTGAAGTTGCATCTCTTTGAAATTGGATACTAGCATTTCTTGTTTATGAAAACTTGTAAGCATTTTTATTTTGTAATGTTTGTATCATGGAACCATGTTTGGAAAACATATTTTTATATATTTTATTTCAAACATGAAATTTATTTTTCTTTTATTTTAAAAGAAGTGCATTGGAAATAGAATATCGGGCTAACCTACTCAGTTTTAATACTCACGCCTATAGTCTTCTTCTACTTTTAGCCCTTGTGCAGGTTTCAGATTGGGTTTGATTACCTTGGGAGGCATGTGATCATTGTGTTGGAGAGTGACCAGTGGGGTCACATGGAGTTATTTGGTTGTCAAGTTTGGTTGGTTGAGTTTCCTGGTTCAGTTGTATTTTCAGTTTGTTATAAAAATTATGTTCAATTCAGCTTTATATAAATGTATGTTGGGCTATCCATTTCATCTGATGCTTATGTATTATTTATTTTTGGGATAAAACATTCCCTCATCACTCTACTAATACCCTTGGTGCTTGTTGTCATCCCGAGAGGATCGGGAACACCTCTCAAGTTTTGTCGCGGAGCGGCCTAGGTGACCAGTTCAGGGTCAACCCGGACTGGTTTATGACAAAATGGTATCAGAGGAGGTCAACTCTTAGCAGACCTTGCTTTTTAGAGTGCCCTTGTTATTTGTGGGATTTCATGGTAGATAGAGTAGGATTTTCAAAACTTAAGGGGTAGGTTTGGGAATAGCATCACGAACTCTTGCTCATTTTGATCCTCAGGTGTCCATGGGAAGTTCAGTTTTATTAGTTTATTTGGTTCTTAGGGATTGTTTGGTGATTGGGATATGACAAGGGTAGATGTACTAATGGCCTCTATGATCTCACAAGTCCTGGCAAGCCATGTGGAGTCGGGGTATGGTCTTAAGAAGGTTCTCTGTGTTGGTGGTGTGTTTGACATATGGCCACTAACCATATGGTCAAGTCACCCACCATCACTAGTTCCCTTATGTGGGTCTCTTGGCCCTTTCTTGGATTTTGAATTTTGTTTTGAAAATCCTCATGTGAGAATTGTGGATGTGGGTTTTCAATGCTTAATATAAGAAAGTTTTTTAGAATGTTGGGTTTTTGTGAAACAAATTTTTGGGGAGAAAGTGGAATGATTTAATGAGATCAAATTTCCTTAATCTAAACTTATGATTTATTGAAATAAAATGGTTGGAAGACATGAATTATTTTAAGATGATTCTAATTTTTTTTAAATGTGATGTTTTGGGTTGTTGAATAGTGTTTGAATCTAATGAATTGGTTTTGGGAATTGTCTTTTAGTAGTTGGTGTTTTCCTAAAAAGGGTTTTGAACTTTGTGACTGTCATATTAAGAAAAGAAACTTTGCTAAATTTTTGAAATTGGGAAAGGGATGTTTGAATGGAATGCTTATTTTGGTAGTTGTTTTAAAATAAATGAAAAGGGTTCTAAATCAAATGTTTCTTGAAAAAGTGTGGTTTTTTTAGATGCTGAAAAAAAAATTGAATAAAGGGAGAGGATTTTGATGGAGACCTATGGGGTTTCTTTTTCAAGCTTGGTAAAATGGTTTGTTGTGTGGAAATATGAAAATGGTTTTGACTTGGTGGTTAGTGTGCCTATTAAAGGTACATTATTTTTTAAATGGGTTGAATTTTTTTGGCTTGTAAAATGAGGATGTTTGTTTTAGCCTTTTGTGTTTTCATGGGTTCTTACATGCATGGTTTTGTATAGATGTGTTCATGGATGCATGGTATGACATAGTGGTTGGGTGCCCAGGGTGGCACGAGAATGTTCATGTGAGTGAGATTTTATAAAACATCATTGGTGAATGTGAAAATACACCAAGTTAGTTTATTTTTCAAAAGTGTTTTAAGCTGAAAAGTTGTTGTGTTTTTGTTAAACTTATGTTTATGTGGGTTACTTTCTCATGTTTTAAAAGTGTGGTTTATTTGGTATGTTTCCTCATGATATGGAAGTGATACTCTTGGTGTGTATTGAGATGGGATCTTTTTGGTGGCCTGGTTTTGGAGAAATGTTTAGTGGGTTTCTAAGGATATGTTGGATATTGTGATGTGGCCACGGATGGTTCTCTGTTGGAAAGACTTCCAGTTGATCAGCCTAAGGATTCGTTTCAAACATTAAATCCACCTCTTCAGATGATGCCTCAAATAGTTTGATGTAATAGAGAGCTATTTGGGCTTTATTTAAATTGGTTTCCTATTGTGGTTCCTCATAACTATGAACATCCTCTTATCACAATGAGTGTGGTGGACTTGCCCCTCACGTAGTGTTTGTGGTTATGCCTTCATGGGTGTGGGTTTTTGGTTAATGTCCCTATGTGGACTGCCTATGTGAATCGGGGGTGGTTGTAATTTTTCCTAGTCATGGGTGAAGGGTGATGGGTAGTTTTTTTTTTTGGTTTCAATGGTTCAAACATTTGGACCCTTACCTCCCCTCCCCTAGCGGTGGGGGTTTTGATCTGTGCCAAAAGTGTTGGCCCAATTCTTGTCCCCTCCGTTCGGGAGTGGGTGGTTTAAATGTTCATGTTTTAACCATATTAACTTGGGTTTTTAGGTTTTTTTAGGAGAGTTTGGGTGGGTTTGTGTGGGTGAGGACCGATTCTAGTTCATGTTTAATTCTTTTTTGTTCATTTCTAGTTGGTCTCTAATGGTGGGGAGACCCACTGTGGGTCTCGAAGATCTTTCCTTTAAGGATTTGTCGGATGGTAGTTTTGATTTAATGGTGGGGAGCCCATTATAGCCTCCCCCAACAATTCATTGACTTTCATGAGTGAACTTTGGTTTGGGTGATTTTTGGGTTCATTTGGAGAAGGCCCAACAATCTGGTTCTTGGCTTGGTTGTGGAGGTGGTGGCTTGATCTTTTCATTGATTCTTAGGAAGTGGTTCTGAGTTGGTGTTTTGTTTGGGAAATAGGCTTAAGTTCCATCTATGGTGGATTATATGTCCTTAGATTGAGGGTATGGACCATGTTTATAAGTAATAATTATGTGTTTTTCTTTCAGTTGTAAAGTGTTATGGCTTTTCAGGGGAGGAAAGCTTTAATGGTGGAGAGAGTTGTCACACCCGGTTTTTTCATGTCTTGGTTTTGATCTGGTACATTTGAAATAATGATCCTTTTATTGGGTTTTGGGTGAGATTAATGATGTTTTTTGAACTTCCATCTATGTATAATCATCCAACCATGGGTTCCCCATAACTTGTTTGGTAGTTTTTCGAGAAAATGGTGGTTTCCTTCAAGATTTGGGCCAACCGTGAGCTCATTTCCATATTTAAAAACAAAATTTGTTTCTTTTATAAATCCTTTGTTTTTTAACATATTTCACTCATTATACTTCCCAATTGGCCTATCATAACCTATTAAAACCACTATATCCATTTTAACCCCTTATTAATTCATAATCATGGTGGATTTGGGTTATTTATTCAGGTATTAGGCCAGCCCGTGAGCCCATTTCTAGTTTAAAAAAAACATTTTGTTTCATTTATATATTATTCATTTTTTGATGTTTTTTGGTGATTCCACCTCCCAAACAGATCCCTAACTGTTTTCTATTGACCATATGTTCCTCCCCCTTTGTTCTCCTTCGTTTTGGGCCTCTTTTTGGGCAATTTCTTACCAAAGGTTAGTGGTTCTTCTTAATTTCTTCATCAAATCTTTCTCATTTCTCCTCCCTCTTCCTTCTTCTTTAATTTTTTCTTGAATTTGTCTTCTCCCCTAGTTATTATAGACCTAGGTTTCTGTTTTCCTATCATTTTTATGGGGTTTTTGTTTGTTTAGGGCTGGTATTCATAGATCTAGGGTTTTGGAACCCGCGGCGGGTGTTTTCGGGTGTGTGTCTCCATGTCGCCAAGGATTTGAGGTAGGTTCCCCATTGAACATGTAGTTTTTATTTAATATTAATATTTTTAATGGTATTTTAACCCTCTAAAAATTCTTAGTATTGTTTTATAATCCTTCAATAATTTTATTTGGTGTGAAAAGTGGTGTTTATGCCTTGTTTTGTGAAAAGTAGGGTTGTTTTGTTATAAAAGTGCACACCAAGTGTTTGTCTAAATGTTTTATTATCTTTTTCACCTGGTTTGTGATGTTTAGAACCTTTTTTATCCATTTACAGAATTTTTTTACATTCGGATTTTGTTTTATGACCTTTTTAGTGTTAAATAGAATTGGTTTCATTAAATGTTGCATGCCACGTTTTCGGGAAAGTGCCCGGTTGGATTTTGTGTGCTCAAGGTGATATAAAATGATTGGTTTGACTTATAAAAAATATTGTAAGCATGATAATAAATGTTTTTGGGTTCCTTATGTTGGTTCCAATCCATTTTTGGGTTTTATAATGAAATGGGTAACGCTTTTTAGGGTGTTTTGGCATGTATTCCCAATAAATGGCCCGTTTGGCATCTTTATAGAAATGGATGGGTTTTGAATGTGTAACCTGGATTTATAAGGGGTTAGAGTAAATTTTTTGTTGCTTCCAATGGTGTGCTTAAACATATTTATGGAATGTGGAACTAGTGGTTTTGATAAATGTTGGTTTGGTGAAAATCTTAAAGGCCAGTTTGGCACTCTTCTTTAAAAATGGTTTTTCATGTGTGTTCCATATTGTACCACTTAGGGTCATTTTATGATTCATGAAAATTGATTTATTAAATGGTTTTGGGGCTACCAAATCTTTTTTTTGTGGTACTGGTGGGCATTTGGCCTTTAAAGATCATTTTAAATGGATTTTATGTGCAAAGCTTGGCTATACTTCTTGAAATTATTTTGTAAAAATTTTAAGTGGTTTATTGACCCGTGAAAGAAATGTGAAACATGTTTGTGGGATGTTTGGTGTGTGTGTCATTTTTTTAAAAAAGTAATTCTCATGTTCAAAGTGTATTTTATAATATTTTGAACTTGATTGAGTGCAAATAAGGAAACTTGGGTATCTAGGTGGGCGGACATGTACTAGTATGCTAGTGATTCGAAGTGGTTTTGTCCCTGTTTCACGTAGCAAGTTTGATGATGAAAACACTAACTAAACTATGATGATGATATTGGGTACCACTAGGTTATGAATATTATCCCTACTAGTGCCTCATTCATGATAATGAATATTTTTTATGGTTACTTTTCACCGAGATACGAGGTACCTGGGGCCCACAACTAGCTATTACTTAGAGGTGTTATCATGACTTGTGCTCATTGGATATATTGTATTCACCATCGGCATATGGTGATTTTGGTTGGAAAATTCAATATCATGTGTGTTTTATTTAAAATTGTACATTCTGTAAAGTATCCCTCTTGAAAACCGTTTTCACTTTGAAGTTGAATCTCTTTGAAATTGGTTACTAGCATTTCCTATTTATGAAAAATTGCAAGCATTTTTATTTTGTAATGTTTGTAGCATGGAACCTTGTTTGGAAAACATGTTTTTATATATTTTATTCCAAACTTGAAATTGATTTTTCTTTTATTTTAAAGGAATTTAATTGGGAATAGAATATCGGGCTAACCTATTGAGTTTTAATACTCACGCCTATAGTCTTCTTTTGTTTTTATCCCTTGTGCGGGTTTCAGCTTGGGTCTGATCACCTTGGCCAAAGCGTGATCATTATGCTGGAGAGTGACCAGTGGGGTCACATGGAGTTAGTTGGTTTTCAAGTTTGGTTGGTTGAGTTGTCTAGTTCAGTTGTATTTTCAGTTTATTGTATAAATGATGTCCAGTTCAACTTTATATAGATGTATGTTGAGCTGTCTCTTTCTTTATGATGCTTATGTATTGTTTATTTTTGTGAGAAAATGTTCCCTTATCACTCTACTAATGCACTCGGTTCTTGTTGTCATCCCGGGAGGATTGGGAATGCCTCTCGGGACTTGTCGCGGAGCGGCTCGGGTGACCGGTTCAGGGTTGACCCAGAATGGTTCGTGACAATGGGCCCTCATGGGTTGGGATGAGTTATTTACCGAGTCAATCCATTATGCTATAAATAAATGGGTTTCATTTCTATGATAGGTGTATGGGAACTGATTCACCGAAAATGGATATCCATTATAAAGTGAATCATGAAATCTAAAATGAACTAGTTTCACATCCTTATCCCACATTATCATGTTTATGAAAGGTAAAGGAGTGAACCTGGAAATTAAATGTAAAATGAAATGAAACTTATACTTTAGAACTTACTGATACCTAGCCGTCTAAGTGGGTAGTTGGGGTAGTATGCCTTGGGTAGTGATTTTTCCTACGTTCAGCTTCCGCTAGTGATGTTATCTTTCTGTTTAAGCTTGTTATGAGGCGTGTGTGTAACTATTGTAGACCAATGCCACCACGACGTCCTCATATCGTATGCCAGGAGGGTGGAGACGACCATGCTCTAGACATGGTGGGCCCTAAGCCACCAGTCTTACCTCTAGGAGTGACACTTGAGGCACCACCTACTATACCTGATTTGGGCACTGACACCCAACTTTGTGATAGTTTCCTACATCTAATGCAGTCCATAAATGGTGCTCCACGGCTTGCACCTATGATAGCTGATCTAACTTGTGAGTTACAGCACCAGCATCCTCCTATTTTCTTAGGGGATGGTAGTTCGTAGGCTACTGATTCATGGCTAGAATTCACCTTGTCTATCTTTGAGCATCTGGAAATGCCTCCAGAGAAGAGACTCAAGATTGCAACATACATGCTTCGAGATTCGGCCAAGCGTTGGTGGGATGTGATTACCCAGGCCGGTCATCATTAGGGCATGTTATGGGTTGATTTTCAAACTACCTTCTATGATCAATTATTTCCTCAGACACTGAGAGCTAACAGAGCTAGAGAGTTCATGCATCTCAAGCGGGGTTCTATATCATTTATGGAATATTCAGCACATTTCATGGAGTTACAATGTTTTGTACCGCTTCTAGATGGTGATGATCTTTCGTGTGCTAGACGCTTTGAGGATGGGCTCCAGTACACAATCCATACATAGGTAGATGTCTTTTTCCTGTCTATTTTTTCTACAATAGTCAACCAAACTCTTATCACTAAACGTAACCTGAGGGACGATAATAGTACCGAGTTTAAAGGATCGATGTTAAATTAGTCCAGTAGTTCTTCCGATGGCAGGAAATGTTCTCTTGAGGTTTCTCGTTAGGGTGGTGACAATCAGAGTGTCAGTTTCGACACCTCTAAGGTGTGTCATCAATGTGGATGATGGAGGCATTCAAAGACTTAGTGTAATAGTGACCCAATGGAGTGTCAGGCTTGCGGCCATATGGGGAATCTTCAGCATTTTTATAGGACCTTTCCACCAACTTCAAGTAGAAAAGGATCAGTACCAACTCCTCCATCAGGTGAAGGTTCTTTTACGCCGCGTCAGGCAGGAAGTTAGAATATCACTGGTAGGTCTAGCCGAGGAGGAGGTCGTGGTTGTGGTAGCCAGACTCCTGATCACCAGTAGCACCAGCAGAGCAGTTTTGATTGTGGTAATCCATTTGTTTCATAAGGTCGTGGATCATGTTAGTGGAATGCACTACAACCAATACCCGAGGATCAGGATACAGTACCATCTACAGTATGAGGTACTATTCTAGTAGCCTCTACTATAGTATCTGCTTTATTTGATAGAGGTGCTTAGAACTCTTTTGTCTCTGTATCTATCGTGGAGAGTCTTGAACTGGAGATACAGTTTTACTATGGGGAAATTACCCTAGATACACCGTTAGGAGTATGAACAGAGGGAATAAACCAGTGTAGGGACTTCCCCCTTAAGGTAGGCAGTTACCCTTTCTTATAGAACCTCTTCGTTCTCAATATGAAAGGCTTCAATGTCATTATTGGGATGGATTGGTTAGTTCACTATCATGATTTTGTAGACTGTTATCGTTGTAGGGTATCTTTTACGTCACCAAAGGGAAACAATTATCTACATAAGGGTAAGTGGGATTTCTAGGATGGTATAGTAGTACTATAGTATAATGGGCTAGGTGGAGTGACCACCCAGATTGAAAATCTCTTCATGGAGGATCAGGGTTTATGATGAGTTGATTTCCCTCTAGTAGTGGATCATTTTAGGGATGTCTTTCCTAATAATTTTTTCAACTTACCTCCCAAAAGAAAGGTAGAGTTTACAATTGAGCTTGTTCTAGGAGTATCTTCAGTGTCCATTCCTCCGTATAGGATAGCACCTACATAGCTTCAAGAGCTCAAGCAGTAGTTAGAGTATTTATAGGCCAAAGATTTTATACGGTCCAGTACATCCTCTTGGGGTTCGCCCATGATTTTTTCCAAGAAGGCGGATGGAACCTTACATTTGTGTGTGGATTACAGACGGTTGAACCAGCTTACGGTCAAGAATTGATATCCACTGCCTCGAATAGATGATCTCTTTGACCAGCTCCAAGGAGCAAAGGTCTTCTCTAAGATCAACCTGAGACCGGGTTAGTGCGAGTCAAACCATCAGACATACCTCGTATAACTTTTCATAGTAGGTATTGTTTGTATCAGTACCTTGTTATGTCATTCGGTCTTATGAATGCATCTCTTATTTTCATGGCTCTGATGAATAGGGTTTTCTACCCCTATTTGGATTCTTTTGTCATGGTCTTTGTGGACGAAATCTTAGTGTATTCTCACACTCATATCAACCATGCCAAACATCTTGAGATCATTCTGAGTACTCTAAGAGAGCATCAGCTTTATTCCAAGCTTGCTAAGTGCCACTTTTGGATTGACAAAATTCACTTCTTGGGTAATATAATATGATAATTAGGGGTATCTTTTGACCCCGAAAAGGTTAGTTTTTTGGTTTCCTAGGAACAACCCAAGAACGTGTTTGACATACAGAGTTTCTTGGGGGCTGGCAGAATGTTACAGGAGTTTCATACAAGACTTCTCATGTATTTATTCACCTCTTACTAGTCTTACAAAGAAAGGTGTCAAGTTAATATGGTCAGAAGCATATGAGAAATCCTTTTATGAGCTTAAAGGGAGGCTTGTTTCAGCACCTATTTTGACTCTTTCAGAGACAAGTATAGATTATATTGTCTTCTGTGATGCATCAAACATTGACCTAGGAGTAGTGCTGATGCAGGAGTAAAAAGTCATTACGTAGAGATCTCGACAGTTGATGCCTCATGAAAGAAATTACCCAACGCACGACCTTGAGCTAGCATCAGTTGTCTATGGATTACATTGCTGGAGACATTATCTTTTGGGTGAGCGATTTGTAGAGTACACAAACCACAAGAGGCTCAAATATATCTTCTCTCAGTGTGACTTGAACCTCATATAGCGGAGATGGGTCGAATATCTACAATCCTTTGATTTTGAGCTTGCATATATGCCTAGGAAGGGCAATGTGGTTGCAGATGCACTGAGTCGGAAAACTTAGGCACAAGCCGTATGGGAAGCTAATAATGAATGGAAGTTAATGGACCTCATTTCTGAGCTACATCTATAGTTTCATGATAGTCACGAGCATTCTTATCTCTCATCCTTGACAATTACCTATTCCCTCCTTGAGAAGGTGAAGGGTAGATAGTTTTTATATCCTTAAGGCTTGGTTCTTTGTGAGATTATATCAGGAGATAACCCACCTCCAGATTGGTCTATATATAGAGACAACATCCTGTATCTATATGGACGTGCCTGGGTTCCTACGGACATGAGAGAGGAGTTGATGTGTGAGTCCCACGCTTCTCAGTGGGAAGTTCATCCAGGCATCTTGAACATGTATCGAGACATGCGACACTGGTATTGGTGGCTTGGGATGAAATGTCAGATAACGGGCTTTATCACTAAGTGTTCCACCTGTCAATAGGTGAAGGCGGAGCACTGGAGACCTATAAGCTTTCTACATCCGCTTCCAGTCCCGGATTGGAAATGGGAAGATGTTGTTATGGATTTCGTAGTCAGCTTACCTAGGTCACTGAGGGGTAGCGATGCTATATGGGTAGTCATTGAATGACTAACGAAATAATCCTGCTTCATTCCTATTTGGGAAACTTTCTCAGTTGATGAGCTGGGAAAACTGTATGTTTGTGAGTTCATACGACTCTGCGAACTTCCTCATACTATCATTTCCAAAAGGCTTGCCCATTTCACTTCACAGTTCTGACAGGGATTGCAAAAGGATATGGGAACACATGTGCTTCTAAGCATATACTTTCACCCTCAGACCGATGGACAATTAGAATGGATGATACAGGTTCTAGAGGATATGCTTCGAGCATGTGTCCTTGATTTTGGCGGTTCTTGGGAAAATTATATCCCTCTCGTTGAGTTCGCCTATAATAATAGCTTTCAGGTGACAATTCAAATGGAATAGTTTGAGGACTTATATGGTAATCCATTCCACTCACCCCTATATTGGCTAGAGGTAGGTGAGGCAGCACTATTAGTTCCTCGTATTGTTTAGGAGACTTCAGTTCAAGTTCAACTGATCAGAAAGCGTATAACTACTACTCAGTCCAGACAGAAATCGTATGCTAATCGTTGTCAATGACCTCTTGAGTTCGATGTTGGGGATCATGTTTTCCTTCAAGTATCGCCCAGGCTAGGGCATAGACGGTTACTAAAATAGGTAAAGTTGTTGCCTCATTTTGTAGGGCCTTTTGAAATTCTAGAGAGAATTGGGCCAGTAGTCTATCAGTTACTTTTACCTCAGAGGTATCATGCCATGCACGACATCTTCTATGTCTCACAGCTTCACCAGTATCATGTTGATCCATCCCATACATTTGATCTCGAAAAAGTTGAGTTAGATGATGATGATGCCTTTGAAGAGTATCCAATACACATCATTGACCAGAGCACGAAGGCTCTTTGAGGCTGGTTTGTCCCTCTGGTACGGGTGTTATGGCAGCACGGTCGGGTATAAGATGATACTTGGGAGAGGGAATCCAACGCACGTGCTTAGTGGCCATAATTGTTCTTAGACAGTGTTTTTACACCCTTGGAAGGTGAACTCATGGATGAGTTCTTTTAAGGGGGGAAGACTGTAAAAACCCGGTTTTTCAATTAGGTATGGATCCTTCAAATTTCGGTCTAATTCCTTATCTTGGACCTTTTGTGGATTTATAATGTTTTAGAAAAGGTCTCAGGGGTGTTCGGGGCAAGTTCAGAGCCTGAAAATCTTTTTTTTTTGGGAAATTGGCCAAGTCGCATGGTTGGCACACGGTTGGCGCACTGTTTGCCTAACCGTGCAGATGGTGTTTTTTCAAATAGAGCCACCTCATATGGTTGGCACATGGTCGTGTGGCCTAACCGTGCAAGTGCCCCTTCTACCCAGGTAACCGTGCAGATAAACCGTGCACATGCCATTTTCCTGGGTAAAATGTCAAAATTGCCCTTAATGATCTAATTAGAACCTCTCTTCCTCCCTAATTCGTATTTCAGCAGGATTAACCTAAATTACTCTCATTTTGGACCCCTTTGAAGATCTATGGTAGGAATTAAGAGATCTCCTTCTTCCTGGATCTGATCAAGCTTTCGTTCATCACGTTGGGTGTGCAATGGTAAGTACTCGAGTCCTTTTGAGATGTTCCTCTTCTCTCTTGCTCTCGACCAAGTTATCAGGGTATGAGCATTTTTCTCTTTTTCTTAGATCTACTCTGATCTGAGCCAAATCAAGGGCCAATACAAGAGGAGAAGAATCATACAACCCTAAGGTGGGTGGTCTACAACTCATCCATAAAGTTCATTGATTTTGGATTTGTCATGTGGGGACCACCGATTTCATCGGGTTCCGTTTATTGAATTTATATGTCATGCTTATAATCATTATAATCATATGGTTATTCTCTTTCCAAATATGTGATTAATTATTGGTGGTTATGACCACAACTCCATCCCTTCCATGTCAAGGGTTATGTCATAATTGTTATTTAATGTTTTGACATGTTTATGTCGTTGTTCGGGTGTGCCTTGGATTGGCCATCCTAAGGGTAAGTTTTCTTATATCAAATGGCTTGTTTATATTGTACGTTGCATAATGGAAAGTACCATGTATGTGTGCCACTTGACCCGCCTAAGGTAAGTGCTTCAATCGATGATTAAATGTGAATGATTGATAGGTTGCATGTCTGTAGCACCTCCGACCACATTAATGGAAGGTAGCAGAATGAACCTTAATTATTGAATATGCCTTAAATGGAATTAAATGAATGGTTGCATGCTACTTGGCCTTGTCACACTAATGAAAGACACATCTTGAACTAAAGGACTTATTGATTAATTATGACATGATTAAAAGGTTGCATGCTACTTGACCTTATCACACTAATGAAAGACAAGACTTGAACCAACGGTTGCATGCTACTTGACCTTGTCGCACTAATGAAAGGAAAGGCTTTAACCGAATGAAATATTACATGACTTCATAAACAGGAATGACCTGACTCGAGCTCGCCTTGGATTCTTATCGGGGAATGCCATGAGCACTCGGGGACCTCATTCCGATTCAAGGATACGACTTGCTTAGGTTGAGAACCACCTAGATCTCGATCCTTGTCTATTTTTTGGATGCCCAGTGTAACACTGTAGGATCCCTTCAATATCATTACAAGATGCCTTGGATACACTCCTTGGATCCAACATTGACAAATAGGTGTCATGGTTACAACCCATATGGCCTTGTCTTTGCTTAGCCCTGTTTTACCTTAGATTCGGTAGGCACCTCATCGTGGAATGTCTTGGACTAAGCTCCTTGGATTACATTCTTACCCCATGTCAGGCTACAGTTTTTACTGAGTTGGAGACCCTTGAGGTCTACATCACCTTGGTTATTACCTTGGGACTTCATTATTAAATGTCATTAAAGGTTGCCTTGTCATAACTTGGAACATTCACTGTTGTAACATGTGACTTATTTATAAACTGGTAATAATCAATTAATGGACTGATTATGTTCAGACATCAGGTGAGGGCTGAAGCAGATACTTTGGTATTTAGTTACATTGTACTGCTTTACTTTATACATGCATGTTTGCACACTGTTACATTTCCATTACACGGGCCAGATGTTATAGACACTGTTGGTGGTGGCCCAATGAGATTTATCTCACACCCTCTTCGGGCGACGTTTGATACCCAAGGCAGATTACATGATTGCAGGTGTTGACAAGTGGAAGCATGTGACTTCAAACACTTGATTGCTTGCTGTTTAGTATGGAGTTTAATAGGAGAGGACCGAGTTGGATCTCATGATGCTTGGGATAGTCTTTTGATTTTCCTTTATACTTTTGTGGAACATGTTATGTCTGCTGTCTTGTATCTATTTTTTCCAATTTTCTAGTATATGACATGTCATTATCGGGTGTTGAATGTTATTCCAGTTGTTTTAATTATTGTTATTGTTGTCTCTATTTTCCGTCGTGCCTTCTGTTTACTTATATTGCTTTCGTTATTTACCGATGTTTGCATCCATCCGTTGCGCTACACTTTGGTAATGAGAGCTTAGTCTCCCAACAGACACACCCTAAGCCCTTGCTGCTAGCCAACAGCCTCTGACGTTCGGGGAGATGCGCTTGAGGCCACGTGGCCCACCGGGCTCGGAGCACCCGTTGAGTGACATCCAAGTATGAGACGCCACACACACTTCCTCACCGTTCATGTGTGAGAGTTTCTATAAATAAGTTGACTCTTTAACTTCCCTTTGATACCACTAATGAGTTTCATATAATCATATAATGATCATTTGCGGTGGAAGAGAACCCAAAACACAAGCAGATCTATCTTCAAGAATCATTGTGTAAACATTATCGTAAAACAGAGTACCTGTAATCTGTGTACAACACCAACCATCTTCTTCATCAGTGAAGAGGAATGCTTGAAAGAGATCACTTGGAGCAGTTGATGCCAAGTCTACTGCCTCTGAGGTAATACACCGACCAATGGACCCACAAACATTTTGTGAGGATACCCAAAATTCGAAGGGGTGTTAACGCTTTCTCAAATGAGATAAATGGAGTTTCGGGAAGAATAAAGTTTAGTAGTGTCTCACACACATCACACACCAACATGAGAGGATCTCATCCTCTTTTTATTCATGGATTTATGGTTAAAGAAATTTATGCGAATGGTTTGTTAATTTTAATAATATTTAAATCAAAATTATAAAAAATATAACAATTATGATTTACAAAATTATGATTTAGTTTTTAAAACGAAGTATAAGATATCTTCAGAATAAATTATGGCGAATTATTATAATATATATATATATTAATTTATCCGGAAGCAATCATATATATATATATTCTTTGTTTTTTCAAGAGCGTGACACGATCACGAGTAAAACGTGACCTCACCGTTTTCGCCCTTGTTATGCCGCGTCCTCGTCGTCATTGTTTTTTTCCAGCGGTTGATTCCGACGAGTATCGCTGCGACATCCTTCCCTGCACTGCCTTGCGTCCCCCGACACCGGTGTGACGCATAATCCGGCTCGGGCGATGAAGTTTTGGAAGATCCTCAGCAATCTAATCGACGAAACCTTACCCGACTGGCGCGACAAATTCTTGTCGTACAAGGACCTGAAAAGGCAGTTGAAGCTGATTTACCCTGTCCCCGATGAGCCCCTCGGGAGGCCCTTGAAACGGCAAAAAATGTCCCACGACGTCGCTGGAAACCGCGCGGAACCTGCGGGAGAACCGGAGATTGACTGGGAATGCTCTCTGGCCGGGGATGCCGAAAACACGAAGGCGGTCACTGATTTCGTGAAGCTCCTGGAGGAGGAGGTGGATAAATTCAACGGTTTCTTCGTCGAGAAAGAGGAGGAATATGTAATCCGGTGGAAGGTAATCATTTACCCGGTTCGCAGTTTCTTTCAATGAATGTTTTGAGTTCTGATTTTGATAAATTGATTGCTGTATTTTACCACACGGAGTTCGAGATAAAAATTCACAGGCTGCTTTGATGGGTTTGATGCTGATAATTGATTTTCTCTTCACTTCAATGTCAGATTTCATTTATCATTCACGATAATATTTATGTTATTTTGTTAAATTTAAAAGAAAACAACTGATAACAGTAGTTTCCAATTTCACGCATAACTGAAGCATGCGAACTGCTCTATTTAGATCTTAAACACGGCAGAAAAACAGATAGCACCACTACTAATGCCTATAGACTCGGTTAACAAATAAACCAAGTTCAGCAAACCAATACTCACACACTCGACAGCTGATAACAAATAAACCAAGTTCACTAAACCACGTTTCCCAACCATCCCTCCCTTATACGGGAAGTTCTCAAATCCCCAGTTTATCAAATGTACAAACTTCCAATAGTTTTCTCAGCTTCAGATTCGTATGCAGCTTAAGTGGCTTTGTCATAATGTCAGCAATCGGATTTTCACTTCTGCAGTGGACGAGTTCAATAATTCCTTCACTGCCGAGCTGTTGTAAATAAAAGCATCTCACATCTATGTGTTTGCTCTTTCCATGTAGGTAGGGATTTCTGGAAAGTTTTATTGCTGAACTGCTGTCACTATAGATCACAGTGGCCCCTTTCTGCATAAAATATGATTCATCAAGAATTCTCCTTATCCATATTGCTTGACACGCACATGCTCCCGCATAGTTGTTTACGGCGCATGACGCAAAATAGCAATCCTTGGCGCAATGGTGCACAACACGGTGTTGCGCATGGAAATTTCGTTTACGGTGCAAATATTATATATATATATAAAACATAAATTAGGAGTATGATAAATAATAATTAAAAAAAACACATCATAACATGAAGAAATAGATGAAAAAAAGACATGATCTTGCATTAAAAATGATTTTTTTTAATAAAACAGAAAGAATACAAAAAATATCGCAGCTGGTTAAAAAAGAATAGAAAAACAATGACACATATAAAAAAAGAAAAACATAGATGGAAGCTGGTTGGCTCCAACAGCAGGGTGCAGGGTAAGAGGGGTATTAAGTCATCATCTCCAATTAGGGTGTTGGACGACAGGGGTTGGGAATCGCATGTTGGTGTTGGATTGATGTAGCCCGATCCGGTTGGGCCGAATGCTTGTGGTCCGTATTGTGCACCGACCCACAACTTTCGCGGGTCGAGCTCCGTAGTGAGCTCGTTGGGGGTTGCAGGGGCTAACGCACTCCTGCTTCGGGGGCCGAAGGTCCCCAACCTAATTTTTCAGGAACTGTAGCAATTCTGACCACTGTAGCAGAACTGATCGGCCGACACCGACAAGACACTGTAGTAGTGCGGATTTCAGAGTCAACAGTACTGTAGCTCTTTGGACTTCCAGCCGGCAGCCACTGTACCACTTTTGATTTGGATGACCGCCTTTCACTGTAGAGACGCGGACTTCCAGCCGGCTTTCACTGTAGCATAGCGGACTTTCCGACGGTTGGTGGAATAATACTTCGTCCTCTACATTAGCCCATTTTCGGGCTAGAGTTTTGGTGTGTGAAAAACTCTTGTAAACTGTGTTGTCGAATTATAGTGATTTTTTGCCTCTTTGTGGACATAGGGATTATTCCCGAACCACGTAAATCCTTGTGCCCTTATTCTTTTTTTCCTTTTACTTTTCTTTGATCCGTGTTTTGTTTCGTTGCTCCCGACGTTTCCGCATCAGTTGGGCCGAGAGGGTTGAAAAATACCAGCATAATAAAAAAAAAGTGGCGCATTGCCATGCTAATGGTGACATGGCGTGTGCCAGTGATGCGCCATTTCATTTGCGCCTCACCAAGGGTAGGGCAAGGCGCAAGGTACCATGGCGCGCACTAAAGAGCCATGGCGCGCCAACTATGTGCTGTTGTAACCACAAATTTTGCTTCAATTGTTGAGTGTGACAATTGGTTGCATTTTGGAAGATCAAGAGACAGTTGCCGAGCCAAACATGAAAACACAACTTGATGTGCTCTTTTTATCATCCAAATCTCGAACAGTCACTGTCTGTAATGTCAAACATGTCTGATTTTTCTCTTTTCATGCAGTGGAGACCATAATTCAATGTTCCTTTCAAGTAGTGAAGAAATTTTTTTCTGCACCAAAGAGATGCTTCACCATTGGACTTTCCATGTACCTGCTAATAAGACTTATTGCATGTGTAATATCTAGTCTAGTGTACGCCCTTGGTAATTTCTAGTGTAGGAGATTATGAGAATGAGGGTCGCCGGTAGGAAATCCACATTTATATTTATCATTGGATATATCTATCTGCGGACGTGTGTATTGATCCTTAGACTTTAAAATTATTATTAATGGATATTATGAGTCACGTACTTTGATGTATTGACAAAAACCGTGACTTAATATGTTCGTGGTGAAGCGAGATACGTTGGGTACGTCACGGGTAATATTTCACCAATGAATAATGCGAGAAAAGATTTGTCTCTTGTTTTTTAATAGAAGTTGATATCTTAGACTCTTTGATGGAAATGATACAACCTAAATAAATCCATGAATCCATGACTCTGTTGTTATGTAGGTAAGTTCAATTTCCGAAAAATAAAAGAAATATTGATCACATAGGTTGATGACACTAGCATGCAGTCTTCTTGATTAGAGATATCATGATAAAGAAATTATATTACATGGTAAACGTATGTATGAAGTTTTATGTCGTCGCGACATTAAATTCTTTCTCTATGAGTGCCTTGGTGTGTTGCTAGATCTAACCGTGGACTTTGGACTATTTCACCTATTGCTACTGAGAAACAGACTTAGAGGGTCACACATTAAGTGTATCCATAACCTCAGTTAAATAATAATATTATTTATTATTTAACATGTTGAATAAATATTATTCCCGCACGTGGTTTAATAATTATTCATGTCTGTTTGATCACAAATATTTTGTCACTAGTTATTCGAGAGAATATATTTTGTGAGCATAATATTTAATAAATATTTATTTGCTATTTAGTGAACATAATATTTATTTATTTATTTATAGGTGAATGATGTAGTGATATTTATTTATTAAATAAATAGTAATTATTCAATGTTTGATAAATACCGTGGAGTAATGGCGGACCGAGTTTAATGGTCCAATGAAAAATAATATATATTGAATATTATTTTAATAAAAAATATTTAATTTAATTTGTGAGTTTTGCGCATGTCATTTTTTTATTATTATTATGGAAATGAGGTTTCGCAGAAATTAAGAAAAATAATAAGGGCGAATGCACAATTATTATTTTCTAACCCTAGCGATATATAAACCCAATTTTATTATTTTATCAAGGGCTTCCATTTTCATTTGTTGTGTACAACGACATCCAGATAGAATTCTCTCGAAGCCCTAGAGAGCTTCCTCCCTAAGAACGCTATCAAAAACAGAGAATGATCCTCTATCACGACCACTCTCAAGTCTATAGAGATCGAAGAGAACCCTTTATTGAAGAGATTCTCGGGGCGATCAAAGATGAACAACACAAGCGTTGATCTACCATGCTAGCACTCAGAGATACCTATGACGACGTTCAGAGGTTCGTGAAGCAGGTGTAGATCACAGTTGGACGAAATCTACTTTTGATTCCTACAACGCAACGCCGTTACGACGTAGATACGTGAGATTCATCAACGAAAAAAGAATTCATAACATGGTAATTCTTAATTGTTTAAATTAATTATAAATAATATGTGATGATCTTGCGTTTTGGTTTCGCCGTTCACTCGTCAATTAATCTTTGATTCAATTCCGTTGGTCACGACGTTTATCGCCGATGTACATCTCAGATCAATCATCAATTATGACAAAAAGCCGAGTTGGGCATTACTCATCCCGCGCTTCTGCTACGCCCGAAACATTCAAGTGGTATCAGAGCGACTGTATAATTATTTATAATTATTTAAAGATCGTTGATTGATTTACGTATTTATCGTTAGTTTTCAATTCCAGTTTAATTGTTTTTTAATCCGAATTGCGAGATGTACTCTTCTTCCTCTTCGTTCTCACAAATATAATAAAAAATCAATTTATTTTATAAACGAATAATATTCGAATAACTTATCCGGAGGTGCGATTCTGTCCAGGTAACACACGAGTACCTGCTCCCATAAGTGCCAACATTGCCACTTCTAATATGGTGGAGCAGGAGAAACAAATTGAGTCACATGACACATGTGACAAGGAGCAGGGTGACCTCTCTGAGTCTAGTGACTCTTTACAGGGGGATGATGATAAAACTAATCAAATTGAGGATGCATACTTTAAATCGCGTTCTAGGAAGGGGAAAAAGCCGATGGTGGATGCTGATGGGTACATCACACCGAATCCCAAAAAAACTAGGAAGCGCAGGGACTACTCTACTCTTGAGCGAACAATAGTTACAAGGTCATTCGATCCCGCTAAAAAGGAAAACACTGAGCCTCCAAAACAACTGATAGTTGTTGAATCTGCTGCAACTCTTGCTGTTGAAGAGGAGAAACATGATCAATATAATAACCCTGTGTACAGAGATGCCTACCAGATGGCGGAGACGGATGAAGTGAGTGAAGAAATTGATGCATGGATGGATGAACAAGATGAAAATACATTAAAGAAATACACCAATGGTGAAATTTCAGCTGAGATGTACCTTCAAATTAGGAAACGTATGTTCCTCAAGATGGTTGATGAATACAAAATGAATCCTGATTTCAACTTTAGAGACATCCCTTGGGAATGATTTTCTGCTCAAAAGCTCCTGTTTCCAGCCACTGCTCAAGGATTATTTGTTGCCAAGGGACTGGTGTGTTCTTCTTTATAACTGCTTCATTGTATTTCTGCTTGCTGATAGCTTTGATCGCATGTTTTCATTTCTGAATTGTGGTAAGACGGAGGAAAATCTTCCTGACCGTTTTCTTTTTTCAAAAGTGGTCTGCTGAGATTTCTCTGAGTATTTCAACAAGGACTGGTTGCTTTGGTAATTTTTAATCAATTAACGACTTGTGAGGTGAAGATGAAGGAATTGCGGTGAAATCTTCTATGCCTCCCTTCTGTGCTGATGGATGACTGCTAGTGTTGGCCTATGTCTTAATGGTGAATAGGGGCCGGTTGTTGTCAAAGCCTTTTCTTCTTGGTCATCTTGTCTTGTATTCCATCATTCCCTCCTGGTGTAAGCTATTTACACCACGTGTTTGTGCTGACTTTTTTGGATTTAATAAATTTTCTTGGGACATGAATTGAGTGATTAATTCATGTCACCGCTTTTATATATAAAAAAAAACATGCCATGTAGCCCGTTGGTACACGTTGTGTACCCGTGTTCAATGCACCAAGAATTAATTCTGAATTATGACCCATGTGCATTTATTACACGCGGTGTGTATTTAACACACCGCGTGTTGACTGGGTTAGGCTGACGCACATGTTCTATGCACCAAGAATTAATTCCGAATTATGAGCCATGTGCATTTATTGCACGCGGTGTGTATTTAACACACCGCGTGTTGACTGGGTTAGGCTGGCGCACGGTCAGTCGGACTACACGGCGTGTAACATCCGTACACAACGTGTAGTACATTAGTTAAAGATGGACTGTGTATTCTATCACACGACCTACATGACTGGTGGCTGTGTAACTCGGAGACCACACGTCGTGTAGCCCATGTACACGCCGTGTACTCCATTATTTTCCGTGGCACGATTACACGCTGAGTCCCTAGGCATGTGCCACGTATAAACGGTGAGAAATATACACGCCATGTAGCTAGATAGTACACGCCATGTTTATTAGCAAATTACGCAAAATTAAAATTAATTTATTATATTGCTAAACCTTATCAACATGTGTTTCGTGTGTCATTTATTTGACTATGTACACGCCATGTGATGAGTTTTATATATATTAAATGTCTAATTAATTTCTATGTAATGTTTAGAACTGCATATTGTTTATAAGTCGTAATACAATCATTATTCTACGCACATTGAAACATTTAATTAATTTCTACGTAATGTTCGAAACTGCATATTATGTATAAGTCATAATACAGTCATTACTCTACGCACATTGAAACATAACACGTTACATAAATACCATGTGTTCCCTGTGTTCCCTGTGTCATTTATTTGACTTGTATACACTATGAAATTACGTGATAAGTCGCGTATGTCACATGCTGCATGAGTAAACTGTATACGAATATAATACATGCTGGATAGTTCGGACGACTACTCATTATTTTTCCTCCCAGTCATATATTTTGTACAAAGTTAATTTTAGATAAATTTATTTAATTTGTTTAAAATTATGATGGATGAGAATCTTAAGAAAGTTCGGATTAGAATTAAGATAAAAGAATTAATTAATTAAAGAAGATATTTAATTGATTCGAGCGTGATTTATGTTAAATAAAAACAATTAAAATTGAATGTAATTTTATTAAATGCGTAATTTGTTGCCTGTACGTGGATGACCATGAGCATAGACCAAACCTTTGTGTGTGATTTGATTACTTTTAATTTATTATTAAATTAAATTGATGGCTTGCGCGTCATCCTTCCTCTCATTATGTAATGGCCTGCGAGCCCATTGTTTCTTTTATATAAACTCTTTAACCAATCATTTGGTTCCCCTCCCCCGCGTGTGAGTAAAAACTTATGTAATGGATGAAGCTCCCAAGCGAGTGTTGGATTGGTGTTGCCCGATCCGGTTGGGCCTAATGCTTGTGGCCCGCAACTGTCGCGCGTCGAGCTCCGCGGTGAGCTCGTTGGGGGTTGCAGGGGGCAACGCGCCCCTGCTACGGGGGCTGAAGGTCCACGACCCAATTTTTCGGCACTGTAGCATCTCTGACTACTGTAGCGAAGCTGACCGACCGACACCGACAGACACTGTAGCTGTGCGGACTTCGGGGTCAACTGGACTGTAACACTTTTGACTTCCAGCCGGCAGCCACTGTAGCGCTTTTGACAAAGCTGGCCGCCGTTCACTGTAGCAACGCGAACTCACTTTTCGAACAGTGATCGTCTTCTCCATTGTTTTATAGCCCATTTTCGGGCTAGGGTTACTACTGAGAAAAACCTCTGTAATTTGTGCTCTCGATATAGTGAAAATCTGCCTCTCCCGTGGACGTAGGGATTATTCCCGAACCACGTAAATCGCTGTGTTATTGTTGCTTTCTTTCTTTCGTTTTTTCGTTTCTACCATTGTGACTCCCGACGATTCCGCAACAGCGAGTGGAGACGGTTCAAGTTTGGAGATGAAACCAATCCAAGAGAGATACATAGGTGGACAGGTGAAAAACTACAACACGAACCATAAAATGGTTGAATGTGTTTTTTCCTTAGGTCGACGGTTAGTTTATCATCTGCTAGATAAACTAACCATTAGTAAAATCTCATGATCATACCGTTTTATTATTTTATTCCTGTCAACTTGTATGATTATTTCATTATGGATGTTTTGTCGCAATTATATTAATTAATGAATTAACAAGCATGCAAGATAAAACTAAAATAAATTAGATTATGCATAAATTTTTATCTAAGATATGGTTAATCACTTAAGTAAATCCACTTAATATTAACAAGCATGTGATAAGGATAAAATTTGTAACTTACGCATAAAGATGAAAATCCCTCAATTATATATTTTAAGTCGGTATAACCTTCCACTATTTAAGTTAAAATCGAACCATAATTCAAAGTGTTTGACCGGTCAAATTTGGGGTGCTTTCAATTATCGGAGAATTCTTACTTGAAGTTTTGGGTTGACTTGGCTTAGTTCACATCAAGGGTTGACTGCCAAAACAAGGATTGGTGTAACTAAGAGGCCAAGGTTGAGAAAATCCAATTTAAGGATTTTTGGATTAGGGAGTCCACTCAACAGATCAAGAAACTGTGAGTTAATGCAGTCGACATTTTAATGCCTACCTTAAACCCTTCAAATTGCTTGACCGGCCAAAGTTGGAGCGATAAAAATGATAATATGGATCATTGTCACTAGAATGTCCAAACAACGGGATATTCCGAAGCCAATGATGAGGGGTGTGTTGAGGAATCGTCGGGAGTCACAACGACAGAAACGAGAAACGAAAGAGAAAATAGAGGAAAAGAAAACACACAGAACACAACGATTTACGTGGTTCGGGAATAATCCCTACGTCCACGGAGAGACAAAAAATTCACTATATCGGGAGCACAAATTACAGAGTTTTGCAGTAGTAACCCTAGCCCCAAAATGAGCTATAAAATGGAGAAGACTGTTGCGGAATCGCTGGGAGACACAACGACAGAAACGAGAAAAACGAAAGAAAGAGAGCAAAGGACACAGCGATTTACGTGGTTCGGGAATAATCCCTACGTCCACGGGAGAGGCAGAATATTTCACTATTCGGGAGCACAAAATTACAGAGGGTTTTTTCAGTTGTAATCCTAGCCCGAAAATGGGCTATAAAACAATGGAGAAGACGATCACTGTTCGAAAAAGTGGTCCGCGTCGCTACAGTGAACGACGGTTGGTTTTGTCAAAAGCGCTACAGTAAAGTTGACCCCAAAGTCCGCACCACTACAGTGCCTGTCGATGTCGGTCGGTCAGCTCCGCTACAGTAGTCAGAGATGCTACAGTGCCGAAAAATTGGGGGGGACCTTCGGCCTCCGGACCCCCGGAGCAGGGGCGCGTTGCCCCCTGCAACCCCCAACGAGCTCACCGCGGAGCTCGACCTGCGACAGTTGCGGGCCACAAGCATTCGGCCCAACCGGATCGGGCAACACCAATCCAACAAAGACAATCACTATTTCGAAAAAGTAAGTCCGCGTTGCTATAGTGAACGATGACCACCTTTGTCAAAAGTGCTACAGTATTGTTGACTATGAAGTCCGCACTGCTACGATGCCTGTCGGTGTCGGTCGGTCAACTCTGCTACAATGGTGATACAATAATTATTTACGAGTCGGTAAATGTTATTTATCCATTTTGCGCAAGTTAGCGCACCACAAAATAATAATACTGTTATTATTATTATGTGGCATGAGATTTCATTAGTGATTATAGTTATATTTAATGATTGTTATGCAATTAAATTTTGTAACCGAAATTCCAGCCCTATAAATAAACGGCTACGTCTAGTGTGTAATTTATTCGAAACGAATTCCAGGTTTGGGTATAGAGAATTGTTGCGCACAACGAATTCTCTCTCGACTTTTCCTCCTCTCTCCCTCTCAAGAACGAGAAACCCAAGAGATAATTTCTTCAAGACCGAAGAACGAATGATCAAGAACGAACAACGCAAGACATTTGATTTGTCGTGCTAGCACCCGGAGAACGAGTGACGTTGCTCGGAGAACATTGAAGCACGTGTGGATCACCGCTAGAGGGATTCTACTATTGGATCCTTGCAAGCACAACGGAGACAATCCGGAAGAGCCTTTTCGGACGATCAACAATCATCAACGAAGAAAGTTCTTAAGCCCAAGTATTTATTTTTTCAGATATTAAATAAATTAATTATAAATTTGACGTGTAAGATCCTCGCTCTTGGTTTCGGACAATGATTATTAAAAGAAATTTTAATATATCACCCACCACCGCATGCTTTCGCTGCGCTTGGAACCAACAATTGAGACACCGATTGATTACTCGACACCACTCACTGTTGCCGAGACCATCTCTCATCCCGGTTGGTTACATGCTATGCAAGATGAACTTCAGGCCTTTGAAACCAACCACACTTGGGATCTTGTCCCTCTCCCTACGGATGTCGAGTGCATGTGGATCTATACTGCGCGCGTTAATGCCGATGGTTCTCTAAATCGCCACAAAGCACGACTTGTTGCCAAGCGTTATGCGCAGACATATGACGTTGATTATTTTGACACCTTTTCTCTAGTAGCCAAAATGGCACCCGTCCACTTATTTATCTCTCTTGCCGCTTCTTATCATTGGCCTCTCCATTAGCTGGATGTGAAAAATGCTTTTCTTCATGGTTTTCTTGATGAAGAAGTTTATATAGAGCAACCATCGGGGTTTGTTGCTCAGGGGGAGTCTTCCAAGGTTTTTCGCCTTCGTCGATCGTTGTATGGCCTCAAACAGTCACCTTGTGTCTAGTTTGGGAGCTTTTGCACCGTTGTTCTTAGCTTGGGCATGTGTCAAAGCATAAAAGATTCTTCTGTTTTCTATCACCAGCCTATAGCAGGTAGCATTCTCTTGGTTGTCCATGTGGATGACATCATCATTACTAGAAGTGATACTGATGACATTGATCGACTCAAATCTTCAATCAACATTTTCATACAAAGGATTTGGGTCCACTACGATATTTCTTGGGGATTGAGGTCTCCAGATGTGCCAAAAGAATTTTTCTATCTTAGAGGAAATATGTTCTTGATCTTCTGCAAGAGACTGAAATGACTCAAGCTGACTCGGTTGACTCACCCCTCGAACCTGGAGAAAGGTCACTACATTCTGATAGTGAGATGTTTTCATCACTCGACAGATACACACGACTTGTTGGGACGCTCAACTACTTGACAATGACTCGACCTGATATTGCTTGTGCGGTTAGCAAAGTGAGTCAATTTATGGATTCATTAACAAAAACACAGTGGAACTCTTCTTCGCATTGTTAGATGTTGGTCGGAGTGGATACTCAAGAGGGGGGTGAATTGAGTTCCAATTAAAATTTCTGCTAAAAACAATTTCTATAAAAATCCCCCAATTTCAAAAACAAATTAAACTGTAGTGAATTTATACAGATTATAAATGTTCAATTAGTTTCTCAAAGATTGATTAATTCTCAGTTAACTTAATCTTATGATTAGATTAACTTTTGAAACTAACTTACTGGTTTATAATAAATATAAACACTTGCGAGTTTAACTATCAAAGTAGCTTTGAAGATAAATTATATTTCAAAGTAATAGCAGCGGAATATGAAATAAATGTATATAGTATGGATATAGATTTTAACTAAAAACACAAGAGTTAACCAAGAGGTTCAGTCTCAAGCCGAGACTTAGTCCTCTCAAAATTTATATAAAGTGATCCACACCCTGGATCTGGGTTAACAACAGTGATCACACTGTTCAGGTCAAGAGACCTCTACCACAGTTATACGTGGGATAACAAACAACAGCTCAAAGCTGTCCAGGTCACACTCGACCTCTACCACTATCCACAGTGGGAAATAAAGGATGTAAAGATTGTGAGTGAGGATTTACAAATCCTCCAGTTAAGGTTCAGGAGACAGTGTGTGTGTAATAATGAACAGGCTACACACACTGTTCGTAATGCAAATACTAAATCACTTAGAGCAAATACTAAATCACTTAGAGCAAGATATAGAGTTTAGAATGGCTCTAGTGATTGCAGTGCAGGTCTGGACTCCTTTGAATTTGATCAGAAACGGTTCTGAGTCCTCTTGTATTTGACTGAAAAACAGAGTATCGTTTCTTTTTTCAGTGCTTCCAGGTTCAGCTTGGTTATCGGCTCAGAAAATGAAGTGTTCTGTGTAGTTCTTCTTTAGCATAGATTGCTCGATGTATGCTCTGTGTTTTGGAGTCTGGTAGTAGTAGTCTTGTGAGTGCAAGTTCTCCAGTTGTTCTTGGCACGTCTTGAGCTTGATCGCAAGTGTGTTCTGTGTGCTCGATCTCTTCAAGTCTCTTGTCTCACTTCCTTTCACTGATACATACACGATGTATATTTATGCCTCTCTTTTTTTCCTTTACTGAGAAGAAGGAATGATTATATGCTTTTCAATCGTACTTGGTACGGTTTCCTGAAATGGCAACATAAATCATTTAATAACATTAAATGCATCAAAAGTAACAAATGTAGCCGTTAGTGTAATAAACAAGTAGTGTCGAAGATATAGGATTTGACTCCGCAGTTCATTATAGGTAGCCGTTTGTTTGTAGACGTGTACGGTTGACTCTGTCTAGGATCTTCCATCGGTAGCTCTTCAAACTCTTATCGGTGGCTCTTATCGGTGGCTCTTATCGGTAGCTTTTATCGGTAGCTCTTATCGGTAGCTCTTATCGGTAGCTCTTATCGGTAGCTCTTATCGGTAGCTCTTATCGGTAGCTTTTATCGGTAGCTCGATGAACTTAGTTCCATCGGTTGCTCTTGGCAGTCGGTAGCTCTATGCATCGGTAGCTCTGTGCATCGGTAGCTCTGTGCATCGGTAGCTCTGTGCATCGGTAGCTCTGGCATCGGTAGCTCTGTGCATCGGTAGCTCTGTGCATCGGTAGCTCTGTGCATCGGTTGCTCTGGCTATCGGTAGCTATCTGTCCATCGGTAGCTCTGTGTATTATGCATATCGGTAGCTCTCTTCAGGTCAGTGATACTTACACTTGACTGTCTTATGAAAAACACATCTAATTCACTTAGAATCATTTCAAAACTTATATAAACATGGATAATCGAGATTAACATAAATCAGAAATTATTTTAACATTATTATTAACTTGATCATCGATTTGAAAGAATTAAAGTGTAGATCAACAGTAATTGAGAATATCATAATATATGAACACATAATTGGGATTGTCAAAACATATGAATACAAGATTGGGATTATCAAAACAGGTGAGGTCAACATTAGATATGTGGAAAAGGAACCAGGTTTAGGTCTTCTAGTTTTGATCATGGGCATACAAACATTGAGACATTTTGTGATGCAAATTATGCTGGATGTCTCTCTTATAGGAGATCTATGTTTGGTTTTGCAGTTTTTATTGGAGGAAATTTGATCTTGTGGCAAAGCAAAAAAGCAAACCGTTATCTCCCGTTCAAATGCAGAGTCAGAGTATCGTGCCATGGCATATATGACTGCAAAGATTATTTGGGCACAACAGATTCTTCACGAGATTGGGTTTATGACCAAGAAATTAGCGCATATCTGGTGCGACAATCAAGCCGCTATCAAGATTGTCACAAATCTAGTCTTTCATGAGCAGATGGAGCATATTGAAGTGAATTGTCATTTCGTTCGAGAAAACTTTGAAAAGAAGAGGATCGCCTTCAGCCACGTTCATACCTCTGATCAACTTGCTGATGTTTTCACAAAAGGAGTGCCTGGATCACGAGTTCAATTTTTGTGTAACAAGCTAGACATGACACATATATATGTCCCAGTTTGAGGGGGAGTGTTGTGCTTTGTTTTTTGTTTTATTATGTATCCAAGCTAGGAACACTTAGCTTGAGGGGGAGTGTTAGAGAATAGGTTGTCCCACATCGGACTTGATGTATCATGTAATCTCTTTTATTTATTATAAAATAACCTCAAGACCTCCCTTAGAGATACACCTTGGGTATTGGATCACCACTCTTATCATTCTACAATTGTTAATTATAACACGAGCAATAATGAGAAGAGTCTTTCAGAATTTCTTACCCTGATTCGCCAAGTTGACAAGGACATGGGACGTGACAAACCCGCGGTCCATATTATGAATAATAAAAGGAAGAACAAGTAGATTTCGAAACATTGCTAGAGGATAGGTGGATTTGCGGGCTGTTAATGGTGCGAGACTGGCTGCTCCAGCCATTGGAGACTACCACTTTTTGTTGCCAACAAGAATGATATTGGTTTTAAGATATTGTTATTATGTACCGACTGTTACCAAAAACATAATTTTTGTATCCTACCTAGATACAAATGTTTTGTTTTCAAGTTTGGAAATAAAAACTATTTTTTTTATGAAGACAACATATGTTATGATATGACATCTTTAAATAACAATCTTTATGTATTAAATTGCAAAAATCAAGTATTGACAATAAAATACGAATCATGCTCGCACGACTTATATAATATCCAGCTGTGACATCACCGTCTTGGTCATGTAAACAAGAAGCGTTTGACAAAGTTCTATCAAGATGGTTATTTAGACTCTTTTGAGCTAAAACCACTTGAAAGATGTCATGCTTGTTTACAAGACAAAATGACCAAACCACCATTCGGTGGATAGAGTGAAAGGGCCATGAAGCTTCTAGGATATGTGTGTGGACCATTTCCAGTAGAAGCTCTAGAGGTGTCACTTCATAACTTTTACTGATGACTTGAGTAGATATGACCATGTCTACTTGATGAAGTAAGTCCAAGACCTATGAGAAATTCAAAGAACAAAGAACTCAAGAATAAAGTAGAGAATCAACTTGGAAAGAATATGAAGAAGTTTTGATTGGATCGAGGTGGTGAATATCTTAACCAAGATTTTATCGACTTTTTATGAGTTTGAGATTCTTTCTCAACCCACTACACCTTATACACCACAGTGGTAGTGAAAGTAGGAATCGTACCTTGCTAGACATGGTAAGGTTGATGATATGTCACACATATCTTCCATTATCCTTTTGGGGATATGTATTACAAACTGCGGCATACACACAAAACCGAGTATCAACTAAAGCGACAAACAGAATTCCCTTCCAGCTATGGAGTAGAAAAAAACCCGTTTTGTCGCATACATGTGTATGGGGTTGCGAGACGTTTGTTAATGTCTTCTTAGTAAACGAACTAGCTCCCTGAGGCACAAAGTGTATCTTTATTGGGTATTCTAAAGAAACAAAGGGATACTACCTATACAACCCTTCAGACAAAAAAGTGACTGTCGCTAGACAAATCGTCTTCCTTGAGACGGAGCACATCTTCAAGAAGGATAGTGAAAGCAAAATTGACTTAAATGAAGTTGATGCTTAAATTACACAAGAGTTGGTACAAGAACAGATTTCATAGGTCACCATGGATGAAGTTGTTCCTGAAACACAAGTACTGTATAGGAGCATCGGAGAGACAAGAGAACCAGAGAAATGGTTTTCTAGTCACCGAAGATGCTGACTCATTATTGGTTGACAATAATGAACCTCTCTCCTATAAAGTGGCAGTAGAGAACTCAGAAGTTGTAAGATGCCAAGAAGCTATGAATTCTGAAATAGATTCCATGTATCAGAATCAAGTTTGGGTTTTGATCAATCAACCGGTTGATGTAAAACCTATTGGGTGTAAATGAGTATTCAAGAGAAAACTGGACATGACAGGTAAATCACCTATAAAGCAAGATTAGTGGCTAAAGGGTTTAAACAACGTCAAGACATTGACTGCGACGAAACCTTTTCTTCAGTTTCCATGTTTAAATCTATTAGAATTCTACTTTCTATAACAACTTACCATGACTATGAAATTTGACAGATGGACGTCGAAACAAATTTCCTTAATGAGAACTTTCAGGAAGATGTCTATATGACACAACCAGAAGAGTTTGTGACTCCATGTGATGCCAAAAAGATAACCAAGTTGCAGAGATCCATTTATGGATTGGATCAAACATCCAGGTCATGGAACATTCAGTTCGATGAAGCTATAAAAAATTTGGTTTCATTAAAAACGAATGTGAACCATGTGTTTACAAGCGTTTTAGTGGGAATGCGTTTGTCACCCTAGTATTATATGTTGATGACATATTACTTATTGGAAACGACATAGCGTTCTTAAAGAAATAGACATACAAGGAGAGGAAACTCTCTAGGAACTTTTATTGATACGAAAAAAATGAATACAAATGACTGTCAACCCTTATTTATAGACTCAAACCCTAAAACAAAATAAGACTAAACTACTCTTAAAATATCATAAGCCGGGACAAAAAATAATTAAACAAAATAATAAGACTTAAAAGAAGCCGAAGCCCACCTGGGGCACTGGGCCTAAGTCGCTGCATTAAAGACACCCCTAATACTCCCCCTCAAGATGGACATGTCCAATTTGAATACAGAAAAGGACTAAAAGAAAGAAGAGCATCCTCATTTGCGCCGCTTGCTTGTTTTGCTCCGGCCTTCTCTGTGTGAATTTTTCATGATGAAAATGATTGAGAAATAACCACTAACGTTGAAGAAGAAATGTTCATCGTAGAATTCCCTTGCAGATGACGATCATTGCTTGAAGATATTGGATGAAACGATCATCGATGAGCGGCCTCAAAACGATCAGGTGATACGGCGCCCGATTTATGGATCCAAAAGGTCGGGCGAAACGATGCCCGACTTGTGGACCCAAAAGGCTAGGTGGAATGATGTCTGAATAACAGACCCAAAAGGCCGGGTAAAACGGTGCTTGAATAGCGGACCCAAAAATTTGGGTAAAATTGCACATGAATAGCGGACCCAAAAGGTTGGATCAAATTACCCGGGTCGTGCCTCCTAGCTGGAGGCACATGCAACCTGGATGCGAACTCGACCAACGAGCGTGCTAGCTGGTTATGCGTAGGAGTAGGGACCGCGTGGAGTTTGGCACAAAGCCTTGACAATAGAGCAATGAGGCACGTAGGGCCGTTCTGGTGGTGTGTAAGGAGGCCTTTAGTGCGCAACATAAGGGTCCGGGGACAAAGAGGCGCACCATTGGAGAATATGGTGCGAAAGACTGCGCCGAATCATTGTGCGAGCAACTCGCGAACAAGAGGTTGGGGGGGGGGGTTGTGTATGGGGAGGTCGTGCTAGGGGAGACCGCGCTAGCGAAGGTCGCGCTTGAGAGCAGCAGAGGGCCGACATTGGGTGCCCCCCCCTGGAGAAGGAGGGAGTCGGGCTTGAGGGCAACAGAGGGTTGACACTGGGGGCCCACTCCTGAAGAAGGAGGGGGTCTATCATTGCAGCGTGTTTCTTTGTCGATCGCAGATGCAAAAAATCTGAATAATATCTCATTTTAAACTCCTTGAAACTCGCAGCGTGATCCTGCAAATTTTCACATCCTCATTGCAGCGTGAATCTCCAATTCACGGTTTCGATGCCTGATTCCTGAGCAACACCAAATTTCCATGGCTCCCATTGTGGCATGATCCTTCGTTTCTCATCTCTAGATTTCTATAATTTGCGGCGTGACGCACCACACTGCGGCGTGAGCCTTCCTACACAAAACCATTGGGGCGTGAGCCTTCCTACACAAAACCATTGGGGTGTGGTCTTCTTTCACGACACAACCATCCATCCTGCACCAGACAGACCTGCACCAAATTTTCATGGCGTCTTCATTACGGCACAACCAGACTCCTCATGGCACAACCTGTGCTGTTGCGGCCATATCTCCATGTAGTCACTGTGGTGACTTCAATACTTTCACTCCTGATTTGCCTAACTCATCCTCTTACTCCAATGCCATGTATGTCAATGTCAAGCATCCTTCACAGAATATGGTTTCCATATATAGGTAGCCTTCTTTATCTTCATTCATGAATTACCGTGTCTTTAATGTCTTCTCACATACCAGCTACTCCATGGCCGCAACATTTTCCTTTCTCCATGGACTTCCAATCATGTATATGGTCTTCCATCATATCACCTTTGAGTTGCTTCTTGACTTCCCCTTTGGATTTGGTTCCACTCAACACCAAGATCATCCTTCACATACATTTCAACACCCAACCTCTTGGTCTTCATTGATTACCAACCTTCCAACATGCAACCTCCTGGTAGAGACAACACTCTCCCACTATTAGCAAATCCAACCTCCTTGATTGCCGCCATTTATTGTCAATAAATCCAACTCACAACCTCCTGGTTGCAACACGGTCTTTCATCAAAAATCTATCCATGATTTCTTGTGCATATTTTTCTTGAGAAATAAAAATTCCAGCCTCTAATTGTGCTACTCAATGCCAAGAAAATAGTGCTTCTTTCCAAGAGAAGATATTTCAAATTCAAGCATCATGGATTGCTTAAAATTTTCAAGCATAACAACATCATTTCGAGTATAAATCATATCACCAACATATAAACATGCAATAAGTATTTTCCCTCTTTTTTTAGTTTCAATAGAGTGTGTGTTCATATGGACATTTTTCAACACCCTCCTTCAAAAAATAGGCTTCTGTACGGCTATACCAAGCTTGTGGAGCTTGCCTTAGCCCGTATAACGCCTTCTTCATTTTATAGGCTTTATTATCACTTCCAGACTTCTCATAATCGAGAGGTTGATCAATAAATACCTGCTCCTGAGGGTCACGATGCCAAAATGTTGATTTCATGTCCAATTGGAAGATATACCAAGATTGTTGCTGTTAGTGCAATCTGTTGGAGTTGGTGGCCTAGAACCAACTACTTTGTACTTTATTCATTAATAAATGCCTTATCACATCTTGATTGTTCTTCTGCGTGACAATGCATGTGATAATGTCCTAAGGACAGCTGTTGCATTAATGGGTCATAGCGGATGTCTGCTATGATGAGAACCCGGAAGTGCCGTAACACTGTTTTTGAATATATGTTCTATGGCCGGATGATATTATTTGAGGGACACAAATAATACAGGCCATTAGGGGTGATGACTCATAAAACTTTGAGGCACCTTCTCATGGTGTGTGCCCTTGGTAATATCCTGGAGGATATTATGAGAACGAGACCCGCCAGTAGGAAATCCACATTTCATAGTGTCATTGGATGTTCCTATCTGCAGACGTGTGTATTGGTCCTTAGACTTTAAGATTATTATTAATGAGTATTACAACTCGCGCACTTAGATGTATTGACGAAAACTGTGACGACACACTGTTCACAGCGAGGTAGGATACGTTGGGTGCGTCACGAGTAATACTGCATTAATAGATAATGCGAGAAAGGATTTGTCCCTTCTGTTCCATAATGGAAGTAGATATCTCAGGCCCTTTGATGGAATTGATATAGCTTAAATAAATCCATGGCCATGGTAAGGTATGAGCGAGTTCAATTCCGAGAAGTCAAAGAAAGAATAATCGAGCACATGGGTTGATGGCACTAGCATGCAATCCGCTTGATTGGAGATATCGAGACAAATGGATTATGTTACACGGTAAGCGTTCGTAGGAGGTGACACGTCATTGCGGCGTTATTTCTTTCTCTATGGGTGCCTTGGCGTGTTGCTAGACGCTAACCTTGGACTTTAGGCAGACTCCGCCTAATGCCACTGAGAAAGAGGCCTAGAGGGTCACACACTAAGTGTGTCCATGTATCTCAGTTAAATATTAATTTAACAAGTTAAATAAATATTATTCCCGACTGTGGTTTAATAATTATTTAAGGACGCCTGATCGCATTTATTTCGACACTAGTTATTCGAGAGAATATATTGTGGGCGAAATAATATATATATTTATTAGCGAGTAATGCAGTTACATTTATTTAAGAAATAAATAGCCATTACTCAAGGTCTAAAATATATGGTGGAAGAAATAAATAAAATGAAAATAAAAATACACGCCGTGTATATTTATATACACGCCGTGTATATTTATATACACGCCGTGTAGTTTGTTTTTCGGCAGCGCCTCTTCCCCGGCAGCGCCTCTTCTCCGGCGCTCCCCTCGCGGCGGCCCTCTCATCCCGGCGGCCCTCTTCCCCGGCCCCCCCTCCTTTCCCGGTCTCCCTCCGCTGCACCGCTCCCCGGCGCGACGCGGCTCCCGGCTCCCCTGCGTCCCGTAGCCTCCGGCGCCTCCCGCTGCTCCAGCGCCTCCGGCGCCTCCCGCTGCTCCAGCGCCTCCCGCTGCTCCAGCGCCTCCGGCGCCTTCCGCTGCTCCAGCGTCTCCCAGCGCCTCCCGCTTCATCCCGCGCCGGCTCCTCCTCCGGCAGCCCTCCTCTCGCGGCTCCCGGCGAATCTCCCTCCAGGCGGCTCTCCATCCGGCGGCTCTCCCTACTGGCGCTACTCCGGCTCCCGGCCCTTCCCGGATTTTCCGGCCAGATCCGGCGATTTCCCGGCCGGATCCGGACCGCTCCGGCCGGATCTGGTGATTTCCGGCCAGATCCGGCCGGCTCCGGCCGACTCCGGCCTGATACAGGCTACTCCGGCCAGATCCGGCGATTTTCGGCCTGATCCGGCCAGATCCGGCGAGATCCGGACTGTTCCGGGCAGTTCTGGGGAGTTCCGGGCAGATCCGGGCAGATCCGGGCAGATCCGGACTGTTCCGGGAAGATCCGGGCAGATCCGGACTGTTCCGGGCAGATCCGGACTGTTCCGGGCAGATCCGGGCAGATCCGGACTGTTCCGGCCAGCAACCGGCCTCCACCCGTGCCGACCGCTCCACGCAGGTGGCCTCCTCCAACTTCCAGAGCCGTCTCCCGGCCTCCTACACCCTCGCCGGCCTCCTCCTGCGGCATCCCCGCCTCGCCGGCATCTCCCGGCACCTCCCGGCACCCGCATCTCTCTCCGCCGGCACGTCCTTTCGCTGGCGCAGCAGCTCGACCACCTCAGATTTGGGCCTGTTGGCGCCGCCGGTTCCGCAACAATTCTGCGGAATCCCCGCCTCCCGTCGCCGGCCCCGCAAGTGCGGTTTTCCCGGTGCTAGTTTGGATTTCCCGGCGTTTCATTGACCGGCCCCACTAGTGCGGCATTCCTGGCGCTCCGTCAACCAGCCGATCTGAGTGGTCATCTGCTGCGCCCGCACCATCATCCATCATCCTGAGGGGGAGCTTCGATCGTGAGGGGGAGCAGCAGCCTGACAACTTTTTCTATAATTCTGCTTTCTGTCGTCTTGTTTTATCATCAAGCTGGGCATGTCCAGCTTGAGGGGGAGTGTTAGTGTCTGTTTTTACTGTTTTCTTTTCATCATGTGTCCAAGCTAGGTACACCTAGCTTGAGGGGGAGTGTTGGAGTCTGCATCCCACATCGGACTTGAGGTCCGGTGTGGTCTTTATTATTTGTTATAAATACACCCCAAGGGCTCCTTTGGAGACACACCTTGGGGGTTCGGTCTCTCTTATTTTCACCGTTTACAAAATGTAATACGTTAGGCGCATGTCAAGTAATAATGATGGTCAACTGTCATTATTAAGACATGGAGTATTGCTAAGAATTAAATGAAATGATTAAATGCTTTCGAGCAATTAATTCATTTTATTATTCTACGTATTATAATCCCAAATTACATTATTCTCATAGAGTAAGAGCCATTGTTGTGCACAACGGATTGAGAAATACTCTCAAGCCAAGAGAGAATTCCCTTTCCACCAAGAACGCTCTCAAGTTACGAGAGCGAGATCCTCCACCGGATCAAGGCGGTTGAAGGTGGACATCGCAAGCGAAGACTTTTCCGCGCTAGCACCCGGAGATCCCTTTGACGACATCCAGAGATACGTGGAGCACGTGTGGATCACCGCTAGAGGAATCCTATACTTGGATTCTACGACGCAACGACGGATCACAGGATCGTGACCGGAGACATCGACGAAGAAAGAATTCCATCGAGGTAATTCTTATGAATTAATTAAATTAATTATAACCAACATATGATGATCCTATCTCAAGGGTTCCGGGACTCTTCTTTTCTTTTTCGTTCTTCGTTCTATTCCGAAGATTCGGCGTTTTAAATCGTGACGGATCTCGGATGGAATGTTGTTTAACGTTAAAATTAAATTTGGGCAAACCCACCAACGCGCTTCCGCTGCGCCCGGAACCTACACAATCACTAGTCTTATTGTATCACGCTTTGCAACAGGAGAAAAAACTTCTCTATAATGCTCCCCGAATTCTTGCTTGTGACCTCTAGCCACTAAGCATGTCTTGAACTTGTCAACTTCGCCATTTTTCTTTCAATTGCTGCAATTTCCCCATCCATGGCCTGTTTTCATTTTTCTTCTTCAACAGCCACTTCAAATGTAGTAGGTTTACTATCTGAAAATAAGCAAAAATGAGTAATTTCATCATCAGATTGCTCCTTATCAGTTGCCTCATAATCGGACATCCATGCAGCTCTTATTCTAGCTCTTTGAGATAGTTTTTTCCCCCTTTTGTAGGTGTTTGAATTGGTTGCCGTTCATTCTCCTCTGGCCACTGCTTCTTTTCTTCATTTTCGCCATCAAAATTTGCTGGAATTTGTTCTACTGCATCACTGCTCCTCTCCCAAAATTTTTCTTCATCAAAAACCACATCACTGATAATTATTTTCTTAGCGTTAGGATTATAGACCTTTTAGGCCTTTTGATTGATCTCTAACACGAAGGAAAATGCATTTTCTTTCCTTTTTCATTTAACTTTGTCCTCTGATGGGCATAAGTAACGCACCCAAAAATTCTAAAATGATCAACACTTGGTTTCTGCCTGCTCCAAGCTTCCTCCGGTCATATTTGAACACTAAGTGTGGGACACCTAAGTAAGCTTGTTGGGTATGTTGACATAGAACCTCCAATTGTTGGGTATGTTGACATAGAACCTCCAATCCCCGTTCTATATCAGCTGTCGTGGGAGATGGGCAGAGTTTGAGTCAAAGCTCTTGCCTTCATCGAATATCCGCTGCTTTAAAATTCCCCGTTTCACTATCATTGGACTCAATGGGTTCTCCCATCATCATTTTTGTTGTTTGGGTGATTGTTGCTTTTCAACTTTGGCTCCAAGTCCGCCTTAATATCTGGTAGAGGAATACGGACAACGATACGCTTGACCTTCGATGGGAGTCGTGACATGTTCTGTGGAGTCAACGGGATATAGGCAACAACTTTTACTGATGGTGTACAAGCAGAGTCTTCGACCGATGGGTTGTGGGTAATGTCTCTAACCGTTGGCGTGTGAGCAGCAGTTTCATGAAGGGAATTGCAGACAACAACTCGGTCCTAATGCATCGACTTTGTCTTGTCTTTACCTTCACATTCACGCCTTCGTTATCATTTATGTCGAGGTCTGAATCTATTGTCATCTCTACCGAGGGAGTGTGAACAACTCCTTCTAGTGGTGTATGGGTGGCAACGCCATCTGATTGAGTGTGGACATCAACGTCGCCCCCCCCCCGACTAGGGCCACAATTTATTTTTTTGGCTGGGGAGTCACCGACAACATGGTGGGTTGGTGGCAATCGCAAGAAGGTTTTGATTGGTTTCGGAGGGATAAATGGATTGCGGTAGGGGAATCGAGATAACTGCCAATCAGTGGCGATGTGCGAATAAAGTGGAGGTGGAGGATGGAAGAAGCCTTACTGCGAGGGCTTCTTGGATAAAAAAGCAATAACACAGTCATAACCTGTTGGGAGGACTGAAAATCACAATAATATTCAATGATTGTCTAGAACTGGTTCTTTTGGCTTAAAGGAAAAATAGGCTTGTTGGACCCCATTTCAGTTTAATGGGTATTTCTAAGTCCCACATCGGACTTACCCTCCTTGTAATTTGTTTTACTCATCTATAAGAGTGTCTCCACCTCTCATTGAGGTAGGGGAATTCACCAACAACATGGTATCAGAGGGAAATTAAATCCCGAGCCCTCCCTCCCCTGCGGATTCCCGGTTCTGTCCGGCCCCGCCTCTCTCCCCTCTGCCGATGTATCGTTTGTCGAGAGCTCTTCTTTCACTCCGTCCTCTCCTCATCCAGACACTACCATCGATGACTGCCTTCCTCTCCTGTTTCACCAGCCTCTGGTGTCTCCTCCTACAGGTCATCACTTTGGACAGGTCTACTCTCGTCGTCCATCAAATGTACCCCCCATCCAGGCCGAGGACAACATTGTTCCCATTTCGTCAGATGCTCCTGTCACAGCACCCGAGGACTTGCCAATTGCACTTCGGAAAGGTACTCGATCGTGTCAGACTACTCCTTTATTTACATCTTCTTACAAAGGTTTGTCAGCACTGGAGGCGATCTCTATTCCCCGCACAGTTGGCGACGCCAAGTCACAGCCAGGGTGGCTACAGGCTATGCGAGATGAACTGCAGGCTCTGGAGGACAATCATACATGGGATCTGGTCCCCCTCCCTGCGGGCAAACAGGCGGTCGGCTGCAAATGGATATATACGATCCGTCTCAATCCCGATGACTCTCTTTGTCGCCTCAAAGCCCGACTTGTGGCGAAGGGCTTTGCTCAGACATATGACATCAATTACTTTGAGACCTTCTCTCCGGTAGCCAAGATGACCTCTGTTCGCCTGTTCATATCTCTGGCTGCTCATCATCACTGGCCGCTTCATCAACTGGATGTCAAGAATGCCTTTCTCCATGACTTTCTTGACGAAGAGGTCTACCTGCGACAGCCCCCTGACTTTTCTGCATCTGGTGCCGACTCCCATGTCTGCCGCCTTCGTCGCTCCCTCTATGGCCTCAAGCAGTCTCCTCGGGCTTGGTTCGGCCGCTTCAGCACAGTCGTCACAGCCTTTGGCCTCTCTCGCAGTATGAAAGATCACACCGTCTTCTTCCGTACGGCGACGGATGACTGTATCTTGCTCGCGGTCTATGTTGATGATATCATCATCACAAGGAGCGACTCCACAGGAATCGCCAACCTCAAGGCGCACCTTCACCACCACTTTCACACCAAAGATCTGGATCCCCTCACCTACTTCCTTGGCATCGAGGTCTCACGTTCTGAGGCCACTATCTCTCTCTATGCAAATATGCTCTTGATATCTTGCAGGATGCAGGTTTGAGCACAACAACTGTAGTGGACACTCCTCTTGAGCCTGGGAAACGATCTCTCCATACCGACTCGGAACCCTTTCCTCATCCCGAGAGCTATCGACGTCTGGTGGGTAAATTTAACTACCTCACCATGACGCGACCTGACATTGCCTGCGCCGTCGGCAAAGTTAGCCAGTTCATGGAGCATCCAACCAGATCTCAGTGGGATGCTGTCCTCCGCATTGCCAAATACATCAAGAAAGACCCTGCCTGTGGCCTTCGGTACTCACATCATGCTCATCTTGATGTTGAGGCCTTCTGTGATGCGGACTATGCCGGTTGGCTCGCTACCCGCAAGTCTACTTCGGGATTCACCGTGTTTTTCGCCGGTAACCTAATCTCCTGGCGCAACAAGAAGCAGACTGTCGTCTCCAGATCGAGTGCTGAGGCGGAATACCGCGCCATGGCCACGGTCACCACTGAGATCCTCTGGCTCCGTCACCTCCTCCAAGAGCTCGGCTTCCCAGCCCAGACTTCTACTCATATCTGGTGTGACAATCAGGCAGCCACAAAGATTGCCTCGAATCCCGTCTTTCATGAACGGACGAAGCATATCAAGGTGGACTGCCACTTTCTTCGACACCATCTGGAGCAGAATCATATCAGCTTTGATCATATTCCGACGGCGGATCAGCTTGCTGACCTCTTCACCAAAGGCCTCCCGGGCGCTCGCCTTGACTCTCTCACTACCAGGCTGGGTATTCACAGCCTCCATGGCCCAGCTTGAGGGGGAGTATGCGATTGTCTTTGTGTCTTGTCTTCTTTTTCTTTGTGGGACTCAATCCAATCTGGGCATGTCCAGCTTGAGGGGGAGTGTTGGACCCCATTTCAGTTTAATGGGTATTTCTGAGTCCCACATCGGACTTACCCTCCTTGTAATTTGTTTTACTCATCTATAAAAGAGTGTCTCCACCTCTCATTGAGGTAAGGGGAATTCACCAACAACAAGGCTAAATGAAAAAAATAATAAAAGTCCCTAAATGCACCATAAATACCCAAAATTGGTCAAAAGGAAAAAACAATTAAAGATTCAGTCAAAAGTCAAAAGAAAACAAGTCAAAAAACAAACAAATTTTCCAAAATACCCTTAATGAAATAAAATAAAATGAAAACACACAAAACTTAAATAACGCACACGCATGTTTGCTTTGGAGCGCCTGGGTTGCCTGGTCCATACTAGATCAAAACTACTTGTCAATACTCCTTTGATCTGAGGAAATTTTCCATCAACATACTCCAATGGTCTTAGTGATCATCAAGCTGTGGGATTGCTGGCTGAGCAAAGTTATTTTTAGAAGCCTTTGTGAGCTCCCGCAGTTTCCTTTGTAGTTTATCTGCTGCAATACTTGAGGAATAAAATTGCAACTTTTAATTCTCTCTCACTCTTTGTGACCTGATACCACTGTTAAATCTACAAGTACAGAACAATAGATAACCGAAGCAAAACAGTACTTCTTTGTTGCTAATTTCACACATACAACGGAAGCATGCAAACTGCTCTATTTATAGAGCTTAAACATAAAAGAAAAATGAACACCACTGCCGTCAATGTCTAGACTTGGTAAACGAATAAACCAAGTTCAACAAACCACTACTCACAGACTTGACAGCTGGTAACAAGTCTCCTAAATTCTAGTCCACTAAATCATGTTTCACAACATATTGGGATTTGATTACTGGTCCGGCAAGGGCGAAGGTTGTTTTTTATGAATTTGATTGTGGTGCCCTTATTTTTCTCTTCATTTTAAAGGAAACTTTCCTTCAACCACTGTAAGAATTGTATGTTTTTTGGATTAGAGTAGTTGTCCTTGATAAAAGGCATCCTTGAAGAACTTCTGCCTGTCCTCGACCATTATCCTCCCCTTTGATTTGCTTTCAACCATTTTTATTTGGCGTGTTAAATGATACCGGCCTCCTCTTTCTCCTTAGAAGGTGTTGTTGGCATACCATTAACTATGAAGCTGCTCTATCAAGATTTATTGAAGTATCATTTGCTCATTATTTTTGGGTTGAGTGCAGGAATTGCAGGATGAAGTTGCAAAGGCCACAAACCAAAATGAAGAGACGAAGGTAGGGAAGGAGATAGTAGACTTCCATGGAGAGATGATCTTGTTGGAAAATTACAGTGCTCTAAACTATATTGGTATGTTTTTTTCTTTTTTTTCTTGCTAGTTTTATTGTTTGTTTTCAAGTAGTTTGTCATCAAAAGGTTGGCCAATGTGTATTCAAACCAATAATGTATTTAACAGCATGCATGTGTAGCCTTTGATTTTTTTTTTTTTTTGTGAATGTATTATTTGTGAATTCTCCCCGCCTTTGATTGAGTTTGGCATGAGCAAGATGTTAGGTTTCGCTGTGAAGAAACTGTTTTCTGGTTAAGTTTCATAATTTCCGGAAGGAGAGAATTCAGAATTTATGATTCAAAACCAGATGGAGGTAGGTGCAACGGAACCGTAGAGTCCAGAAGTGGAGGCAACAACAACTTTTTGGAAGCGCTGAAGGGTAGACATATGAGTTCTGAAAGTTGCACCGTTCACCGAAAGTTGCAAGTTGAGTCGGTGCATTCAGGGGGCAGCTGGCGGTGGCCTTGATCGAGCGGCGGTCATCCGCAAAGATCAGATGACAGTGGAACCGACAGAACTGGCTGGTTGCTGTGGAGCTCGTCTATAAATAGATGGGCAGGGTCACAGGTACCGTGGAACTGTATACCGTTTTTTACCGTTTGTGGTTGCAGCCGCGGTAGCATAGGTGGCAGGTCTATCATGGTAGTGTTTGTACTTCTTTCGTTTTTCTTCTCAATCAAAGTTGCAATGTTCCTCCTTTGGAGCAGGGTAAATCCAGAGCCACGTAAATTCCGAGTGTTCTTTCCATTTTGTGTTAAGTTTATTTCTTCTGGTTTGTTGTGCTTCGGAAGGCCTTGTTTGGCTCGTGGTTGTGATACAGGGCATGGGTGTAGAGTCTTCTAAGTTCTGGATACATCAACATCGCACGTCGTTCCGTTTTTGAGAGTTCTGGACTTTGTTCCGCGTTTGAAATTCTAGAGGGTTGCTTCCAAATCATTGAGATATGACACAACAAGTGGTATCAGTGCTAGTTGAGTTTTGGTGGTTGATACCCCAACAAGTGGTATTAAAGCTTGGTAACAGAGTTCGGTATAGGTTTTCAAAGCTCAGAGTTGAGTGGTTTTTTGAGCTTGGCCTTGTAAGAGACTTCTAGTAGCCAATTCTTGCCTTTATGCTTTTCCGTTTTAGTGGAAGTTTTGTTTTGGAAGGATGATTTTGGAAGAAGGTAAGGTCTGGATTGACTAGTTTGACGGATCATATTTCAAATTTTGGAGGATGCAGATTGACGATTATCTGTTCCAGAGAGATTTGGGTAGCTTCTTTCCCGAGTCTAGATATTAGTTAAGGTTCGAACTCCGATTAGAGAAGTGGTTCGTTCCTATACGCATGTAGCTACTGATTGAGCCTCTACTCAACTAGAGTATACTTGATCACGCTATAGCGGATTGGACCGTGGACAAAGATACAAGGTATGAGTGAGCTTACAGAACGGGTAGTTCGGTTGGAATGGAGGAAGAATGAGAAAAGCTTGACCGGAAGGCATTAGGAGTTGTTCGAATGAAGTTGTACCAGAATGTGGCCTTCAACATCCGGGAAGTGAATACCATTGCTGAGTTGATGACTACACTTGCCAACATGTATGATAAGCTAACCGCTATGAACAAAATGTTTATGATGTAATGACTTATCGACATGAAGATATCAGGAGGATGGTCGGTGGTGGATCATGTCAATGACTTCAACATGATTTAGAGTTAGTTGGAGGCTGTGAATGTAAAGTTCGCAGGGGCTGTGTGGGCACTCATCCTTCTCCCATCGCTTCCGGGATTATGGGATGCAATGATTACCATGGTGAGCAATTCCAGCGGTAAGACTGACTTGACGTTTGTGGATGTCCGCGATTTGATTTCGAACGAAGAGATTCGTTGGAAAAAGGTCTAGGATGCTACCAGAAATGCCTTTATTGAGGAAGGTAGATGTCTCTTTGCTCAACGAAAAAGTTAGAAGGGGGAGGAAAAAAGGGAAGGGAGCCGAGGCGATTCGGTTGGGTCTGGCCCCATATGCTAGCATTGTGGGAAGAGAGGGCATGTAAAGGACTACAGGGACTGAAGGGTCAATTTTGAAAGGTATGTTTCTAAAAGTTCATCCGCAAATCCCGTTTCAAAAGATAAGAGCAGTTTGGTGTTGAGTCATGAATTATTGACTTTGAATCTTTTCACTCTACGTCTGAGTGAGGATGCATGACCAACTTCGTGTTAGGAAGATTCGGCGAGGTTCACCTTGCGAACGATGAACCTCTCGAGATTATTGGAAATGATGATGTTTCTGTCCGAACTTCGTGACGCGGAAACGTCAGGAGTCGCAACGACAAAAAGAAACGATTCATAGAAGAGTAAAAAAGGAAAAAACAAAAGAAGAACTTGGACACCGAGATGTACGTGGTTCGAGAAATGATTCCTACGTCCACGGAGAGGCATAAGTTTCACTATATGTCGGGAGCACAAATATAAGGAGAGAATCATAGTTTTCAACTCCTGAAACCCTAGCTCAAAATGGCCTAATAAGGAGGAAGAAACACTATTCTACCAACCGTCAGAAAGTCCGATGTGCTGCAGTGAAAGACGGCTGGAAGTCCGCATCGCTACAGTGAAAGGTGACCACCCAAGTCAAAAGTGCTACAGTGCTGGCGGCTGGAAGTCCAAGGAGTTACAATACTTTTGACTCCAAAGTCCGACCTGTTACAGTGCCCTCTCAGTGTCGGTCGGTCATCTCTGCTACAGTAGTCAGAGATTCTACAGTGCCTCCAAAAAAATTGGGTTGGGGACCTTCGTCCCTCGAACCCCCGGAGCATGGGCGCGTTGCCCCCTGCAACCCCCAACGAGCTCACCGCTGAGCTCGACCCGCGAAGGTTGCGGGTTGGTGCGCAGTACGAGCCCCAAGCATTCATCTAAACATCATCCAAAACAGATCGGGCTATACCAATCCAACACTTCGAACAGATTCTTACTGTAGTTGCAAGGTGTGCGACATGACACATATTGGGGTTACAGAAGAACTTGATCTCGGTAGGACAACTTGATGATGCGACTTTCTGTACAACGTTTGCGGATGGCGTGTGGAAGATTACACGGGTTCCATCGTGGTGACCAAAGGTGCAAAGGACAAAACATTGTTTCTTATTGGGAATTTGAAAAGAGCAATGCGTGCCAGACAATCAACTTTCGGAATTGTGAAGTTTTTGACATGAGCGTCTCAGTCACACGGGTGAGAAGGGGATGAAAGTCTTGTCTGTGAAAGACATACCGAAACTCAGACGTGTGGAGTACGAAACATGCGAGTGCATCATTGAGATGGAGCGAAAGGTGTCCATATGAAAGGAAAGACACCTAAGAATCGAAAGTTGGTTCATACGGATGTATGGTGGCCAAGCCTCAGTTCGTTTTCACAGGGGGCTCATTTTTCTCTTTTACTTTCATTGATGATGTGACATGCAAAGTTTGAGTGCTCTTTCTCAAGCACAAGTCCAAGGTTTTTGGAACCTTCGTCCGATGGAGAGCCATGGTGGAAAAGGAGACCAGAATTAAGCCGAAATGTTTGAGCTTTGATAGAGGTGGAGAGTACGGAAGTAGAGAGTTCTGAAGATTTTATTAGAGGAAAGACATACGGTTTGAGAAGACTGTACCCAGAACACCAGAGCAGAATGGTGTCGTGGAACGAATGAATCAGATGGTGAATGAGAGGGCCGAGAACATGAGGTTGCGTGCTGGTTTTCCCAAGGAGTTTTGGGCGGAATCAGTGAACCGTGCGGCCTATCTCCTGAATCAGAGTCCTGCTTTGCTGGGGCAGGATCTTTTGAAAGAAATCTGGACCGGACGATCGACATCTCACACCTAAAAGTTTTCGGATGTGTCGCCTATGTCCACGTTGATGCTGGGGGAAGGGACAAGCTGGTGGCTAAGTCCCGGGCGTGTTTCTTTTTAGGTCATGATGACGAAAACATTGGATTTTGACTCCGGGACAATGAACCATGGAAGGTCATTAGAAGCCGAAATGTCCTCTTTAATGAGGAGATCCTATGAAAGAATCAAAACTTGGCGAATGATGCTGTGGAGAAGAGAGAATCCACGCATGCCAAAGTTCAACTAGATGGAATTTCGGAAGTTCCGGTTAGTTCAAGGAGCACGCCAGTTCTGGAGATATCAGATTGTCTGGAAGGTGAAGTTTTGGATGGAAGTCAGATTCCGCTGGTGTCGCCAAGGCCAGATGTATCCAAATGCTCAAGGACTGCGGTAGCTCAGGGTAGAGCTCTGAAAGGTGGAGTTCCAGAAGTAGTGTTTCTGGAAAGAGGAGAGCCTCAGGTTTGAACTGAGGCGGTCTACCAAGGCTAGAGCCTCTCTCTTTAACCAACCACAATTCCCAAAAAATTACAGATATCCCCCAAAGTCTGCCCACACCTTCCTTATATTCCACGCCTTCCTTATATTCCCTCCATCTAACAAACTAACAAACTAAGAACTAATTACATGTTTGCCCCCTCCCAAGCGTTAAAACAGTTAGGACAGTTAGGAGGAGTTACAACCCACGCCAGCTGTTTTTTCCCCCTATCTTTGGTAAGTATGAACTATCGGCGACCTGGCAGGAGGACTACCCTGCCTAACTCCCCTATCATTGCCACCTTCCGGAAATATCACCTTGTTCGCAAGGTGAAAATTAGGGAATTGAGACTGGATTTCAGACGCTTTTTCCCAGATTGTATATTGGCCATGCCACCGAATGAGCCATAGTAAATCTTTCCCTTGAGTCTTATCTGCCAAAATGGCAAGTGGAAACTCCCGTTCAGCAACTAATTCCTTAGGTAAAGTATAAGTACCAATTTGCTGTCCAACTGCAGCCTTTAACTGGGAGACATGGAACACCAAATGTATTCTGCTATTAATAGGAAGCTTCAATCGATAAGCGATCTGTCCAACCTTCCTAAGAATTGCAAATGTTGGATTGGTGTAGCCCGATCTGGTTTGGATAATGTTTGGGCCGAATGTTTGCGACCCGTAATTTGCATCAGGCCACAACCTTCGTGGGTCGAGCTCCGTGGTGAGCTCGTTGGAGGTTGCAGAGGGCAACGCGCCCTTGCTCTGGGGCCAAAGGCCCCCCAACCCAAATTCTCTGACACTGTAGCAATGCTGACCACTATAGCAGAGTTGACCGACCGACACCGACATGACACTGTAGCGGCGCGGACTTCCAGCTACCATTCACTGTAGCTCATTGGACTTCCAGCCGGCAGCCACTGTGACACTTTTGACTTGGGTGACCTCCTTTTATTGTAGCGTTGCGGATTCCCTGTGCGGTTGGTGGAACAGTGGACCGTCTTCCTCCTTTTGTAGCCCATTTCGGGCTAGGGTTCCTTAGTGAGAAACTCCGAGAAATCTCCCTGTAATTTGTGCTCCTGACATATAGTGAAATTCTGCCTCTTCGTGGACGTAGGGATTATTCCCGAACCACGTAAATTCTCGTGTTCTCGTTTTTTTTGTTCCCTTATACTCTTCTCTGAATCGTTTCTTTCTGTCATTGCGACTCCTGACGTTTCCGTATCAACAAATGAACCATAATACCGAGTTGTGAGTTTTGGATTGATCTTAAAAACAACCCCTGGACGATTGGGACGCAACTTGACCCAAACTAAAGTCTCCAACATCAAAAGCTACCAACCTCCGATGCTGGTTCGCAAAACGTATCATAAGCTGCTGCGCGCGATGCATATTCACATGTAGCTGCCGTAAAGCCTTATCCCGGTCAATTAAGGTTGTTGCTACAACCTCATCTGCTGCTTCCCCTTTAACATTGCGAAGGATATGTGGCGGTGTACGTCCGTAGACAACCTCAAATGGTGTTTTTCCCAAAGATGTATGAAAAGATGTATTATAATGGTATTCTGTCCAGGGCAGCCAGTGAACCCAATGCTTTGGATGGTTAGAAGAAAAACACCGTAAATAGAGTTCCAAACAGCGATTCACCACCTCGATTTGGCCATCAGTTTGTGGATGGTAAGAGGAACTTATCTTCAAAGTTGTTCCCTGCAATTTAAATAACTCTTTCAAAAAATAACTAGTAAACAATGGATCCTGGTCATTGACAATAGCTGTAGGAATTCAATGTAGTTTTACAACCTCTTTAACAAAAATTTCAGCAGCTGATTTAGTTGTATATGGATGTCTAAGCAATATAAAATGAGCATATTTACTCAATTGATCAATCACCACGAGAACAATTTCATACCCTTTAGATTTTGGCGAACCCGAAATGTAATCCATGGAAATTTCCTCCCAAACCAGGCAATGGTATAAGACCTCTGGGACTCATTGCTTCATACTTAGTGCACTGACAAATAACACAAAGCCGGACATACTGCTGGACTGTTCGTGTCATTCCTGTCTAGTAAACCCCTTGAGCAAGGCGTTTATAAGTTTTAAGGTACCCTGCCCCCTATCGGAGAAGAATGATAATGCTGGAGAAGTTTTGGAATCAGAAATGAATCTTTAGACAACACTACGCGTTTTTTGAAGAAGAGTATGACGGTAGGTATAGTCGGATCTGGAAGCTGGATCACTCAGCCAAGCCTTAATTATCTCCTGAAGTTGAACATCCTTTTGGATTTTGTTGGACCCCATTTAAGTGTAAATGGGTATTTCTGAGTCCCACATCGGACTTACCCATCTTGTAATTAGATTTACTCATCTATAAAAGAGTATCCCCACCTCACATTGAAGGAAGGGGAATTCACCCACAACATGGTATCAGAGGGATCTTCCCAACCCTCCCTCCCAGCGGTTTCCCGGTTCTGACCGGCCCCGCCTCTCTCCCCCCTCTGGCTCTGCCCTACTCTCCCGGCAGCCCTCCCTCCCGGCCCTCCCTCCCTCCCGGCGGCCCTCCCTCCCGGCGGCCCTCCATCCTCCCGGCGGCCCTCCTGCCTGACGCGGCTCCCGGCGTCCCGGCTCCCCGCATCGCCCCCCCCCCCCCCGTGGCTCCCCGCGTCGCCCTCCTGCTAGGCGCGCGATCTCCCCGACCGGCGCCTCATCCCGACGCATCGCCCTCGCCGGCCTCGCCCCGGCGCCTCGCTGCGGCGCCTCGCCTCGCCCTCGGCGCCTCGCCTCGACACCTCGCCCTCGGCGCCCCGCCCGGACGCCTCGCCCTCGGCGACTCGCCCCGGCGCCCCGCCCTCGGCGACTCGCCCCAGCGCCCCGCCCAGGCGCCTCGCCCTCGGCCTCGCCCCGGCGCCTCGCCCTCAGCCTCGCCCCGGCGTCCTCGGCTTCGCCCCGGCACCCTCGCCCTCGCCCCGACGCCCTCGCCATCTCTCAGCGGCTCCCCTCCCGGCGCCCTCTCTCGGTGTTGCTCCCGGCCTTGGCTTCCGGCGCCCGGCGCGTCCAGGTCCAGCCCTGCCCTCGGCCCCGCGACGCTCCTGCCTAGAACCCGCGCCCTAGCATCCGCGCCCCCCCCTGCCCAGCCGCACCATCCTAAGCGCGACCCCCTGTCGCTGCTCCCTCCGACAGCATCTCCGGGCCGCCTCCCTTCCACCGCCCGACTCCCGGCGAACGGGTCCAGCGCCCACCCTCCATGGACGCGTCCTTCGTTCTGCCGTCCCTCATCACGGCCTCCTCCCGGCTTGTCGATGACCGGCTGGATGCCACTAATTTCTCCGTCTGGCGGAAGACGGTCTTGATGTCCCTCCGCGGCATGGGACTTCATTCTCATCTTGAGAAACCCCCACCTGAAATCACCGACCCTAAGTTCGACTCTTGGCAGCTGGCGGACAGCAAAATCTTCGCCTTACTGGTCAACTCCATGGACCGCTCCGTGAAAGATGTCACCAGGACTGCCAACACCGTCAAAGAGTTATGGGATTCCTTGATTGTCATGTTCTCCGAGACCAATAATTTGGCTCGGGTCTCTGACGTTCTCCAGCGTCTCTCCCATATCCGCCAGCAGGATCGGACCTTCCCAGCCTACTTCATGGAATGGAAGGGTCTCCGCGACGAACTACAGGAACTCTGACCCATTCCTCAAACTCCGGCCGAAGCGCAGACTCAGCGGGACCAGCTCTGCCTATTCAATCTCCTGAATGACCTCGCACCAGACTACGCCACGACGACCACTGAGATGCTTGCCAGCCCGTCTACACTGGATATTCCGCAGGTCTATCCTCGCCTGCAGAAGGCTCATTGGGCCCTTGCACCACCCGTCCCCCTCCCTGATCACACTGCGCTCCTCGGACGTGGCGGTGGTCGTCCTACCGGCCCTCGCGGGCGCGGCCGTGGGGACGACCGACCTCACCCCTTCTGCCAGCACCGCGGCAAGCTCGGCCATCTGGTAGACCGTTGCTGGGTCCTGCATGGTCGTCCCGAGTCGCACCCCCGCCAGGGCAAGACTGCGATCCGCAAGGCGTCCTCACCTGCTGCTGCTCTTCCCTTGTCTTTGGATCTCTCCCTGGCCGAGATCCAGCTGATTCACGATTACCAGACCTCCTCCATACTGGGCTCTTCATCAGCTTCTCTTGCCCATTCCGGTGGTCACACTGCTCTTATCAGTCATCGTTCCCCTGCATGGCTGCTTGACTCGGGTGCATCCGACCACCTCACTGGGGATGCAGGTATGCTCTCCAACTACCGTCCCTATAGTGGATCCTCAGCCATCACTGTTGCTAATGGGTCCACTCTCCCCATAGCCGGCTTTGACACCTGTTCCCTCACCTCCTCCCTCCACCTATCCTCGGTGGCTCATGTGCTCACCTGCTTTCCATCAGCAAACTTACCAAGGATCTCCACTGAAATGCTATCTTTTCCTCGTCTTCTGTTTTGTTTCAGGAGCGGACGACGAACCGGGAACTTGGTAGAGGCCACCTTCGGGATGGGGTGTACATGTTCGCTGGCCCGACTTCCATCGCCTGCGCGTCTATCCCTGCTCATGCCGTAGACCTCCATTCTCGGTTGGGCCACCCCTCCGCCTCCGCACTTCATCAACTCTACCCCGATATTAGTCCCCGTTTATCTTTTCCTTGTGAGTCGTGTCGTTTTGCGAAACATCATCGCACATCATATTCTCCTCGTGCTGACACACGGGCCGCCAAACCCTTTGATTTGGTTCATTCCGATGTATGGGGTCCCTGTGCCACCTCGAGTTAATCTGGGTATAAATATTACATTTCTTTCATTGATGATTATTCTCGGATGACATGGCTTTACCTTCTTCGCGGTCGGACAAAGGTTCTCTCCACCTTTCAGACCTTTTTCCATGAGATCCAGACACAGTTTTCTACTCCTGTCAAATGTCTCCGATCTGACAATGGGCGGGAATACTTATCCACTCACTTTCAGCAGTTTCTGCGGGCCCACGACATCATCCACCAGACCTCCTGTCCTGATACCCCTCAGCAAAATGGGGTGGCCGAGCGGAAACACCGACATATTCTGGAAACCGCTCGTGCCCTCCTCTTCCACCGCCAGGTACCGCTTCTCTTCTGGGGAGATGTCATCCTCACTGCTACTTACCTTCTTAATCGTCTTCCCTCCTCCATCCTTCAGGGGGAAACTCCCTTTCATACCCTGTTCCCCTCCAGTCCTCCTCACTCCCTTCCACTCCGCGTCTTCGGCTGTCTTTGTTATGTCCGGGACACTCGCCCCAATCTCTCCAAACTTTCTCCCAAATCCCTTCGATGTATTTTTATCGGATATTCCCGCACTCAGCGCGGGTACCGATGCTTCTCTCCCGACCTCCGCCGGTATATCACCTCTGCCGACGTATCCTTTGTCGAGACCTCTCCTTTCACTCTCCCCTCTTCTTCTCCCGACACTACCATCGATGACTGTCTTCCGCTTTTCGTTCACCCGCCTCTGGTGTCTCCTCTGCCCGGTCATCTTTTTTGGACAGACCTACTCTCGTCGTCTTTCCGCTGTACTCTCGATTCCTCGGACAGTTGGTGAAGCCAAATCTCACCCCGGCTGGCTCGCCGCCATGAGGGATGAATTGCAAGCTCTGGATGCCAACCATACATGGGATCTTGTTCCACTTCCGGCGGGCAAACAGGCGGTCGGCTGTAAATGGATTTTCACGATCCGTCTTAATCCCGATGGCTCTCTTTGCCGCCTCAAAGCACGGCTTGTCGCAAAGGGGTTTGCCCAGACCTATGGCATCGACTACTTTGAGACCTTCTTTTCAGTCGCAAAGATGGCCTCTGTCCGCCTTTTCCTCTCTCTGGCTGCTCATCATCACTGACCGCTTCATCAACTGGATGTTAAAAATGCTTTTCTCCATGGCTTTCTTGATGAAGAAGTCTACCTGCAGCAGCCTCCTGGTTTTTCTGCCTCTGGTGTCGACCGGCATGTCTGCCGTCTCCGTCGCTCCCTCTACGACCTCAAGCAGTCTTCTCGCGCTTGGTTTGGCCGCTTCAGCACGGTCGTCACGGCCTTTGGTCTCTCTCGGAGTATGAAAGATCACACCGTCTTCTTCCGTACGACGGCGCACGGCTGTATCCTGCTTGTGGTTTATGTTGATGATATCATCATCACAGGGAGCGACTCCAGAGGCATCGCCAGCCTCAAGGCGCATCTTCACCAGCACTTTCACACCAAGGATCTTAGTCCCCTCACTTACTTCCTTGGCATCGAGGTCTCCCGGACTGCGGACACTATCTCTCTCTGCCAGCACAAGTATGCTCTTGATATCTTGCAGGATGCCGGGTTGAGCACAGCCACCGCAGTGGACACACCACTTGAGCCTGGGGAACGCTCCCTTCATTCCGACTCGGAACCATTTCCTCATCCCGAGAGCTATCGACGCCTGGTCGGTAAACTCAACTACCTCACCATGACGCGTCCCGACATTGCCTGTGCCGTTGGCAAAGTCAGCCAGTTCATGGAGCATCCCACCAGATCTCAGTGGGATGCTGTCCTCCGCATTGCCAAATACATCAAGAGAGACCCTGCACGTGGCCTTCAGTACTCACATCATGCTCACCTGGATGTTGAGGCCTTCTGTGATGCGGACTATGCCGGTTGCCTCGCTACCCGCAAGTCTACTTCGGGTTTCGCCGTGTTCTTCGCCGGCAATCTCATCTCTTGGCGCAGCAAGAAGCAGACTGTCGTCTCCCGATCGAGTGCCGAGGCTGAATATCGAGCCATGGTCACCGTCACGACTGAGATCCTCTGGCTTCGTCATCTCCTCCTTGAGCTCGGTTTCCCCGCATCGACTCCTGCTCATATCTGGTGTGACAATCAGGCCGCCACGAAGATTGCCTCGAATCCCGTCTTCCATGAACGGACAAAGCATATCGAGGTGGACTGTCACTTTCTCCGCCACCATCTGGAGCAGCACCATATCGGTTTCGGCCATATCCCGACGACCGATCAGCTTGCCGATCTCTTCACCAAAGGTCTCCCAGGAGCTCGCCTTGCATCTCTCACTACCAGGCTGGGAATTCACAGCCTCCATGGCTCAGCTTGAGGGGGAGTATGAGATGGTCCTATGTCTTGTCATCTTTGTTTTCTTTGTGGGACTCTATCCAATCTGGGCATGTCCAGCTTGAGGGGGAGTGTTGGACCCCATTTAAGTGTAAATGGGTATTTCTGAGTCCCACATCGGACTTACCCATCTTGTAATTAGATTTACTCATCTACAAAAGAGTATCCCCACCTCACATTGAAGGAAGGAGAATTCACCCACAACAGATTTCATCCCTCACTGTTTGGAGATCCAACCAAGTTGGTTCAGAAATGGCCATTTGCAAACATTCCGGTTGTTCCCCAGCTCGAGAAAGAGCATCGGCAGCACTGTTTCAAAATCATATCTCAAAAGTTTATCATGCCAACATTGTTGATTCATCGACGTGCTGGCTAAGCAAATCTTTGAGACTGCGATGGTCAGTAAAAACCATAAACCGCCGCCCCAAAAGATACTGTCTCCAATGCTGAATCGATAACACCAACGCCATAAGTTCTTTCTCATAGGTAGACTTTGCCAAATTCGAATCGGACAAAGCCTTGCTAAAATAAGTAAGTGGTCGTTCGTCCTGCATTAATACAGCTCCAATACCAACCCGTGAAGCATCACATTCCACCGCAAAATCTTTAGAAAAATCAAGCATGTTTAATAAAGGTGCAGAAATTAAACAATTCTTTAACCCGTCAAAAGCCTTCTGCCGTAGTCCAGGAAAACCCATCCTTTTTGGTCAAAACTGTTAGGATGGGCTATTTTACCATAATCTTTGATAAATTTTCTGTAATAGCCTGTCAAACCTAAAAATCCTCTGACTTCATGGGCATTACGTGGCTGCTGCCACATTGACACTGCTTGTATTTTTTTTGGATCCATCGAAACTCCATCCACAGAAATAATATGTCTTAGATATTCCCACACTTTTTTGTCCGAACGAGCACTTTTTCTGGTTGGCATATAGTTCATTCTGCTTCATAGCCAGCAAAACCTGTTCCAAAGCTTTAATATGATCCTCCCAATTTCTGGTGTAAACAAGTATGTCGTCAAAAAATACCAGCACTATTTTTCGCAACAAAGCCCGGAAAATTTTGTTCATTGTTGCCTGAAAAGTTGCCGAAACATTCATTAAGCCGAAAGCCGAAAGGCACAACAAGGTATTCGTAGTGCCCTTCGTGAGTTTTGAATGCTGTTTTTTCTACTTCATCTGCCCTCATCCGAACTTGATGGAATCCCAATGATGGTCGACGACGACGAAGGGTGTCCCCGCCGGCGATGTGGTGACTCTGGCGGTAATGGTTACGGCGATGATGTTCGGAGTAGATGGCGGCGACATGATGATGACATCGGGTGATGATGACGGCGACAACGATTTCAATGTGCTATCCTCGATGCAGCGGCTGCGTGATTTGCGGGATCTGTCGCTGACGCGACGGTTCCCGCAATGATGACTCTCAATTCAAATTTTAAATCTGTGGACTGTTTTTGAATTTTTGATATGTGTCCCGCAGTATGGTGTTTTTGGTCACGCGCGGTTCCCACTTTTTCCTCCAAGTGGCTCTTATGAAATAAAAATGATTTGGATGACCCTTGATCCAGTAGCTCCTTTACCTGGTTTCTACCTCATTTTTCACGTGGTAGACAAGTTTATACAGATGTTTATTCACTGGTTCTGCCCCAGTTTTCATTCTGATTGCATGGTCAGTTTCACGTTGAGGTGGTAAAGCCCTTGGGATTTCGAATACCTCATAATATTGACTCAGCAGCCTCTGTAGTTGCTCCTCCTGGCACCTAGACAATTATGAAGAATCCTTAACTATGCTTCCAGCCCTCACCCACTGCAGTCCCTGCACCCTGACATTTTTCTTTCCCAAGATATTCTTGCAAAGCTCCTGGTATCTCCTTTGGACAATGTAACCCTTGAAGAATAACTATTTTGCCCCGCCACACAAACCTCATATTCATATTTCCCCAATGAGTTTGTCACATACTCTAGCGTTTCCAGCCATGATATGCCAAGTACAAAATCTGGACCAGTGGTATAAAAAATATAAGCATCTACATCAAATTCCACTTCTCCAAGCCACACCTTTAATGCCTTGCATACCCTCCTCGATTCCACACGGTGACCGTCTCCTAGGCGTATATTGAAGGGTCTTGTATCTGTGACAAATGTTGTAAAGTACTCTAACAGCTGTTTGGAAAGAAAATTATGACTTGCTACGTTGTCAATGAGTACCAACACCGGTATCCCTTCAATACTCCCTTCTAACTGCATCGCTTTAGAGTCGAATGCATTCTTCCTATTGCACAAGTTGTGGTTGCCTGCATCACCATTTCCCAGTCCCCCTCACGATGATCACCATGCTCGACTTCACTTCCAGCTACTTTTCCTTCTCTAGGTTCTACATGCCTTTGTTCCCGGATGCCCCTTTAATTTACTATCTATTAGTAAACTTACAGCTAACTTATAGTGCCATATCATCTTCTCATCTACTTCGGTCACCTTTCTGCAGCATTCGGGTGCTTGGTAGTGGACACCTTCAGGGTGGTGTGTATGTGCTTGAGTCGGCCCTAGCTCTTCCCTATCCTGCCACTTCTGATCATGCCCTCTAGCTTCACTATTGCCTTGGTCATTCACCTGCCCCCATTCTTCAAAATCTTTTTCTGGTGTTGGGTCATCTTTCTCTTTTTGACCGAGTCTTGTCATTACGCAAAGCATCTTCGGGTCACCTATGTTTCCCGATCCATCTCTCGTGCATCTATTCTTTTTCATTTGGTTCATACTGATATTTGGGGACCTAGTCTAGTCTATCTAAATTGGATTATCGATATTTTGTTACTTTCATCGATGATTTTTCACGAATGACTTAATTCTATTTGTTGAAAAATATTTTTGAAATTTTTATCTTGTTTCGTTCTTATTATCAAGAAATCACCACCCGGCTTTCTCCTAAGCTTCATTGTTTGCATTTTGACAATGATTGTGAATATTTATCTGGACCGTTCCAGTCTTTCCTCGATGACCATGACATTATTCATCAAACTTCTTATCCCGATACACCTCAATAAAACGGTGTTGCTGAACGAAAGAACTGTCATCTATTAAAAGTTGCTCGTGCCTTTTTATTTCAGAAGAAAGTTTCAACCGTTTTTTGGGGAGATAGTCATTTTCACAGCCACCTATTTTATCAGCCGACTTCCATTGTCTGTTCTTCAGGGGGAGACATCATTCCATTCTTTGCTTCCAACATCACCTCATTCCCCGCCCCTACACATTTTTGGCCGTGTGTGTTTGTTCAGGATATTTTCCCCTTGATTACCAAGTTTGATGCACGTTCTCTCAAATGCATCTTTCTTGGTTATTCTCAAATTCAGTGCGGCTATCGCCGCTTCTCTCCAGATTTGCATCATTATGTTGTCTCAAGTGATGTTTCCTTTGTCGAATCCTCGGTTTTTTCTGTTCCTGATTTCCAACCACCATCTATTGTACCTAATTCTGAAGTTATTTTACGGTATTCCTTCGATACACCACCACACCCATCTCTTCATGGCTCAGGATTTGTCCAGGTATATACATGTTGACTTAACACACCTGCCACCCTGACGCCTGATGCTGCTACCACACCTGGCGACTCACCTGCTCCTGCTCCTTCATCACTAGAGTTTCCTATTTCATTTCGCAAAGGTTCATGCTCCTGTCAGTCTTATCAGAGATTATCTGCGACTACCTCACGAGTTATTGAGACGTTGGGTGCTCACTCGACATCGCACACTGTTGCCGAGACCAAATCCCATCCCGACTAGTTACAGGCTATGAAGGATGAACTTTAAGCTTTGGACGCCAACTATACTTGGGATCTTGTTTCTCTTCCTTTGGGTAAGCAGGTGGTCAGTTGCAAATAGATCTATACAGTGCGTGTTAGTGCCCATAGTTATTTACGGCGCATGACGCATAACGGCTACAAGGCCCCCCAACGCAAAAGCGCACGACGCGGTGCACGACACGACGCACGATGCATGATAATATTAACTTACGGCGCACAAAAGAGATGTATGTATATATTAACAATAACAAATAATAAATTATACAACATATATATAAATATAAAAGATTTATGTCAATAATTCATATTCCACACATCAAAAAACAAACCAAGTGAACAATGATACAAACAATTAAATATTAAAAACCGTATATCTTAAAAAATCATATATCTTAATTGCTGAAATATATTAAAAACCATATATCTCAAAAAACCAATCTAGGTCTTGTCATGCCTTGCCTGATGATTCCTAAAATATTTAAAACAGACAATTAATTATTAAAAACCTTATACCTCAAAAAAACAATGAACTAAAAAATAAAAAAAACATAACATAAAAAAACAGGAAGAAAACATAGCTGTAAAAATAACAATAGGGGTGGCTCGAAAAAAAATAAGGGGTGAGCAACATAAATAAAATTGAATTAAAAAAAAAATGTTACTGGTTCCTACAGAAGGTGTGCCTTGCGTATTTGAGATGCGACGGTCAAGGGAGTTTGGTTGGGTCATGGTCGGCTGGGTCGTGGTGGTTGAGGGACCTCGGCTGGGTCGTGGCGGTTGATGTGGTCTGACACCGACAAGATCACTAAGCTCACGGGAAGAGTAGAGTGTTGCACAACGTCAGAAGGGAAGGTTGCCATTTGACCTCAAAAGCAGTATTTTCAATCGGGGCATATGTGTTGGCAGGTTAAAAAACATGCAAATAAAAAAAATCAAAAAGGCGCATTGGTGCGCGCTGTGCCACTTCGCGCCATAGCGCAACACGGCGCGCGCCACAGCGCGCCATCTTAGATGGGCTATGGCGAATCTATGGCGCGGCGCACCACTGCCTGGCTTTAGCCATGATGCAATGGCGCGCCATGACGTGCGCCATTAATAACTATGTTAATCATGATGACTTTCTTAATCGTCTAAAGGCTCGCCTTGTGATGAAAGGTTATGCGCAAACATATAGAGTTGATTATTTTGACACTTCCTCCAGTGACGAAGATGACATCGTTCGCTTACTTATCTCTCTTGCTGCAACTTATCACTGACATCTCCATCATTTGGATGTTAAAAATGCTTTTCTTTATGGTTTCTTTAATGAAGAAGTTTATATAGAGAAACCACCCAGGTTTGATTCTCAGGGGGAGCCCTGTAAGGTTTTTCGTCTTCGTCGATCGTTGTATGGAGTCAAGCAGTCAACTCGTTCTTGGTTTGGCTGTTTTTGCACCGTTATGCTTAGATTTGGCATGTACCAAAGCATAAAAGATTATTCTGTTTTCTTTCATCAATTTGCAACAGTAAACATTCTTTTAGTGGTCTATGTCGATGACATTGTTATTGCTGGCAGTGATGCTGTCGACATTGGTCGACTCAAGTATTTTCTTCAGCAAAATATTCACCTAAAGGATTTGGGTTAACTACGATATTTCTTGAGAATTGAGGTCTCCAGATGTGACAAAGAAAATCTTCTATCTCAGTGAAAGTATGTTCTTAATCTACTGCAGGAGACTGACATGACTCGAGCTGAGTTGATTGACCCACCTTTGGAACCTCGAGAGAAGTCACTTCACACTGAGAGTGAAACCTTCCTTTCACCAGACAGATATAAATGACTTGTTGAGATGCTTCACTATTTGATAATGACTCTACCTGACATTGATTGTGTGGTTAGCAAGGTGAGTCACTTAATGAAATTTCTAACAAAAACGCAATGAGAGGCTATTTTTCACATTGTTAGATATGTGAACAAGGAATCATGCTTAGATATTTTATATTTTGATCATGGACGTACATAAATTGAAGTTTTTTGTGATGCAAATTATGCATGACGTCTTTCTTCTGGGAGATCAGCGCTTGGTTTTGTAGTATTTATTAGAGGTAACTTGATCTCATGGCGAAGTAAGAAGCAAACAGTTATCTCCTGATCAAGTGCGGAGTCAGAATATCGAGCTATGGCACGTGACCACAAAGATTATTTGGGGACAACAAATACTACAGGAGACTGGGTATGCTATCAAGAAACAAACACATATCCGGTGTGACAATCAAGGTGCAATCAAGATTGTCACAAATCCGGTCTTTCATGAGTGAACAAAGCATATTGAAGTTTATTGTCATTTTGTTTGAGAGAATTATGAGAAGTGGATCACCCTCGGTTATGTTCGCACTTTTGATCAATTTGCAGATATTCTCACAAAAGAGGTTCCTGGAACACGTGCTCAATTTTTGTGTAACAAGCTGAGCATGATAAATATATACGTTCCAGTTTGAGGGGGAGTGTTAAAATATTTAGGCATTTATGATAAGAGTCAACGTTCAACATTTGACTGCTTAAATGGGTTGACTTGTATTCATGTTCTCATCTTAATTTCATCTATAAATAAAGAACCCCACCTCCTTATGAGGTATGGGATTTTCTGCAACACCAACAATGTGAAGAACACCCTCCCACTGCGTTTTTGTTGGGGATTCCATAAACTGACTTTCCTAACCGCACAAATGATATCAGGTCGAGTCATCGTCAAATAGTTAAGCTTCCTAACAAGTCGTTTATATATGTCGGGTGAAGAAAACATTTCACTGTTAGTATGAAGTGACTTTTCTTCAAGTTCGAGGGGCGAGTCAGCCGAGTTAGCTCGAGTCATTCCAGCGTTCTGCAGAAGATCAAGAACATATTTTCTCTGAGATAAAAAATTTCCGTTGGTACATCTGGAGACCTCAATCTCCAAGAAATATCATAGTGGACCCAAATCCTTCGTGTGAAATTTTTGATAAAGGATCTAAGTCGTTCATTGCCAGCATGATCACTCTCAGTAATGACAATGTCATCCACATAGACTATTAATAAAATGTTGCCTGTTGTAGATTATAGAAAACAGAAGAATCCTTTATGCCTTGACACATGCCAAAGTTAAGCACAATGGTGCAAAAACGCCCGTAAGTATGAGGTGACTGCTTAAGGCCATACAACGATCGACGAAGGAGCCAAACCTTGGAAGACTCTCCTGAACAATAAACCCTGGTGGTTGCTACATATAAACTTTCTCATCAAGAAAATCGTGAAGAAAAACCTTCTTAACATCCAGCTGATGGAGAGACCAGTGATATGGGGTGACAAGAGAGGTAAATAAGAGGACCGATGTCATCGTGGCCACTGAAGAAAAGGTGTTAAAGTAATCAATGTCATATGTCTGTGCATAACCCTTGCAAAAAGTCGGGTTTTGCCTCAACAACAGTGCGAGGTGTTGAGAGAGCAGTTAGTGTCACAATAGCTTGAGAGGTAGCCACAAATACCATGTAGGTGGGAGAACAAGAAAAGTGATCGCATTGAGTGTGAGCGTCATCAGGAGTCTGTGGAATGGACAACAAGGCATTGATCTCATTGACAATTGACTTCCACTCATTGTAATAAGGGGGAGTCAAGCGAGTTCCCCGTTGAAGTGCGAAGAGCTGCTGAAAAAGATCAGATATGCGAGCAAAATTGTCTCAGAAAACATAAGCAATAAAGTGTCATAATCTTTGCAAGTATCAGCAGTCTTGGCAATATGCTTAATCGAGCGATCCATGAAGTTAAACAGCATAGAAAAGATCTTGTTGTCCCACTGTTCCTTGAGCCCAAAGATCACAAGAGGGCGCCGAAGTCCTTGAAGATGCACGTTACGCAAAGACAAGGCGTGGAAAGTGTGCAACGGGTAGAAAGTAATGAAAGTGCACAACCGAAACATCTGGGTAGCAGTTAGGTCATAGAAGAAAGAGGCCGAGGAGCATGGATGGTGGCGTGGCGCGATTGTGCAGTTTGGGGCGTCGCATAGGGAGAAGCTAAGGGCTGGGGGGCGTCACACAGGAAGAGGCGATGGGCTGGAGTGGTCACACCGGGAGAGGCGACGGGTTGGAGTGGTCACACCGGGAGGGGCGTCACAATGGGAGAGGCGACGGGTTGGGGGGTGGTGGTGTTGCGGAAATGTCAGGAGCAACAAACGGCAAACGATTTACAGAAGAGTAAAAGAGAAATACAAAAGATCAAGAAGAAGATCATATGGCATAGCGATTTACGTGGTTCGGGAAAAATCCCTACGTCCACGGAGAGATAGAATCAATTCACTAATTCAGAAGTAGAATTACAGAGAGATAATCAGAGTTTCACGCATAGAAACCCTAGCTTGAAAAAGCTAATAAAGAAGACGATGCATTGTTCCACCAACCGCACAGTAAGTCCACTGTGCTATAGTACTACAACCACCAAAGTCCGCACTGTTACAGTGCCATAGCTACCCAAGTCCAAGCTGCTACAGTGTCGTTGGTAAGAAGTCCGCGAAGTTGCTGTACCGCTGTCTTCAAAGTCCGAGATGCTACAGTGTCCTGTCAGTGTCACTTGGTCAGCTCTGCTACAGTGAGTCAACATTGCTACAGAGTTGCGGTCTGGTGTAGCACCATTGATCCATGCCACATGATCTTGCAATGAGCTTTTCATCCACATATAGAAGCAGTATAATGTATCCATCACCAAAAGAATTGATGTGGCAACATTGATCCATGCCACACCGTTTGTATGCATTTTTTGTCATGAATGCATCACACTTTTTGTTCCACTGCCTGAGTGCTTGCTATAGGTTCTTATGGAGTTTGCACACCAGGTATTTCTTCCCTGATTCAACATATCCCTCTTGTTGCTGCATATAGATGTCCTCTTTTGAATTTCTATGAAGGAAAGCAGTCTTAACATCAAGCTGCTCAAAATGTCAGTTTTCTGATGCAACAATACTGAGAACCACCCGGATGGTGAAAATTTCAGCAAAATCCACACTCTTCTGTGAAAGACCTTTCACCACTAGCATTGCCTTATATCTCCTCTTACGATAATGTTCTTCCTTGAACCGATATGCCCATTTGTTCTGCAATACTTTCTTTCCTTGTGACATATGTGTCAACTCCCAAGTATTGTTGTCATGTAATGAAGAAGTCTTCTTCTTCATAGCCAACTACCACTTGCTTGACTCCTTCAACTGTATTGCCTCTTCAAAACATTATGGTTCTCCACCGTATGTCAATAATAAATAATGCAAGGATGCTGAATACCTCTGCACAGACCTTCTAAACCTTGTTGATTTTTTCAACTCCACTTGAGGAGTAGACTTCATTGGTTCCTGTGTCACATTCTTTGGTACACCTTCAAGCTCCACTTGCTCATGACTCTTTAATTCTTTATTCTCATTATCAACTTTAGCTGCATGGCGGTCCTTGTACGTGACACCTTCATTAAATATTATATTCTGGTTTCTGATGATCATCTGGTTCTTATCATTCCCAAAATGATAATCAAACTCTTCAACACCATAGCTAATAAAAAAACATGATTTGGATTTAGCATCAAACTTTTCCCTTGCATCAACATCTATATGTACATATGTCAAACAGTCAAAGACTCGTAAACGCGAGTCTTACCACTTTTTCAGACCAGAGCTCCTCGGGTAGACATTCTCCCTTTGGTGCATATGGACTTATGTTGATCAGATATGCTGCCATGTTTAATGCCTCTGCCCAGGAAGTCTGGGGCAACCCCGAGTGCAGCCTCATGCTCCTGACACGTTCATTCAGTGTTCTATTTATCATTTCAGCTACACCATTCTGCTATGGTATACAACCTTAACTGCTAGCATTCGTCCCGATTTCATCCAAACGGATCGAGCTACACCATTCCAACAGAGGTACTTGCAAAGGGAGGGGCGACTGGCAGGATGAGGGCGTCACACAGGGGGAGTCAACGGGCAGGGAGGAGCAACAGGTAGGGATGCCGTCGCACAGGGAGAAGGTCGGCAGGAGTACTGGCTGGAGGTGCGGATGCGCAAGGAGGGCCGTCGCGCAGGGAGGGGCGACGCGCAAGGGGGCCGTTGCATAGGGAGGGGCGACACACAAGGGGGCCGTTGCACAAGGAGGGGCGACGCGCAAGGGGGCCGACACACAGGGATGGGCGATCCGTTAAACCTGCTCTGATACCATGTAGGATGAAAACCTGTACCTCACAACGTGGTTAAGTGCTTTATTTATAGATGAGAAAATGAGTACAATAGATAACTCATACCAATATGAGACATAAATATTAAAAATATCCAATACTCTTAACACAAGTGTTCAAACTTTCAAAAACCTTAAAATTTTAGAGCAAATAAACTTATGAGCATGTTTTAAAAAAGGATAACTTCAAAATCTTAACATTCTTAAAATTTGTTCTTAAAAGTCTCTCTCTAGGAATCGATTTAGATATAAAAAGAGATTTGGCTCCCCCTCAATTAGAGCACCATAAACTATGTCACATGAAGTTCAAGAGAGACAAAATTATTTTTAAAGAGATGGATCCAAGATTCCCACAAATATTTTAAAATAAAACTTCAAATTAATAAAAAGATTCGTACTTTCAAAACAGATTTTAAGAACCAAAAACTGCACACCTATGTGCTTTGAAATTTAATTTTGAGAACTACTAGAGTATAAAACAAATTTTATCATGCTAGAGCTCACTCAATAATTAGTATTTTCTCTTTAGAATCATTTTAGATTTATTAAGGTTAGGTTTCCCCTCAATTGATGCATACTTTGAAAGTATTGAGGAGCTATAAAAACATGTAAGTTAGGAGTTAAATAAACAAAAACAATAGCATACCTAAGAGAGTGAAAAAAATCAATCAATTCAAGATTAAATAAATGAGATTAAATGAATATCAATGAGTTCAAGATTTAAAATTAAGATAGATCAATGACTTCAAGATTTTGATAAAAAAGGTTGTTTCCTTTAGGATCATTTTGGAATTAAGAAAAAGGGTTGACTCACCCTTAATTATGACATTAGAAACACAAGGAGTCATGAAACAATGATATTCAATATTGAAAATTAAAGACTACCAAAGAGAATTTCAAAAGAAATTTTAACATTTCATAATGAGATTCAAAGAGATTATAAAAATGGGTTTAAGGTGAAATTATCAAATTTTCATTTTGAAATGAATTACAACATTGAAAGTTTATAAAACAATTTCAGCATAAGAGGAATTAATAATAAACTAAAGCAAACCTCAATGATTCATTTTACTCCATTCTTCCCCTTTTGAAACTATTAGAAACAAGAAAAATCTCATAACAAGATGTGATGAACAATTGATAATCCATAAAACTTAAGAAGCATACATATCTAAATGATATTTTCTAAAGGGGTTTTAGATTGTTTGCAGTGTTTTTTGTTTGCTTTGTTTTTCTTTGCTTTGATCTGTTTTTCTTTATGCATCCAAATTAGGTAGACCTAGCTTGAGGGGGAGTTTTGGAGTCTGTTTCCCACATCGGACGTGATATGAGTACTTCCCAGGAGGTCACCCATCCTAGTATTACTCTCGCTCAAGCACGCTCAACTGCATAGTTCTAATGGGATCTGATGTATTAATGCTGATGTGATTGCACCCACACTCTGGGAAACTTTCTAGGACCACCCATCTTGATCACTACTTTAGACATTTTGTCCTCACTTGCACACATTCTGGGAAACTTTTCAGAAGGTTACCAATCCTGATAACTACTCCTGACATTTTTTCCTCACTCGCACACACCCTGAGAAATTTCTCAAAAGGTCATCCATTCCTGATCACTACTCCGGGTATATGAGGTGCATTTCATTGATCGGGAGCCAGGGTTGTTTTCCCGGCTCCTCTCGCTCCTCCGCACTGGCAGCCTACCCTCTAGATCCAGGGCCTTCGATTTGCTGGATCTCCTCACGGAGGCCCGATTCTACGGCATCGAGGGCCTCTTTCTCGCCTCCCAATCCAACCCTTCCCAGTTCGAGGCCTTCAACCTGTTGGATTGGTGTTGCCCGATCCGGTTGGGCCGAATGCCTGTGGCCCGCAACTGTCGCGGGTCGAGCTCCGCGGTGAGCTCGTTGGGGGTTGCAGGGGGCAACGCGCCCCTGCTTCGGGGGCCGAAGGTCCCCCCCAATTTTTCGGTACTGTAGCATCTCTGACTACTGTAGGGAGCTGACCGACCGACATCGACAGACACTGCAGTGGTGCGGATTTCGGGGTCAACTTTACTGTAGCGCTTTTGACAAAGCCAGCCGCCGTTCACTGTAGTGACGCGGACCACTTTTTCGAATAGTGATCGTCTTCTCCATTGTTTTATAGCCCATTTTCGGGCTCGGGTTACCACTGAAAAAACCCTCTGTAATTTTGTGCTTTCGAATAGTGAAATATTCTGCCTCTCCCGTGGACGTAGGGATTATTCCCGAACCACGTAAATCGCTGTGTCCTTTGCTCTCTTTCTTTCGTTTTTCTCGTTTCTGTCGTTGTGTCTCCCGACGATTCCGCAACACAACCCGCGTCGCTCGTCCGTTCTTCCACTGATTGGTGGTGAAACGCCATCAGCTCTCCTTTATGATGCATTTGAAAATTTCTTTCTCATATTCTAGTAAGATGCACATGTGTTTCGAGCACCCGCCATCCGTGTACAATAAAGCTCATCGTGAATTGCTCTTGCGACATTTTTCCTACAAAACAATTAAGAAGCTAGAGATTTTGATACCCAAAATTTAGATCCACAAATGTTAGGTGATAAAGACTTTGGAACCCAAATTTTCTTAGGATATGAATTTCCATAAGAAATGTGAGGTTTTCTTGACAAAAGATTTGAAGAGAGGTGAATAGAAATTAAACCTACCATAATGAGCATTTTTGCCATTGCATTAATAAATCAAGTGTTCGGTCCTACAATAATTACAAAATTTATATTGGAAGCTACCACTTACAAAAGTAGTCCTTTTGATATTTCTTAAGGTGCTTGCTTGATTAGAGCAACCAAGTCCATAAGTACCTTTCCCAAGCCTTTGGGAACCCAAAATTAAATTCAAATTTTGCTCATCTTGGGTGAACTTGGAGATCACCAAAGGTGTACACCATGAGAAAATGCCTCAAAGTCCTACGATTCTCCACCTTTGATAGTCTGTATTATTTGTATCCCATCAAATGATATCATTCAGCTATAAAACTTATATTTAAGAATACTATCGTGACACTTTTAGGTTCTAATCATAACAGGGAACTGCTATGGTCTTTAAGTGCGACGAGTACACTTATTATATTTTCACATACTATGTAATGCAGGAGAACAATCATGATGTGATAAGATGTTTTATAAATATTCAAATACATGGATACAAGTAACCGTAAAGTACTTAGAAGTTGGTTCTAGAACACCAACTCCAACACTTCGTATAATTTTCTAGAACCTTGTAGAGATGTAAAGTTCTAGGATGTTTTAGGACATACCATCCACTCCTATATTCAGAAGTTCATCCATTGAATGCAAGAAGAGTTGTAGAGAGAGCTTTCCTTTGTGAAACTTGTCTTATGAGCTTGTTGAGCACTTCCCTCACAATCCTTAATTCTGTTGTGTGGGTGTAGACAAGCTGAACTTGGCCAGGCTTTGAGAGAGAGAGCTATTCAGGTGCTGCATGAGAGCTTGGGGATGGCCAAATCCGCGACACTTGGCTTTTTATCGTCCTCATTGCTCGATTTTTCTCTGCAGGTCTCGTGAAGATACTTAAAAAATTTGACAAGAGAAGTGGTGCTCTCCTCCAACTGCCGTTCATCCTACGTGTCCTGCACCAACCATTCTACGTGACTGACCTGCTTGACAAGCTTGTGAGAGATTGTGAGGCAGCCCTGGATAGCCTTTTCTCCATGAACGGCCAAACAGCCTCGTCATCATCCCGATATAAGGGGACGGAATTGAGAGTTCTGGGAGAAGGTGCAGATATAGAGCAGATGGAGGGCACGTTCCTGAAGCTGACACTGTCGGCTTTGCGAGTCTTGAAGGATATTCGGGGCAGAAGCTCAACTGTGAGCACCTTTTCATTGTCACCGTTGCAAAGCAGCATGCACAGACTGGCTTGAAAGGCTGCTCCGGCATTTGAGCAGATTGCCGAATAGACTGTTGGCTGAGGAATGCAAATTGAAAGGTATGGAAATTTATGGGGATGATGGGGCAAAGCTTACCCTCCATGAAAGGTATGTAGGAGTTTGGTGGTGTTCTTTTCATGATGTTCTTGCTGTTTATGATATGATGGTTTTCTTTTGGTAACACAGGGTAGCACACACAAGCTGGTCATCTTCTGGATTCATCAGGTTTCAATCAAGTTGTTCGTAAACAGAGCAGCAGAGTTGAACAAGCTACTTGAGAGTAAAGGCTTATTCTGGCAGCACTTTGAATTTGTGTTTAATAGTTCTTAATGGAAAATATTTATAATAATTATCACTTGTGATAAGTTGTTTGAAAAGGCAAGTGATATTTATTCTATTTCTGTAAACACTTTCAGCAATCTGAAAATACAGCTTTTGTTAATTGATCATCACTTATGATATGCAGTTTAAAAAATATTTAGTGCTTGTTTCGTTTTTGAAAAAGCATACATATTTAAATTTTTGAAGAAAATTGCTAAAATAAGTTGTATAAAATCATTTTTTATTATGCTATTTTAAACACTTGTACATAATCATTCATCAATGAGAGCCCAACCAAAAAGTGACCACAGGATGCATTGAGAATCCTTATTAATTAATTGAAAACCTGATATATTTTCTCTTGTAAATGGGGCAGATGAGCTTATAATTTTTCTTATTCAAGCTCAAATGTAATTTATAAAGATTAGGATATGTTAGAGAACTGATTGTGATGTCAAATTTGCATGAAGAATTATCAAGGTCAAAGAATGAAATTCCAAAGTCAAATTTGATGAGTTAGTAAAACAAAGTCAAGATTAATGTATTGAAATCATGTGCTACCCCTTCTAAAAGTTAAAATTTGCATGTTGGAGCCATGCAGTGCAACTTTCTGAAGTTAATTTTGATGTGCTAACTACGATCAAACACCTGCTTTGTACTTGCGAGTCATTCAAAAATCAATTTGGAAGAAATTTTCAGCTTTATTTTACTGCTTTGTATGAGTGTCAATTATCTATTCCCCATTCTCTTGTTTTTGTGTATTATTGGCTTGTCAATCTATTTGTTAGATTGGTGATGTGATTGGTTAACACGTTTGTTGGTTGTATTGTTTCTAGTGGTAGTTCACATTCTTTATAGGCTGATTGCTTATATCCGCTAAGTTCTGAACCTTATCCCTACTCCTTGTTATATGCCGTGAAGATTGGGTTGTTTCCTGAATCTCACGTCAGTTGGTATTAAAGTTTCAATTGGCATGGTATGAGACTTCCACTTAGTTGTATTTTATCCATTAAACCTTTGTTGTTCCTCTTTCTCATATACTAAAAAATTGTATTCTATATTTTAAGACTTCTCTTATTGTGCAAAGTTTGAATATATCAAAGCTAATTATTTTCACGTTCTTTCAAAATTTCATAATTTGCGAGTGATTTTTGTTTTAACAAAACCGATTGAAAAAAAAATTAAATGATGCATTCTCCATATAATTTATCGAGTTTCAACATATTTAAAATACTGAGTTTGGAGTGATTAAAAAGAGAAAGAAATGAAATCTGGACCTTGTTTTGCATTATTTGTTTTTAACACATTAGATTCCCTCTTATCAGTTCATTATTCTCTCTTTTGTTCATAATTTCGGCATTTTCTATAATGGACTTCTGTTAGATTTAAATATATATTTGACATTAGTGGTAGTTAAAGCTTAAATGTCATAATATTTCCTTTACTTATCCCCTTTACCCTAGTTAAACAAGTTATGTCAACTCTTTCACACACACTATTGGTTGGGTAAGATTGGTGGGAGCATGATTGACTAACAAGTTATAAAAGCCTTGATAATTTATCTTGAGGGCTAAGAGCTAAGAGCGTGTATATGTCATGATCTAACCTCACCAGAACCCCTCTAGTCTGTGGTGAGGTTACAAGCTACTCATGGAACCTTTGTTTTATAGATCGCAAATTAATGACCAACACTGAGTATAAAGATGCAATATGAGAGACATTACACTAAGAAAAGAACTCATCAATTGACACCCAACTAAGCTTTATAAAACCCACCCATTTAAATAAATATTAAAATGCATGTAATGTCATGCAATTTCAAAAAAACATCAGACTTTTAAGAATGCACTAGCTGACTCTTACAACACCCATTAATCCCACATCTTGCACAAACACACTTTCCAAAACTTGATCATATAGTGAAAAGTATAATGAAAACATTATTGCAACAAAGATACCCCACATCCACTTTTCCATTGATGTAGTCATCCTAACATCACGTCTTACCATTCCCAAATCTACATATCACATCATACCACAACCACGATCTCATGCCACCAGTTCAAACCAATGCCATATAATCACAACCTCATAACACAACCGCATTGCCACAACTTTGTAATTACAACCACACAACAATCACCATGATCGAATGAAAGCGTAAGAGGGGGAGTAACCAGTCATCCGTTCTCATCACATCTTGATTTTGAAAGTTCACCCAATGCCCAACTTCATATAGGCATTGGTTAGGTTATCTGATTTGAGTGATGATTTATAGAGATAATAAAACATATAATGATATATAATAACTCAATTATCCCATCCCAAGTTTCACGATCTACCATGATCAACTATACCGGTCCATCACAATCACACCACTACCACCTCTACACTTAACCACAACAGTTTTCTAATATATCAGCCACACAGTCCCATCACGTCAATCACATAATTTCAATTTGACAAATTACTACATAAATTCTTCTGCTTAATCATTTTCCCATTTACCCCATTAAACATTTATTCCAATACTTGCCAATTTGTTTCATGTCACACATCCATCCCGTTCGTTTGTTAATTCCATATCCATGTCCATATCTCGGGCACATTTAATCATCAACTAACCAAACTATATCAAACCCCTTGCACCTCCTCACTATCACCTACTACATATTCAACACTATATAATATCTATAATAATTCTATATGTCAAAACAACATGACAGGAATAATAAAATAGCACATATCGTAAGCTCTTCACAACCCTCTTAGATTTCAATTTACTTACACGATTTAATCGATCTCAATGATCTACTCAAGGAACTTAAAACATAATAATTCAATATTAATAATAGTAAAAGAAAGAGTCCTCGAATTACCTACTTCAAACCAATACCTCGATTGGCATGTTGTTAAAGAATAAGGTTCAATGATCTAACTCCCACATCCTCATGATGATTCTCCAATGTATCTAGATTCCATCAATCTCATATTAATCCTTAATCACCACAATACACCATCCACTATATGCGGATCCCTAGGATGGAAAAATAGGTGAAAAGAGGGAGAAAGAAAAAGAAGGGTACCTTAGCTCGTGTGAATTTGATCTCATGAAGGAACTCAAAGATCTATTAATGGTTTTTCCAAATCACCATGGCGACTCTCTATTGTATAGGTGTTGCCACATAAATGAAGAAATTGAACGAGAAGAGACAGAATTTCTAAATGTATAATTAAATGAGGGAGGACCAAATCGCGACATGGTGCTCTAAACCACGTCGTGTTTTGGGTTAACCAAAGCTAATCCAAAAACCAAGGTGGTTTAAATCTTGATCCCCTTAGATTTTGTTGACTATTTCGTTTTAAATCTCACACGATTGAACAAAATCATGATGTGGTTTAATCCACTATAACGCGGGTTCACCAAATCATTGCAAACCACGACAAGGAAACCATAGTGCCTTCTCCTCAAATCATGAAAAAACCCCGACATGGTGTTATCCCGTTTCAGACAATCACTTTATCAAAATACATCTCCAAAGCACCACATGAACTACGACTTTTTTAAACAAACAACGTTATGATGGCCAAAACCACAACATAGTTTCACCATGTTGTGGAAATGTCGGGAGCAACAAACAACAAATGATTCATGGAAGAGTAAAAGAGAAAAAAAAATGAGAAGAAAAACACAAGACACAGGGATTTACATGATTCGGGAAATGATCTCTACATCCATGGAGAGGTAGAACAATTAACCATAATCGAGCGTAAAATTACAGGGAGAATCAAAGTTTCACACATAGAAACCCAAGCTAATAAAGAAGACGACACACTGTTCCACCAACTACACAGTAAGTCCATTGTGCTACATTACTGCAACCATCTAAGTCTGCACTGCTACAATACCACAACCACCCAAGTCCAAGCGACTACAATGTTTGTGGCAAGAAGTCCACGAAGCTGTAGTGACCAATGTCTCTAAAGTTTGAGATGCTATTGTGCCCTGTTGCATATGCTACAGTGAGTTAGCACCGCTATAGTGCCCTATCGGTGTCGTCGGTCAGTCCTACTATAGTGAGTCGACATTGCTACAGTCCCCCCAAAATTTGCGCCGGGGGCCTTTGACCCCTGAACCCCCATAGAAGGGGTGCGTTGCCCCTTACAACCCCTAATGACCTCACTGCAGACATTGAACTACAAAGTTGCAGTTTGGGGTGCAGTTTAGGCCACTAGCATTTGACTCGACTTCATCCAAATGGATTGAGCTACACCATTTCAACACTCTATGTGGCAACCAATAACTCCTTCAATCCCATTCTTCTAGCCACAACTCCCCAACACAATGATGTCTTCAAACCACAAATGAAATTAAGGAAAACTATGATGGTTTCCCTAAAACTCCTATTTTCTCCTTTTCTTCCATAGCTTGACTCCAAACTCACTTCCTCTTCTTCCAACACCTTGAAATCCACAAAGTAAAGAACTGAGAATTTCCAAACCTCTACATTAGATATCTCTTAAATGATTATTGTCATCGAGAATCAAATCAAAACCCATGACGAACAAGATAAAAGCCCCAAAATTTTAACTACCATGCGGGATACCTCTTAGATAAGATCCTCACCATAGAAAGGGCATAAACATAACATACCAACTAAAAAGGAAAGGATAACACCAATTACTTTAATTCAGAATTAAATTCCCATTTCATCACATGAATTAGGGTTCAAAAAAATTTCATATATTGAACCCTCACATGGGACTGCTACCCCCATGTACATTCTTCAAAGTTGCCACATTTTCACAAAACATGCATTAAAAGAATGACCCACCCACGCAAGACCTTCTCCTGAAGGTCCTAGATCTCATCTGGTAATGACAGATTCCACTATTAACCTCTTCTAAGTTCAAATGCCAGGATGGAAGTTCCCCTATGATTCTCTACTCATCAACGACCTTGTGAGAAACATCATTATACATCTTCTTGCTCAACACATCAACTACCACATTACCTTTTTTTTGAAGTATAAGAGTTCTCAAAATCGCAATCTGTCAAAAACTCCACTCATCTCTACTGATGTAAATTCATGTCTCTTTGAGAAAAGATATAACACAAGATTTTATGATCTGTGAAGACCATAAAGTTCTCTCTGATGAGTTAATTTCTACATAGTTTCAAAAAAAAAAACACCACTGTTGCAAGCTTAAGATCACGAGTAATGAGTTTTGTTAGAACATCAAATGCTCATAAATAGTGAGAGAAACCCATTTAAACATGAATCTATCATCATATAATCAACATGTAATACGAAGAACATAAAATTACCATGCACACCTTAAGTTCAGCTGCTACATCTCGATGGGGTATACTTGATGAAGATCACCAATCAACAACACTTTCTTGCTCTTACCTCCAAATATAGTACACCGACCACTATAATCCAAGTATGCTGCGTGGGGATCCCTTAATATCCAAAAGGTGTGCTAGCACCCTTTCCTCAAAGATTAATAAAGATCATGGAAGACAAGTGCTTTGAACATGCTTGGTAGTCTCGACACCCCACAAATAGGAAGGAAATCATCCTTTATATAGTGGTTCTTTATTTAATAATGAAGCTTGAGCGACACTGCCAACACTTGGTAACTACCATACATTACTCGTAACTTATACCCATTTGACTAAAAATTACCTTTTTTATTATTAAATCACTTTTGAGGAAAAAGTGAGAAACCATACATGACTTCAATGACTTAAGACATTCAATGCACCACGATACAAAATTTAAGAGCAAACAACTCATCCACTTCCATAGAATAGCTCATACCCAGCATCATAAACATAGTTCAGTTTCCTCATACCCATTTACCATTTATGATCATTGAACATTTTAATGATCATATAATAATTATCATTCAATAAATGAATCATCCCAATGATTCATAACCAGAGATAAACTGTTTAGGTTATGTGACAACATAATGTGATATCACATATCTCATGTCACACTTTATCGTCTGATATGATATAGATATCAAATGCCTATCATAACATGCGATCTAACCCATATTGTCACCCGTGACATGCATCACATACATATAACTGGTTATGATATAATTGAATCATACAATATGATTCATCCTATTTTAGTGCACAATCAACAATCTTTCACTTGCACTAAAATCCTATAAGGACTAATGTGAAACTTCACAACTCTTTGTGAATCCACCCAAACTCGTTTGTATATATGGTTTATCAAACTTTTTTCATTCTTAAAAAAACACTTTGTACCAAATTTTAATACTTATTCTAAGGCCTAACTGTGTGACCCTACGGGCCTGTGTAGTGTTGACAACAAATATGAATTCTCTAATTCATAGATGTAAGCACATAACAGTCTCTAGAAAAACATCATTTCAACTCAAGCTATAAAGGGTTCTAATGTGATCTCGATCAAGCATACTCATATATCTATATGAACATGTCTATTATAAGATGCATCTAATACATCTTATGCACACTTATATAATCCCTTTTTCCATGACATCGTGTGATCACTCGATATGGAACATGTCAATCTAGTATAGGCCAAATCCTACATTTTTTATTTTTTGAGTATATTGATCATAGAAAATGATTACATCACATGTTAATCATTCTAATAGATAAGAATATCACATGTCACTCATCTAAGCATGACCACACATTTCATCAATCTCCCAATAAAAGTCCCAAATGTCATTTCTTGCTATACAAGTGCACAAAACCTATCTTAGTTAAACTTAATTGATGAAATGATCAAAAACATGCCAAAAACAATCTTTGATTAGATCAATCTCAAGGCTAACACTAGAAAGGTATCAAATTATGAAGGTTTACATGTTAAGTATCTTGTTAACCTCAGTTAATATGAATTCTTATTAAGCATACACCCCTAATCATATCAATGACCATATGATATTCCATTTGATATACTTTCATGGGCCAATCTAGATAATAAGTCTCTACTTATTATCTCACGAGTCTACTATGTATTTTATATGAGACTTATACTTAGGATAATCTTAACATATCATCATAACCCATGATATTCTATGTTGATATTTGATTAAGGATAACTCAAAGTCATACTTAGGAGTTTTTATCTATAAGGCCCCGACCTTAAACGTTACATAATATTGAGATAAGTCAACAATTTGAATTAAATTCACTTTGAGGATATTTTTAGGTTTAGAGATTTAGATAATTAGGTCATAACTCATACATAACAAATTAAATATTACAAGTAGGCACTTCTACTCACTATCCATTTTTTTTCATAAAACAAAAAACTTTTTAAAAAGAAACATGGTTCGTTTCATGTTTAAACAATATGAATTTTCCTTGATCCCACAATTGACTCTATTCTTCTTTAAGTCCTGTGAAAAACATTTCAAAACTTGGGATGAGCATAAAAAGCTCAGTAAGAGATACTTAAAGAATGAAAACAATTAGTCTTATGAAAACATGTAAACCATGAATACTTTATCATAAAGTAATACTTTTCACCTTTAAGAAGTAGTAAATATAATTCACTGAATATAAGATCATTGCTTATCATTTTTGTAACCAAAATATTATTATAAAGCCCATAGAAAGAAGCATATAACTTATAAAGGTAACTTAAGACATAAACATACTTAAATGAAATAACCATACGATCAAATTTCACATATTCACTAAATGGAATAACCATACGACCGACTTCCACACCCAATGCATTGGAGGTTATAACATAACCACCTATTTTCAGTTTATCACGGAACCACCCATATTTGGTTTATCACGTAACCATCCTTCAAACGTCTAAGTACCATTATATAATCATAACACATAAAAGATTTCAATTATCAACATTTCACTCATGAAATTTCATTTTCAATCATAAGAAATCACTTTAAGATATTGAAATAGTAAATCCACTTTCAAAACCATTTTTAATACCAAAACAACCAAAAAGGGAATAAGGGATTTCTTTTCCTTTTAAAAACATTAAGCCTTATAGAGGAATCCAAATATCAAATAACGGTTATGACAACAGCAGAGTCGTTGTCGCCAAAAGTGTTAAAAACATTATTTTTTGTCGTTTAGTAAAACGCTTCGTAGAAAAAAGATTCCCTTTGAATAAAATTAAAAGTCAAAGGGTTTTATTATACACTGTATAAAAGAAGATGGTGTATAAAATCAAAATATGCATCAATGAAAGGAGATTGTATGAAGTATCCTACCTTGAGTCTGACTCATCACGTACAATCGTTATGTTCCTCTTAATCAGGTAACCTCTTTTGGTTTATACCAAAAGGATTCCTTGAGAGGTTTTCTGACCTAAGGGAGGCTTCTAGGATAAGGTCAGGGATTCTAAGAAGAGTTATGGGCAGGTATTTTTCAAACCAAAAGGATTTGATAGTGTAAGGAAAAGAGAGGAATGAGTTCCTTTTTATAGGAGAGGGGAGGGGCACCCTTGGAAAGTATTAAAATATTAGTTAATATAAAATCAATTTCAATTCTAAATGGTCCAAAACTCATTTATTTCAAATATAATATGAGGATAGTTTGAAATAATATCATACAATAATTTTTATACATATATTTATTTTATTTTAAACCTTATTTTTTCAGTTTACCCTTAATTACTCTCTTTTAATTTTAATTGAGGTAACAACATTTTAATTATTAAGAGGCTATTAATTTCACTTATATGGGGTCAATTTCCCATAATTGGACACTTAATTAACTTTTCGACCTTAACATAACTACTTTGTAATTTTAAAAGTTTTTCAGGATTTTTAAATAATTTAATAAATTACTATTTTTATAAAACATAAATTATGTCAATTTTTACACTATTCATTTCATTGAATTTAAATAAAATCCAAACAGAGAGATAACTTTGAACCAAAATATTAAATTGGGTCTACGGGCCAAGTAATGGGCTAAATTCCCATTGGGCCTTCGAGCTATGTAATGGGTCTCCCTCTACCCAGTTAAAAGAGGTCTTTGCTTTGATTTAATAATAAACGAGGCTTCATCCCCAACCTTAAAAAAATATTCACCTAAAAAAATCATGGATGACATAAATTATTTCATATAATATTTATTTTAGTATTTATAATATCATTTATTTGATATCTCTTAATAAAATAATTATTGTATCATTGTTGTGTCAATATTTATGGTAATTGTTCAATATATAAAAATTCTAATTAAATTCACATAATGTAGATAATTTCATTATCTTTATAGAGACTATTTATCTTCTAAGTTTCATCAAGTTTATCACTACATTAAAATTGTTATACTTATAAGAGATAAGAGAGTGGCATGCTGTCACTTTTTTTTTGTTTTAATAATAATTACATCACTTTCATGGACAAAAGTTTATTAAATGAATCAATTCTGACCCTTATGTAGTATTGGTCAACTTTCATTCATCCAATAGTATTTTGGAAGGTGTTAGGGTGATTTTATTGTTACTCTTATCATATTATTTGTTACCCTAATTTACCCGATTTACTTTAACTGTGGTAAATAAAAATTACCAAAGTTACTATTCATAAAGTCCAAAAATAAAAGGGACCTCTTTACACATTTTGGACCTTCTGATTCAAAATATGGAATATATTTTTCTAAATTCAAAACACAGAAGTTACAGTAATTAATTTAAAATTAATTCCCGTTGTCAAAACGAGAAAACGAGTTTTTTAAAAGTAAAAATCATCAAAAGATTAACATATGTTTATATCAAATTTCAATGTTAAATTACCTCCAATGACCAACATTGGATTAAATGATAAAAACATAATCTAAATATACTTTAAAACCAATTCAAAAGATAATCTATCAATACAAATAAATTAGATGAAAAGACAGTTTTGATTTAAAATGCAGTATTTTTCACTATTAATTAAAATATGAATTTTATCAAAAAATACCAAAATTTATAACAAATTAAATTTTGATGTCATTATTTTAAAGAAGAAGTTTATTTTTTCAAATAGAACATATAAAAGTGGAAAAAACTAGATTTAAAAATGGTTTGCCATTAAAAGGCGGTAAAACGACCTTTTAAAAATATTAGAGTTTTTAATGCTTAAAATTGGATTTTTTCTCATTTTAAGGCTGTAAAATTCATTGGATAAATGTAAAAACATTTAACAAACATGTGTAATCATTTTATAATTAGTTCTGTTCATTCCTGCCAATACAACGACTAGGTGTTAACTGTCATTTAAAATAATAATATTATTATTGTATTATTTTTCGGTATAACTCAGTGTTGTGTGCAACATAAGATTTCAGAGAAACCCATTGTTGTGTGTCGAGTACGCTATCAAAAAAAGCATCCCCTTTAATGTAAAATTAATATCTTATTAATAAATATAAATAGATATAAAAAATGTATTATTCTATAAATATCTGGGATGATACATCTTCCCCCCTTTTAGAAATTGCATCCCCATAATTTTATTTACTTATCAAATAATTGGGGGGTATTTCTCCCTTACAGAATTTTCAGATTCCCACGTTGCCTCTTCAACCATATGGTTTTTCCATAAAACCTTTACCTGATTAATCACCTTATTCCGCAACACTTTCTCTCTATGGTCAAGAATTTGTACTGGTTGTTCCTCATAAGAAAGATTCTCTTCCAACTGAACTACCTATGGACTCAAAACATGATATGAATCCGACATATACTTTCTTAACATTAAAACATGAAAAACATTGTGTACCTGGGATAAACTCAGAGGTAAAGCCACTCTGTAGGCAACTGACCCAAATTTCTCTAAGATTTCATAGGGTCCAATGAACCTCAGACTCAGCTTCCCTTTCTTACCAAAACAGATCACACTTTTCTATGGTGAAACTTTTAGAAAGACATGATCAACTACCTCGAAAGAAAGATCCTTCCTTCGGTTATCCAAATAACTTTTCTACCTGCTCTGAGCTATCCTCATGTGCTTCTGAATCAACTGAACTTTTTCTGCCATCTCTTCTACCAATTCTGGCCCCATCAACTTCTTTTCACCTAATTTATCTAAAAAAGTTAGAGTTTGACATCGCTTTTCATATAGTGCTTTAAATGGTGCCATCTGTATACTGGAATAAAAACTTTTATTATATGAAAACTCAACCAAAGAAAGATGTTGATCCCAACTTTCCTAGTAATCCATTGAACAAGCATGTAACATATTCTTTGAGGTCTAAATTGTTCGTTCTGACTACCCATTTTATTGAGGATGAAAACTTGTACTGAAATTTAATTCAGTTCCCAATGAATTCTGAAGGCCTTTTCAAAAGTTAGAAGTGAACTTGAGATCACGATCAGATACAATAGAGAGAGTAACTCCATGTAACTTTACTATCTCTTTAAGATACAACTGAGAAAGTTGATCTAGAGAAAGAGTATCTCGAATAGGAAGCAAATGATCAGATTTAGTCAATCGATCAACAATAACCCAGATTGCATTGTTACCTCGACATTTCTTTGGAAATCCCACTATGAAATCCATGGATATATTTTCCTATTTCCAATCAGCCACAGGAAAAGGATGAAGCATCCGTTTTAGTAACCACCATTCTGCTTTAACCTGTTGACAAGTCAAACACTTCATAGTAAAGTTAGCAATATCTCTTTTCATTCCATCCCACTAGTAATACTCATGAAGATCTCTTTACATCTTAGTACTACCAGGATGAATTGAAAATGAAGAACTATGAGCTTCACATAACATCTTTTTCTTCAAATGTGAATCACAAGGCACACATAATCTCTTTCCTAACCTCAAAACAAAATCTTTATCAATTTTAAATTTAGGTAACTTACCCTTCTGAACCAATTCTACCTTTTTCTGCAACTCACTATCTTCTTTCCGTGCTTTCTTAATTCTGTCTGATAAATATGATTTCACTGCCACCTAAAACAAAACAGAGGAATTCCCTACACCAATAACTTCCAATCTAAAATTCATTAAATCAATAACTAAAGGCTGTTTTTCCAAACATAGCATGATTAATGTATTATTACTCTTTCGACTCAAAGCATCAACCACTTTATTTACCTTTCTTGGATGGTAATGAATCATAAAATAATAATCCTTGATTAATTCCATCCATCTCCTCTGTCTCATGTTTAATTCCTTCTGAGTGAATATATACCTCAAACTATTGTGATCAGTATATATTTCACACTTTATTCCATACAAATGATGCCTCCAAATTTTTAATTCAAAAACAACAACAACTAATTCCAAATCATGTGTAGGGAAATTTAACTCATGAGGTTTCAAGTGACGTGAAGCATAAGCAATTAACTAATCATTCTAAATTTGGACACAACCAATTCCTTTCAATGACGCATCACTACAGATAAAAAATTCACCATTCCTGGAAGGTAGAGCCAAAACTGGAGCATTTACCAATCTTCTTTTCAATTCCTGAAAACAATCATCACATTCTTTTGTTCAGATGAACTTAACTCCCTTACGTGTTAGCTTAGTTAATGACCTAGATAACTGAGAAAAGTTTTCAATAAACCTTTGGTAATAACATTCTAATACAATAAAACTACAAATCTTTGTGATATTGGTAGGTCTTGGACACTCTTCAATAACTTTTGTTTTAGAAGGGTCAATAGTTATGCCATATTTAGAAACAATATGTCCAAGGAATGAATTTTTTTGCAACCAAAATTAACTCTCACTAAACTTTCCGTATATAGTTTATTTTCTTTTAGGGTTTTCAAAACAATCCTTAAGTGACTTTCATGTTCCCCCTAACTTTTAGAATATACCAAAATATCATCTATAAACACAACCACAAATTGATCCAAAAACTGATGAAAGAATCCATTCATGAGATTCATAAATATAAAAGGTGTGTTAGATAACCCAAAGGGCATAAATACAAACTCATAATTCCCATATCTCATTCGGAAAGCTGTCTTTTGAATGTATTCCTCATTCAAATTCAGCTAATGGTACTCGGACCTCAAATCAATCTTCAAAAAATACTGAACTCCATGGAGCTGATCAAACAAATAATCGATATGAGGCAAAAAATACTTGTTCTTAATAGTGATGTTATTCAAGGCTCTATAATCAATACATAGTCTCATAGAACCATATTTCTTTTTCACAAATAAAACTGGAGCACCCCATGGTGAAGTGCTAGGTCGAATTAAACCTTTATCAAGTAATTCTTGAAACTGTTTTTTCAATTCCATCAGTTCTATTTGAGCCATTTGATAAGGGGGTTTAAAAATAGGCTTAACATTAGGCACTAAATAAATAGTAAATTAAACCTCCCGATTAGGAACAATACTAGGAAATTCATCTGGAAAAACATCCGTAAATTCTTTCACTATTGGAATATCACTAATCAAAACTATTTCTTTTCAACAACATGAGCCAGATAACTTTCACTGCCATCTTTAGTCAATATTTAATTTTCTTGGTATGTTATAAAAGGTATGAAATCATTGAACAAAACTTTCTTGGCTTTACAATATATTTTATCATGATAAAATAAAATCCAATCCATACCTAAAATGATATCAGATTCCACTATAGGAAGTTCAACAAGATTTGTAGGAAAGACTATCTCACTAATGATAATAGGAATATTCGTGTAAATCTTGGTTGCTTTAATACTTCCACCTGGAGTCTTTACCAAAATTTCTATATCAAATTTATGAGGTTTTGTTTCCAATTTATTTACAAATCTCTTGGAAATGAAAGAATGTGAAGATCTAGATTCAAATAGAGTATTGATATATTTTGAAAAAACTTGTAACATACCTATCACCACTTAATTTGACGGTCCCACATCAACCGTAGTAGTAGTAAATGATTTTTCCAGGCCCTTATACTTTCGATCTTACTGGTTTCCACCCTAGGTAATCAACTTTGGAGACACATTAGCATAATGTCCTAACTCATTACAACTAAAATATCTTACCGCTATTTTTTCATTGCCTGCCTGATCATCTTCCTTACAGTTACGAGAAATATAACCAGTCTTACCACATCGGAATTTTAGTACCCCTGGTTTCTAGTATGTAACCCCTACTTGATACTTTTCTTGGTTTCAAAAGTTAGGGGTGACGTATGGGAGAATTGGGAGATCTTGGAGAGAAGTTTGAAGCAAAGAGGAAGGTGCACAGTCGATGCACGGTTTGTCAAACCGTGCGGCCAAACCGTGTGTGTCTGGCTGAGGAGACAGTGGCTTCCGTACGGTCAGAGCACGGTTAAGGGAAACCGTGTGATGAGGCCGTGCGTGAAGGATGATCAAGGCAGAAGCTAATGCACGGTTAGCGCACAGTTTGTCAAACCGTGCGGTCACTTAAATTTAGATCCTAAAATTGTGGATCTAACTTGTTTTTCCTTTAATTTCCTTGTTTAAACCTCATAAGCGACCCTAACTCGGGATTTCTCTCCCTTGAAGGTTGGAAGACTTCTCCCAAGAGTTCCGGAGGTGATCCGAAGGCTTCTCTTGGCGAATCGAAGCCGAATTCTTAAGGTATGTGATCGTTCTTGATCGGTTTCTCAGATCTACTTAAATATACTTCTCCTCTTCTCTCATTTTCTTAGATCTACGCCCGTTATGGGTAGATCTAAGGGTGTGGATGCCAAATATGACAAAATTTTGGTCTTGGTTGTGTTAGGAGAAGAGATCTAAGGAGGGTTTTTGGAGTTTTGACCCGGTGTTCTTGAGCATTCTTCATCCGTGGCTTGGTTTCACCTTTTTGGTTGAGGTAGGTGGCTTCACTCTCGATTCCTCTTTATTAGAACTTGAAATATTAGTTTCAATTTGTTTTCCTTGATTGAAATGGTTTGTTTATCTGCTGTTAAAGAATGGTTGAAACCCCTTTTTAGTAACGGGCGATGAAAATTGTGTGTTTTTGGAAAGTGGTTGTTGAAGTAAATTTAAAATGGTGATTTTAAATTGTCTATGGTTTTACTGCTTGAATGAAATGGTTTTCAATAAAAGGGTGATGATTTATTGAAAGGTTTTGAACACACTTGGTTTTGGGCATGGATTGCATGGGTTGTGGTGTGTGTTCATATGCATTGGGATGGATAAGGGCGAGAAGTACCCCCATCAAAAGGTTGGGATGGATAAGGGCGAGAAGTCCCCCTATCAATAGGTTGGGATGGATAAGGTTGTGAAGTACCCCCGTCAAGGTAGTCCACTAAGTTACGACTTAGTGGAAGGATAACTCACCACTCGCTAGTATAGGGAGGTCTAGGTTGCATGCATGGTTGGTTGTGTGGATTGGTGAAATGGAACGAATGTGCCAAATGGAAGTGTGAATGGAATTGGGAACTTTTCTTGATTTCTTTTCTTGAGAAAGATGGGTTTTGTTGGAAAATGGTTTTTGACCTGGAACTTGTTATATTGTGAACTTTTTTTGGAATTGTTTTATATAAATTGTTTCACATAAATGTGCTAACATATTTTATCCTAGAGGAATGGGTTGGGAAGTCATCGGGGAAAATATACTGAGTTTCATTACTCACCCCCTGCTTTGGCATGTTGGTGCTTTTGCAGATATCATGTACCGGGAAGTTGACAAAGGTAAAGTGTCACATGTTTAGAGCACTGCTTCGTGATACTTGGGCTGGTTCATGATGTTGGTGCTTGGATCTTGTGGAGCATGGAGTTGAGTTTTTGTCTTGTAGTCTTTGAGTTTTTCTTTCCACTGTTTACTCTGATGTTTTCGTGTTGGTTTTCGCTGTGGTACTCATGGTTGGTTTTTGATAAAATAAATGGTTTAGTTGTCTTAGATTTTATCATACATATTTTTAGTTGTTTTGGTTATGGTTGTTGGTTTTATGGTTGTTCAAAAAGGGTAAATCATCCCCCACTTGTTTGAAACTCTTCTGAATTTATTGCCAGCCTTTGGCACCTTGGGGATGTTGCTTAAGACCTAGTAATGACTCGTTGAGCTCTCAAGCCAATGAAAATTGGCGGGTCATTACAAATGGTATCAGCTTGTTCGGTCCTTGCCTAACAAGTGGTCATCGATGTTCTCAGTCATGGAGTTGAAATTCCTTTTCGTCTATTCCTTGGGTTGTAATCTTAGACAGGAGTAGGATTGTCAGAACTTGAAATGTATAGCATAAAAGGATGTATCTAACCCGTTTATGCTGAACTTCAAGTTACCAGGGTGTTGGGTACATAAGTGTTTTGGATACACTTCTAAAATGTTGGAAATCTCATTGTCATGGGTTTAACCAATGAGATGAGCATGACATGCATTGTAGAGGAATGAATTCCCACTAGGATGATATATCTCATTGCGAAGAATGGTTTATGATTTTGGGCAAGGTGCAATTTTTTTTGAAAAATGCTGAAATTGATTTTCAAATGAAAGATTTTGAAAACTGGATATTTAGTACATTTTGAAAACAGGTGGATTTTTAAAGAGTATGTGGGATGTTTTCAAAAATGGTTGAACATGTGGATAAGTTGGATGGTTGGAAAACAATGATTTGATAGTTGATGTGATAGAAATTATAATTCTAAGCCTTTAGTTGATAGGAAGTGAGACTAACGGCGTGTGTTGTTTGTATAGAAAATGGAACCCATTAGGTGTCGTAGAAACCAACCCGAAGAAGCTGCGGAGAATGTGGTTGCACCTGAACCACGTGTGAACCAAGAGATGGTTCAGAGTATCATACAAGAATTCTAGGATGTGGACACAAGGAATCAGAGGGATGAGTCAAGACATGTTGACCATTCCGTCCAGTTCTAGAAGCAGAATCCACCCATATTTCGGGGTGATGTTGAACCTGAGAAGGAGGAGGTGTGGCTAAGCAGGATGAATCATATATTCGATTTCATCGGCACACCAGTAGAGCTGAAAGTAAATCTGGAGACGTATATGCTCGAGGATCTTGCACGTCAGTGGTGGAATTTAGCGATGCAGGATAAATTGGATGAAGGCCTTACATGGGAGGATTTTGAAGAATTATTTGAAAAACAATTATATCCTCACATGTTCAAGATCCAGAAGACGATGGAATTCTTCATCTTGAAACAGGAGAGCCTCTCTGTCACAGAGTATGCGGCCAAGTTCATGAATTTAGTCTGTTTTTCACCAGAGGTTGTGGCAAGTGCTTCTCTGAAAGCACACATATTTGAATCAGGGCTAAGGTAGGAGATTTGATCGAAGATTGTGATGCTATGTATTACGGATTATACAGAGATGATGAACAGAGAAATAGTTGCTAGATGTGATATCTCGGGATCGATAGGAGGAGGCATGATGATACCCACAGGAATGAGTGGGAACTTTAATGCTGGAAACAAGTGGAAAAGGGACATCTACTTCCAAGGTGGGAGTGCGAATCAGAACCAGACAGTGGGATCCGTCAACCTTCCTCCACAACCCTAGAGCAAAGCAGGTTTCTTTCAATGTGGTTCGACTGACCACATCAAACGAGAATGTACAGAACCACTGAGAGCATGCCACAATTTCAAGAAGATGGGGCATCTTCAGCGATATTGTCGCAGTGCTCCACGGTCAGGTGTTCGCTACACTTATCAAGTGTCACAAGCATCTTATGCTCCGACAGAGCGAGGAAACCAAAATTAGTCTCACCAGCAGAACAAAGCTAGTTATGGTGATTCCAGGAATACCATGACCCCTCAACCAGGGAAAACTCAGCAAGGTAACAAGGAGAACAGTGCAGCGATGAAGCAATTGTATAGAACAGAGCAGATGATTGTAGATGATCAGGCTGGACCATCTACAGTGAGAGGTACGATTCTTTTAAATTCTACCCTCATGCAAGTGTTGTTCGATACTGGTGCATCACATTCCTTTCTTGCTTCTCGTATTGCTGATTTGCTGAACTTAAAACTGGAAATGATGCCTTCTGTCTTGAAACTACAAACTCCTCTTGGTGAAAGAGAATGTCAAGCCTTCGTGTGTAGAGCATGTGCTATAACTGTTGATGAATCTGAGCTGAAATGGGATTTATCTATGCTGGAGATGGATGTTTATGATATAATCCTATGTATGGATTGGTTGACAAGGTTTAAGGCACACATCGACTGTTATAGGAGAACGTTTATTTTCACGAATTAGAACGACATGAAGCATCTCTTCAGAGGAAAGATGATAGTAAAGAAAGGCACAAAGAGCTTGTTGGAACCAATGGTGGGAACAATTTCTTACCAATTGGAAGTGTTGACTTTGGAATCATTGGAAGAGATCGCGGAAAATATTTTTCTAGCTGTGTTGGATCATTTTCTTGATGTTTTTCCTGAAAAATTATTAGGATTACCACCTATAAGAGAAGTGTAGTTTATGATTGATCTACTTCTAGGGACCAGTACTATCTCACTTACATATTATAGGATGGAACCAATGGAGTTAAAGGAATTGAAAGTGTAGTTAGAGGAGCTAGAAAGCAAGAGTTTCATTCGGCCAAGCGTGTCTCCGTGGGCAGCACCAGTTTTGTTTGTAAAGAAAGAAGATGGAACTTTGAGTCTATGTATGGATTATTGTAAACTTAACCAAGTTACGATAAAGAATAGATATCAACTTCCACACATTGATGACCTATTTGATTAATTGAGGGGAGGTCAGTGGTTCTCTAAAATTGACTTGCGGTCAGGATATCACCAGTTTCAAGTTCGGAAGGAGGATATTTTGAAGACAGCCTTCAGAAGCAGATATGGCCACTACGAATATGTAGTCATGACTTTTTGTCTTATGAATGCACCAGCAGTCTTTATGGCATTGATGAATCAGATATTTTAGTGATATCTGGATTCTTTTGCTGTGGTGTTTGTGGATGATATATTGGTGTATTCAAAAACAAGGGCTGAGCATGAGCAACACTTGACGATAGTGTTGGAAATCTTGAGAGACCATCAGTTGTATTCCAAATTATAAAAGTGCGATTTTTGGATACAACAGGTACGTTTTCTGGGCCATGTTGTTTCTAAGAAAGGTGTTTCAGTGGATCCAGAAAAGATAGAAGCTATTCTTTCTTGGTAACCGTCGAAGAATGTCTTGGAAATACGAAGTTTTCTTGGTCTATATGGTTATTACCAATTCTTTGTCCATGACTTCTCACGATTAGCTTCGCCTATAACAACATTGAAAAAGAAGAACAGTGCATTTAAATGTACTGAAGAATGTCAGATATCTTTTCAAGAGTTGAAATTTCGCCTTACATCAGCACCCATTTTGATTTTTCCGGAATCAAGACAGGGGTATGTGGTGTATTGTGATGCTTTGGGAATAGGTTTGGGTTGTGTTCTCATGCAAGGATACCGTGTAGTTTCTTATGGCTCAAGGAAGTTGAGAGTTCATGAGAAAAAATACCCAAAACATGATTTGGAGTTGGCTACAGTTGTCTATGCTTTGAAAACATGGATACATTATCTCTTTGGTGAGAAATTTACTGTGTTTACAGATCAAAAAAGCTTTAAACACATTTTCTCACAGCGATATTTGAATCTAAGGCAGAGGAGATGGATGGAGTATCTTCAAATGTTTAACTTTGACTTAATGTATACACTAGGTAAAGGCAATTCGGTGGCTGATGCATTAAGCAGGAAGTCGTATGCTCAGTTGGCAAAGGAAGCTTCAGACGAATGGCAATTGATGTCGGTCTTAGCCAACATGCATATGGAATGGGAAAACCGAGGTGATGTTATGGTTTTATTTTCATATACACTTGTTCCTGATTTGGTGGAGATAGTAAAGGAGGCATAGGCATCCGATGTAGACTATTTTACAATGAGTTCAAAACTCAATAGCGGGGAGACCATTGAGGGATGGAAGCTGGAGGGGAGTTCAGTTTTGTGGTATCGAGATCGGATGGTTGTACCTTTAACTGCTCAGGAACAAATCCTTCATGCTTACCACCATTCAAGATGGGCTGTACATCTGGGTGCATAGAAGATGTATAAGTCGTTGCAGGCGCAGTTTTGGTGGAGCGACATGAAACGACAGGTAGCTGAATTTGTTTCAAGGTGCTTAACTTGTCAGCAAGTTAAAGCAGAACATCAGCGACCAGCTGGTATGTTACAATCTTTACTTATCCTAGTGTGGAAATGAGATCAGATAGAAATGTATTTTTTTATAGGTCTTCCAAGAATGGCCCAGAAACACGATGCCATTTGGGTGATAGTGGATCGTCTAACCAAGTTGGCCCACTTCATCCCAATTCGTGAAACTCATACGATGGAATATTTTTCAAAAATCTATATCTGAGAAGTGGTAAAGAGGCATGGGGTACCACTTTCTATCATCTCAGATAGAGATCCTAGGTTCACATCTCGTTTCTAGAAATCATTACAGTAAGCCCTTGGGACTCGGTTGACGATGAGCACGACGTATCATCCTCAGACGGATGGCCAATCCAAGCGGATGATACAAATGTTGGAAGACATGTTGTGAGCCTTTGTAATGGACTTTGGTGGCTCATGGGAGGAGCATATACCCTTAGTGGATTTATCATACAATAATAGTTATCAGGCCTCAATACGCATGGCTCTGTTTGAAGCATTGTATGGGCATCCTTGTCGTTCTCCACTATGTTGGGTGGAAAATGGTGAAACTTCACTAGTCGGGCCAAGCCTTATCCAAGAAACAACGGAGAAGATTCAGTTCATTAGAAAGAGGATGGATATGACTCAGAGTCGTCAGAAATCTTATACGGATCATTGCCGAAGACCGTTGTCATTTCAAGTGAGTGATCACGTCTTTTTGAGAATCTCTCCAAGACTTGGACAATGTCATTTTGGGAAGCAGGGAAAATTATCTCCTCAATATATAAGCCCTTTTGAGATACTGGAATGGGTTGGAGAGGTGGAGTATCAGTTGGCATTACCACCACGGTTCAGTGCAGTGCATAATGTGTCCCATCTATCTCAGTTGAAGAAGTATCAACCTGATCTTGACTATGTGATCACATGGGATCACATTAACCTAGAGCCGGATGCTTCGTTGGTACATATTCTGGTGCAGATTGTGGATAGGAAGGATAAATTCTTGCATGGAAAAAGCATCGGCCTAGTGCAGGTTTTGTGGCAACATGGTTAGATTCAGGAAGAGACTTGGGAACACGAGAAAGAAATGAAGGAGCAGTGGCCAGAACTCTTTCAGTCAACCAATGGTTTTCTACTTTCCGGGGACGGAAAGGCCAATGGTGGGGAGAATTTAGTACCCCCGGTTTCTGGTATGTAACCCTCACTTGATTCTTTTCTTGGTTCCAAAAGTTATGGGTGACGTATGGGAGAATCGGGAGATCCTGGAGTGAAGTTTGAAGCAAAGAGGAAGGCGTACGGTTGGCGCACGGTTGTCAAACCGTGCGGCCAAACTGTGCATGTCTAGCTGAGGAGGCAGTGGCTTCCGCACGGTCAACACACGGTTAAGGGAAACTGTGTGATGAGGCCATGCTTGAAGGATGGCCGAGGCAGAAGCTAACACACGGTTAGCGCACGGTTTGTCAAACCATGCAGACTAACCATGCGGTCACTTAAAGTTAGATCCTAAAATTGTGGATCTAACTCGTTTTGCCTTTAATTGCCTTGTTTAAACCTCTTAAGTGACCCTAACTTGGGATTTCTCTCCCTTGAAGGTTGGAAGACTTCTCCCAAGAATTCCAGAGGCGATATGAAGGCTTCTCTTGGAAAATCGAAGCCGGATTCTTAAGGTATGTGATCGTTCTTGATCGGTTTCTCAGATCTACTTAGATCTACTTCTCCTCTTCTCTAGTTTTCTTAGATCTACGCCTGTTATGGGTAGATCTAAGGGTGTGGATGCCAAATATGACAAAATTTTGGTCTTGGTTGTGTTAGGAGAAGAGATATAAGGAGGGTTTTTGGAGTTTCGACCCACTGTTCTTGAGCGTTCTTCGTCCGTGGCTTGGTTTCGCCTTTTTGGTTGAGGTAGGTGGCTTCAATCTCAATTCCTCTTTCTTAGAACTTGAAGGCTTAGTTTCAATTTGTTTTCCTTGATTGAAATGGTTTGTTTATCTACTGTGAAAGAATGGTTGAAACCCCTTTTTAGTAACGGGTGATGAAAATTATGTGTTTTTGGAAAGTGGTTGTTGAAGTAAATTTAAAATGGTGATTTTAAATTGGCTATGGTTTTACTGCTTAAATAAAATGGTTTTAATAAAAGGGTGATTCTTTATTAAAAGGTTTTGAACACACTTGGTTTTGGGCATGGATTGCATGGGTTGTGGTGTGTGTTCATATGTATTGGGATGGATAAGGGAGAGAAGTACCCCCATCAAAAGGTTGGGATGGATAAGGGCGAGAAGTCCCCCCATCAATAGGTTGGGACGGATAAGGTCGTGAAGTACCCCCATCAAGGTAGTCTACTAAGTGACGACTTAGTGGAAGGATAACTCACCACTCGCGAGTATAGTGAGGTCCAAGTTGCATGCATGGTTGGTTGTGTGGATTGGTGAAATGGAACGAATGTTCTAAATGGAAGTGTGAATGGAATTGGGAACTTTGCTTGATTTCTTTTCTTGAGAAAGATGGGTTTTGTTGGAAAATGGTTTTGAAATGGAACTTGTTATATTGTGAACTGTTTTTTGAATTGTTTTATATAAATTGTTTCACATAAATGTGCTAACATGTTTTATCCTAGAGGCATGGGTTGGGAAGTCATCGGGGAAAATATACTGAGTTTCATTACTCACCCCCTGCTCTGGAACGTTGGTGATTTTGTAGATATCATGTATCGGGAAATTGGAAAAGGTAAAGTGTCACATATTTAGAGAACTGCTTCATGATACTTGCTTGTTCGTGATGTTGGAGCTTGGATCTTTTGGATCATGGATTTGGGTTGTTGTCTCGTAGTATTTGAGTTTGTCTTTCCACTGTTTACTCTGATGTTTTTGTGTTGGTTTCTGCTGTGGTACTCGTGGTTGGTTTTTGATAAAATAAATGGTTGAGTTGTCTTAGATTTTATCATGCATCTTTTTAGTTGGTTTGGTTATGGTTGTTGGTTCTATGGATGTTCAAAAAGGGTAAATTGTCCCCCACTTGTTTGAAACCCTTTGGCATTTATTGCTAGCCTTTGGCACCTTGGGGATGTCTCTTAAGGCCTAGTAATGACTCGTTGAGCTCTTAAGACAATGAGAGCACTTCCTAGACTTTGAGATACATTCTTCAGGATGCTTTTTACCACACTTCTCAAAAGTTGGAAATTTAGTTTTCTTACCTCCAGACTTCTTTGATGAATTCTTTCCCATTGCATGCCAACTGGATCACTTCTTTTTCTTGATCTCATGGAACACATGATCATCAGAAACCTCCATTTCTACCTTCTCAGCACATTGAAAAATTTTCTCATAGCTTTTGAACTCACGAGAAGATAACACCCTTTAATATTTCGTCTTCAATTCTGAGTAAAACTTATTTATCTTACATTCAATATCCCAGATAAAATTTGGGGCGTACCTTGAAAAACTGGTGGAATTTTCTTCATATGTAGCCACAAAATCTTCCTCATTTTGTCTCAATTCCAAGAATTTCTTTTCCATCCTAATTCGAACAACCTTAGGAAAATATTTCTCAAGGAATATATTCTTAAATTCATCCCATTCCATGGTGTCAATATCTTCACTTCCTCTAATATTTTTAATCATTTACCACCACTGATCTACTTCACCTTCAAAATGATAAAAAAAAACAACTAACATTTTGATTTTCTGAACACCCCATTACATCAAAAATTGTTTTCAATGCTTTAATCCACCATTCTGCTTGAATAGAGTCAGATGATTATCTGAATGATGGGGGATGTTGCCTCATGAAATGCTCCACTATCGACATATTCCTCAGTGGTTGGTCTAGTTGATCTCATGCATGGACACTACCACCATTTATCGCCTGAGTCAACCGAGTCATCACTGCAACAAACTGTTTAGTTCTGATTCCGACCATCTCAGGATGTTGATTTGGAAGGTTATTTCCCTCTGTATTCCTTCCCAGCACAACTGCCCTGTTTCCTTTATGGAAAACCATTCTGAACAAACATATCTTAGACAAAGCAATGTGGTAATATTCAAATTCTATATCATTTCAATTTGAAAATAAAGTAAAAATATTTTATGGATATTCTATTAACCAATATTCTAACTCCTAAAGTTATCTAAACCAACATTTGATACCAACTATAAGGCCCCGACCTTAAATGTTACATAATCTTGATATAAGTCAACAATTTGACTTAAATCCACTTCTAGGATCTTTTTAGGTTTAGAGCTTTAGAGAATTAGGTCATAACTCCTACATAACAACTTAAATATTATAAGTAGACACTTCTAATAACTATCCAATTTTTTTTTCATAAAACAAAAACTTTTTAAAAAGAAACATGGTTCATTTCATGTTTAAACAACCCGACTTTTCCTTGATCCCATCCTTCACTCTATTCTTCTTTAAGTATTGTGATTTTTTTTTTTCAAAACTTGGGATGAGCATAAAAATCTCAGTAAGGGATACTTAAAGAATTAAAACTGTTAGTGTTACGAAAACATGTAAACCATGAATACTTTATCATAAAGTAATAATTTTTACCCTTAAGAAGTAGTAAATATACTTCACTAAATATAAGCTCATTGCTTACCCTTTTTGTAACCAAAAGATCACTATAAAACCCATAGAAAGCAATATATAACATATAAAGGTAACTTGAGACATAAAAATAAATTTAATAAATATACGATCGACTTCCACACATATAACTAAATGGAATATCCATACAACCGACTTCCACACCCAATGCATTAGAGGTTATAACGTAACCATCCGTCCTTGGTTTATCACGGAACCACCCGTCTTTGGTTTATCACGTAACCACCCATCTTTGGTTTATCACATAACCACAAATTAAATGTCCAAGTACCATTATATAATCATAACACATAAAATATTTCAATTATCAACATTTCACTCATAAAATTTCATTTGCAATCACAAGAAATCACTTCAAGATATTGAAATAGTAAATCCACTTTCAAAACCATTTTCAATTCCAAAACACCCAAAAAGGGAATAAGGGATTTTTTTTCATTTTAAAAACATTAAGGCTTATATAGGAAAACAAATATCAAATAACAGTTATGGCGGTGGAGGATTCGTTGTCGCCACATACGTTAAAAACATTCCTTTTTGTCGTTTAGTAAAACGCTTCGTAGAAAAAAGATTCCCTTTGAATGAAATTAAAAGTAAAAGGGGTTTATTATACATTGTATAAAATAAGGTGGTGTATGACATAAAAATATGCCTTAATGAATGGAGATTGAGATGAAGTCCCTTACCTTGAGTCCGAATCGTCACGTACAATCGTTATGTTCCTCTTAATTGGGTAACCTCTTTTGGTTTATACCAAAAGGATTCCTTGAGAGGCTTTCTACCCTAAGGGAGGCTTATAGGATAAGGTCCGAGATTCTAGGAAGAGTTTTGGGTATGGAATAGCTGAACCAAAAGGATTTTAGAGTGCAAGGAAAAGAGAGGAATGCGTGCCTTTTTATAGGAGAGGGGAGGACACCCTTGGAAAGTATTGAAATATTAATTAATATAAAATCAATTTCGATTCCAAATGGTCCAAATCTCATTTATTTCGAAGAAAGATGAGGATAGTTCGAAATAATATCATCCAATAATTTTTAGACATGCATTTATTTTATTTTAAACCGTATATTTTCAGTTTACCCTTAATTACTCTCTTTTAATTTTAATTGATGTAACAACATTTTATTTATTAAGAGGCTATTAATTTCACTTATATGGGGTCAATTTACCATAATTGGACACTTAATTAACTTATATAACTTAACATATCTACTTTGTAATTTTAAAAGTTTTTTAGTATTTTTAAATAATTTAATAAATTAATATTTTTATAAAACATCAATTATGTCAATTTTTACACTATTCATTTCATTGAATTTAAATAAAATTCAAACATAGAGATAACTTCAAACAAAATAATTGAATAGTATTATAAAATGTCATATTCATATATAAAAATCGTGGATGGAATAAATTATTTCATATAATATTTATTTTAGTATTTATAATATCATTTATTTGACATTTCTCTTAATAAAATAATTATTATATCACTATTGTATCAATATTTATGGTAATTATTTAATATCTAAAAATTCTAAATAAATTCAAATAATGTAGATAATTTCATTATATTTCTGGATACTATTTATGTTCGAACTTTCATAAATTTTATCACTACATTAAAATTATTATACTTATAAGAGATAAGAGAGTAACATGTTGTCACTTTCTTTTGTTTTAATAATAATTACACCACTTTCATGGAAAAAAGTCCATTAAATGAATCAATTCCAACCCTTAGTTGGTATTGGTCGAATTTAAATTATCTAATAGGATTTTGGCAGGTTTTAGGGTAATTTTAGTATCCTTATCATATTGTTTGTTACCCTAATTTACCCAATTTACCTTTAACTGTGGTAAATAAAAATTACCAAAATTACTATTCATAAAATCCAAAAATAAAAGGGACCTCTTTACACAATTTGGACATTCTGATTCCAAATATGAAATCCATTTTTCCAAATTCAAAACATAGAATTTATAGTAATTAATTTAAAATTAATTCCCGTTTTCAAAATGAGAAAACAAGTTTTCTAAAAGTAAAAACCATCAAAAGATTGACATGTGTTTATATCAAATTTCAATATGAAATTACCTCTAATGACAAAAATTTAATTAAATTATAAAAAAATAATCTAAATATACTTTAAAACTAATTCAAAAGATAATATATCAATACAAATAAATTATATGAAAAGATAGTTTTGAATTAAAATGCAGTATTTTTCACTATTCATTAAAATATGAATTTTATCAGAAAAATACCAAAATTTATACCAAAGTAAATTTTTATGTCCTTCCAAATAAGAAGTTATTTTTTCAAATAGAAAATATAAAAGTGTAAAAAAATATATTTAAAAATGGTTCTCCATCAAAAGGTGGTAAAACAACCTTTTAAAAATATTAGAATTTTTAATGCTTAAAATTAGATTTATTCTCATTTTAAGCCTTTAAAATTCATTGGATAAATGTAAAAACATTTAAAAAACTTGTGTAATCATATTATAGTTAGTTATGTTCATTCCCACCAATACAATGACTATGTGTTAACTTCTATTTAAAATAATAATAATAATATTATATTATTTTTCAGTATAACTCAGTGTTGTGTGCAACGTAAGATTTCAGAGAAATCCGTTGTTGCGTGTCGAGTACACTATCGTACACAGCATCCCCTTTATCGTAAAATTAATATCTTATTCATAAATATTAATAGATATGAAAAATGTATTATTCTATAAATACTTGTGATGTTACATTTTCATTCCATTGTTCATGTTTAATATATATATCACAAAATAACGAATGATAAATGAAGATTTCCATGTTATAAAATCATGATACATTTTATAACAATTACATCCAATCTCTATGGCCATAAATTCAACATGACCTTCATGTTTTTGCTGTAGGTTCTGGGCATAGCATAAGAGTGCGGTGGGTGATGGGATGATTAAAATTTCTTTTAATTTCAATTTCATATAACCCCAATAGAGGATATTGCATGTTAAGTTTATAAATTATTTATTTTGATTAAAATAAATAAATTACATTGTCTTAGGTTTCTTTGTTCGTAGTTGATGTTGATCATTCAAAAAGAACCTTTCATATTACCTTCGTTGCACTTGTGATGATCCAAGGGTAGAGTCCCTCTAGTAGTAATCTACACGTTCTCCTAATGAGCTATGAGCAATGCCACTCGATCTTTGGGTTCAAGCATGAAAAATCAAATTTCATGTGTTGTTCATTCTTGATCGCTCATTCTTTGGACTTAAATAAATCTCTCTTGCGTTCCAATTCTTGAGAGGGAGAGAGATGAAGAATTCGAAAGAGAATTCATTGTGTACAATAATTCTCTCTTTTTGGATTACCTACACAATAGCCATAACATGCTATTTATAGAGGTATGGTTTAGGTTAGAATATTTTTTAATTTCATGCCAATCTTTAAACAATATGAAAATGTTTAATAAACCCCATGCCATAAAATAAAAATATAATTATTATTTTTCTACATGTGTCATCTTGCGCAGATGATAAATAATATTTACCAGCTTGTAAAGAATTATTTATCACTGGACGTGGTCTTAGTCAGTTTGAACTTCTCAATATTTATTGAATACCTGAATAAAATTTTTATTTATAAATAAATATTTCATTCACATACCTATGAATAAATATTTATTAAATATTCACTAAAAGAAATAAATATATTTTTATTCACATACTGGTGAATAAAAATTTATTTAATTTATGTGATCAATATAAATTGAATAAAATTATTTCCCAATATTTAGAATAATATTTATTCCATTAATTAAATTCAAATAGAATTTAATCAATACCAATAAAAACACTTAGTGTGTGACCCTGTATGATTCTTTATCATTGACATTAGGCGGGCTTGCCTAAAGTCAAATATTACTGTCTAGCAATGGGTCAAGGCACCCAAGAAGTAGAAATTAATGTCGTAACGTCGATAACCACATCTGAATGCTCACTATGTTATATAATTCCTTTGTCACAATATGTCATCAAGCAGGTTGCGCGAAAATGTCATCAACCTATATGCTCGATACATATTTATTTGACTATCTGAATTAAACATGACAATACACCATGACCATGGAATTTAGGTGATCGTTATATTCCAATTAAAGGGTTGAGATATTAACTCTCATAAAGATGGAAAGGAAAAATCCTCCCTTGACTAATCCATTAATGACATGTCAATCATGACGCACCCAACATACCCTACTTCCCGACAACACATGACATGATAGTTTTTGTCAGTAAATATAAGTGTGCGAGTCATGACATGCATAAATGATAATATTAAAGTCTAATGACTATTACACAAGCTCACACATAGGAATATCCAATGAAATAAAAAATTACATAATTCCTACCGGCAGGTCTGTTCTCATAATCTTCTATCTTAGAGATTACCAAGTGTGAACTTCATGAGAATAAGCTTCATCCACTTATGAGTACTCACAATTGAAGGTCTATATACTATGTGTCCCATCATAGTATGTTATCCAACTGTAGAACTATATTAAGAATATTGTCCTAGCACTTCAAGGTTCTAATCATAGCGGAGAATTTCTATGACCTTATCAATGAAACAAATAATCTAGGACATTATTACATTAATGTCATGTAAAGAAATGAACAATATGTGATAAAATGTTTAATTAATATTCAATACATTGAATATATATGTAATCAAAGTACTATATGTTGGTCCTAGGACACTAACTCCAACAAACTCCCACTTAGACTAGAACCATCTGCCTATGACTTTTAGTCCGCTAGACCTCGCATGATAATCATGTTTCTGTTGAGTCAATGCTTTAGTCAAGGGGTTCACCACATTATTTTCCATAGAAATACTACTCACTGCAACATCACCTCTCTAATGAAAATCCCTCAAGAGATGATACTTACAAAGTATATTCCATGTACGCTGATGTGACCTTGGCTCCTTTGTGAGAGCCACCACTGCAGTATTATCATAATATAGTTTGCTAAGATCTTTACTACTAGATACCATATCAATATTTTTGATGAAGTTATGTATCCATACTACTTTCTTAGCTATCTCAGAAGCTGCAATACACTCAGACTCTATTTTAGAATCTACAACCACAACCTTCTTTGAGTTCTTCTAGCTCAAAACACCTCCATTCAGAGTGAATATGTATCTCATTCGTGACTTCATGTCATCCTGATCAGTTTGGAAACTAAAATTTGCATATCCTCTAATGACTAGTTTCTCATCTCCTCCATAAACCAAGAACATATCCTTAGTACACCTCAAATACTTAAGGATAGTCTTGACTATCATCCAATGACGGTCACCTAGATCATATTGATATCTTCCTACTACACTCAATGCATAGGCAACATCTAGCCTAGTACATATCATAATACACATGACTAACCTAATCGCTGATGCGTATAAAATCCTTTCCATTTTGTTTCATTACTCATGTGTCTGAGGACACATTTTCCTAGAAAGATGAATGTAATGTGACATTTTAAACAATCCCCTCTTGGATTGTTCCATACTAAATCTCTTTAGTATCTTGTCAATATATGTACCTTGACTTAGGCCAAGAAGTCTCTTAGATCTATCACGATGGATCTTGATCCCAAGAATATATAATGCCTTATCTAAGTCCTTCGTGGAGATACATTTATTCAACCATGACTTAACAGAATGTAAGTATTTTATTTCCAATAAGTAATATGTTATTGAACTATACTATTAATAAAAGGACCGCACTCCCAATAAACCATTTATAGACACACAACTCATTAATTTTTTGAGAAACCAAATTCCATTATGGTCTCATCAAAATGAATGTTTCATGACATGAATGCTGATACAACCTAAGATCTAGTAGTTTCAAAAGAGAACATAATTCTTTTTATTAATAGGAAATGTAAACAGAAATGTAGATGCTAGGAAGCAGATGAATCAGAGAGAGAGAGATAGAGAGAGAGAGAGAAGAGGGATCAAAGGACCCTCCTACCCAAGCCCAAAGGCTGCACTTTACAAACATAATTCCTTCCTTCTATCACTCTCTCCATCTCCTCCTTATAACAGCCTATCTAACAACTATGGGCCCCCTCCCTGGAATATTCCCACAAGATCACTAGTATATTAACAGCCACACTCTTCCCCATTTAATGCCCCACATGATGCCCCTAACAAACCCCTCCCAACTGTCCATCCAACCACTCCCAGCTGTCCAGCCTTTTCCAGGCTGTACACCCCACTTATAGTCTTCCATACTGGACCCACCAGCTCACTTCTCAGGCTGTACTCCCCACTATTAGAGTATTCAATGGAGGGGGTTAGGTCTCTATCATATGATTAAAGGTTCAGATTTAAAAGAACCTAACCCTTTATAAAGGGTCAAATCTAAAATAACCTCACCCTTTAGAAAAGGTCAGATCTAAAAGAATCATAGGGGGGATAAAAAAAGGTCATCGCAGATGCCCATACTAAAAAAATGAAAAAACATTAACTGTATGGACATCATAGATGACCAATTCTTCCAAAATACCCTATGTTTCTTTTAGATCTGACCCTTTCTAAAGGCCATAAATGGATCTTTGCAACTTGAATACCATGTTGGCATCCTTTGGAGTCACAAACCCTCTAGGTTGTGTTATATAGAAATCTTACTAAAGGTTCCTATTAAATAATGTTATTTTGAAATCCATTTTCCAAATATAATAATCATAGAAAGCTGTAATAAAAAGTAGAATTATGATGGATTTCAACATTGCAACTGGTGAAAAGGTTTTGTTGTAGTCAATGCCTTGATGCTGTTTAAAACCTTTTGAAACCAGTCACGCCTTATAGGTATAGACTTGTCCTTATATGTCCAGTTTCTTCTTGAATACCCATTTTCAACCAACTGGCTTTACATCTACTAGAGGGTCTACCAAAATCCATACTTGGGTTGGTACATGGAATACATTTCAAAATTCATGTATTCTCGCCGCTTGGAAACATTTGTTCCACTTACTTCTCCCGTGTACATTATAGGATCATTATTATCAACTAATAATGAGTCACCATACTCGGTGACTAGAAAAACCTAACGTTCCAGTTCTCTAAACTCTTTTTCACTCCTACACAGTACTTGTATATCAGGAACAATTTCTTCTTCCATTAGACTTTATGGAATCTGTTCCTATAACAACTATTATGTTCCTTGATCACTGACTTCATCAATGATTATCTTGCTCCCACTATCTCTTTTAGAGACGTGCTCCCTATTCAAAATTCACATCTTCTTTCAACTTAGCAACATCTATGCCACGTAATGATTCCTTATAGGTTAGAGGATCATTATTATCAACTAATAGTGATCCACCATCCTCAGTGACTGAAAAACATAACGTTCTAGTTCTCTAACATCTCTTGTACTTCTACACATTAATTGTGTCTTGGGAACAATTTCTTCTTCCACGAGGCTTTGTTGAATCTGTTTGTAATGACCCGAACTTTTATCAATGGAATTTTCATTCTTATAATTATGTCATAAAACACATGAATCACATAGAGAACCCAATAAAAACATTATTCTTATAAATGAAGAATAAAATTAGCGATAGTTATAGAAATTAAGGAACCTATACCGATGGAATAGTAACTTGATCGTTGGAATAGTAATATAACCATTAGGAATAGTAATCCGGACATTAGAATATTAACCTCACCTATGAAAGTATAAATAAAATTTAGGTATCTTATAAATGAAAATATGATATATTTATATCATGGTATAAGTAAATAATTTTTTTAAAAATTATAAATTAAGTGTTGGTATTTTTGTAAAACACAAATGCTTATTCACAATTTTATAATTAATATAATGATTTAGAAGAAAATTTATTTTCATAAAATATATTCATAAATTAATATTATGTTTTATTATAATTATAAGATAATTTTATGAGACCTTAATTAATTTTTCAAAGGGGCATAAAATCAACCATAATATTAAAATTGATATTTTTCGAATAAATGATGATCTTATTTAAAAATTAATTTTATAATATTTAGAAAATTATTTTCATAAAATAAAGTCTATTTTTAAAATCTACACATAGAAAAATGGTTATAGTGAATTTTTTGTATTTTTTTGAAATAGTTGAATTTTTGGTGAATAGTGAAATACAGAAATTTACGATATAAGCTAAATACATGAATTTTTGAGTCATGGATAATATATGGATAATGTAAGTATCATTATCTCGAATTATCCTTCCCTAGTTACTGTATTTTTTCATGGTAATCAACACTATTGATAGTCTTGATCCAAAATAATAAACAAATGTATAAAATAATAAAAAACACCCCTCTCCCCCTATAAATACCACCCCTCACCACCTCTTATACTCACACCTTATAAGCCTTTTATATTTTATAAATTATACTCAATCCCATTACCAAGGATATTACTCAAATCTAGGAGATTCTAGTCTCAATAAAAAACCAAATCCAAGTGCCTTAAGGAGGTTCTCAAGGAGACAACATTCAAGAGGTAAAATCCTAAATCGTTTTTAATCTCTTTTCTTTTCTTATACTATCCTCAACCCCAATATCCAAAGTGTAATGATAAATAAAGTGTCATATATATACTATAATTTTATTGTGTTAATGGAATATCCATCATCAAATCTCTTTTGTCCTCCTTTTATTCTAAAAAATGAAAACATCTTCCGTGATGTGTCGATTCACCACCTTAGTGGATGATGAGTTTTTATTTTCCATTAAAATCTTAAAATATGGTCATAAAACTATTATTATGGTTAAAATAGATTTTAATATGAATATTATAACTTTTTTAATATTATTTAACTGATTTATAAACATAATATTTAATAAAACAAAATTATTTTATGATGGATGGAAAAACCGCCAAAATAAACTAAAAAATTATCATTAATGTTTTATCAAACGAATTATCATAATATCATAAAAAAATGATATATTATACCATTTAAACTTATGGAGGTTTATTAATAACACATAATTTTACTTCTTGATAATCATTCTCATTTTATAAGAACTTCCATAATTATACACAAGTAAAATCAACCACGAAACCATGAAAATGAACACTCCCAGAATGATGAAATTGAACACTATAACTTAACAAAATGACCATAAATGAACATAATTAAATTATAATAAATAAAATAAATTTTGAATAGTTTCTAAATTAAGTAATTAATGAATCTAATTTGATTATCCAGGATATTAAGTGCAAGTGCATAACACATTCAGACATAAGGTAATGAGATTCTCAAACCCAACTTTCTTTCTTTGGGTTATTCCTCTTTCATGCCAAATTCCAGTGGGTATATCCTTTTAATATTTATAAAAAATAATTTCATTATTCTTCCCTTTTCTTTTCATGGATATACATGTTTCCAATCTGACTTTATAACAAATACAATGATTTTTTCCAAAAGAACTCTTCTTTACAAAACACATCTTGACTCCTATTGTGTTATTTTTTATTCACTAAAAAATGACGATTTTTATACCAAATATGTTATTTTACCTTTTCCATTTGGGAATAACAAGTTTATTCATTAAATTATTATTGATAAAATCATTTTGAAACCCATTCCTTTACATGGGTTACTTCATGACTTTGATAGATATACGTTCTATGTGACATGCATGATTATTTAAATGTTTTGATGTGATGCATTGGCCTGGAATTATAGAGCCCTCCAATGCATTGGGTAATGTGACGAATCTCATGAGATAATGTGTATTATGTGTGAACATGATTATATATTTTTTCACAGTGATGGTGCTATGATTATACACATATGTTATGTGTGAACATGATGCTGTCTTTGTTCACAACTTTGTGTGGTATTTGACCACTAAGACATGATGTTTCATTTTTATACATTGCCACATTCCACGCCTTTATCCAATGTTTCCATTATGATGTTGATAATGATATCATGCTTATGTTATGATGATGATGATGAATATGCTCACTCATATTATACTATTTCACGTCCCTTATTCAATCCTCTTACCGGGCTTTTAGCTCACACCTTTCATTGATGTATATCCTCAGGTGATTACTTGTACTAAGGAGAACGCAAGGGCCATAAAGAAGTTAGAGAAGAATAAATTAAATGATTTTTATGTTTTATTATGTAAAATTTATGCATGAGCCTAATTTTTCCAAGACATTAAACCTTTTGATCCAGAATTTGGTATCTCTATTATGTTGTTTATCTTAAAATGATGTAATAATATGAAAGAAAAAGTAGGGACACTATAGTTGGTATCTTCTTTTTATGCTTTCACTAGGGTGAAATGACTCGCATTTTTTTATTCGCTGATGGTGCATTGTACCCCATATTCCCGCTTTCCAAAGGTGGGAGACATTCATCACTTTCTTGGCAATGTATTCTCCTTGATCAAAACAGGATGATGGGATATCAGTCCCTCCTTCCATGGATTCCTCCTTGGAAATCATCGCCTAGTCTATGTCTCCCTCATAGATTAAGAAGTGGTTTGTGAATCTCATTTTAATGGCTCATATTTTCTCCAGTCTTATTTTAATAAATTAATTGGAAAAATTCCAAGACCAGACACTGAGACGGCGTGTGATTCTGAGACCCGATGTGTTAGAAAAGAGTCGTTAAATAATGTCAAGTTTTTAATAAAGTGCACGAGTGGTTTTTATTTAAAATGGGAATAAATTATAAATATGTGCCCATATCATAAATATGAGGGAACCATTGCATTAGAAACATTGAATTTACATGAGGTGGGGCCTAACATTGACCGACGCGGTCCGGTTGTGAAGGTTAGATTTTGGACATATTGATAATAAAATATTTAATAAAAATATTTTATTTAGACACAAAAACTCCCTTTTTATTTTTATTAGGGTTTTTCAAGGATCCAAGGTTATGATATTAACCCTCGAGCTTCCCTGAAACAAAGAGAAGGAGGTTCTCTCAATGCCGACGACAGATCAGAGATCAAAACTTGGATAGAAGATCGATGGATCAATAAACAATGACAACATAGATTTTCCCTTCACCAATGATTGATCCAAACTCTAGGTAGGTAGTTTTTCTTCTTTGTGATATTTTCCCCATTTTTTTTTAAATTCAATGAAGAACATGGACCAACCCATGAAGAGTTTGATCCACGGTTCAATCATTCTTATGGGATGAATAATTTAGGCGGATTGATTATCAGGGATGATTCTGTTTAGAGATTCATTTTATTTCCTCTCCATTCTTCATTCTAACATGAATTGATTGAGGTCGACATGAACCTAGAAAATATCCATTCTTTGGTAATTCCTTTGCTTTGATCTCTTTCCCCCAATCTTTATGCATTCCTCATTCTTCGTGAAATATGAACAGAGGATCGTTGTGCCTTCGATCCATGGCGCAACGATCTGAGATCAGGGATCCAACACTAAAAAAACAACGCGGAGGTGAAAAGTTGAAGGTGAAGAATGAATTACCCAAGGAAGCGGTTTACAGTGGTGCCCATAGTAGTGGCTTTGGCCGGGTTTAGGTAGAGCGCGAGGCTGCGGTCCAGGCAAGACTGCATGGGATCCCATGACGGCAGAGGCCACGAGCAGTGAACGGGGATGAAACAGCGAGGGGAAGCATATGTGGATGGGTCCTCATAGAGACTGTGGAAGTAGAGGCAGTGGGGGAGGATGGGGATGCGATGGTCGTTCGCATTGACCGCAGCGACGCTGCATTGACTGGGTGCCGTGTACGGGAGAAGGGGACCGACCCGCTCCAGTAGCCCAGTGGGATAGGTTTAGAGGGTCAATCTGGATTGGGCCTAGTGGGATGGTCTGGGGCGGTCTATCGGACTGGGTTAGTTCGGCGGGTCGGGCCGGATCAGACCCGAATCATAATTTTCACTAAAATGACCGTAACTTTCAAATAGAAGGTCTGTTTGATGATCCGTATGTGGTGTTGGGACCCTCACGATGAGGTGGTACTTTTGAGATGGCTTGGTGGGTTTTTAATATGGAACAATATAGGTAGAGATTATCCCTTGGTTGTTTCCTTGAGGGTTTAGTATGACATTACATCCACATCACTGGATATTAGTCCCCTCTAGAGGCCAAGTCCTGGATAGAGTTATAGTATCCCTCCTTGGTATTAGAGTGATCCTATATAACCCCTAGTAGAGTTTTGTGGGAATTGATGTGACCTCTAGGTGCATGGAATTATTCCTCCATCCATTGGGTTGTATATGTAGGGTTGTCGATATTCTTTGAGAAGGAACCCTTATGTTACGAGCCACATCGGTAGGGTTTTCATTATTCTCTGATAAGGATCCCCTATGTTGCGGGATAATACAGACTTTGTTGTTGGTATTCTCTAGGAAGGATCCCCTCTCTGTATACCATGATCTTTGACCAGTGTATTCTCTTTAGGTAGGGCCCAAATTAGTGGTACATCTTTGTAAGATTCTCTGATGAAATCATGGATCTAGGAGTGAGTTCTCTCAAAATGAGCATACCTTGAGCAGAATCCTGTGGCTAATGATTGGTTGTGACTTACCTATTTACTTTATGGATGTTTATGAGTATATCTGGATATCCTTGGTATATGTGTTACAAACATATATCTATGTAGAGATAACTATACTTCAGGTATTTCTTATGGTATACTTCGTATATTGCTTTGTGGTATTCCTTTGTGATTTCAGGGTGTCCTACTGAGTATTGTTTTACTCACCCCTACTTGGGCTTTGCCCAAATGTGTTGTGTCTTGTGGAGAAAATCGATGCTTTGATGGAGTCCTAGGTGGACTAGGACTAGGTGGTTCTTAGAGAGGTTAGACAGATGTGGGGTTCTTCTATGGCTTCAGACAACTATCCTACACCTACCCTTCAGGTAGGGTTTTCTACGGATGAGTTTCAGGAACTTGTGTATTTACTTTTACAGACTCTTTACTTGGTGGGATTGTATTCTGACCCTATTTACTTTCTATTTTCCTACTGTCATACTCTGTGGTTGGTATCTTAGTTTATGCATGTATTGTAAACTTATTGTTTTTACATTTCATCATTTTTGGGCTTAGAGTTGTGTGTGTGTTTATAGGTACTTAGGAAAATGCCTCCCATTTATGGGATATGCTTACTCTGTGCTAGTCTCTATCCCCTGGTCTATTAGAGGCGGGATTTGGGTAGTCATGGCACAAGCCCCTTTGGTATGGGTCTTGACAGAGTGGTATCAGAGGAGGTCGGTTATACTTAAGGACCAGGAGTCTGTGAGGTTGGTTTGGGGAAACAATGTTAAGTGTTTCGAGTTCAGCTTTTAGGACATAGACTCCAGTGTTGGTGCGGTGACCAACGTAACCATACACTGGGACTCTAGACACTTGATTTTTGACTAAGTACATAAAAACACTGGTTGTAGGGAATTAATGGAATATGCATCATATAGGAATGGGTTGTGTTTTCAATGTACTTCTTGAGTCATCTCTCCAGATATACTCGATCGACTGTGGTCCATCTTGTTTTATTTCAAGATTTATCCATGCATCCAACTAGCCAAGATTCTATTGCGTGATCACAATGATGATCCTCCTAGTGATGAGGTTTCAGTATAGAAGCCTATACCAGAGGTGGCACCTCCTGGTGGTTTTCCTGTTGTAGTATGACCCGTCGAGCAGTAGTTACTACCAGTGCTACCAATTGAGGATGCACGCAGGATGCATGCATTGCATGAGTTCCCGAGGTAGCGACCTCCCAGTTTTTGGGGTGAGATAGACCCCTAGGTATATGATAATTGGTTGGAGGCAGTTACACATGTCTTTTTCCTTGTGAGGATGCCTTCCAATCAGATGGCGCTCCTAGCTGCGAGTCTTCTTTAGGGCTTAGTGAGGAGATGGTGGAGCTTAGTGACCTAGACACATGATGAGGTGACTCTATCTTGGGAAGAATTCGAGCGTATCTTTATGGAGGAGTTATTTCTAGCTACATTGTAATTAGTGTGCATATAGGAGAACCTTTATCTTTAGTAGGGCAATCAGACTGTGGCAGAGTACTCAGTGAGGTTTACTGATCTTTCTCCTTACTCCATGGATATGGTGCGAGACCCATTTTTCAGGGCTCAGACCTTTGATAAGGAACTACGCTAGGAGATCAGGTCATCCATGATATCCCTTATAATTCTTACATATACTGGGGTACTGGAGAGAGCTCTATTAGTGGAGAGCTTGTTAGCGGAGAAAATTCCAGATGTGGGAGATACCAGTAGGCACCAGGTAGCTGAGTCTTCAGTAGTAGGTAGCCAACGACAGTAAAAAGGACCCAAGTGGGCCAAGAACTTTAGGATATGAACCTAGGATATTAGGTTAGTGGTGTAGGGATCCCAGGGTGGCTTGAGTCATCCCAGAGATAGGCGGTGTTAAACATGTGGCGGTTAGAGGCATCTGACTCGAGATTACCCAACTCGACATACAAACGATTAGGGGACAATCAAGGGACCTCCAAGGAAGAGATAGAGACATGATAAGGGTGGTACAAAGGGAGGAGAACATGGTAAAGGATCAGGTAGATTAGCAGGAGGTGGGATGAGGTTCGATGTGTTACCACCACCACCTCTAGGTGGTCCACACCTGGCTCAAGGAGCTGGTGGACAAGGATGAGGACAGCTGTAGGCGATGGAGGCTTATGAACCCAGTTCTCCAAGGATGACTAGAGGTACAATATGTGTCTTTTTCACCCTAGTTATAGTTTTTATAAACACATATGCCAGTCATTATTTTCTTGCCCCATACTTTATTCGGGGCTCAAAGATTCTGGTTGAACCATTGACTCGACCCTTACGTTTAGAGACTCCTAAGGGAGAGGATTCTATAATCACACACTGGTGCCAAAAGTGTGAGATTACTCTTGAAGGTGAGAGTTTCAATTGGGATTGCTTAGTAGAAGCATTAAGGCCTTATGAAATCATTCTCGGTATGGACTGGTTATCTACAGTCCATGCTCAGATTGATTGTTTTAGGTGCAGAGTACGGTGTGTCCATGATGATGGGAATAGGTTTTCCTTTGTTGGTAAAAATGAAATGCATGAAATGTAGGATGGATTAACTCATAGGAGGGTGAATCCTATTACTCATCAGTTGGATAACCTCACCCTTGGTGCAATGGATGATAGGAGTCCTCAGTTTCCTATAGTGGTGGTGGAGTATGAGGACGTCTTTTCGAAGGATTTACTCAGTTTACCTCCCCATAGAGAGGTAGACTTGTGCATTTTTATATACCCTAGGATGAAATTGATACCTAACCCTACACATCATATGGCTCCCATAGAGATTCATGAGATGATGGTACAGTTGGAGGACCTGTAGAGGAAGAGCTTCGTAAGACCCAATGTTTCACCCTAGGCGGCCCTAGTTTTTCTTACCAAGAAGGTAGATGAGATCTTGAGGTTATGTGTGGACTTCCGATTCCTAAATCAGGTGACCATGAAGAATAAGTATCCACTACAAATGATTGAAAACCTCTTCGATTAGATAAAGGGAGTGAGGTGGTTCTCAAAGATTGACCTCAGATCTGGTTATCACCAGTTTTGTGTACGGGATGAGGATGTACCGAAGACAACATTCAGATTTCGGTACAACCACTAAGAGCACTTAGTGATGCCGTTTTCCATGAAAAAAACCCCAATAGTATTCATAGGACTCATGAATAGGATCTTCTAGCCTTACTTAAATCAGTTCATGGTGGTCTTCATTGATGACATCATAGTGTACTCGACGTCTGAGGAGGAGCATGTGATACACTTGAGGATGTTCCTAGACACACTCTGAGATAACCAACTTTATGGAAAGCTCTTAGAGTTTCAGTTTTTTATTCAAGATGTCCAATTTATAGGACACTTCATTTTAGAGGTCATAGTTGTAGTGGATCTGGTGAAGATTGAGGTGGTGCTTGCTTGGGATCCACCCAAGAGCATTATCAAGGTGCGAAGTTTCCTAGGTTTTGATGGGTACTATCAAAGGTTTGTACCTGATTTTTCTAGAGTGATATCACCCTTAACAAATTTTACATGGAAGAGGAAGCCTTTCGTATGGATAGAGAAGTGAAAATAGTGATTTTAGGAGTTGAGGCAAATAATTATGAGTGATCTCATCTTGAGACTACCAGAGGAGGGCATTGGGTACGTAGTGTTATCAAATGCATCAGAGACCAGGCTTGGTTGTGTCCTGATGTAGGGGAAAGCAGTGATTTCTATGATTCACACCAATTGAGACAACATGAGTAGAACTACACAACCCAAGATCTTGAGCTAGTAGTGGTAGTATTCACATTGAAGATATGGTGACACTACCTGATGGGTGAGCGATTTATCATCTACTTTGACCACAATATTCTCAAGTATATATTCTCTCAGAAGGATCTAAAATTGATATAAAGGTAATGGATAGAGTTCCACCAAGACTATGAATTTGAGATTTTCTATACTTCTAGGAAGGGGAACATAATGGCAGATTCTCTCAGTAAGAGATCTAGCTTACAATTACTGAGTGAGGATTCAGAGAAGTTGGCTGCATTACAGATATCCTTTGTGGAAAAAATGATCATTACTGTGAATTATAAAGTATCCATTGTAGAAAATTCAAATTTGATCACTTTCCATACTTCACAAGCAACATCTAATTTAGGACTCCATTTTCTAGCCTCATGGATAATTTCATTACCATCACGGGAAAGATCTCGTCCCTCATTATGAGCTTGTAGGAGATGGAGTAGCTTACCTCCAATTGATGGTTGTCACCCCTCCACTCTTGTAGTAATTAATGGAGGTGTATATTGGGGATATCGACTAAGAGACCTTATGTTCTCAGTTTTCTACAAGGCATGCCCCTGATGGATATTCGATAGGTGGGGAGCACTTCATTATTTTCAGAGGCCATGTAGTTGTACCAGTGGAATTGTGGTAGGAGGTTTTGAGGGAGTTCCACATGTCCCCTATGGTAGTACATACAGGTGTGGTGAAGATGTACCAAGACCTCCGACGTCAGTTCTGGTGGCTAGAGATGAAGAAGGCAGTGGAAGAGTTCATTTCTCGATGCCTCACTCGCTAGAAAGTGAAGGTTGAACACCAGGTTCTAGCAGGCTTGACCCAACCTCTTGAGGTGATAGAGTGGAAGTGGGATGAGATATCGATGGACTTGGTGATGGGGTTACCATTCACTTCTATGGTTCATGATACCATATAGGCAACCCTTGACCGACTCACCAGGTCGTCCTACTTCCTACCTATCCGGGAGAAGAGTTTAGTAGAGAGATTGGAATGCCACTATGTACAAGAGATAGTTAGGCTTCACAGAGTTCCATCAATGATAATTTTAGATCATGATGCTCATTTCACATCCAAGTTGTGGAAGGGATTGAATGAGGTTTTTTGGACTCAGTTATGCTTGAACACAGCATTCTATCCTCAGATAGATGGCTAGATGGAGAGGACCATTCAGGTTTTAGAGGATATATTGCTGGCCTACATCTTAGACTTTGGTCATAACTGGGAGGATCACCTACCACTGGTGGAGTTTGCGTACAACAATATCTACCACTCCACCATTGGTATGGCACCGTTCGATGCCTTATACAGGCAACCATACAGGTCACCACTTTACTGGAATGACCCAGGAGAGTTAGAACTCATCGGTCTGGAGTTGGTGCGGGCTACCACTGAGAAGGTGTAGATCATCCAAGAGTGGATGAGGACTACACAGAGCTGACATAAGTCACATGATGATAGGAGACGGAGGCCGCTGGAGTTTGAGGAGGGAGACCATGTGTTCCTTCGGGCATCACCTCGATGGGGATTGAAGATATTTGGTTGGGGAAACAAGTTATTTCTGAAATACATCGGCCCTTTTCAGATTCTATGTAGATTTGGTGAGGTGGGGTACCACCTAGCTCTACCCCCATAGTTGCATCGGGTGCATAATGTATTCCATGTGTCGCATTTGAGGTGGTACGTGCATGATCCATCATACGTCATCAATTGGGGATAGCTGAACATCGATGATGGGGATACTTTTGTGAAGTACCCAGTGGAGATCAAGGATCAACATGAGAGGATCCTTTGTGGGTGGTTGATTCCTCTGGTGTGCATTTGGTGGCAGCACAAGAATCTATAGGAGAGCACTTGGGAGAATGAGGATCACATTCATGCTCTATACCATCATATTTTTGTTGATTAGCCCTTGTTTTGGATTTTTATGACGTAAATCCCTAAGGTGGGGAGAATGTAATGACTCATATTTTCTCTGGTATTATTTTTATAAATTAATTGGGAAAATTACAAGACTAGGTGCTAAGATGGCGTGTGATTCTAAGGCCTAGTGTGCCCAAAACAAGTCGTTGAATAATGTTAAGTTTTTAATAAAGTGCATGGGTGGTTTTTATTTAAAATGGGAATAAATTATAAATAGGTGCCCAGATTAGAAATCTGAGTTCACTGTTACATTCAGAACAACAACTTTACCTTAGGCAGGGCCTAACATCGACCGATGTGGGCTGGATGTGAAAGTTAGATTTTGGAAGTATTGGTAATAAAATATTTAATAAAAATATTATATTAAGATGTAGTAAATCCCCTTTTCTTTTTATTAGGGTTTTCCAGGGATCTAGGGTTATCACCTTAACCCTAGAGTTTCCCTAAGACAAAGAGAAGGAGGTTATCTCAACGGTGACGATGGATCAGAGATCCAAACTTGGATCGAAGATCATTGGATCAATGAACGATGACAACACAACTTTTCCCTTCATCAATGACCAATCTAAAATATAGGCAGGGTATTGTTTTTCTTCATGATATTTTCCTCATTTTTTTTAAATTCAATGAAAAATGCAGACCAACCCATGAACAGGTTGATCCGTGGTTCGATCATTCTTTTGGGATGGATAATTTATGTAGGTTTATTATCAGGGATGATTCTGTTTAGAGATTTTTTTCATTTACTATCCATTATTAATTCTAACATGAACAGATCGAGGCTGACACAAAAAAGGCCAAGATCCATTCTTTGGGTGTTCCTATGCTTTTATCTCTTTCCCACAATCTTTATACGTTCCTCATTCTTCAATAAATATGAATAGAGGAACATTGCGCCTTCGATCTGTGGTGCAACGATCCAAGAATGGGGATTCGACACCACAATGACATCGAGGAGGTGAAACAATGAAGGCACAATGTGAATCAACCAACGAATAGGTTTACGGTGGTGCCCGAAGTAGTGGATATGGCTGGGTTCATGTGGAGCGTGAGGTGGACGGGCTGCTGGCAGGGTGGCTGGTGGTGGAGCGTGAGGCCGTGGTCCAGGAAGGACCGTGTGGGAGCCCGCGGAGGTGGAGGCCATGGGAGGAAACTAGGTATGCGACAATGAGGGGCCGAGTACAATGTTAGCTCCACATAGCGCCCGTAGTGGAATAGGTTGCAGAGGAGGCTGAGGATGTGGTGGTTGTCCACATTGACCATGACGATGCCACTTTCACCTGGAATATGTGGCTAGGTCAGCCACGTGCGGGAGAAGGGGGCCAGCCCGAACACAGTGGGATTGGATGAATGCGTCGGGCTACTCCAGCGGTCCAGCAGTGGGCTAGGCTGGGTCAGTTGACAGAACCGGGTCGAGTTGGCGGGTTGGGTCGGGTCAGACCTAGACCGAACCCGGGTCATACTTTTTCACTAAAATGGTTGTAACACTCAAACAAAAGGCTTGTTTGATGAGATGTCTATGGCGTTTGGACCCTCATGGCGAGGAGGTCATTTTGAGATGGTTTAGTGGGTTTTTAGTATGGACGGGTATAGTTATAGAGTTTCTCTTGGTTCTTTCCTCGAGGGTTTAGTACGAAATTATGTTCACATAACTGGATAGTGGTCCCCTCTAGAGGTTGAGTCCCAGATAGAGTTTTAGTATCTCTCCTTGGGATTAGAGAAATCCTCTATCACCCTTGGTGTAGTTTTTTGGGAATTTAAGTGACCTATAATCACAGGGAGTTAGTCCTCCATCCAGTGGGACGTATCTGTAGGGTTGTCAGTATTCTCTAAGAAGGATCCCCTACATTATGAGCCGCATCAGTAGGGTTGTTAGTATTCTCTAAGAAGGATCCACTACATTTCTAGCTAATACAGACTGGGTTTTTGGTATTCTCTGGGAAGGATCCCCTCTCTGTATACCATGATCTTTGACCAGTGTATTCTCTTTGGGAAGGTACCAAATTAGCAGGACCTCTTTGCAAGAGTGTATTATGACATTTTGGCTCGAGGAGTGAGTTCTCCCAGAATGAGCATTCCTCAAGTAGAATCATGTGGCTGATGATTGGTTATGACTTACCTATTTAATTTTTGGATGGTTATGAGTATATCTAGATATCCTTGTTATATGTGTTACAGATGTATACCTATGTAGAGCTGATTGTACTTCATGTATTTCTTGTGGTATACTTCGTATATTACTTTGTGGTTTTGGGGTGTCCTATTGAGTATTTTTTTACTCACCCCTACATGGGATTTACCCGAATGTGTCGTGTCTTGTGTAGATGATCAATTATTTGATATATTCCTAGGTTTATTGGGACCAAGTGGTTCTTTGAGAGGTCAGAAGGACATGGTGTGCTTCTACATCTTTAGAAAACTATCCTACACCTACCCTTCAGGTAGGGTTTTCTACGGATGAGTTTTAGGAACTTGTGTATTTACTTTTTCAAACTCTTTCTTTGGTGGTCTTGTATTCTATCCCTATTTACTTTCCATTTTCCTACTGTTATACTCTGTGGTTGGTATCTTAGTGTATGCATGCATTTTCTACTTAGTGTTTTTACATTTCATCATTTTTGGGCTTGGGGTTGTGTGTGTGTGTACTAGTACTTAGTAAAATGCCTCCCATTTGTGGGATATTCCTACTCGATGCTAGTTACCAACCCATGAACTATTGGATATGGGCTTGGGTAGTCATGACACGAGCCCCTCTGGGACAGGTCATGACACTCATTCTCGACGCCATATCTTTGTGGATGCTGGTTACTTATTCTGATTATGTATGGAAATTCCAAGGGGTCTTGATAGGGAAACAACCTTTGGTTAGGATAATAGTCATATTAGGCATCACTGGCATGTTTGGACGCTAGAATTGGTCACCTGTATTCTTCCTCATTGGAGGGCATCTCATGGAGGAATATCAGGGATGGAACCCAAGGCATCCCATGTTAATCACGAGGTATCTTATGTCAAAGTCATGTCTTCTTAGGTTTTCCTTAGACATAATATGTTTAACATAAAGTATTAGTGTGAAAGGTCATGAGTTTAATGTCTTATGAAGATGAAGGAAGGATAATTAGGACACCCAGTGGAGGTTGATTAGGGAAGTACATCCCTATGAGGGAGAACCTGGAAGGTTTACTAGATGGATGGGTCATAATACTCTATGAAAGCATACCCAAGGAGGTGTGTCCCAATAAGGGAATATGTCACATCGTGAAGTATGATTTGGACACCACTGGAGGTGGATCATGTAGGTACACCCCTAGTAGGTGGACACCAAATTTTACCATTGGCGTGGATTGAAACTCAAAGAGGCATCCCATGTACCCTATCCAGTGGACATGGATCAAAACCCACGTAGTTCTATGTATGTTTTAGGGATTACACATGGGAGGTTCCCTTCACAAGAGGGCTTCTCTTAGTTGGATTGTATTGTATTATGTGGGGCTTACACATGGGAGATTGTTGGGTGATGCTAGGAGCAACGATGGTGCAGATGGGGCTTATGTGTAGAAACTAACAAGGTTGATGACATGATGTCACTGGGATGTGGAGACTTGGGTAAGAATCAAGATGTATTATGGACGGATTGGATGAAATGGATGGGTTGATGAGGGTGTTGGGCTTAAACCTCAGTGAGGATTTCTACGTATCCCAGTTAGTTGGGAATAAAAGACCACATAGTTATGGAGGGGCATTGGGGCTTACAACTAAGGATGTAGCCCAATTAAAATGGAGCATATGGTTGGGGATTATGTATGGGATTTTCCCATGGAGCTTGATTGGGGCTTATACCTAAGGAGTATGCCCATTAGATGAGACATGTTGAAAATTACATGTAAGAATGACCCATTAGGAGATAATGACTGGGGCTTACTCCAGGAGGGATGCTCGTTTTGGGATTGGAGGGATGGAATAGTCACTACTAACCTCTAATCCCATATGATTCATGCTTGGTGTGAGAAACAAGAGGAAGCAGTAGACCTGATACTCATGTCATGAAATAAGCATCGAAAATAGATGATGTGGGGCTTACACGTGTAAGCTACTTGAGGAGGATGTCATTTTGTATTAGTAGGATCTCATTCCATGTGAGGAAGATCTCATTATACGTTATTCATACATAGATCACCCTATCAAGGGTGAACTAGGGCTTATATGAGGAAATTTCCCAAGGTGCACATGGCGACAATTCCCAAAGGGAGAGGGATGACATATTGAGAGTGCGATAAGTGAGATGTTCCTGGTGCTCATCCCCTCTCTAATCCTGTGTGGAGGATGTCACTCCATGTGAGTAGGATCTCATTCTATGTCAAACATACACGAGGATATATTAGGCTTTCTACACAGGGTGAGATCATAGTTTAACATCGTGTGTTGAGGACGTTGGTGCTAGGAAGTTTTACGTCATGCAGTTCAGATGTGGGGGAATCACTCCTCAACCCTTGGAATTACATAACCACTCCTCATCAACCATTGGGGAAGGGAAGGAGTCAAAAATTCTAGAAGGCACGAGTGTGGAGGATTGGTCACTCATGAGGCCCATGTTAGCATAACTATACTGAAAAAAAAATCTATTAGCGTACCTGAGCTAAAAAGACAATAGGTACGACAACGCAATGAGGGACACCTCAGGAGGAACCAAGAAATCACTACATGCAATCCTGGAGGGCTATTCAAAGGAGGTGCATGTAAGAGATGAGGATTGCATAAAAGAGGGGCTTGAGCATGGTGCTTTGAAGTAAAGGAAACACATCAAGCTTCAAGGAGGGGGTGTGCACAAGATTGAATGGTCGCACCTAAATAGATATGGCGAGTGCAAGAATGGGTGCACACAAGACCAAAGGTGCATGCAAGAGGATTCTTCTATGAATAATTCCCTTAGGCCCAAAAGAGAAGGTAGAGGGTTAATCCATAGTGGGCCTGTGAAAAGGTGGACCCCCAAGGAACCTGTCACATAAAATATTGTGCCTTGAGGGTTCCATGGTTTGCATGATATCACGAAAGAGGTGTCTTACACGCAATAGAGCGATACATAGACATTCAAAGGATCACCATGAAGACGGGGGGGGGGGGGGTTCAATTCAATATATAGATAGAATATTCAATGGTGGTATTCAAGGTCTCAGGTGTGGAAAAGGTCTTATGCGTATCTATCTCTTAGATCAGCGGTGGGTGCGTGCGCAAAGGACCCGTTTGACATCACATTGAGTGCCTAATCAGCTTGCACACACACCATGAAACTTACACACACCTTGTTTGGGCTTGTTGAAATGTTTCATTGAGTTTAAGGGTGCTTTTGGTTTAACCAAATATGGCCATTGTGGCTCTCTATGGAATTTAGGGCCAAAAAATTCCCCCCCTCAAAATCTGAGCTGAAGGGGGACAAAAAGGTCGCGTTACGAGGGAAATTCCGAAGAGTGGGGCACATTTATAGAGTTTCACAAAAAAATAGAGACCTATATAGAAGTGACCTTTCACAAGAACAGAGGTCCAAGTTCATTCCTATAAATACATGGGGGGGGGGGGGGCTATGAACAATACATTGACTTTCCACATAATTGGTGATTTTTCTTTCATGTGTGCAAGCCTATGCTTCCCGCACGTAAAAATGAAACCCGTTAGCTACCTTACGTGTAGTACCTCTTTCTTCCTCACTTCACACATTGCATAACTCTCACCATTTTTCACAACCGCCGACCAGTCTTGCGCACAAAGTTTAATTTTTTGCTCAACTCCATTGGCGTTTGTGCTTCATCTTTTATCTTTCCAAACTCAACCCAAATGCCCAGTCAACAGGATGTTTCTGAGATGGAGGCTTCCAACTCCTTGTGAAGAGTGGAGATAATCGGAAACCCTTAAATCCTTCATGCTGAGAGGGTCATATTAGACAATCAAATTCTCATGGCCTTGCTGTCATAGTTTTAGAAGGATTATCTCTTGAGTGACGGCCTCCTGCTATGGAGCTTCGACATACGAGATGAAATATCCATCCCAAGCTTTGAGAATGATTCACCACTATCACAGTTCATGCATAAAGATAGTATTCAGTGATACAACATCAATTTACATGGCCATATCACAAGAGAGAATAAATAAATTGTTGTTTACGTCTTGAACATAAAGACTAGGACGATAATATGAGATGAAATAGAGGAAGAGGAGTATCCCGCCCACAATGTCAACACCTTACAAGGAAGTATGAGGGATTAAAGTGTGGGACAACAATAATATTGGGACCTGAGGTATAGGGGAGACTTCAAAATAGAATGGGCATGGGGGTACTGGGTATGATACACATGCGAGGAGTTAAAAGAATAGCTATACAACATCGGATTGTATGTGGTCATTGGATATCATAGTTCCATATCTACCATCAAAAGGATCTAGTTCCAGATATTCTCAGTTGATGGTCTCCTGAAACAAACATATTCCACCTCCATCATGGGGAAGTCGACATTAGCTTGTGGGACATTCACTACATCAGAGGCATTCCTCTGGAGGGATTCCAATACGGTGAGTTCCTTCCAATGGAGAACACTTGGATGGATAAGGAATATACCCTAATCTTAACACAACATATGTTAGAGGTGGAAAAAGAGAATATGAAGATCAAGTTCATATAGAAGGACATCCCATTCTCAGCATGGTTTGACCTGTTATTTAAGAAGGATGAGAAGGTGAGGATTCTAGGATAAGGGAAGTAGTGTCCGAACGCGTTGTAGGGGGGAAAGGCGGGATCATACTGGGAAATCCTAGAGGTGGGAAAATATCAAACATGGGGGTACAACATGGATGAGATCTGGGAAAACTTGGTTTGATATGTCTCCTTTATTACTGCCTTCCTAAGTGGGTGGTTGTTTTCAGTGAGGGATATGAGAATGGGGGTATACCTGAGGACCTTGGTGATGGCGAGGATCATGGAAGCTTACAATAGGGTCAACATGGGAGTGCCTGTCTTGGAAAGTCTATACAACATTTTGGGATACATCTCAAGGGGAACCACACCCAGGAGAATCTTTGGACCATTCCAGATCCTGCATAGTTGGATTGTAGCTTATCTTGGCAGATATGATTTTCCAAACACCATCCATCCTCCAGGTTCCAGCCTATGTCCATCCCTTCTGAACATTGTTGGTGTCTGGAAACTGACCCTTCATAATGAAGTAGTTGTGATCTATATCAAAAACCATGAGAATTTTAAATTTCACCCTTTCTTCACTCCAGTTGGCCAGATGGTGGATAACCCATGAGGTTCATGGGAGAAGAGGGAGTAATTACATAGATTTAGGAGTAGTGTTTTGGTGTCTTGGATTGATCGAAATATCATTTGAGAACCTTATGTGTCGTACCGCTTCTCCAGGTAGTTCAGATGTCTTCAGTAGGTGGAAAATAAGGTGTATACAGGGGTCCGTGAAGAGTGACACCCATGAATTCTTCATCATCTATGGTGCATGATGATGATTACTTGATTTGGTGAAACAATCACACTACCAAATACGGATGTTGATGCTGGCCTATCAACAGAGTATGCTAAACACTAGGTGGTGGCATATCTAGAGGCAATCATGCGAAGACGCATTTAGCATATCGAAGTAGTGAGCATGGGGCCAGAATGGAAGGAAGGCAGGTGGGATTCCACCCAATAGGCAAGCCAAGTGGCAAGACAAGAAACTGGGGTGACAAAAGTAGGAACCACAGCGGCAGGGACGTCATAGGGTGTGGACACACCTCCCAACTTAGAAAGAGGGGTGGTCCCAAAAGCAGTCTCGAAAACCATCCAAAGAGGCTCATGGGAAGAAGATAAGATATCTTTTGTAACCTAGTACTGACACTATTTTCCCTTCCTTTTGGTATTCTTAGAGAAAATTGCAACAATTGATGTTACTTGAAGACCTGTGGCCGAAGTTGATGCAGGATAGGACATACTACCAGAATTTGAGCGCATTTAGGTGGTGTACAAGGTGAGATTTCATTGGCGGCATGTATACCCGAAGACCATGGATGTCTATGAATTCCAGAAGGGCTGGTATGAGGAACCTACCACCCTGGTGAAGGTGATGCTCGACCAAGAGTCAGATAGAGAGGAAACTCCAACTGAGGATGACGATGAAGAAGAAGAAGAAGACCGAGAATAATAAGTAGATGAGGAGGAGGAAGATGAAGAAGGATAATAATAAGAAGAATAATAGAAAGAAGATGAAGAATAGGAAGAAGGAGAAGATGATGAGACTTAAGGGATGGGTTCTCATCAAGAGAGTCCCCTAGAAAGTAGTGAGATCACATGATTTGATGAAGAAATCACAGAGTACCTCTCAGTACGGTCTACTGACTTATATCCTCCTTGATTTTTCTTGTATCCCCCCAGATCTACTAACCAAAAATCTTCCTAAATAAGAGAAACTCACTCACTCAAAGATATATATTTATTAATAAAATACAAAACAAGAGTCTAGGGCCCAGGAAATCAAGGGGGGTGGTAGTTATGAAGGCCAAGCGCATCACCCCTGACAATGAGATTACAATCACTAGGAAGGGATCCAAGTCTATAGTAGAGTATCAGACTATCATCAGGACCTCCTTTGTTGGAAAGGCTATATGAAGTGAAGTTCCCATACCTAAAAGTATGATCCACTTTTGTTCTATTACAAATGAGATACTTGCATTTAATTAAGATATAGATGAGGTCCCAAGGAGGATTGGTGTTCTGATGAATGAATCCCATAAGTAGCTTCGAGTCGGTTTCAATCTACCCAATATTGACGTTATATAACTTGCATAAAGAAAGGACACTAAAAAGGGATCTGGATTCCACCTTTATTGAGTTACCTGGGATGTAAAAACTGATGAACCTGATAATCACCTAACCTATGGTGTCACAAATGAGGTCACCACCTCTCATGGTTCCTTGAGAACTTGATACATCCATTTTAAGTTTGAAACCATCACTGGGGGGGGGGGGGGTTCCACTCAATCCAGGTCCCAAGGGACATTAAGACACCCAAGTTTGGACCCCAGGAATGGAGGTCTCTATCAGTTTCCCACCTCTATCCTCCATGCATAAAGAACCCAAGATCCTCTAGAAGAGAAAGAAGACAGATCTTCAACAGGTGATGAGAAATCTATCTCCCTCCATGTCAAATATTAATAATTTCCCATAAGACCCAAAAAACTGAAGCAAAGGCCATACCTCAAGTCTTCACGTCAAGCACTCGTCCCTTTGAACCCTGGAACTAGCGGTGAAGGAAATCCTATAAATTCCCCACCCGAACCCGAAGATTAAGTCTCTATCCAACCAAATCCCAGGAAAAGTGAGCCCCTTAGATGTCAAAGAAGAGGTGCTAGACAATTTTGATGTAAGGGTGCACACAACACATGAACTTTGAGGCCAAGTGTATCCCTTCAGATTTAATGTTGTCATCCATTAGGATAGATTTGTTGTGAAGTATCCAAATATGGAAGTTCATCTTCATTGGAATTTATTTTCACTAGAGAGAAGTCACCATCGGGTTCATCTAAAGGTTAGATCAAATGGATATGAGGAAATCACGAGAATTAAAGGTTCTAGAAGATGATTCCTTAAAAATACATTTATCAGGTTCATCCACAAGTAATATCCTATCATGTAGAGATTTATATTCCTCATCAAGAGTCACCAAAATAATCCTCAGATAAGTTCTTTCCTGATTAAACGAGATCTCCAGGGTTGGGCATCCTGGAAAATAAAGAGACTGAACAACCCGGTTCTACCTCCAGTGCTTGATATCTCCCCTTTAGACCACCCAAAGATCATTCCCATCCAATATACCGAGAAGTTTTTTCATGTTCCATGCTAGGTTGGTAAGTTTTCTCGGTCTCTAATCCCAACATCTCTAGTCTTCATTGTATTTTTTCCTCACGAAGGTATCCCAAAGGGAGCTCCCTTCCACAATCTCCCGAGCTAGTTTGGATTGCATGGCCTGTATGAAGTCAGACACATTTCTCAAGTTGATACCACCTTCCACAATGGGTTTTTACAAACAATTCCACAAATACCAGTGATATTTCCCCTTATTCTTGAAGTCATAGATGAAATCATTGATGATTTTCTCAATTTTTTTGAAGGTACACTTCAGAGTCGTGATGACAGAGAAGACATAGTGGAAATATCATAACCCTAGGTATTTCCTATTGTTTATGGGGGGACGCATCCTAGCATTCCCATGGAAGTACCTACTAAAGTGGCATGTACGAGAAGAATCATCATTGAAATCCCTCCTCCGGGTAAGAGAAAACCATGAACTGTCTGGCCATAATCAGCATTCCATGGAGCTTTGGCATCAATGTGCACTTTTCATATATAGATCCTTCTCAAAAAATGCAAGTAGGTTCAATTAAATCTATTGAAATACCAATTGGTGATGGTTATACTATGGTGGAGGTTCCTACGATGACCCAAAAGGTTGATCCCATGGCACTCAACTCTTGAAACTCTTTGATCCCACAAATCCATACATGCCATCGATTGAGCGTACTGACTGAGGTTCTTTGTTCCATGCAGTGCTTGATAGATTGAGGAACCAACAAGTGGATAGAGATGGGGAATATGTAGGATCTATTATAATGATTGTTTCCATTCATAAGGATTTGTTCGTTCAAACTGATCCAACCTTGGTGGTCCCTGATGAATAAGTAGTTGCAGCTGCGAGTGACGCCATTGGAAAGGCAGAACTGGAAGATATCAATGGTGAGATTATTTAAGATGAAGTAAGAGAAGATGAATAACTTCATAATATGAAGCCTAAACCATCAAATAGGATACCAAAGGAATACCCTGCTACTGCGCTCCTTTCTACCTTTCAATAGTATGAGCCTACTGATCCTGAGGAGATGGATGATTCCAAACCTGACGCGGCCGAAGAAAATCATATCATTTGTTGATGGGAATGGATATGTATTTAGTGCTTCATTTACTAGACCCTCGAACCGAAACTGGTGGGGACAATGGGGTCACTCCATAATTGATTGCGCAACCTATGCACTAGAGGGGCGTATTCTTGAGACCTCCATGCACTGGTCTGTGGTTGTCCTACTGAGAATAAGAAGGAGGGGAGCCAACATTTGGAAGCTACCTAGTTTCAGGAGAAGTTTGATAGCATGCACAAACTTCAAGAAGTCACATAAGAGATCCAACATTTGGAGGATCAAGTGAGCGAACATACTTCTTTCCTCATAACTTAGTTGTAAATTATTGGTAATATGAGGGCTCATCTAGAAGAGGCTTTGAACCAAATGAAGCAGGCGACTGCTCAGATTTCTGATCTCTAGGTTGAGTGGTTACAAGCACATACAATAGATGATGATCTCCATCCAGTGTCCAATGATGAGGAAACATATCTTGGGAGGAGTCAACAAGTCCTAGGGTTTACATGCCAAAGGCTGGAAGAGTTGAAGTAGATGATTGTTGGAGTAGAGATATAGGAGAAATTGTTCCAGAACTCATAACTCTCTTGTTATAAAACTTACTGTGTGTATGGATACATTGTTGATTGCTTAAAATTTTTAGGCCTTGATAATATTTTTGAAACAAATAATGATCAATCTCTAAGGTCACATAGGTGATACCCGATGTGAGAAACAAGGGACGAAAACATGATTTATCACCTTGTATAAGAGTGATAGATAATCATCGAACACTCAGGGTATGATATTGTTGACTAAACATAGAGGGAATTCAGGTTGAGAGAGGCTATGGTTAGAGAATAGGGCCCTCAAGGTAGGCAAATGCCTTTCCCAAATGTGCGCTAGTGCACAAACGGTATAACACTAGGGGCATTAGAGTTGATCCAAACAAAGGGGAATGAAGAGTGTGAATCATGATGCCCAAAATTCAGAACACAGGGAGGATGACATGGCGGTATAGGATGACTGCTGACCGTGTTCAAAACATAGTATCCATATCGCTAGCCTAAAATGGGGAAAAACAAATGAGGGTCGACCCATGACCATGTTCAAAACACGAAACCTAACTTGAAATGTCATCTAAAGTCTTCAAGAATATTGCCCCATGATGGTAGGTGATCCAAAGAGGCATAACCAGTCCATTAGGGGGTGCCTTAAGACATAAAAGATGACGAGGATCCAAATGAGGGGCATGAAAATCATGGGAGTAGAGTGATGGATTGTTCGAATGGATTCTAACACTCTTGGAATTATTCTACTATAGATTAGAGCACATTGGGTTAGGTGCGTTGGTCTGAACGAAGATCAAACCCATCTTACAGGGAGGACCTCTCGTGTGAGGTCCTAAGATGCCTTATTGTTTTATGTTGTACAAATGAGGACGATGAACATGAATTTTAACATTGTACAATGAGGATGATGCATGGTATGGTTTAATGTCATGTGATAGGGATGTTTCCCACAGTTTAACATTATATAACCGGGACATTGCACACAGTTTAAAGTCATACTGCCTGGAACCTAGCCAAAAGTTTAAAGTCATGTTATGTGAACCTTGTAAATGTCCATTCCTAATGCAATTATGCAACACAAATGAAATAAAACTGATGTGAATGATCCAAAATAGGTTTGCGTACCACATAAGAATTAGGAAATAGATGGGGAGATGCATACGTGATATGGTAAGGGGAAAATACCACAATGAGGCCTTATTTTAAGGTCATAGAGTTTGGACCATAACAGGGGTGACTGGTAAGTAAGGACCAACCATTGACCATGTTTGAAACACAAGAACCATTACCATACTAATTAATAAGGGAAAAACCAAATGAGGAATCAACCATCAAACAAGTTCGATAGACAAGATCTGTTGTTTGTTACCAAAAATCCTTTAGGGCATTGGACCAAGATTGGATGTGATCCAAAATTGGCATAAAACCATAACCATTAGGTGGGGGGGGGGGGTCCATCTGGATGCGAAAGATGGTGAAAACCTGAATCAAGAAAGACTTGAAATGTGGAATGGAGAACACTAGAAGGTGGAATCTAAACTCAGGTCATGCAAGCAGTTTAAAGTCCCGTTGTTCTGACTATAGGGGATGCAAATAGTTTAAGGTCATAATGCTTGGACCAAGAAAAAAAATATCCCTAATGGATACACATGGTGTGACATATTAACAACCCAACATGAATGAGGACCAAGAATACCCACACCATGACACACATTCCTATAGATTCACATATAGTTTAAAGTCATGATTTGTCACGACCCGACCCATGTTGGGGCTCGAGCCAAAACTACCCCAAGCTCGCCTCTATAGGCCTGGGGCTGATGACTAGCGCCGAATAAAAAACAAAACAGGGGAGGTTTTTGACTAAGAACCTGTACACACACAGACAACCAACTCAATACAAACAGTGTAGAGGGAAAAGAAAATACAACACTGCTATATATAAACCACAAACATGCATCAAACTATAAACAATACAAGTACATAAAATTAAAGCTGAAAGGAAAAGGGAAAAAATACATGCCCGACTAGAAAAGTGCCACAACCCGACAATAGGTGAAAAATTAAAATAGTTGGGAGAGTTCCTCTCCTAAATCCCAAGCTATGACCACCGTACATGGTCCAAGAGCCCCGTATCCCTAAGATCCTATGATATCATGATCAACCTATCTATCATCTACAAGGGAACACAAAGTGTGGTAAAATCCCAAGTAGGTTGAGTATAAAGATACTCAGTAGGATGACCCGAAGGCTCAGGGGAGAATAAAGAGAAGTACTGAAGAGGGGAGCATTAGAGAGAACAAGGTACAATAAAATAATATAGTAAAGGAGTTCAGATCAACCCAAAAATATATTGAAGTAAGCTCATCCATACACAAGGAGTTAGAAATGGTGATAAGATAAACTTCTCATCGATTCTTTGCTACCTATATTAGGAGAGCAGACTCGTCCAACCATGAGAATCTAGACATAAAAAGCACGTGGAATACCCCACACGTCTTCACCTCTCCTGGAAGGAGAGTAGGTAAAATCTAAGGATTAGGTACCAAAATAAGAGATATATATATGCTCAGTCAAAGAAACCCAAACGATATAGTAAGGGGATATCCATCTCACAAGATCATCCCATGAAAAGAGAGTAGCAAACAGTTTTAGAAGTAACCACCATCGATGCCTAGTATTCCACATCTTTTCTCTGAACTTCAAGTCCAAGGGACTCAATCACCACACCTTGATACTATTTTCTTTGGGAGATACTATCTCTCCCTCACAATTTTAGGTTGTGTCACAAGGACGGATCTTGGTGGGAAAAGCGTCCCTCTTTCTTGAGAGTCTGAAGTCTCATCAGAGCATATCTCGTAACTGTGCCACACAGTCGAGAGATCATGTAAAAAAGTTGAGGACTCATGGCCAGCCTGACTAGAGGGTTTGAATCTAGTGTCATCGAAGACCCATCCCCAGCCTGGCTGAAGGGTTCTACTAAAAAAAGATCAAGGACCCATGCCCAGACTGGATGAAGGGTTCCAAACTAATGTCATTGAGGACCCATACCAAGTCCGGTTGGAGGGTTATACTCATAAAGGATCAAGGACCCATGCCCAGACCAGCTAGAAGGTTCCACTCTAGTGTCATCGAGGACCCATCCCCATCCTGGCTTGAGGGTTCTACTCGGAACTGTCATTGGGGACCGCTGACCAGCCTAGATAGAGGTAAGATCAAAACTGCTCGGGCCATCCCTAATAAATGTTACCTCTAGAAAAAGAATTGAGGAGTACTAGATATCCTTGTTGGATAGTACTTCTCAGTAAAAAACTGATGCATTCATTGGGTGTCACCCTGGATAGGCGTCACACTCGGAATATCTCACATTGTAACTCGTAAGCCACTAAGGAGGAAACCATCACGTTCTATGTGGAAAAAAACTTAGGATAGGATAAACGTATACCAAAATCCAAGTCCAAAAGAAGGAGATACGAGATATAGAATATTCGTAATGTGGTACACAATGCGTGTGGGGCCCACACGATGTGTGACCCCGCCTCATCACCAGGTCATGTACCTAACCATTATTGGGTACTAAACTGGGAACTAGTACCCCTAGCTGTTCCGGATTACTCCTATAGTATTTGACACACCTAGTCAAAAGGATGATTCATGCACAATTCTCTTCATTGATATAGAGGTCCAAAAGAATAATTACGCTAACACACCTTCTCAAACAGCTCAAGAACATTTGACCGTATCTCTTCATATATCTTCTCCACTCTTACAAGAGTAGAGGTTGACCCAAGCCATGGGTTCTGATAAAACAAATTTTTATTTAATATTTTATTGATAATAAATGATATAATTTCCTCACATTGTGTTAAATATGTTTTTTTATAAAATATTTGGGATTAGATCATTCATTTGAAAATATAGTGAAAATTCCAGTTTTACCTTTTTAAAATTCACTGTAGTATTTCAAACATATATATTTTAATATGACTTATTTGAACTTACAATTTTGTAAAACTATTCATCACTTAATTTTCTACAACTTTAATTCAGGACACTAGAGCTAAAGAGTGCATTGGTATGGAGTAAATGGTCCATTAAGTCAATGGTGGGCTAGACACACGAGATTGGACATAACTTCAGTGCTTGGGCCATATCTTCTACATATGTGCATGGTATGGGCCCAAATTTTGAGAGGGGATTTAAAACCTAATTTTGCACATATTATCCTGATGTAATGACAACTAATTCACGTGTTTTGGTAGTCAAGAAGGTGGTTAAAGTGGGATTAAAATATTTGGAAGAATCTCCTCATTCACACTTGAAACCACTTTTAACCTAGCCTCCCCTCCACTCTATAAATATGTATTTTTATCGTTTTGAAGGGTTGGTACATGAATTGTAAAGTTTAGGGTATAGGATAAGTGGATCCACTCCAATTATCCAACCATTTCAATAAGGGTATCTCTTGAAGCAAGGATCCCTTCGACGAAGCCTTCTTCTTCTCCTTCTTCTTCTTCTTCTTCTTCGTGTTGTAATACTTTAGCTTGTGTAATAAACTTCTTTGTTCTTATTTTATTTATTATCTTTTCTTATGTTTTGCTCAAATTTACTATTCTATTAATCTTCCTAATTGTTTTGGAATCAAGAGTAGAAACGAGATTGGGTTCTACCCTCTCTAAACCTTTGCAAATGCAAAACGTTTCTATGATGACTACACCGCCCATAGAACAATAGTTATTTTTAGTAATCGATCTACCTCTCACCTCATTCATTAATTTATTTTGAATCAATGAGATACTAAAATTCACATAATATGATGTATTAATTTATTTTTTAATTTAAATGAAACTAAGAAAGCAATTGAACAATTAACACAAATCACGCGAGGTCGAGAATTGTGAGAGCGCGAACTTAATTGGTAATTCAAAACCACATGAGATCAATTTATAGTGTTCAAATATAATTCCTAAAATCAATTAATTATAATTTATAGAGAGGATATGTTCCTTAATTTACCACTAACCATAAGTTAACCTTATAACATCAATCAAATCAGGGTGCTGTGATTGCATGTTCCGAAGTTAGCCTAGGGTTAAATTCACTTCATCTTTATGGTAAAGTTAATTCTCATAGGGTTCAAGATTTAAAAAAATTAAGGGATCATAATTAAGTGGATATTAATTTAAATGATAATTATTAACAAATTATTGAATAGGTAGAGTTATATTTATTATGCCTTTCAAAATATTTTAAAAAAAAACATCTTCTTGTTGTGTCTTTTTAATCGAACATTATTTAAAAAATAAAAACAAAAAATATATACAATTTTCTTCCAGAAAACTTATTCAAGATTTATGAATGGTAAAAAAAACCCCCACATCCTTTTAATTAGTTTTATTATTCCATTTTATGTTATTTTTAAAATACCTTTAATAAGTTGTCAAATTTACTTCCTCCTTTAAGAGACGACCTTGGTTAGCCACTCTACTACACCCAAGTACCCAAAAACCACTAATCATTTGAGGGCTCCCACAACAGCACCTTTCAAATTGGTGCCATTTTTGGGGAGGCTAATAATTATTTCAACCAATTAGAGGTATTTATTTTATTTTATATTTTATTCTCTTCTTCTCTTCTTTTTTCCTTCTTTACCCAATCTGAATTTTTTCTTCTTTTATTTTCTTCTTCTTCTTTTTGGACCATCAACTCAAACTTATCATTTTTATTATGGTATACTTTCATTATTTTTATTTTTTATTTGATTTACTACACGAAATAATCCCGAATATCTCTTAGATCTTGATTTTGAGATTGAACACAGCCTTAGGGATCAAATCATACATTCTCAGTCTATGGGAAGTTTTAACATTTAATCAGTTGAAGAATTCCTCCAATACAAGAACACATAAATTGTAAACACTTCTATGTAAAACTTAAAACAAGAACCAATGGATGAAAACAATAATAATGAACTCAATAGAACCATTCGAGAGTTGGCTGCACCTGATATTAATTATCAACCAAATTTCATTGCATACCCAAATCTTGAATCAGAATTTGAACTAAAATCTGGGTTAATTAACCTTCTTCCAAAGTTTCATGGATTATCCAGTGAGGACCCAAACAAAAACCTTAAAGAATTCAATGTGGTTTTATCAACACTTAAACCAAGAAATGTATCTGAAGATCAAATCAAACTAAGAGCATTCCCATTTTCACTTGATGGAGCTGCAAAAGACTAGATGTATTATTTACAACCTGAATATGTAACATGTTGGAATGATTTGAAATGTCTTTTATTACAGAGATTTTTTCCAGCATCAAGGACCACATCTATTCGAAAAGAGATCTCTGGGATTAAGCAAGCATAAGGAGAGTCGATGTATGAGTACTAGGAACGATTCAAGAAGTTGTGTGCAAGCTGTCCACATCACCAAATCAGTGAGCAACTCCTTATATAGTATTTCTATGAAGGACTCAAACCTATGGAGAGGATCATGGTGGATGCTGCGGCTAGAGGAGCATTGGTTGACAAGACATCAGTAGCTGCATGTGCATTGATTGACAAAATGGCCCAAAACTCTCAACAATTTGGTGATCGAGGTACACCACATGTTTGAGGAGTATATCAGGTAAGTCCTTATTCTCTTGAAAGTCATTTGATTGATACTAAGTTATAATAATTGACTAATATGGTGAGGAAGATTTAATTGGCTCAAAAAAAAATCCCAACCCACTTCTATGAGGCCATGTAGAATTTGCACCGAAATAGACCACCCAACTGACTGTTGTCCCCAGTTACAAGAGTCATAAGATTGTGCAATGGTGTTTCCTGGGAGTCCATATCAACAGAAAAAACAACCATATCCACAAAATAATCATGATTCCTTTTCACCAACATACAACCAAATATGGAAGGATCAATCGAACATGAGGTATGCATCTGGACAACAACAAATTCCCCCTTTTCAACAAAACTTCTAGCAGCCTCAACCTTACCAACAGGATTTCCAACAACCCCAAAGGCTATTTGAATCTCAAGAATCAACAAGTCAACAATAAGGGAATCCCACACCCAAGGTATATTCTAATACTTATGATCTTTTGAAACAACTTATTCTTAATCAACAGAATGAGATGAAGAGTCAAGTCAGAGCTGAGGGAATTGAAGACTCAAATGAGCCAGATTTCCACCACCCTCCATGAAATGGTAAGTAATAACTACTAAAATCTTCCTTCCCAACCTACTCAAAATACCATGGGGAATATCAGTGCCATCACATTAAGAAGTGTAAAGAAAACAACTGATACATTTGCACCTATCGTTCCATCAGGATTCACCTCAAATCCGAATAAGCCTTATTTAAAACCAGTTTATGAGAAACCCAAGGAGAAAGATAAAGGTAAGAAAAAGATTGATGATATTTCTCCTAAATCCCTTCTTTTCCAAATAGAGTTGTTAAAACCAAAAATATGGCTAAAGAGGAGATGAAAAAAGAAGTTTTGGATACATTCAAGTGTGTGGAGATCAACATCCCTTTACTTGAATCCATCAAGAAAATCCCAAGGTATTACAAATTCTTAAAGGAAATTTGTACCAATAGAAGAGGGATCAAGGGAAATGAGAGGATCAATCTTGGAAGGAATTTTTCAGCACTCATTACACTAACTCTAGGAATTCCAACAATGTGAAAGGATCTGGGGACATTCACCATCCCATGCACCATAGGGGAGTTACACTTTTCTGATGCTTTATGTGATTTAGGAGATTCCATAAATGTGATGCCTCACTCTATATTCTATTCTTTACAGGTTGGTGAGTTGAAGCCGATGAGAGTAGTGGTACATTTGGAGAATTGAGCTATGACATATCCAACGGGAGTCCTTGAGGATGTACTTGTCTGGGTAAGAGACATGATCTTTCCAGCAGATTTCTATGTGCTTAACATGGAGGACGATCAGGTAAGTTCACACGATCCCATTATCTTAGGTAGAACCTTCCTCAAAACTGAAAAAAATATCATAAATGTCAATGAGGGTACACTTTCCATGGAGTTTGGGGATGAAGTTGTAATATTTAATATTATGGACTCCATGAAGTACCCCTTAGAGGACCATTCTGCATTTTTTATCTCCCATTTTGAACCACCAAATAAAAACCCCATGGAATTTTATTGTCCTATTCTTAGGGAGATTATGAGTATTGGTTTTAGTTTTATGTCTAAGATCAATTCCACACCCATTTATAATGAACAAGACTCTCTTAGATTTTATTTTGAAATGGATTCATATTATGATTTTCATCATGTGAACTCTGATTATGACATGGTTGTTGAGTATGTTGATGTATTTGATGAACTATTCTCTGATTTTGAATATTTACATTCTCATACTGATTCTATTTGTGAACATATTTCAGTTCCTTCACTATCTTCATCTATACATCACCCCCTTCATTGATTGAAAATTAATTTTTTATTATCCAAACACTTTTGAGGAAAAATTAAGAAACCAAACAAGACTTCACCACAACATCAATTCACCACAATTCACCACTGAATCATTTCATCAGTTCAACACTTTACCGTTCCACCACTCCACCACTCACGAAATAAAAAAAAACATTCATCACACCAAAACAAACCATCCAAGAATCCAAACGAAAACCTGCATTGAGAGAACCAAGGAACACAAACAACAGAACAACTGACCAAACCTCATATCTTGCCTCTTCGAACGTCCACCGGTGCGACCATCAACACCGGCCAAAATCCAAAATCCGCAAAAAAAAACATCAAGCGACGTGAGATGGACCTCCGGGGAGAACCCATCCACAAAATTCCAGTGAAAAAATCTGAATGAAGAAGATCAGGCTGTCCTGCCACTGCACCCTCCTACACAGACAACCACAGCTGTTCAAACAAATCACCTAAATGCCGGCAGAAAATAGAACACCAGAACACCACCATGGAACTGACACCACACCACTGGCATCAGACGACTTTCAAACCTGCAAGACTAGATCAAACCTTCCAAAAAGCAGATCTATAACCTCCCCCCTCCAAGAAGCAACAGACCGACGCTACGCCACCTAAGGAGCACCAAAGCCTCCACTGACCCTTACCGGCCTCGGGTCAGATGAAATCTGAAGCCAAAACTGAAAAACCGCCACTGGGAATCCTCGTCGAGAAACACCACTGCTGGAACAACCACCGTGGAAAAAACTGGAGCTGACGATGAGCCTCACCGGTCTCGGGCCTGATGAGATCTGAAGCCGATGTAGAAGAACCGCCACCGGTAAGCCTCGCCGCAACCGGGCCTGATGAAGAGATGCCTCCGCCGGAGCAACCACCATGGAGGAGAAGCGTGACTCTGAGATCTCGAGGGGATGAAAATGAAATGCCACAAAAGCACCATAGGAGGGGAGGAGGAGAGTTTCGAAGGGGGGAAACCCTAGCGCATCGTGAGGGGATGGAGAAGCTGCTCAGAGGTGTGAAATCTTGTCGTTGAACAACATGAGAGTATGAATAATCAATCAAATCACCCCCTTTATTGGAACTCAAGACATTTCCACCTAATCTCAAATACTCATACTTGTTAAGTGGAAAGATATTACCTGTTATAATTTCTAATAATATTCCTTTTGAACATGAAGAAAATATTTTGTATATTTTTAGGGAGAACATCAGGGCAATCGGGTGGACCTTGGCTGACATATCAGGTATTATACCCTCCATTTGCATGCATAAGGTTCTTTTAGAGGATAGGGATAAACCGGTTAGGCATCCACAAAGTTGACTCAATCCAACCCTTCTCAAAGTTGTTAAAAAATAGGTTGAAAAATTTCTCAAGGCAGGTATAATCTATCCCATTTCAGATTCTTAGTGGGTGAGTCCTATTCAGTTTGTGCCTAAGAAAAGTGGTGTTAATGTTGTTAAAAATGATAAAGATGAGTTAGTTCCAATAAGGGTACAAAACATTTGGCATGTGTGTATTGATTATAGGAAACTAAATTAGTCCACTCGCATGGACCATTTTCCCCTCCCATTTATTGATCAAATGCTTGAGAGACTAGCTGGGAAGACACATTATTGTTTCTTGGATGTATTTTTTGGATATTTTCAGGTTCTTATTGCTCTGGAGGATCAGGAGAAGACAATATTCACTTGTCCATTCGGCACGTTCTCCTACCAAAGGATGCCATTTGGACTTTGTAATGCCCCAGGTACCTTCCAGAGATGCATGGAGAGTATTTTTTCTGATTTTATTGAGACCTGCATGGAGGTATTCATGGATGATTTTATAGTTTATGGGTCTTCATTTTATGATTGTATCTCTAGTTTGGGAAAGGTGTTTAATTATTGTATTGAGAAGAATCTGGTCTTGAACTTTGAAAAGTATCATTTTATGGTAGACCATGGAATTGCCTTAGGGCATGTGGTGTCAAAACATGGGATAGAGTTTGATAGTTCTAAGGTAGATATCATTTCATCCTTACACTATCCTTAATGTGTGCATGATGTTAGATCTTTCCTAGGGCATGTAGGATTTTATTGTCTCTTCATCAAATATTTTAGTAAGATTTCTCTTCCTTTGTCATGATTAATTCAAAAGGATTTTGATTTTGTGTTTGATGATTCTTACAGGACTTCCTTTGATGAGCTAAATAAGTGTCTGGCCACTCCACCTATCATACAGCCCCCACGGTGGGAGTTTTCTTTTGAGATTATGTGTAATGCCACCAACTTCACTGTTGGAGCTGTCTTATATCAGAGAGTGGAGGGACATTCACATGTGATTGTATATGCATCGAGGACACTGGATTTAGACCAATTAAACTACACAACCATGGAAAAGGAGTTTCTTGCCATCATATTTTATTTATATAAATTACATTCATATTTATTAGGCTCTAAAGTAGTTGTTTTTTCTGACCATGCAGCTTTGAGGAACCTATTGAAGAAGCTAGATGCAAATCCTAGACTTATCTGATGGATGCTCCTTCTTCAAGAATTTGATATTGAAATAAAGTACAAGAAGGGGTCAAAAAACCTGGTGGTGGACCACATGAGTAGGCTTACTCACATACAAGAGGATGAAACCTTGGACTAGGTACCAATTTAGGACACTTTCCCTGATGATCATCTTTATTCCATCTCAAATACATATCCTTGGTATGATGATTTAGTTAACTACATTGTTGCCTCTGAAATCCCTACAAATTTAAAGAAATATCAAGTCCAAAAGTTAAAGAGTGAGTCAAGATTTTATGTTTGATATGATCCATACATATGAATCATGTGTAGTGACCAAGTTATTAAGAGGCGTGTTCCTAATCATGAGCTGGAGTCTATTTTACATTTTTGTCATACACTTTCTTGTGGTGGACACTTTGGACCCCAACGGACAGCTAGGAAAGTCTTAGACTCTGGATTATATTGTCCTAGATTATTTCATGATGCCCATGTGTTTTTTAAATCATTATCTCATTGCCAACACACATGAAATATTTCTAAGATACTTGAGATTCCCCAACAACCCATACTATTCTGTGATATTTTTGATGTATGGGACATCAATTTTATGGGACCTTTTCCTAGTTCATTTTTTTTATATTTTGGTTGCTATCGATTATGTGAGTAAATGGGTGGAGTCTAAGGCCACTAGGATTGATGATTCTCATGTTGTAGTGGACTTTGTCAAGACACAATTTTTTTTGTAGGTTTGGAGTACCAAGGGCCTTCATCAGTGTCCAAGGGACACACTTCTACAATCAGAATTTGGATTCCCTCCTTCAAAAGTATGTGGTGACACACAAAACATCAATACTATACCACCCCCAAAAAAATGGCTAGGATGAGGTTTCAAATATTGAGTTGAAACAAATTTTGGAGAAAACCATGCAACCAAATAGGAAGGATTTTAGAAAGCGCTTAGATTATTCACTATGGGATTATAGAACAACATTCAAGACACCCATTTATATGTCTCCATTTAGGATTTTTTTGGGAAATCATGTCATCTTCCTGTGGAAGTGGAGAATCAGTCTTGTTGGGCTATAAAGAAATGTAACATGGATTTGGCCCAAGCTGGAATCAAAAGGAAGCTACAAATTTAAGAGCTTGAAGAGATTTGATTATCTCCATATGAGAACTCCATGCTCTATAAGGAAAGATAAAAAGCAGTTCATGACAAAATGATCCAGAAAATAGAATTTCAAGTTAGAGAGAAAGTCTTGTTCTATAGTTCACGATTGAATTTGATGCATGTGGATATCACACAAGAGGAAACATGAAGTATCTTTACATTCAATAGGAAACATTTGAAGAAATACATTGAGGGGATTCCTACTGATGTAGTGGATTTCATCACACTGCATGACCCCATCATCACTTGAGCATATCAAGCTATTCCTAACCCTTTCACTTTTATATTCTTTGTCCTAATTAAAATTTTATGTGCATATATCATCTCATATGTTCACATTGAGGATAATGAAATATTTTAAGTGTGGTGGAGGGGACAAAATTTTGGGGTAGATATTTAGGATTTTCATTTGTGTATTTTATGTGTATTTTCTATTAAGTTTTTGGTTAAAATTTTCAAAAAAAAAACAAAAAAAGAAACAAAAAATTTAAAAGATAAAAAAAAGAAACAAATATATCATGTAACATTCTCATGTGGAACATATAAAAAATGCATGTTTTAAAAATTCATTGGTAGAAATATAAGCATTAGTAAGATTTCATCATAAAGGGTTTACTTTTATAAAAAATGAAGTCGTCGATGATATGAATGGTTGTGTCATTATAAAACCTTTTAGATTTTGACATCATTATTTGTGATATTTGTTCATGGTAAATTATGTCATTGATTTCTCCACAAAATTTTTCACACAATCATGACTTGTGAGTTTCTCTTACCCAATTGAATGTATATTTAGGGTAAGTAATTCTTTTCAGCTTATAACATGGTCTTTCCATACGTTCATTTCTCTTCTGATCATTTTCATCACTGTACCTGATTGACCTATGCGTGTGCATCTAATATCTGAATGTTGTACTCCCTCTAAAAAAAATTAAAAAAAAAATCCAAAAATCAAAAAAAAAAACAATCAATAAATATGGAAGTGAAGAAATGTACAACATGTGGGGATATTTAGGTTGGGAGCTCATGGTTTGACTTTTGGGAATGCTTAAATGAGTGGGTTTTGGAATTTGATTGCAAAGGATGTTGAACAGGTTTGGTGGAATAGAATAAGGTAAGAAGAAATTTTTTTACTTGACCTGGATATATTTAATAAAAGGTAGATTTATGAGCTTGGAATGGTTGGAACACACACATGTGTAGAATTAGTGGCATGGTAGACCCATGAATTGTTTCGCTATGATTAGTGTTATGAATCTCACTGAATTTTGTTTTGACACAATTTATGAGACAATGAATTTAAAATTTATTGATATTAACTCTTTATGGGATTCTTAATTTGCCTATATTTTCACTGTGGATTGAGAAATTTGAATATTTATATCCTGTCACAATTTTTTCGAATACATGATATGAGGTTTTTCCCAAGAGTGAATAAGGGTAAGTGTGGGGGAGTTGATAAAACACATTTTTATTGAATATTTTATTAACAATAAATGATATAATTTCCTCACATTGTGTTAAATATTTTTATTTATAAAATATTTGGTATTAGATCATTCATTCGAAAATATGGTAAAAATTCCAGTTTTACCCTTTTAAAATTAACTGTAGTATTTAGAACATAAATATTTTAATATGACTTATTTGAACTTATAATTTTGTAAAATTGTTCCTAACTTAACTTTATACAACTTTTATTCAGGACACTAGAGCTAAAGAGTGCATTGGGATGGAGTAAATGGGCTATTAAGTCAATGGTGGGCTGGACATGCGAGATTGGACATCACTTTAGTGTTTGAGCCATATATTCTTCATATGTTCATGGAATGAGTCCAAATTTTGATAGGGTATCTAAAACATAATTTATCACATATTATCATTTTGTAAGGATAGATAATTCACGAGTTTTAGTGGCTAAGAAGGCAGTGAAAGTGGGATTAAAATATTTGGAAGAATCTTCTCATTCACACTTGAAACCGCTTTTAACCTAGCCTCCCTCCACTCTATAATTATGTATTTTTCTCATTTGAAAGGGTTGGTATGTGAATTTTAAAGTTTATGGCATATTATAAGTAGATACACTCTAATTATCCAACCATTTCAACAAGGGTATCTCTTGAAGCAAGGATCCCTTCGATGAAGCCTTCTCCTTCTCATTCTCCTTCTTCTTCTTCGTGTTGTAATACTTTAGCTTGTGTAATAAACTTATTTGTTATTATTTTATTTATTATCTTTTATAATATTTTTTTAAAATTTATTATTCTCTTAATCTTCCTAATTGGGCTATAATTGAGAGCAGAACCGAGATTGGGTTCTACCCTCTCTAAACCATTGCAAATGCAAAACGTTTCTACGATGACTACACCACCCATGGAAGAGTAGTTATTTTTAGTAATAGATCTACCTATCACCTCATTAATTAATTTATTTTTAATCAATGATATACTTTAATTCACATAATATGATCTATTAGTTTATTTTTTAATTTAAATGAAACTAAGCAAGCAATTGAACAATAAACATAAATCACGCGAGGTCGAGAATTGTGTGAATTGTGAGAGCACGAACTTAATTGGTAATTCAAAACCACACGGGATCAATTTTTAGTGTTCAAATATAATACCTAAACTCAATTAATTATAATTTCTAGATAGGATATGTTCCTTAATTTACCACTAACCATAATCTAACCTTAGAACATCAATCAAAGCAGAGTGCTGCGATTGCATGTTCCAAAGTTAGCCTAGGGTTAAATTCACTTCATCTTTGTGGTAAATTTAATTCTCATAGGGTTAGAGATTTACAAAATTAAGTGATCATAATTAATTGGATATTAATTTAAATTATAATGATTAATAAATTATTTAATAGGCAGAGTTATATCGATTATTCCTTTTAAAATATTTTCAAAAAAAAATCTTCTAATTGTGTCTTTTTAATCGAACATTATTTCAAAAACAAAAACAAAAAAATTATACAATCTTCTTCCAGAAAACTTATTCTAGATTTATGATTGGTAAAAAAAACCCCACATCCTTTCAAGTAGTGTTATAATTCCATTTTATGTTATTTTTAAAATACCTTTAATAAGTTGTCAAATTTACTTACTCCTTTGAGAGACGACCTTGGTCAGTCACTCTACTGCACCGAAGTACCCAAAAACCACTAATCATTTGAGGAATCCCATGACAGTGCCTTTCAAGTTCTCTTAAAACATGTCAAAAAGGATCTTCCACTAATATAAGTTTCATGTTTTCAAATTTAATGAGATCATGAATAAGGCTCTGCGCGTCCAAACGGATCACACCGTTGCGATCCTTGTGGAAAAAATGCAAGATCGACTATTTAATCACCCCAAAAGGACCTCTAGTGGAATGGTTGCAAGTCACCATAATATGCTCAAAACAAATCCAATGGGGTGCATGCCTTGGCCCTAAAACAAATTATAGGATCGCGCTATTGAAATCCTCTTGAAAAAATAGGCGGAATGGACTACTGATTCATACAAAAAGGATAACCGGTGAAAAAGATGCATTTAACCACAACAAATGAGAATCGGACCTCATGGGCCCCACACCTCAAATTTTGATTAAGCACCCAAAATTTGACTTCAAATTTCCACAAGGAGACAAGTGTTACGCCACTGCTGATGACACATCAGTTGGACACCGCATGTAGGGGTCACATATGAAACCAGAAGTCCGAATAATAATAATAATAATAATAATAATAATAATAATAATAATAATAATAATAATAATAATAATAATAATAATAAATCTATACATTTCATGTATCTTAAAAACAAAACCCAAAATTAAAAATTCCCAAATTGGTATTAAAATATCCACCTCAATTAGAGGTATTCATGACTGCAGACAGCGTGTCAAACAGACACACAGTTTAGGAGATACAGTTATTTTAATGGGTTTCAGACTGGTTCAACCCAAAATGGATGGACCCGTCCTCCTAGGTCGGACCACCCCGGACAGCCCGGTTCGGATCATTGGCCCACGATATAACTGTGGCCTAGCCCATACACTACAGCCCAGCCTGGTCCAGCCTGCCACCACCTGTGCCTTGGTGGCGCTCCACCTCACTAGCCACCGACTTGGTGGCCCCCTTCCTGCTCCGCATCAAGGAAAGACCCACAAAGCATGGGTCTCAGTCCCCCAGTCGCCCGCCTGTTGGCCTTGGAGACCCGACCTCCTACTGATCCTCCACTGTCTCTCCTAGCCACACCAGCTACGTTGGCCAGCCCTCATGACCCGCCATCCAACCCCAGCCATGCCCGCCTTCCACATCGCTGGAGCCCCATCCAGCCACCGACCTATTGACCTCACCACCCTATTGAGCTGCAACATTGCAGAACATCCTCCTCTCTATCTTCACCTAGCTAATCGCTGGTTTTTCCAGCCATACTGCCTCAGACAACCGTCGCACCGCTGCCGGCCAGCCTAGCTTCGGTGGTCTCTTCCGCGAACCACCGCGACTTCACCAGAATCCCGATTTCAGATTTGAGAATATATCTACTATCCCTGTGGAAACAACTTCAAAAAACTAGCCTCTGATTGACAATCTAATGGTTTATAGGTGTGCCCGAAAGTGAGTATCAATTATCTATGAAGAATGAGTGTATTTAGAATAAAACATGGGTTTTAACACCGATTGATGGTTGTGTTTGTGTATACATCGATGATTTGTAAGACAATGAATAATTTAAAATGGAAAAGGATGGATTATCAAATAAAAACTCTAATCAGAGGTAAATGAGGTAATAATCATACCGCCATTTGACCGTTTGTCGTTGATGATTTGATCACTGCGCTCCAGCTATAATTCACTGAAGATTAGATGGAGATTTCTCCTTGATCCAATGAAGAATGGTTGAAGTTAATAGAGATAGAGAGAGGTTTTTAGAGATAGAGAGAGGAATCAGGATCTAACCCCAATCTATCACCTTAAACCTCTATTTATAGGGACCTCGCTCTGCTCAGTGCAAAATCTAAAATTCCAGCACCCCCTCTTTTTATATTGCACCTAGGCAAAACAACCCATTCCGAACACAATGGAGGTCTCAATTTTACAATAATATTCCTTGTTCGAAAGTTATTTGCTTTGGCATGAGGATAAAATAATTAATTTTAATTATTTTATTTAAGGTTTTCCCCTGGGTGACTTTTCTCACAGAAGTCTCGTGCTGAAAAAAGTTATACCCCGCCTAGGGTAAGCGCCACATTTCAAACTCAACCGTGGATTCAGATTTATGATCCAAGCTACCATTTGAGAGATATCTAATTTATGACATGTGAATATTACCAAAACAATTAATATTTTTGTATAATTTATTCTGGACACACCGGGCCTCAGAATTGCATGTCGTCTTAGCACCTAGATCTGTAAATATATGTATAAATATTTCAAAGTCTTACAAGGTAAAAAAGAGTCTCTAAATCATTTCCTAATTCAATATTTTTTCCCTGAAAAGAAAAACTAGGAGAAAAAACTCAGGAGACTGAGCCTGCACCTGGCTCTCTCGCTCCAAGGAAAACCTAAAAATTTTCTGTGCCGAAAAAGCATGCAAACCAAAAGGGATGGTCCATCCTCATAAGGTCTGCTCCTTTCAATGAAGTATATAGGAACACACACGTATCTCCTCAGTTGTGACATGTGGGATACGCTGTGCGTCTACTACAACTATTGGGGGTAGGGAAAGGCAGTAGGCAACCTCACCATCTCTTTTCTTGGTCCTGAACAGCCCGAAGAAACTTGAGGGATAGTTTTCCTCCCTGTACAAACTTCTACATTCCACGTCATGACTGGAATAAATGTTTTCCCCTAGAATAGGGTCTCATTATTCCCTCATTAAGAATATCCATCTGGTGAACACCTAAGGATATCTGGTCATGTAAGATTTCACAGTTGATGTATCACAACTGAGACTCTCTGACACGTTTAGCAAGTGAAGGAGTTCACACCATCGACTGAAGAAAAGTTAGAACCTCCTGCTCCACTAGGGTCAGCTGTGGGGAAGTTAACTGCTCCAAAAATTCCCGCAATAGGAAATATTGGTACTTCTTGCTAAGAGCATCTACTACAACGTTGTACACTCCCAGAGAATAGACTATCTCAAAGTCTTATTCCTACAAGAAGTTCAACCAGCATCACTGCCTCAAGTTCAGGTCTCTCTAGGTGGAGATGTACCTAAGACTTTGGTGGTCTATGAAAACCACAAAGCTCCCTCCTAGAAGGTAGAATCACCACATTCTCAAGTCAAAGACTACCACTTTCAGCACCAGTTAGAGAGTCATGTAGTTTTGTTCATGGGGTCTCCATCACCTCGACCTGTACTTGATAACTACTGTATCAAGGTTAATGTTGAGAAAACAAGGTACCAACAAACATGGTAGGTGAGTAAACTCATCCAAAATCAAGAATCTAGACATGAAAGTAATGTGGAATACCCAACATTTATTGAAATCACTTTTAAGGAGAGTAATCCCCAAACCAGTTACTCTTCCACACCCACTACCAATAACCTGAGAAAAAAGTGTCAAGAAGGATAAAATCCATTGGAAAATCTAGGACGTATTCCCACACTCCACTGCACAACTCTACTTTGAACGTACAAGTCAGAGGAATTCATACCCCACACTTTGATACTATCTGATTTGGGCATCATAGAATCTCCCTCATGGTTTTTCTTGAATCACAAAAATGTGTCTCAGTGGGGGAAGTACGCCTCTTCCTTGTGCATTCATAGATACATCGTACAACACCGAAATAGGGTTAAAACGATGCCATGTGTCACCCTGGAAAAGCCTCAATAAATAAGTAGAGAGAAAAGATCATTTCACATAGTGTCTAACAAGTTTTATGGTAAAAATTAGAAAAGACACAAGGCGTACCTCTTATCATCTCATGCTATGTAGGATAGTAGACATCCAAAGATTGAGGCTATCTTTGGACCCAACTTCTAACTTCCCGAGCCTAATGTGGTCCACCTAGTGGTGGTGGAAGACCTCATAACATCACCCCCACCTCCATCTCATCATGCTCCTCTACTAGCACCACCTCTTTGGAGACCACCCCGATCATGACACTGTCTCTTCCATGGTGGTCCGCCTACTACCCACCCGGTGTTCTCAACACGTATTGTTGGGTTGTCTCGTGCCATGTGACCTCACCCATTAGAAGCATAACATCGTATATCTCCGGGTTGACCTGGTGCTCGAGTCTGATCATGAGAAGATCTCCTACATCGAGATCTTGTCATTTGATGTCTACTAGCTATTTAAGATGCCTTAGCTCTATTGTGCCTACTCCCACAACTATATGTATGGAATCCCTCTGACATAAAGTTCTCTGCCACTAGAACCTGCTCCAACACCCCAACATAGGTGGGGATGGAAAATGGTACTATGATAGAATGAATCTCTCTATGGATTCTGTTCTCGAACTTCCATGATTGGAAGTATCCATTATGGATCATGTCTAGAGAGTAGTGCACAAGGTCTGTAAACCTAGTCACGTAATCAGTCATTGTCATCCCTCCCTATTGAAATAGGAGGATATCCTAAAGTCGAACAGAGTGCAAGCAGGAGGGGTAGAACTCCTCAAGAAACAACTACTGGAAGTCATCCCAATAGAGTGTCGGCTCATCGTGTATCTGGGTAACCAAGATCCACCAACGCCCAACTGCTCTGTGGAAAATGCTGGCTTCCAAAGCCACCATATGATCTATCAGTTACCATAAAAGCCTAAAGAGGAGGACCACTAACTCTAACCAAACCTCCGCTATCTGAGGGTCTAGATCATCATGGAATGTCAGCGGTCTCTGTCATTGGAACTCATGAAGTGAATTCATCCTATACACATCCTCAACCCACTCTATTATGGATATCTACTGCTCAACAGGTGGAGGTGCTGCTACCTACCCACCTGGAGAAATGAGATCACACGATGGGTTCTAAATGGAGGCCTCATTTCTCATAGGGTCGTCGTCACTGATAGAACAAATATTTTCAATTATTTTATTCTGAATTTCAATGTTTTTAATCCCACCAATGTGTTATTTAAGGGTCAATTGTCACATTTTATGTTTTAGGAGTATTTTTGAGCTTAATTGGAAAATGGCTTATTTTGGATTTAAACAGTTTTCATTTATTATAATGTTTCGGCCATAACTTTATCTAAACTGATCCAAATTGAAAAATTCTTCTTTTACAGGTTTCTATGTTCGATGGGCTTCATTTTATCCTTCTGGACCAAAAGCTCAATCCATCATTTGGAAGCTAAAATCCAGCTCACAAACCAGGCCTCGAAAACTGTGTACAGAACTTCATAATGTTATTGTGGGGACCATATCTCATAAATGGCCGATCCAATGGAGCTGAAAATTTACATGGAGCTGAAAGACATCCGGATGAAGAACTTTCATTAAGAAGGCCGCGCATGATTCTTTCAGTTTCAAGGACATTAATGCGTTGGAACTCGGTGTATTGGAATACGAACAGTCTGCCTGGACAGAATTAAATACTCTGAGTGAGGCGGCCATAACTCCTTCATTACATGTCCAATAAAGCTGAAATTTCGTGGGTCGACAGAGGAGAAGTTTTGGAACAACTTTAAAGAAGGACCAAGTTCCAAATTCGGTCATTAAAGAATCCATCCACGCGCCTACATTCGGGGATGAATTTTGGAGACAAATTTCCACACCCTTTCCCTATAAAAGTGTATCTCTTTTTCATTCCAAAGGGTTGGCAACTTAGGAATAGCCTTTGTTGGCCATTATATGTAGTTTAGCTTTGTATTTTATTTTACTTTCATTATGTAATAGCATTTCATATTTTTATTCAAGTGTTCTCCTTTCTTCACTTTTCTTTCTCTCTTTTGTTATCTCTCCCCGTTTTCTTTTCACTGTGAACTCTTATGCTCGTGATCATGAGTAGCTAACCCGAGGAAGTTCCCGGGGGAGTAATCCAGTGATGAACCCAAGTATTTGAACATTCATTCTTAATGTTTCTTATTTACTTAGAGTTATACCGAGGGGGATCTTAGTGGGTAAGGCGCCTTTGTGTCTCCACTTGCCACCCGAGGTTTAGCTTTCACTTCTGTCACATTCTCCCTCGATCGAGGAGGTGGATGTGTGGTCTCTCGGCGATCGTTGAGAGTACCATATGTTCACAACCATAGGTAGAAGGGGATGTTCATGCATACGATGGAGCATGTTCATTAAGTAAATTTGAAACTAATAATGAGACGATGAAGGTTCACTCTGGGTGATGCTCTCGGGAATGTCTCCTTTCTGTCATAACATCATTTTGTTTGCATTCATTCTGTTGCATTGCATCTGCATATTTACTTTTAGTTTTGTAATTTTAATTCTCAAATGTCATTTCTGGTCATTTTAGTTTATATATACATAGTGAATTAGAAATAGTGAGCGATTGACTGCAAAAGGCTCCTCAAGAGATCGACCTAGGTCAGCCACTGTGCTGCACTTAGTATAAATATTTTTGAGAGCGTGCACGACAACGCTACATCAAATTGGCGCCGTTGCCGGGGAGCCAAGTAGTCTTCACTCATTATTTTTATTCACATATTGTAAATTATTTTTCTTCCTTTAATTTAAAAAAAACACAAAATAATCATAAATTTCAAAAACTAAAAAAAATATTTGTTCATGATGAATTTCAATTCAAATTTTTATGCATGGACTGATCAATCACAGGTGCATGAAGAAGTTCAAAATGATTATGAATCCAAAATGCAAGAACTTCATTAAGAGATTCAAAAACTGAAGAGAACTGAAAAAAGGTTTGATGAATATATTCGTTCACTGATGGAACAACCCGAACCCGAACCAGAACCACAACCTGAACCCAAACAAGTGGTGGAAGAGATTTCACCGATTATTTTTTATGTCAAAGAACCTGAGGAGGGTGAGAAGGAGCTTATAAAGGAATTAATCATATCATCCCAAAGTCAAACATTGCTCAAGGAGGTCCCTAATGTATACATTCCAGCTGATACACTTATGGGAGATCAACAATTTTTGGATGAATCATGGAATCACTTTGTTGAAGATAACCTGAAACTTGATCTTCCCATGGTTGATATTGAACAATCAGAACCTTTTGACCTCTCTCTTGATTTGGAATATGAAGATGATGATGCACCTGCTGAGATGGAGTTGCCAATGGTCCTGCCAGAAGAGATCAATTTTCAAGCTGACTTACTTGAAAGGGAAGATTTCTTAATTGATTCCTCTTGTTTTAATCTTATTCAAACTGAATTGTTTTCTAACTTCCATTTTCCTAAAATTTCTGATACAGTACAAATGGGGCAGACCTTGGATTATATGAAGGATACCACTCAAGTGGTGGTGATCAAGGAAGAAGAGGTAGAGAAGCTAGAGGTGGTGGGATTGCCTCCTCTGCAACAACTTTCATACCATATGGAGGAGGAAACCATATATGTTCATAGGGAGCACCCCTATTTTCTATTCCCTCCCACTCTGGATCTAAAATTCTATCTTTCTTCTTTCTTTGGGGTTGGGAACTTTCTTATTTTCTTTGGGGTTCTCCAATTTCAGTGTCTACTGATGGACACTGGAAAAAGTCACATGTGGTGGTTTATCTCAAAAAAACCACATCCACCATCTGATTGGGGATAATCTACTGCAACTGCCTGACTAGGGGCAGTAAAAACCTAGCACCCACTTGGGGGGTCAAACCAAGCATTATCCCTTTTCTCTTTATTTTTATTTATTTTTTCTTATGAGTTGTCATTTCTTTTATTTGTGCTTTCATTTTATTTTTCATCTTTTTTTTGGAATTTTCTTATTTTCCTTTTTCATTTTTTTGGTGTGTTTTTAGGAATTTTGAGCTGAATTGAATACTTTGGAAAATTCAAACCATCTTGGTATTTTTGACCCATTCCTTTATTTGAGTATTTGAGGATTTAAATGATTACTGAATGGATTTTGTTTTTGATTTCTGATCTTTTCATTTGATGACGTTTGGTTGATTGTGAAACTCATGTGCACTAGTGCTGTCCAAATTGATAATCTTGCCCAACCCGAGAGGTTTCTAAACCTGTTTGACATATCCTTACATTTATCTTTTTCTTGAGTGTCTTGAGACATGTTGTGTGATCCAGAACTTGCTATTTTTCTCTTTTTCAAAGCTGTTAGAGTTCATGGAATGTGTCACGTATGATTGAGGCATCACTTTGAAAGCCCCTTTTGCATTAAACTCTTATTTTGGCCTACCTTTTCATCTGACCTTCTTTAAGCCCCTAGTAGCCATGAAATACCTTGTTAGGCATCCACATTACAAGCCATTTATCCCTTTCCAACCTTCTCTAGAAGTTAAATGCATGATTATTGTTGAACTCAAGTGTGGGGGAGGGAGACGATGGGCTTTATTTTTCTTTCCTGAAGAATATTTTTGAGATGAATTGAAAGTTCTGCCATATTTATTGCTGCTTGGGTGGAATAAATGTCATGATGGGAAGATGTATGGGTGGTCCAAAATATCATCACATATGGGCTGGGTGTTCACCAATTTTTGAAGATCAAAAGCTGCCTCTCTTTTCCTCCAAAACATGATTCTGAAGAGAAATACAGATCTGAATTCAAGCTGAAACAATGCTACAAATGGGGAAAAGAGGGATGAAAATCATTGATGCTGAAATTCTAAGTGTGAACTTCCCGAAAGAAGAGGTGTTTGGAGGTGATTCTCTTTTGAGCTGATTGAGGAGCACACCATTATTGAGCAAAACTGTTTTCATGGATTTACTTCACTTTAGAGCTTAACCCTCCTCATTCTGCCTCAGATGTTTTTACATTTTAAACCTGCCAACCCTCAGCTTCAGAACAACCCATGAAAAAGACCTCATGATTGACACATTTGTGACTCTGTGAAGTGGAGATACTAGGAGTATAACAAGCCTATGGAAATCACACATGTTCTTGGGAATGAGAAAAACTCCACATTAAATATCCTTGAGTGAAGAGTGAAATAATTTTTCGGGGAGGTAGGTACGACATGCATGTGAGGATTAACATGAGATTGAATGGATTCATATGATTTTTTAGGAGTTCTGAAATTTTTTTCCATGTAGGAGGCATGATATTTTCTTTGATATGATAATTGAGCTATGTTGTCATTTATGCTTTGAGAAGTTTGTTTTTGAACTTGGTATAAGATGATTGCCCAGGAGTGCAATGTTTAAGTGTGGGGGAATTGATAGAACAAATATTTTCAATTATTTTATTCTGAATTTCAATGTTTTTAATCCCACCAATGTGTTATTTAAGGGTCAATTGTCACATTTTATGTTTTAGGAGTATTTTTGAGCTTAATTGAAAAATGGCTTATTTTGGATTTAAACAGTTTTCATTTATTATAATGTTTCGGCCATAACTTTATCTAAACTGATCCAAATTGAAAAATTCTTCTTTTAAAGGTTTCTATGTTCGATGGGCTTCATTTTATCCTTCTGGACCAAAAGCTCAATCCATCATTTGGAAGCTAAAATCCATCTCACAAACCAGGCCTCGAAAACTGTGTACAGAACTGCATAATGTTATTGTGGGGACCATATCTCATAAAAATTATCAAGGAGTATCATGGTTAGATGAGAATATATATGTCAACCGCTCGTACTATCACTAGGCTCCCTGTCCCGAGTTCCAATCTCAAGAAACTTTGACACTATTTCCCTAAACCCAACCAAGACCTTTTTAGGGATACGTCTGAAAAATTTCCCAAGGGATGAACCACCTCTGATACCACTTTTCACAACCTGACCTGTGCCAGGGCTTGAGCTGCAACTACCCCAAGCTGACCTCCATAGGTCAGGGGATAGAAACTATCATCGAAGGCACAAAAAACTAGGGGAGACCTTTGCCTAAGAACCTGTACACACACACACAACCAAATCAATGAAAACAGTACAGAGGGAAAATAAAAGAAACACTACTATATATAAACCATAAACATGCATCAACCTATAAACAATATAAGTACAGAAAAGAAAAGATGAAAGGGAAAGGGGAAAAATACTTTCCCAACTAGAAAAGTTCCACTACCCAGAAATAGGTGAAATCATAAAATAATTGGGAGATTCTTGCCCCTGAATCCCAAGCTACAACCACCGCACATGGTCCAAGAACCCCATATCCCTAAGCTTCTCTGATATCACGATAAACCTGTCTATTGTATGCAAGGGAACACCAAGTGCAGGAAAATCTCAAGAAGGGGTGAGTATAAAGATACTCAATAGGATGCCCCAAAGGCTAAGCGGAGCAGCAAGAGAAGTACTGAAGAGGGGAGTAGTAGAGAGAACAAGGTACAATAAAATAATACACTAAAGGAGTGTAGCTCAACCCAACAATATAGTGAAGTAATATCATACAAACACAAGGAGCTAGAAATGGTGATAAGATGAACTTCTCATTGAGTCTTTGCTACCTACATCAGGAGAGAAGACTTGTCCAACCATGAGAGGCTAGACATGGAAATCACGTGGCATACCCTGTGCGTCTTCATCTCTCATGGAAGGAGATTATAAAAAACCCAAGGAGTGGGTACCAAAAAAGGATATATATATATACTCAATCAAAGAAACACAAATGAGAGAGTAAGGGGATATCCATATCACAAGCTTAGCCCAGGAAAAGAGAGTAGCCAATAGTCCCAAATCTTCTAACCAAAGCTCATCCTGAATTAGAGAAAATCATGCACTCAAAAATATATATTTATTAAGAAAATCCAAAATAAGAGGCTAGGGCCTAATAAATAAAGGGGGATAATAGTGATGAAGTCTAATCACATCACCCATGACAATGAGATTACACTCACTAGGAAGGGATCCAAGACTATAGTAGAGTATCAGACTACCATCATGACCTCCTTTGTTGGAAAGGCTATCTACAGCAAAGTTCCCCTCCCTAGAAGTATGATCCACTTTAGTTCCATTACAAATGAGAGATTTTCATTTCCTTATGAGATATATGAGGTCCCATGTGGGATTGGTGCTATACTGAATGAATTCCAAAAGTAGTTTTGAGTCAGTTTCAATCTCCCCAATGTTGATATTATACAGCTTGCATAAAAACATTCCACTAAAAAGGGCTCTGGATTCCACCTTTATTAAGTTACTCATCCTGTAAAAAACTTTAAACCTAATAATCACTGAACCTATGGTGCCACAAATGAGGCTACCAACTCTCATGGTTCCATAAGAACATGATACGTTCATGTTAATTTTGAAACCATACTTGGGAGGGGGGGTTACACTTGATATAGGTCCCAAGGACTATTGATACACCCAATTTTGGACCCTAGGAATGGAGGTATATATTTTTTCCCACCTCTCTCCACCCTATATAAATAACTCAAGCTCCTATAGAAGAGAAAGAAGACGGATCTTCAACAGGTGATGAGAAATTTGTCTCCCTCCAAATCCAATATTCCTCCTTTCCCATGAGACCCCAAAAACTGAAGCAAATTCCATACCTCAGGTATTTACAACAATTACTCATCCCTCTAACCCATGGAACTAGAGGTGAAGTAAATATAGTAAATTCACCACCTAAACTTGAAGATTCATTCTCGGTCCGATGAGATCCTAGGTGAAGCGATCCCCTTCGCTGTCAAAGAAGAGGTTCCAAAAAGTTTATATGCAAGGGTGCACACAACACATTCACTTTGAGGATAGGTTTATCCCTTTATATTGAATGTTTTCATCCATCAGGATAGATTTTTTGAGAAGTATCCAAACTAGGAATTTCATCTTCATCAAAATTTATTTTCACTAGAGAGAAGTCTCCATCGGGTCCATCTTAATGTTAGATCGAATGGATTTGAGAAAATCATGATAATTAAAGGTTCTAGAAGGAAATTACAAAGAAATACATTCATCCAGTTCATCCACAAGTAATATTCTATCATGCATAGCTTTATATTTTTCATCGGCAGTCATCAAAATGAGCCTCAGTTAAGTGCTTTCCTAATTAAATGAAATCTCTCGGGTTGGGAATCCTAGAAAATAAAGAGACTAAACAACCCAGTTATACCTTCAGTGCCTGATATATCTCCTTCCGACCACCCAAAGATCCTTCCCATCCAATAGACCGAGAATTTTTTTCATGTTCCATGCCAGGATGGTAATTTTTCCCTGTCTATCATCACAACATCTCGAGTCTTCACCATATTTTTTCCTCATGAAGGTCTCCCAATGGGATCTCCCTTCTACATCTCCCAAGACAGTTTTAATTCCATGGATTTCATGGTGTTAGATATGTTTCTCATGTTGATCCCTCTTTTCTCAATGGGTTTTACCAACCGATTCCACGAAGACTAGTGATATATCCCCTCCTTCTTGAAGTCCCGATGAAAGCATTGATGATTTTTTTTAATTTTGTCAATGGTACACTTTATAGGTGTGATGACAGAGAATATGTGGTAGAAATATTAGAGCCCTAGGCCTTTCCTATTATTTATGGGGGGCTGTATCCTATTATTCCCTTGGAATCACCTACTAAAGTAGCACGTATGGGAAGGATCATCATTGAAATTCCTCCTCCAGGTAAGAGAAAACCCTGAACTGTCTGGCCATAATCAATATTCCATAGAGCTTTGGCATCAAAATGTACTTTTTATATGTATCTCCTAATCCAAAAACATAGGGAGGGTTAGTTCCATCTATTTAAATACCCACTGGTGAGGATTATCCTATGGTGTAGGTCCCTATGGTGACTCAAAAGGTTTATCTAATGGAACTTATCTCCTGTAAGTATTTAATATCACTAATCCATACATGTCATCAACTGAGAAGACTGACTGAGGTTCTTTGTTCCATGAAGTGCTCAGTAGATTGAGGACCCAATGAGTGTACATGGCTGGGGAATCTGTAGGATATATTCTAATAAATATGTTCATTCATGAGGATCTGGTCATTCATAATGATCCAACCTTGGTGGTCCCGGACGAATAGGCAGCTGCAGCTGCGAGTGATGCCCTTAGTAAGGCATAACTTAAATCTATTAGTGGAGAGAATATTAAAGATGAAGCAAGAGAATATTACTACCTACATGATATTAATACTAACCCCTCAGAGAGGATACCAGAGGAAGACCCTACTGCTGTGCTCATTTCTTCCTTTATAGAGTATGAGCTTACTGATCTTGAGGATCTAGATGATGCCTACCCTGAAGCGGTCGATGAAAATCATATCATCTAGTGTAGGGAGTGGATATGCATTCATTGATTCATTAACCAGACCCTCAAACCACAACTGGTGGGGCATATTGGGTCAATTAATCATTGGTTTCACAACCTATGTGCTAGAGGAGTGGATGCTCGAGACCTCCATGCACTGGTCTATAGTTGTCTTGCTGAGAAGATGCGGGAGGGGAGCCAACATCTGGAACCTACCTAGTGTTAGGATAAGTTATATAGCATGAAAAAACTTCAAGAAGTCATCTAGGAGATCCATTAGTTGGAGGAGAAAGTGAGTGAGCATACTTATTTCCTTAGAACTTAGTTGTAAATTATTTTTAATCTGAGGGATCATCTGGAAGAGGCTTTGAACCAAATGAAGCAGGTGACTGCTCAGATTGCCGATATCTAGGATGAGTGGTTTCGAGGACAGATAAGAGATGATGAGCTCCGTCTAGTGGCCAATGATGTGGAAAAATATATTGTGAGGAGGAAAAAAGTCTTGGGGGCCACACATCAAAGTATGGAAGAGCTAAAGAAGATGATTGTCGGAGTAGTGATATAGGGGAAATTGCACCAAAACTCATAACTCTCTTATTGTTGAACTTACTGTGTGTATGGATACATTGATGGTTACTTAAAATTATCACGCCTCAATAATATTTGTGAAACAACTAATGATCAATCTCTAAGCTCACATGGGTGATTCCCTGTGTGAGAAACAAGGGACAACCACATGATTTCTCACCTTTTATGAGAGTGACGGATCATCATCGAACACTCGGGGTTTGCTATTTTTGACTAACCATTGAGAGAATTCAGGATGAGAGAGGCCGTGGCTGGAGAATAGGGCCCTCAGGGTATCCAACTTTCCTTTCCCAAATGTGTGCTAGTTCATGAATAGGATAACTCCAAGGGCGTTAGAGTCTATCCAAAGAAAGGGGAATGAAGAGGGTGAATCATGATGTCCAAAATTCGGAACACGAGGAGGATGACATGGCATTACATGATGAATGCTGACCATGTTTGAAATATAGTATCCATACCGCTAGCCTAAAATGGGGAAAAACAAACAAGGGTCTAGAAATGACCATGTTCGAAACATGAAACCTAACTCAAAATGTCATCTGATGTCTTCAGAAACATTGGCTTAGAATGGTAGGTTATCCAAAGCGGCATAACCAGGCCGTTTGGGGGTCCCTTCAGATATAAAAGAGGATGAGTATCCAAATGATGGTCATGAAAAGTGTGGTAGTGGAGTGATGGAATGTTCAAATGGATTCCAACACTCTTGTAATTATGGCACCATGGATTAGATAACATTGGATTAGGTGCATTGGTATGAACAAAGATCAAAACCATATTCTAGGGAGGACCTATCGGGTGAGGGTCTATGATGCCTTGCAGTTTTACGTCATGAAAATGAGGATGATGAACATGAAGTTTAACATAGTATAGTGAGGATGATGCATGGTATGGTTTAACGTCATGTGATCGGGATGTGTCCAATAGTTTAACATCATGTAACTGTACCTAACCATTATTGGGTACTAAACTGCGAACTAGTGCCCCTAGGTGTTCCGGATTACTCATAGAGTATTTGATACACCTAGTCAAAAGGACGATGAGTGCACGATGCTTGTCGTTGATCCAGAGGGCCAAAATCATAATTATGCTGGCACACCTCCTCAAACAGCTTAAGAATATTTGACCGTATCTCTTCATACATCTTCTCCACCCTCACAAGAGTCGAGGTCGACCCAAGATGTGGGTTATCTTCAAACACGTCAAAAATAATCTTCCACCAATATACCTTTTGTGTTTCCAAATTTAATGAGATCATGAATAAGGCTCTACACATCCAAACAGATCACACCATTGCGATCCTTGTGGAAAAAATGCAAGATCAACTATTTAATCACCCCAAACAAACCTCCGGTGGAATGGTTGTAAGTTGCCATAATACACTCAAAATATGTCCCTTGGGGTGCATGCCTTGGTCCTGAAACAAATTATATGATCGCGCTATTTCAATTCTCTCGAAAAAACAGGCAGAATGGACTAATCATTCATCCAAAAAGGATAACCGGTGAAAAATCTGCATTTCAACACAACACATGCGAACTGGCCCTCATGAGGCCCAAACCTCAACTTTAGATTAATCACCTAAAAGTTGTCTTGAAATTTCCACAAGGATACCAGGGTTGTGCCACCGATGATGGCGGACCAATTGGACATCGCATGTAGGGGTCACGTCTGAAACAAGAATTCAGAATAATAATAATAATAATAATAATAATAATAATAATAATAATAATAATAATATTATTATTATTATTATTAAATCTAGAAATTTCATGTAGCCGAGCAACAAAAACCAAACTTAAAAATTCCTGAACTGATATTAAAATATCCACCTCAATTAGAGGGATTCGTGGTTGCAGACAGTGCATTAATCAGACACACCGTTTAAGAGATACAGTTATTTTAATGGGTTTCAGACCAAACTGGACTGGTTCAGCCCAAACTGGCTAGACCCATCCTCCTAGGCCGGCCCACCCTAGTCATCCCAGTTTGGATCATTGGCCCAAGATCTAGCCACAACCCAACCCATCCGCTGCGGCCCAGCCTGGTTCGGCCTGCCGCCACTTGCGCCACGGTGGTGCTCAACCTCACTGGCCACCAACCTGGTGGCCCCCTTCCTGCTCCACATCAAGGCAAGACCCGCAAAGCATGGGTCTCAGTCCCCCAGTTGCCCGCCAATCCACCTTGGAGACCTGAACTCCTTCCGGTCCTCCACCGTCTCGCCTAGCCACACCAGTTGTGTTGGCCAGCCCGATGACCCACCATCCAACCCCAGCCGTGCCCGCCTTCCACCTCGACAGAGCCCCATCCAGCCGCTGACCTGCTGACCTCACCACCCCACTGAGTTGCACTTCTGTAGAACCTCCTCCACTCTATCGTTACCCAACCAACCGCTGGTTTTCCCAGCCGCACAACCTCAGATAGCCATTGCACCGTCGCCGGCCGACATAGCTTCGGTGGTCTCTTCCACAAACCATTGTGATTTCACTAGTAGCCTGATTTCAGATTTGAGAACAGATCTATGATCCCTATGACAAAACCTTCAAAACACTGGCCTCTGATTGACGATATGACGGTGGATAGGTGTGCCCAAAAGTGAGTGTCGATTATCTGTGAAGAATGAGCAGATTTTGAATAAAACATGGGTTTTAACACTTATTGATGGTTGTGTTTGTGCAGACATCTATGATTTATAAGACAATGAATAATTTAAAATGGAAAAGGATGGATTATCAAATAAAAACTCTAATCAGAGGTAAAAAAGTGAAGAATCGTACCTCCATTCGACCATTTGGTGTTGATGATTTGATCACTGCACTCCAGATTTGATTAACTAAAGTTCTGATGGATATTTCTCCTCGAATCAATGAAGAACGGTTGAATTAAAGAGGGGGGGGGGGTTAGAGATAGAGAGAGAGGAATTAGGAGCTAACCCCAATCCATCGCCTAATCCTCTATTTATAGGGACCCCGGTCAATGCAGAATCTGAAATTCTGGCACCCCTTATTTTTATATCGCACCTAGGAAAAACAACCCATTCCAAACACAACAGCGGTCTCAATTTTCCAATCTGATTCCTCGTTAGAAATTTATTTTCTTTGGTGTCAGGATAAAATAATTAAGTTTAATTATTTTATTTATAGTTTTTCCCCTGGGTGAATTTTCTTACAGAAGTCTCACGCCGAAAAAATTTATACCCCTCTTAGGGTAAGCGCCATGTTTTAGACTGAACCATGGATTCGTACTTCTGATCCAAGCTACTGTTTGAGAGATATATAATTTACAACATGTGCATAGTAAAAAAACACTTAATATTTTTTTATAATTTATTTCGGAAAAACCGGGCCTCAAAATTGCATGTCGTCTTAGTGCATAACTCTAGAAATATATGTAGAAATATTCCAAAGTCTTACAATTTAAAAAAGAGTCTCTAAATCATTTCCTACTTAAATATTTTCATCCCCGAAAAGCAAAACTAGAGAAAAAAACTCTGGAGACTGAGCCCCCACCTGGCTCTCCCGCTCCCAGGAAAACCTACACATTTTCTATGCCGAAAAAGCATGTGAACCAAAAGGGATGTCCTATCCTCATAAGGTATGATCCTTTAAATGAATTACATAGGGACACACACGTATCTCCTTATTTGTGACACTTGGGAGACGTTGTGCGTCCACTCCGGTTATTGGGGGTAGGGAAAGGCAGTGGGAAAACTCACCATCTATTTGCATGGTCCTGAATGACCCGAAGAAACTCGAGGGATAGTTTGACTCCCTGGAAAAACTTCTACATCCCACGTCATGACTGGAATCACTGTTTTTCCCAGAATAGGGTCTCATGATTCCCTCCTTTAGAATATCCATATGGTGAAACACCTAAGGATATCTAGTCATGCAAGATTTCATAGTCGATGTATCACAACTGAGACTCTCTAACACGCTCAAGAAGTGAAGGATTTCACACCATTGACTAAAGAAAAGATGCACCCTCCTGCTCCACTAGGTTCAGTTGTGGGGAAGTTAACTACTCCAAAACTTCCCACACTAGGTGATATTGGGACTTCTTGCTAAGAGAATCCACTTCAACGTTGTCCGCTCCCATAGAATATACTATCTCAAAGTCTTAGTCCTATAAGAAGTTCAACCAGTGTCTCCACCTCAGTTTCAAGTCTCTTTAGGTAGAGATTTACCTATGACTTTGGTGGTCTATGCAAACCACAAAGATCCCTCCTAGAAGGTATCATCACCACATCCTAAAACTAGAGACTACCACTTTCACTACTAGATAGAGATTCATGTAGTTATGTTAATGGGGTATCCATCACCTCAACATGTACTTGATAACTACTGTATCAAGGTTAACGTTAAAAAAACAAGGTACCAACAAATAGGGAAGGTGAGTAAACTCATCCAAATGTAAGAATATAGACATGGAAGGCATGTGGAATACCCCGTGTTTCTTCACTTAACTTTGAAGGAGAGTAATCCCCTAACCAGTCACTCTGCCACACCCACTAGCAATAACCTGAGCAAAAAGTGTCAAGCAGGATAAAATCCATTGGAAAATCTAGGACCTATTCCAACACTCCACTGCACAACTCTACTCTAAATATACAAGTCATAGGGATTCATCCACCACACTTCGATACTATCTGATTTGGGTGGTACTGACTCTACCTCATGGTTTTGATTACATCAAAAAAATGTGTATCAGTGGGGGAAGTACCCCTCTTCCTCATGCATTCATAGCTACATCATACAACACAAACATAGGGTTACAACGATGACTTGTTTCACCCTGGAAAAGCCTCAAGAAAGAAATAGAGAGAAAAGATCATTTCATATAGTGTCTAACAAGTTATATGGTAAAAAGTAGAAATGACAAAAGGTGTACCTCTTATCATCTCATGCTCTGCAGGATCATAGAAATCCAAAGATTGAGGCTGTCTGTGGACCCATCTTCTAACTTTCTGAGCCTAATGTGGGCCACCTGGTGGTGGTGTAAAGACCTCATAATGTCATCCCCTACCTCTATATCCTCCTTCTCCTCTACTAGCACCACCTCTTTGGGGAACACCCCGATCACGACACTGTCTATGCCATGGTGGTCCACCTGCTTCCTACCTGGTGTTCTCAACATGTCTTGTCAGGTAGTCTCGTGCCATGTGACCTCTACCATCACAAGAATAACACTGGACCTCTCCGGGTTGACCTGGTTCTTGAGTTTGATCATGAGGTGATCTCCTACATTGAGATCTTATCATTTGATGTTTGATAGCTACTGAAGATGCCTCAGCTCTATTGTGCCTACTCTCACAACTAGCTGTATGGAATACCTCTAACAGAAAGTTCTTTATCACTAGAGCCTGCTCCAGTACCCCAACATAGGTGGGGATGTAAAAGTGTACAATGATAGCATGAATCTCTCTGAGGATTCCCTGCTCGAACTTCTATGATCGAAATTATCTATTATGGATCATGTCTAGAGAGTAGTGTGCAAGGTCTGTAAACCTAGTCACGTACTCAGTCACCTTCATCCCTCCATACTGAAACTGGAGGAGCTCCTAAAGTCAAATAGAGTGCAAGAGGGAGGGGTAGAACTCCTCAAGAAACAGCTGCTGGAAGTCATCCCATGAGAGTGTTGGCTCATTGTGTATCTAGGTAACCAAGATCCACCAATGAACAACTGCTCCATGGAAAAGGATGGATACCAAATCCACCATATGATCTGTCAGTTCCCATGAAATCCTGAAGAGGAGGACCACTGAATCTAACCAAACCTATGCTATATGAGGGTCTAGATCATCATGGAATGTCAGCGGTCTATGTCACTAGAACTCACGAGGTGCGTTCATCCTGTGGACATCCTCAACCCACTATGTTGGGGATGTCTGCTCCTCAACAGGTGGAGGTGCTACTACCTACCCACTGGGAGAAATGATATCACATGATGGGTCCTAAACTGAGCCTCATTTCTCACAGGGTCTTCATCACGAACTAGAGCTAGTATCCTAGCTGGCTGTCATCATGGAGACATCCTAAATGTTATCAAGGAGTATTGCAATTAGATGAGAATATATATATATATATATATATATATATATATATATATATATATCAACAAAAAATGGGGAGCTGAATCAAGAAGGACAGTCAAAGACTCAATCCTATATGATGCATGTACCATTGTTCCCTACAACAAGTGTCTCAAGGTACTGAGTCAACAAGAGGGTAATCAAGCTCCTGGTGAATGGATGTGTTGACCTCCCATAATCTCACTAGGCTCCCTGGAATGAGAGCCGCTCTAGATAAACTTTGACACTATTATACTAAACCCAACCAAAACCTTTTTAGGGACACATCTGAAAAACATCCCAAGGGATGAACCACCTCTGATACCACTTTTCACAACCTGACTTGTGCTAGGGCTCGAGCTTCAACTACCCCAAGCCCTCCTACATAGGTCAGGGGTTAGCTAATAGAATTGAAGGCATGAAGAACTAGGGGAGGCATTTTCCTAAGAACGTTTACACAAATACACACAACCAAATCAATGAAAACAATGCAGAGGAAAAATAAAAGAAAACACTACTATATATAAACCAAATACATGCATCGACCTCTAAACAGTATAAGTACAGAAAAGTAAATCTGAAAGGGAAAGGGAAAAAATACATGCCCAACTAGAAAAGTGCCACAACCCGGCAATAGGTGAAAAAGTAAAATAGCTAGGAGATTCCCTCACATGAATCCCAATCTACAACCACCGCACAAGGTCCAAGCACCCCGTATCCCTAAGCTCCTCTGTTATCACGATCAACCTGTCTATTGTATATAAGGGAACACCAAGTACAGGAAAATCCCAAGCAGGGGTGAGTATAAAGATACTCAATAGGATGCCCTAAAGGATAAGGGGAGTAGCAAGAGAAGTAATGAAGAGGGAAGTATTAGAGAGAAAAAGGTACAATAAAAGAATACAATAAAGGAGTGTAGCTCAACCCAACAAGATAGTGAAGTAAGCTCGTCCAAACACAAGGAGCTAGAAATGGTGATAATATGAACTTCTCATTGAGTCTTCGCTACCTATAGCAGGAGAGAATACTCATCCAACCATGAGAATCTAAACATGGAAATCACATGGCATACCATGTGCGTCTTCATCTCTCATGGAAGGATATTATCCAAAATCGAAGGAGTAGGTTCCAAAACAGGATATATATATATATACTCAATCAAAGAAACCCAAACGAGAGAGTAAGGGGATCTCCATCTCACAAGCTCATCCTAGGAAAAGAGAGTAGCCAACAATCCCAGATCTTCTAACTAAAACTCATTCTGAATAGGAGAAACTCACTCACTCAAAAATATCGACTTATTAAGAAAATACAAAATAAGAGTCTAGGGCCAAAGAAATCAAGGGGGATGATAGTGATGAAGTCCAAGAGAATCACCCCTGACAATGAGATTATAATCAATTAGAAGGGATCCAAGACTATAGTAGAGTATCAGACTACCATCATGACCTCATTTGTTGGAAAGGCTATCTATAGCGAAGTTCCACTCCCTAAAATTATGATCCAATTTCATTCCATTAAAAATGAGAGACTTTCATTTCCTTATGAGATAGATGAGGTACCATGGGGGATTTTTGTTGTGATAAATGAATCCCACAAGTAGCTTTGAGTCAGTTTCAATCTCCCCAATGTTGATGTTATACATCTTGCATAAAAACATGCCACTAAAAAGGGCTCTAGATTCCACCTTGATTGAGTTACTCGGCCTATAAAAATATCTAAACCCAATAATTATTGAACCTCTTGTGTTGCCAATGAGCCCGTACCCGAGTGGTAAGGGCTCCTGCTTGGTATCCAAGAGACCCGAGTTCAAAACTAGGTGGAGGAGAGTTTCCGGGTCACTGTAGAAAAACTGTAGCAGTCATTGTAGCAGTTACTGTTCGGTACTGTAGCATCTGGAACTATTCACCCAATTTGGGCCTTCAGGCCACCGGTTTGGGCCTACGGGTATCCAGGGCCTTCGGGTCATCAAAGGCCTTCAGGCCATAGGGCCTTCAGGTCATGTAGACCATAGAGTAGCCCAGTTCACACAGAACATGCCCTAGAAGAGGATCAGAGCAATAGGAGTAGCAGCCACCAGGTGAAGAGCTAACCAGATTGGAAGAATGAGAGGGTATGGAAGCCGCCATCGGGACCAGGCACCGTGCATCTTTGTACAGGGCAATGATATCCGATCAGCAATGAAAGGTGGGGGCTAGGTGATCAATGATGCAGAAAGTTGGGGAGGGGTAGTTCAAGTGGGCTAGGCCTATGGGTCATGTATTGGTCATGGTATGCCTCTGGGACTTCGGGTCATGTATTGCGGGTTTGTCGGGCCTTGTTACTTGGGTCTACGGGTCATTTATGGGTTCCCCTTCAACCCTTAAAATGAGGATTGTCCATAATAAAATAAAAAAGAAGGCCTTTGGGCCATTCGGTCCAAACCTCAGGTGTCACAAATGAGGCCACCAACTCTCATGGTTCCCTGAGAACATGATACGTTCATGTTAAGTTTGAAACCATACCTGGGGGGGGGGGGGGTTACACTTGATCTATGTCCCAAGGGCTATCGAGACACACAATTTTAGACCCCAGGAATGGAGGTCTCTATCATTTTCCCACCTCTCTACACCCTGCATAAAGAACTTGAGCTCCTATAGAAGAGAAAGAAGAGGGATCTTCAATAGGTGATGAGAAATTTGTCACCCTCCACATCCAATATTCCTCCTTTCCCATAAGACCCCAAAAACCTAATCAAAGGCCATAAATCTAGTCTTCACATCAATTACTCATCCCTCTAACCCCGAGAACTAGTAGTGAAGGAAATAATGTAAATTCACCACCTGAACATGAAGATTAAGTCTCGGTCCAACTAGATCCAAGGTGAAGCGATCCCCTTCACTGTCAAATAAGAGGTTCCAGATAATTTCTATGCAAGGGTGAACACAACACATGAACTTTGAGCCTAGTTTTATCCCTTTATAATTAATGTTTTCATCCATCGGGATAGATTTTTTGAGAAGTATCCAAACCATGAATTTCATCTTCATCAAAATTTCTTTTCACTTGAGAGAAGTCTCCATCGGGTCCATCTGAAGGTTAGATCGAATGGATCTGAGAAAATCATGATAATTAAAGGTTCTAGAAGGAGTGTCTGTAAAAATACATTTATCCAATTCATCCACAAGTAATACCCTATCATGCATATTTTTATATTCCTCATAGATAGTCATTAAAATGAGCCTTAGTTAAGTGCTTTCCTGATTAAATGAAATCTTTTGGGTTGGGCAGCCTGGAAAATAAAGAGACGGAATAACCCATTTCTACCTCTAGTGCATGATATCTCCCCTTCTGACCACCCAAAGATCCTTCCCATCCAAAAGACCTAGAAGTTTTTTTATGTTCCATGCTAGGATGGTAAGTTTTCACAATCTCTCATCCAAACATCTCTAGTCTTCACCATATTTTCTCCTCATGAAGGTCGACCAATGGGAGCTCCCTTCCACAATCTCCCAAGCTAGTTTGGATTCCATGGCTTTCATAGAGTCAAATATGTTTCTTAGTTTGATCCCTCCTTTCACAATGGGTTTTACCAACTGATTCCATGAAGCCTAGTGATATATCCCATCCTTCTTGAAGTCCCAGATGAAAGCATTGATGATTTTTTCAATTTTTTCAATGGTACACTTCAGAGGTGTGATGATAGAGAATATGTGGTGGAAAGACCAGAGCCCTAGGAATTTCCTATTGTTTATGGGGGGCTGTATCCTATTATTCTATTAGAAGAACCTATTAAAGTATCACGTAATTGAAGAATAATCATTGAAATTCCTCCTCCGAGTAAGAGAAAACCCTGAACTGTCTGGCCATAATCAAGATTCCATAGAGCTTTGGAATTAATGTGTACTTGTCATATACATCTCTTGCTCAAACAACACATGGTGGTCCAGTTCCATCTATTGAAATACCCACAGGTGAGGGTTCTCCTATGGTGGAGGTCTCTACGGTGACTAAAAAGGTTGATATAATGGAACTAATATCCTGTAAGTATTTGATATCACAAATCCAAACATGTCATCAACTGAGCAAACTAACTAAGGTTATTTGTTCCATGAAGTGCTCAGTAGATTGAGGACCCAACGAGTGGACAGGGCCAAGGAATCTATAGGATATCTTCTAATGTATGTGTCCATTCATGAGGATCTGGTCATTCAAACTGGTCCAACCCTGGTGGTCCCTAACGAAGAGGCAGCCACGACTACGAGTGACACCACTAGTAAGGCAGAACTTAAATCTGTAAGTGGAGAGACTATTAAAGATAAAGCAAAAGAAGATTACTACATGCATGATATGATTCCTAACCCCTGAGAGAGGATACTAGAGGAATAAATTTCTACAGTTCTCTGTGCTTCCTTTCTAGAGTATGAGCCTACTGATCCTAAGGATCTAGATGATGCTGACCCTGACGTGGTCAAAGAAAATAATATCATCTGGCATAGGGAATGGATATGCATCCAATGATTCATTGACCAGACCCTCGAACTACAACTAGTGGGGTAGATGGGGTCAATCCATCATTGGTTGCACAACCTATGTGCCAGAGGGGTGGATGCTCGAGACCTCCATGCACTGGTCTGTGGTTGTCTTGGTGATAAGATGTGTGAGGGGAGCCAAAATCTGGAAGCTACCTGGCAACAGGATAAGTCCTATAGCATGCACAAACTTCATTAAGTCACCTAGGAGATCTATTATTTGGAGGAGAAAGTGAGTGAGCATAATTATTTCCTTAGAACATAGTTGTAAATTATTGGTAATATGAGGGCTAATCTGGAAGAGGCTTTGAACCAAATGAAGCAGGTGATTTCTTAGATTGCTGATCTCTAGGCTGAGTGGTTCTGATCACAGATAAGAGCTGATGAGATCCGTCTAGTTTCCAATTATGAGGAAAAATAAATTGGGAGGAGAAAAAAAGTCTTGGGGTCCACACGCCAAAGGCTGGCAGAGCTAAATAAGATGATTGTCGGAGTAGTGATATAGGGGAAATTGCACCAAAACTCATAACTCTCTTGTTTTTTAACTTACTGTGTGTATGGATACAATGATGATTGCTTAAAATTATCACAACTCAATAATATTTGTGAAACAACTAATGATAAATCTCTAAGATCACATGGGTGATGCCCAGTGTGAGAAACAAGGGACAATCACATGATTCATCACCTTTTATGAGAGTGCCATATCATCATCGAACACTCGGGGTTTGCTATCATTGACTAAACATTGAGAGAATTCAGGCTGAGAGAGGTCATGGCTGGAGAATAGTTCCCTGAGGGTATCCAACATTCCTTTCCCAAATGTGTGCTAGTGCATGAATGAGATAACTCTAGGGGTGTTAGAGTCGATCCAAACAAAGGGGAATGAAGAGGGTGAATCATGATGTCCAAAATTTGGAACATGAGGAGGATGACATGGCGGTACATAATGACTGATGATCATGTTTGAAAAATAGTGTCTGTACCACTAGCCTAAAATGGGAACAAATAAACAAGGGTCGACCAATTACCATGTTCGAAACATGGAACCTAACTCAAAATCTCATTTTAAGTCTTCAAGAACATTGTCATAGGATGGTAGGTTATCCAAAGCGTCATAACCAGGCTGTTAGGGGGTCCCTTTAGATATAAAAGAGGATGAGGATTCAAATTATGGGCATGAAAAGTGTGGGAGTGGAGTGATGGAATGTTCAAATGGATTCCAAAACTCTTGGAATTATGCCACCATGGGTTAGGTGAATTAGTATGAACAAAGATCAAACCCATCTTCCAGGGAGGACCTATCGGGTGTGGGTCTAGGATGGCTTGTAGTTTTACGTCATGAAAATGAGGATGATGAACATGAAGTTTAACATCATATGGTGAGGATGATGCATGGTATGGTTTAACATCATGTGATCGGGATGTTTCCCACAATTTAACATCATGTAACTGGGAAATTTCACATAGTTTAAAGTCATACTGCCTATACCATATCCAAAATTTTAAATTCACATTGTGAAAACCTTGGAAATGTCCATTTCTAATGAAATTATATGGAACAGGGGAAATAAAACTGATGTGAATGAGCCAAAAGAGGTTTGTGTACACCATAAGAATGAGGAAACAGATGGGGAGGATGTATATGTGATATGGAAAGGGGAAAATACCACAACGAGGCTCTTATTTTAAGGTCAAAGAGTTTGGACCATAAAAGGGGTGACTAGTAAGTAAGGGCCTGCTATTGACCATGTTTGAAACATAGGGACCATTTCTATACCAATTAGTAAGGGGGAAAAATGTGGTATCAACCGTTGAACAAGTTTGATAGACATGATCTATTGTTCTTTACCAAAAATTCAGTAGGTCATTGGTCAAAGACAGGATGTGATCCAAAATTGGCATAAAACTATCACCATTAGGGGGGGGGGGTCCATCCAGATGTGAAAGATAGTGAAAACCCGAATCGATAAAGACTTGAAATGTGGAATGGAGCACACTATAAGGTGTAATCCAAACTTGGGTCATGTAAGAAGTTTAAAGTTCTAATACTTTAACTATAGGGGATGAAAATAGTTTAAGGTCATAATGCTTGGACCAAGACAAAGATATCCATAATGGATACATATGGTGTGACGGATTAACAACCCAAAATGAATGAGGATCAAGAAGACCCACACCATGACGCACATTCCTAGGTATTAACATGCAGTTTAAAGTCATGATTTCTTGGACTTAGGATTATAGTTTAAGGTCCTAGAGTTTGGACCATGAAGACCATGTCAGTTTACCCCTTACCAAACTCTTAAGCCAGCACGATCCATGCTCAATGTGGGAAATAATGAATGGTATCAGAGATCTTCTGACATGCGAGAGAGTGTAGGAAATGTAGAGGAATTAATCCAAGACTTTAAAGATTTGGATTAGAGGGGTGACTAGTGAGTGAGGATAGACTACTGACCATGCTCAAAACACATTAATCCCTACTTAACTAGACAAGAACGAGGTAAGAAAATGTAGAATCAAATGTTGACCATGTTTGAAACATAAGACCTATAATTCATTACCAGAGATCCATTAGGGAATTGTACTAAAATAGGAGGTGATCCAAAGGTGGAATGAGACCATCACCATTAAGGTGGTCTATCTAGATTCAAAGGATGGAGACCCAGATTGAGAAAGGCTCAGAGTGTGAAATGGAAAAGTAATAAATAATGGGAATCAAACCTAGGATTTGTGGGTAGTTTATGGTTGTATCACGTGGACCATGGTCAAGGGTAAGGGGATGAAGATTTTAAGGAGCTTGTGGATGGTCCTGAAGATGAAATGTATGGGTGTCACTATATATCACATGTGTATGGGAATCAAGCCACACATAGTTATTTGAACATAGTGTGGCATACGACCAACACTGGTAGGGGAAATCTTCTCTGGTGATGGATTGAGGTCTCCCGAGTGGATGTGTATAATGCTAGTGAATGAGGCCAATGAGTTCCAACACCACATGAAACATCCTATAGGAGGTATTCACATAGTTTAAAGTCATGATGCTTAGACTTGAGAATCTAGTTTAAGGTTGTAGAGATCAAACCATGATGGGGAATGTCTCAAATGGACTTTTGTAGTGTAGTTTTATGAAAAAACTGATGTGAATGAGGCCAAGGAATCCCAAAACCGCACTACAGATTCAAAAAAAATCCCGTATATAGTTTAAAGTCATGTAAAAATGAACTATACTGAAGTTTAAGGGCCAAGAGATATACGGATTTACAGCCAGGCCTGAAGACAAAATGTACGGGCATCACTACATGTACCATTAGGATGGGAATCAAGCCACAATTATTTCTTGAAATCCCATACAGTTTAAAGAGATTTGGTAAGGACAAACATGAACCAAAGTGAAATAAAGGAAAAGACATGGTTGGGCCCAAAATTGAATATCCGGGCACCACTAAATATCTCATAAGGACGAGATACAAAGAGGGGGGATTTTCCTTGGAGTGCATAGATCAGGATATAGAATCTAGGCATCACTACATATACTGTATGGATAGGAATAAAGATGTATGTAGTTATTGAAAGAAATATCTTTGTATTGGTCTGATCGGTACATAAATATGGGGCATGGTAGGTGATTGATACTGGGGGTAATGATGCTGTAGTTTAAGGTCATGTTACAAGAAAAGTTAGTGTAGTTTAACATTATACAGTAAGGACATTGTTTTTTATGTAGTTAATCATCATGAGACTAGGAAGTTGGGGGAGAGGAGTGAACCTAAGGGAGGTGCATGTCGCAATCATTATAAACTTGACATGAATGAGGACCTAAAAGGTTCCCATGCCACACCACACACTCCCAAGGGAAAATCTGGCCAAGGGGCCAAAATATTGAGCTTACAGATGATCCCAAGGATGAAATGTTTGTACATTTCTATATATCCCATAAGTATGGGAATCAAGACATACATAGTTGTTGGAGATTTCATGGTTGGTGACCGATGCCAAGGAAAATTCCCTCTCAGGTGAGGAAATTATGGCACTGCACAGTTTATCATCATACAACTAGAAAATTGGTTGCTACACAGTTCATAGTCATGAAAATTGGACTGTAGGGGATCTTATTTTAAGGTCATAGAGTTCGAACCATTAAATGAGGATTCTGAAGTAGAAACATGTAGTGTGGCGTCATGAAAAAATAGACATGAATGAGACAAGGAAGCCAAACACCGCACAACAAATTTCTAATAATAAATCACACATAGTTTAAAGTCATAATTATTAGACTATAAGAGAGGGGATATCCAAGAAAAGGGATATGTGTAGCACAGTAGAAAAAACCCTATGTAAATGAGGGATGGGAGGCCCACGTCACACGATACATCTTCAAGGAAAACCTACACATAGTTTAAAGTCATAATGTTTGGAATTGGGTGCCCATTTTAAATTTATGTTCTTGGGAAATGGGTATGTTCCTTTTAAGGTCATGAAAAAATGACAATTAATGTTGTGCAGTTTAACATCATGCAACTAAGATGATGAACACATAGTTTAACATCATACGGTGAGGACGAGGAGGATGAAGTGTTCTAAGAGGTATGTGCACAGTGTGGATGCTATAACCCAACATGAATGAGAACCTGAGAGGTCACATGACACATTATACATTCCCAAGGGTAACTTTCACACAGTTTAGAGTCATGATGCTTGGACTCGAGCACCTAGTTTAACATCATGTTCCTGGGATGTTGGTTGCTATACAGTTTATCATTGTTTGTCTAGGATGTTGATTGTTATGAAGTTTATGATCATTCGACTAGGATGATGGTTTTTATGCAGTTTAAATTCGTGCAACTTGGACTGAGTACCCCATTCATGTGAAGTACTGCTTGAGAAACTTAGTGTTGGTTGGGGGAGTGATATGATCTCCATCCATAGATACTAAATAGTATGTATTATTGGGATAAACCTTATAAATAATATATAACACTTACCACTTAGGTTCCAGTATTGGAGGCTTCATTCTAGGTATCATTGGAATTCAAATATACAAAAACGTATCTCCTTGGAGGAAATATTAGAGGAGAACCTTTATATTGAACAATCTTGATATCTTGTTCTGGTGCCTCTCTATATTATGCAAGTGTCATAGCCTACTTTCATCAAGGGCCTTCTGTTCAGATAGAAGGACCTTGAATATCCTATCTAACATCTACTAATCATAGAAATCTATTTGGAGTGATGAAAAATGGATATTAATGGGTAAGATTTTATCTATTCTATACACTAGGGAATATGGAGTCACCTTGGTAGAATTATGGGTTTTCAACTGATAATCCTATAGGACATTAGGGAGTTTGTCTGACCAAATTTTCTTATTATGACCCACCATATTTTACAAAATGTTGGAGAGGCTTTTGTTGAAATCCTAAATCATTCCATTTTCTTGTGCATGGTAGTGGGAAGTATGGTTAGACCAGATTCTATACTTAGCATACAACCTCTTCAGCTCGACTTCTTAGAAGTTAGTGCCATTTTTAGTGAGAATGATGTGAGGAAATCCAAATAAATATATTATATGGGAGATCATGAATTCAAAAACTTACCAGGATTTGAATTCCTTGAGAGGTATCACTTCTTCCCACATAGAGAATAAATCAGTTATAGTCAGAATGAACCTGAACTAGCGAGATTTCACTGGTGGATATGGTCCAAAAAACATCGATTACCCAAACTGTAAAGGGCCAAGAGTACTTGGTAGTATAGAGGGTATCAAGCGGTCAATGCACAATGTTGGCATGAATCAGATATGCGTGTAAGCTCTTGGAGAACTCAATATAGTCATGCACCATAGTGGGCCAGAAGTAGCCCAACCTTCAAATCTAGTGGGAGAACATCAACCCTACCCGGTGAGCACCACAAGACCCAACAAGAAATTCCTAAATAACATAGTGAATATCATCTCTTTGAATTCAACATAAGAGAATTCCATCAAACCCATATATTTAGAGAGTCTTCTCAAGGCTGGGTCCACTTTGGAGGGTAAACTGAGCTACACACCAAAAAATTCTCTCATATTCAGCTCTTTACAGAGGGAGAGTTCCATAATGGAGATACTTGATGAAGGGAGTCATCCAATCATAGGTATATTCATCTGTGGGGGGATTTATAGGTCCAAATGTGAAAAAATTGGTGGTAAGGTGGTTTACCTGCTAGTTTTCATCATCATCTGAATCGATAGGGGTGATGAATCTTTGATGTTCCACATGAATTAATAGATCATCCTGGTTAGGATCTGTAAGAGAAGTGGCTATAATGGATAGGAAATAAACTCAACCATTATATGACTGAGGAACATGAGTCACCACTGGATGAGAAGGGAAGTTGGCCATTAGATGGCGAGCATGCCTGAGCAAGGGAATGATCTATGGATTCCTGACAATGTAATCACCATTGATTTTCTTGATGACTAACTCGAAATCCCCATAGACGTGCAGGTGGTGAACATCAATATTGAGGGCCATCTCGAGACCAGTAATGAGAGAATTATACTCCACCTCTTTGGTCATGCATCCTTCTGATAACAATAATGAATACTGCAGGACAACCTTTTTTGGGGTGATGAAGATTATTCCTAGACCACTATGTTGAGCTTAGTATCGTTGAGTTTTCTAGCAGTTTGGATCTAGGAGGAAACATCAAAATGAATCCACCAATACATCATAGATTGGTTCACTGAGAGAATAACCTAATATGGGAAATCAACATCCATATGTGTTTCCTCATGGGATGGATAAGTGGCCAGAAAGTTTTCCAGTGCTTGACCCTTGATGGATTTCTGCAGAATGAACCTGATTCCGAATTGCTGAAGAATCACCACCCAATGTACTAGCCTTCCTATCAACATCATTATATTTGGAATATACTTTATTGAATCCATGTGAGACACCAACTATATCTCATGATGCTGGAAGTATTATTGCAACTTTTTCACTATAAAACTAGTGCGTGGAAGCTCTTCTAAATGGGAGAGTATCTGGACTTTGTGTTGAGGAGCATGCAACTAAGATAGTATAAACTATTCTCCATCCATTCATTGCTCTTCTAAGTGAGCAGGGAATTGATGGATCATTTTATGGTGGTCACATAAAGGACCAAAAACTTCCCTAAGATGAGTGGAATCAACATCAGAGGTTGTATCAGGTATTTATTGATTTCCTTGAATGTGGTCTAACACTCTTCATACCAATTTTTGGAGACACCTTTATTTATGAGAATAGAAAGTGTATTACACTTTCTGGCCATATTTGTGATGAACCAGTGTATTTAGGATAAGTTTCCTTGAAGGCCTTGGAGCTCCTAGAGGTTGCTCGGAGGAGGCATCTGGCTGTTGGCCTTGATCTTATCTAGGTTGATCTTTATTCCTCTATATATAACAATGAAACCAAGGAACTTTCTAGAGGTTACGCTGGAATAACATTTCAAGGGGTCCATCTTCAACTGTTAGGAATGGAGGAAGCCAAACACTTTATTAATATCTCTAATATGGTCTTGATACTGGCAGGGATTGACCAACAAATCATCCACACAACATTCCATTAATGTCATGGGGATTGGTTTGAAGATGCGGTGAATGGACCATTGATAGGTAACTTCTACATTATTCAGACCTAAAGGAATCACCTGATAGTAGAAAGTACCTTGTGGCACTCTGAAGGTGGTATAATCCTTGTCTTTAGGCGCCATCTAGATTTTGTTATACTCGGAATACCCATACATGAAGGAGAGAGCTTGGAACCCAGCTATGGAATTGATCAACAACTCTGTCACTGGAAGAGGATAATAATCCTTTGTTTAGTGGCGATTGAGATCCTAAAAGTTGATACAAAATATGATCTACCCATTCTTCTTCCTAAATGGGATGATATTGGCTGGACACTTGGGGTACTAAACATCTGTGTAGAAGTTGGCTTTGATGATCTTATCAACCTCAGCCTCAACCATGTCACTATGGGATGGGTGAATCTTCCTGGGAGGATTATTGAACCCATGATGTCTTATGGGGAGACCAAGATAGTGGATAGTGACCTAAGGGTCTAGCCCTAACATCTTATTGTAGATCTAGGAAAACACATCACTGTGTTGCTTCAAGAAATCCTTGTACTGATATTGTTCCCCTACAGGCATGGATACATTGATCAACATTGACCTTGGATCAACCTCGATACCAAGATTCACCTGAACCAACTCATAGATGGTGGTAGAGACTCCTTCTTCAAATAAAGGTGGATAATATTACAAATATTTTTATCATCTGAGGTAGGGGGATCATTAGGACAAGGTGATTATTTTGGGATGACTAATTATAGAGGATCACTAGTACCTACCTAGGTGGCGGTGGAAGCTTCATCAAGAGACTTCTGCTTTGCTGAAATCATGGATACAAAGGTTTTAGAATTTATTACATTAGGACTTCAACCATAGGGTCTATGCTTGATGTCAAAGTAATGGTGATAGGTTAGTTTGTGATGGTTCAACCTGGCTTGGCAGAACAAGCGATTCTAATGAATGAATGTAGCCATGGGGAGAATATCTCGATACCTAATAGGAGTAGGGGGTTCTGGTATCACTCAAGTCTGACTCTTGTAAGAGTATGAGGTAATCTTTCGGTGTTCTTTGTACCTAGAAACATGAAACCCTTTCCTCTCAGAGATGGAAAAGTAGTTCCCCAAGTCTGACATCATAGCCTCTAACCGATGAATCGATAGGACAAATTCATCATCCAAATATGTACATGGGTCAGCTGTGATGGAGGTGTGATCAACCTCATTGGTTTGAGTGTGCTTGTCCTTACTTTGAAAATAATCTGCATCTGTGTAGTAGGATTCACAAGAAGCAAAGAGAGAATAATCACCTTGGAGCATGACTACTCAACCATTGAGGGAGTACTTGAGGCACTAGAGATGCGAGGAGGGGACTAATACATGTAGATGGAGCAAGGGCATACCCATCAATTCATTGTAAGTGGTGTCTTGGAATACAACCATGAATTCAGTGTCTGTTACCAAACTACTAAATTGGGTCTTCAAATGGATCCTACCACACAATCTCTATTTGTTCATGTTGTAAACATGCATATTTAGGTTGAAGAGGCTCAAATATTCTTTAGTGAGTCCCAACATGCGGAGATTATAGGTCAGGATGAGATTGATCCTAGAACCTATGTCAACTAGACAACGACGGACCTTCACGCCATTGAACTAGTCGGTGATATACAATGGGTGAATGTTCCCCTATACAAGAGAGATTTAATCTTATTTGAAGAAAGAGATGATGTCTTTTCATTTTGACTACTCGACCTCCTCAGGATTGAAAGTATCTACAGCCACAACCTTTGTTTCAAATTGGAGGGGAATTTTTATGGCTTTTACGAGGGATTATCATATATTTTATGAAATATAGAGAGCCTCAATGATTGATATCTTGGAAAGAATGTTGGTGAGGTGATTCAACACATCATAATTTTATTCTAGGCACACATTTCTGCCTGCAGGTGGTCTCTCTGTGGTGGGAAGTAGGACAGGAACTGCTGGCTAAACCACTGGGTTATGGATGTTGCTAGAAATATCTTGTTGTACATCAAGAAAAATGCTGAGAACTACCACCGACTGACTGTCAGTTGACTGAGGCATTATTGAATGCAGCTGATCATGATGTGACTATGATAGTTCTTCCTAGTTAATGAGCATGGTCAATGATGGTGGTTAATCTAGTAGAGCGGGTTGGAAGTAATGTTCCTTTTGTGCTCTACACAATTCCTATTGTCTGGTCTCAATAGCATGCACAACATGGCTTAAAGCATTGGACTGAGAATTTATATAGCTTATATGTACTTGAATTTTCTTTTATGGTGTCGGTTGGGTACATTAGGGGTCTCTCCTGATACTCCTCATCATTGGGAATCATGTAGGGATCTACCAATTTAATGGTATTCACAGATGTATGCTCTTGATCATTTTCAAAGGATTCCTCTAATGCTGGACAGACTCTCGGTGAAATTCCCATATCTATAGGCATGAAGTTTCCATGTGTAGGGGATGCTTTCAGAATCAGAGGTGGAATTTATTTTATCTTGTACCGTAGTGACTACTCTTTTAATATGTTGAAGGATTAAAGGTAGATACAATAGTGGAAGCTAGATAATTCAAAAAGACTTTTGGAGGTTTGGTCCAGCCTAAACATGCATGGATAATGCTGTGGGTGTGAGAGACCACCCTTCCAGCCAAACATTCTTCATAATTATGAGTCCTACGATTCAAGACTTTCTTCCACTCACCAGAACCTTCACTATCACTATCAGGCTCGACCAAGATATGTTCCACCTGTGTCGGAACTTCACCCAACTTGACCACACTATTGTCTACCTAGTATTGGATCCAATCCTTAAACACATAGAACTGCTTAATGGAGTGTACAAGGATTCAGTGGTAAGGAAAATGATCAAGGAGAATATTGAGCTTGACCTAATGTGGATTTCTGCATTCTGGAAGCTTCAAGATCCCTTGTTCCAGAGCACTGTGGAAATAACCAAGAACCTTGGCCTCTAGAAAGGAGTAGGTTTAGTTTCTACTATCTATAAGGGGATCTCTGGGAGACTGGAAATGATGAGGTGCTAGAGGTGGATGAGGGAAAATAATAACATTCTTTTATCTGGGTGGTTGTTCATGCGGAAGAGGTGCCTGCCAATTTTTCCCTTGGTGAGGCAGATCTTGTTGAGACTACTTTCCTCAATGAGGCAGTTCCTGGTGAGGCTCTACGGGAAAAAATTCTAGTAGACCTGGAGCCACCACTTACACTATGGTTATAGTTTCTACCTCAGAGGATCTTCTTGCAGGATTTGGAAGAGGTAAGGGACATGCCTACTTGGCTTGCTGCAAGGATTCCTCTAGGTAATGATCCTTATTAGAGAAATCCTGGAATCAACCTAGGAAATTATGAATGATGAGGGTGAAAAAAAATTAGTTTTGACATTCCCTACACACATTGTCAACAACTTCTCTTGAGTTAGTGGAATGTAGAGTGAGTAAATAAGGCCCTTACACCTGGTGATGAAGTCTGAAATGTGCTCATATGAACATTTATTGCACTTGAATAGGTCAAAAATACTTATCTTGCATGTAGGTGAACTGAACCAGTAGAGAAACTACCTGCGAAGGTGTTCGTAGTTAGTGATATACCCAATGGGTAACTGAATGTACCAAAATAATTAAGGACTTTCTAATGTCTAAACAAAACATTGGAGATTCTCTACTTCCTACTATTCTGGGGTTCCAAACATGATTCCGCACCTAGAGATGAAGTAGGCCAGATGTTGCAGCGGGTCTCCTATCTTATTGAAGGGGGTGAAGGATGGATTCCTGAAATCTGGGGGTGATTGCATATCATCCACCCACACCAGATACAACTTTCCGTTAGGTGGGATTTCCACCTATCACGTTTCCAAGGCTTCAAGATGAGTAGTGAGAGTAGCTATCAGGTCGTCCTAGTAGGGATTCCTATATTAGTGAGGATTCTTGAACACTAGTGCATTATTCGACTCATCAACATAGTAGAAATGCTCAGGGGATTACATAGTGACCTGTATAGTGGCTTGTGGAGAGTCTTGATCCAAATATTGAGGGAGATTCTCATGCTAATCAGGTGGATTCGGCGATGCATACCATGGCTGTTTTCAATACCTATTAGGGTGAGTGGGATCAACGGGCTTGTTTGGGAGAAACTGATTAAGGATGACCTGCGACTTCCCCTACCAACCTAGTGGAGGAGGAACACGGTCCTGTCAAGGATCATGATAATCTAGACATTACTCAGTAAGGATCTCATTGATGATCTGATGCTGATATGCAATTTTCTATCCCAGAGTGGTGATTATAGGACCATCCTCTATCTTTTACGTGTCATCAGGTGGATATGATCCATCGATTGGTCCCTTACCCTTGTTGACATTCCTATAGATAGGAAACTGTGCAAAGGGTTCCCCTAAGTCAAGGATTTGCCTATACTGGTGAGTGAGAACACTCTTAAGGTCTATGTGATACTGTGATATCCTAGAAATAAGTTTCTCTCTTTCAGATCCTATGTCTATGTTCCCATCCTTGGAAAACATGGGTTCATCCATATTCCATGTGATGAGACCTATTGTGCCTTTGATGTCACCAGGCGAATCAGGCTGTTTCTTGATAGGACTGAAGTGGAGAGAAGTGTAATACCTCCAACCATAGATCTTTATGTGTGGAGATGCTTCTTAAATGATTCTATAGAGCACTATGAATCTCTGGATGCATCTATGTTTAAGGGTCTGATGGTAACCAGGTGACGTAGGATGCTGCGCCACTGGAAGTGCTGCCAAATCAACTATGCCACATTGCTGGCTGATGTCGTTGAAGTGATATTAACTCTTCGAGTATACCAACTTATAGTCACAGAGGAAAAATGCGCTGTCTAGATGGTCCAATGAAAGCATGAGACATCATCATGAGTTAGGGAATTTGGAATGTTGAATTTGGAAACTACATTCATCCAGAACACTTCAAATAGCTAGTCTGCTACTAGGGTATACCACAATATTACCTATTCAGAGACGAGGCCCAACTATTGGCTTACCAAGGCTCTAATTGACACTAAATGAGAAACTGAAAATGACATAGATGTAGACCACTATGATGGACTAGCTAGTAGAGATATTTATGCATGAACTAACTAATCACTACATGTTGGGTCATCTCTGGGAGGCGGTACCGACCGCATCATCACATCCTTGTAGGATGGGGTGCCAACTACTTCCTTATGCATGAGGTAAGATATAGTCATATATGGATCCACTAGGTGGTCACAATCTATCATGTCCTAGAAACATTCTCCATTATCTTGTGTAGAGGTAGATAATGAAGCTGGTGATGAAAAAGATGACTGCACCATAATACCCTATAAGGGAGGCAAGTATTCTTCCTCCTTCATGTACATGCGAAGAGATTCAGGGATCTTGTGAAATTCACCTTCTGGGATGATGAATCTCACCTGCTAGGCTCTTTCCATAGACTCTGATGTATAAGACTAGGGGGAAGGCTCCATCATCAAGTAAAACTCGAATTCAGAGTATGAGAAGTGAGCGGGATTGACAATGAATTGTAGCTTCTCAGAGTTATTCCTTTGGCGGAGATGGTTTTCCCTTCTTCCCCAGGATGGTTATTCTGGGTAGGGAAATTTTTCAACATAAGGAGGACCTTCGTGATATGGGTTGATTGTGTGGAGAGGACTTATACTTTGATTTTTCAGTATACGGGGAGGACCTTCACATTAGTTGTCACTAGAGTGGGGAGGACCTCCAATATGGATGTTGACATAGTAGAGAGGACCTCTACTGTGGACTTTGGGAACATGGGGAGTATCTAAATTTTGGGAAAAACAATTATAGGGAGTAACATCATATTGGTAGCTAGATTCACCAGGAGGACCTCCATGGGAGTGGTTAGGACCTCCACTTTGGTTGGCTGCTGCATAGAGAGGACCTCCATGTTGTCCAGTGACGAGGGCATGAGGAGGACCTTTATATTGATTATCAATGAAGCAGGGAGGACATATTCTTTGGTGTATTATGGAGTGGGGAGGACCTCCACTAGATCTAGGGATGACGTGAGGAAGAAATTCACATTGTTGGTCAGAGACATGGGGAGGACCTCTATAACGGGAACCATAAACACAGGTAGGACCTCAGTACTGGGAATCAAAGAAGCGGGGAAGAATTTCATTTTGACCGATGATGGGAAAATGGGGAGGACCTCCATATTGAGTGTGAGAGTGGGGATGACCTCTACTCTGACTAGATAATGCATGTGGAGGACCTCTATACTTATTATCATGGTCAAAGATTGGACCATAATGGCTGTTGGAGATGACAATGGCTAAAAGAGTCAACCTAACCTGTATGTGAGGCGGTTGAGGGCTCAATCCCAACTGAGCATTCAGGAGTCCCTGCTATTCATTGCTGGGGACTTGGTGGAATGAACTGAAGGTGGAAAGGGCCACTGGAGCTATAGAAGATTATTCACCTTTATGGGAATCCTCCTGAGCTTGGTCCTGATGTTGGCGTCGAGTGAGTCTAACTGGGGCTGACAGAGCAGGGGAATGATCCACTTATTCCTCATCCTAGAAAGACCAGTTACTGGCAGCATTGATGCGGCCTGGTGGGATCCCTCTTAGGTGACTCCTGGGCGGTGGTCATTACCAGGGTGACCCGAGCATCCCCTAACTTCTCAGAATTGGGGATAAAGTTGAAATATAACTTTGAGGAGAGGCGCCCGAATTGGTTCATCATCAGAGTGGGGAGAAGGGGCTCCCTACACGGCCCTTGGGGGTGGTAGTGACAACAAGGCACAAAAGACTCCAGGTCCTAGAAATCCATATCTCCTATGGGAATGACTCCCTCCTATTTTTACCATCATATGATGGTTTTGATCACCCTCCTATGGATAATTTTAGGGTAAAGGATGGGGTGTTGGTGCCTGGTAGCTAATGGTGTAGTGGATGTCATGGTGGAGGTGGGGTCATGCAAGATTGCTGCATCGACATATCTACTTCCCCTACATCAACAGGCATTGGGTGAGAAGTTTCCTTTAGATTGGGTCCATATATGGATACAAAGATCCACAATAATGATGTCATAGATCAGGATATCCAATATTCAACTACCCTAACTACTGGTGAGTTCCACACCGGGCCCAATGTTTTCTTTGCGGGCCCTAGCATTGGATAGATGGATCTGTTGACATGCAGATCTATTGAATTGATTTCTCAAATGTTACTAGTCCCCACATTGAGGAGAAGAGTTCCACGTTAGGTTCACCATTTCTATTGGTGGCCCGATTTCTAAAATGTCTGAGTATATTTATTGTTATGATTACCTACATGGCTAATCCCCATGGTTAAAGGAGAAAATATTCACATTGGGTTTACCTTTTATATTTCCAAAACTTTCACTGGGGTACGCCGCCTCACATTTTATTGTTCACTGATGGCACATTGTACCCCACATTCCCACTTTCCAAAGGTGGGTGATATTCATCACTTTCTCGGCGATGTATGTTCTTTGATTGAAATGGGATGATGAGATTTCAGTTCCTCCTTCCATGGATTTCTCCTTGGAACTTGTCACCTAGTCTGGGTGTCCCTCATAGATTTGATACATGGTTCATGAAAATTGTTCCCAGTGCCATATCTTTGTAGGTGCTGATTAATTATGCTGCTTTTGTTTTGAAATTCCAAGGGGTATTGATAGGGAATCAACCTTTGATTAGGAGAGTAGTTGTGTTGGACATCACTGACATGTTTGGACGCTGGAACATTAGTCACCTGTATTCTTCCTCATAGGAGGGCATCTCATGGGCATGGAAATCAAGGTATACCATGTCTATCATGGGGTATCTTATGCCAGAGGCATACCTTCCAAGGTTTTCTTTAGTCATCCCATGTTTAACATGGAGTGAGAGTGATGAGTTGCGAGTTTAACGTCTTGTGAAGACGAAGGAAGCATGATCAGGATGCCCGGTGAAGGTGGATTAAAGGTGTACATCCTTAGTGGGGAGAACCTAGAAGGTTTACCAGATGGATGGGTCAGAAATTACTATGAGAGCAGAACTAGGGAGGTGTGTCCTATAAAGAGAAGATGTCACACTGTGAAAGGGTACACCCCTAGAAGGTAGGTACCACAGTTTACCAGATGGATGGGTCAAAACACCTAATGAGGGTGGACTCGATTTGGTGTTTTTGATAAAGGGAAGGTGTCACTCCATGGAGGATGATCTGGACACCACTGAGGGTGGATCATAGAGGTTCACCCCTAGGAGCGGACACTAAGGTTTACTATTGGTCAGGATTGAACCTCAAATAGGTGTCCTACATACCCTGTCCAGAGGATAGGGATGAAAACCCACATAGTTAGATGGATGGTTTGGGAATAATGCATGGGAGGTTCCCTTCACAAGAGGATTTCTATTGGTTGGATTGTATTTGATTTTGAGGGGCTTACACATGGGATATTCCTAGGTTCTTCTAGGAGAAAAGATGGTGTGGATTGGTCTTACATGTAAAAATAGCACAGATGGATGGTTTGATCTCACCAAGATGTGGTGGACTGGGTAAGAATTATGATATATTATGGATGAAATGGATGAAATGGATGAAATGGATGAAATGGATGAAATGGATGAAATGGATGAAATGGATGAAATGGATGAAATGGATGGGTTGTTGAGAGTGTTGGTCTTGAACCTCAGTGAGGCTTCCTATGCGTCCTAGTTAGTTGGAAATCAAAGTCCACATAGTTCTGGAGAGGTGTTGGGGCCTACACCTAAAAAGGTATCCTAATGAAAGTGGAGCATATGGTTGGAGCTTACGTATGGGAGCTACCCATGGAGTATTATTGGGGCTTATACCTAAGGAGGAGGCCCATTGTATGGGACATGTTGGGTATTATGTATAGGAACAACCCATCAGAAGATGAAGACCGAGGATTACTCTAGGAGGGATACCCATTTAGGGATTGGATAGATGTCATAGTTACTACTAAGCACTAATCCCTCATGAGTCATGCTCAGTGTGAGAAAAAATAGTAAGAAGTAGATCTAACTATCGTGTCATGAAAGAAGAATCAATGAGAGACGATTTAAGGATTATGTGTGGAAGATACCCGAGGAAATCATTTTGTATAAAGAGGATCTTATTCCATGTGAGGAATATATCATTCCATGTCTGTCGTACATAGATCATCCTATAAAGGGTGCGTTGGGACTTACGTGTGGAAATTTTCAGAGGCGCACATGGTGATAAATCCTGAAGGGAGAGGGACAAAAGATTGAGAGTGTGGAAAGTGAGATGTACCCAGTGCCCATCACTTCTATGATCCTATGTGGAGGATTTCACTCCATGTGAGGAGTATATCATTACATGTCACACATACAAAAGGATATCCTGAGATTTCCACATAGGGTGAGATCAAATTTTGAGATCGTTTGTTGAGGATGTTGGTGCTAGGTAGTTTTACGTCCTGTAGCTCGGACACAGGGGACTCACTCCTCACCCCTTGGACTTGCCTAACCATCACTCATAAAATCTTGGGGAAGGGAAGGCATCAATAATTCCAGATGGTGAGGGTATGGAAGAGTGGTTACTCACGAGGTCTATGTTATCATAGCTATACTAGAAAGGAAAATATATTAGTATACCTATTCTGAAAAGAAAGAGGTATGGAAATGCAATGAGGGACCCCTCACAAGGAACTAGGAAATCACTACGTGCAAGCTTGGAGGAATGCACGAAGGAGTTGCATGTAAGATATGAGGATTGCGTGAAAGAGGGGATCAAGCATGGTTCTTTTAAGTAAAGGTAACAAATGAATCTTTAAGTAGGGGTTGCAAGAAATATTGAAGAGTTTCATGCAATAATATGGGTTGAGTGAAAGAATGGGTGTAAACAAGGTAGGAGGTGTGCGTAAGAGGAGTCTTTTGAACACACTTACATTGGACCCGAAAGAGAGGGGGAGAGGGTTAATCTATAGTGGGACTATGCAAAGGAAGACCCCAAGGAACCTTTCACGCAAAATATTATACTTTGAGGGTTCCATGATTTGTACGATGTCACAGAAGAGGTTTCTTACACGCAACAGAGTGACACTTTGACTTCCATAGGATCACCCTAGAGAAGGAGGGGTGCACTTCAATATATAGACAGAAGCTTCAACAATAGTTCATAAGGTCTCGGGTGCAAAAAAGGTCTTACATGCATCTCTCTCTTCGATCGACATTGGGTGCGCATGCAAAGGTCCTATTTGATGTTTCACTGAGTGTGTAAGCAGCTTACGTGCAGATTTATCACTTGCGCACATGCCATGAAACTTACACACACCTTCCTTGGGATTCTTGAAATGTTTTATTGAGTCTGAGGGTGATTTTGGTTTACCCAAATATGACTGTTGTGGCTCTATGCAGAATTCTATTCCAATAGTATCAAAGAAAAATTTAGTTAATTTGGGAATTAGGATTTGAGAACATTAGTTAAAACCCTTAGGATAAGACTAATTATATGTAAACACCCAAGAATCATTGTTTTATAAAAATGGTAAACATTGGTATCCCATAAGATATGCCTTTAGATTTAATTACATAAAATAATAAATTATTTATTAATTCCTTGTTGAATTACCTTTTTTTCAAACCATTTTTATTTTAGAAAATGGTGGAAACTAGGAGAAACCATACCAAAAAATCATGTGAAGGACAATGCAACGATTTTCCAAATGACAACCCCAATGAAAGGATAGGTGCATGTCAAAAATTCATGGAGATTCTTACCCACCTATCTCAGGCTATGAATAATAACTTAAAATAGGTGGAATTTCCACCTTCACCCAAGGAGAAAATAGCGATTGAGTCCTTTATGCGGTAATGACCACTGACATTTAGTGGATCTTCAAATCCACTTGTTTTGGAATAGTGGGTTAATTTAATGGAGAATATATTTTTTATCCACTATTCTGAGAATAAGAATGTGAATTTTTCTATTTATCATTTAGATGGATAGGTCTATCAATGGTGGGAGTTGATAAAGAACACCAAACTAAAGGATGAAATAGAAGAGATGAAGTGGGAAGACTTTAAGAAAATATTTATTAAATATTCTTACAAAGATAGAGAGATAATTCATAGAGATAAAGAAAAAGTAAGGTGAATTTGTCACATATTACAAATAAAATCTCACAAGTCTTTCAAGATATGCCTCAGGTTTTGTTATCAACAATGATAGCAAAATAAATAGATTATTTAGTGGTTTAAAACCACACCTTATAAAAGATATATCTATTTGAGACTCTGGGAGTTATAAATAAGTGATTTTATGTTCTATAAAAGTAAATATAGAGTTCATAGAATGGTCCCATGGTTATGGAGATTATAAGAGAAGAATGGAGTTTTATACCGGTGGGTCAAATGACAAAGAATGAAAGAGGATCCAACCACACATATTTCAAAAATGTGGGAGGAAGAATCATGGAACTACCTTAAAGGGATAGGGAAATTCTTGAATTGAGAGAGAGAATACCACCAAGCTCATGAATTTTGAAGAGACATGAAGAGGCTGGGCAATGTGATGCAGGAAAGGAGAGAACCACCCATGGTTCAATGCTTCAAATTTAGGGAGCAGGGGAATTATTCAAGATAGTGAACTAAACCTTAAGTCCTTGAGGGTAATCTGTATCACCATCCACCAAATCCAAAGGATCAATGGAAAGATTATTCCATCAATAATGCTGAAGTGGAGAAAGAAAATGAAGTCATAGAAAGTATACTTAAAATTCAATCAATAATGGAAAAATTATTATTTGATTTTGGTTATACACATTCCTTTATATCTTGTAAGTTTTCAAGAATTACTGAATCAAATCCCCAATACGTTGAAGTAGAGATATCCATAAAAATACCTAGTGGTTCGATCATTGAAACCCAAGTGTTGGACTCTTCTCCTATTGGAATATGTGGTAATATTTTTCCATAAAATCTTGTAATGCTTCAATTGACAGAATTCGACGCTATACCGGGCATGGATTGGCTCTAGTTATATAGAGCACACATCAATTTATGAGAAAAGGAAATATCTTTTCATATTTTGAACCACCCCATGTTCCTCTACAAATGCAATTAAGATCATGAATCTCCTTTGGAAAATCCCTTAATGGTGTGGGTGTTGATACCCTATAAAGAATCATACCTCGCTCAAATGGTTGATTCAAATAAAGGTATCAACCTAAAGGAAATACCCATTATGAGGGAACACATTGATGTATTTCCAGACAAGTTACCCGGACTTCCCTCAGATTGTGAGGTATATTTCTCAATATAACTTATACTAGGAGCCACACCTATCTTAAAATATCCCTACAAGATAGATTATATTGAACTAGATGAGTTAAATAAGTAGATGAAATATAATTTTGAAAAAGGGTTCATATACCCTAGTTCATCACCTTGGGGTGTGCCAATGCTCTCTGTAAAGAAAAAGGATATATAAATGTAGCTATGTATCGATTACCAGGAGCTAAATAAGATCACTATAAAGAACAAGTATCCTCTTCCAAGGATTGATGACTTGTTCAATCAACTACGAGGAGCTCAGTACTTCTCAAAGGTGTATCTTCATTTTGGATATCATCAATTGAAGGTGAATAAGGAATATATTCAAAAGACTGCTTTCAGTACAAGTTATGGGCACTTTGAGTTCCTAGTGATTCCCTTCAGACTTACTAACGACCCTACAATATTCATTGATATGATGAATATATTCTTTAGAGACTACCTTTACAAATTCTTGGTAGTGTTTATTGATGATATTCTCATATAATCCAAGAATAAGGAGGAACATGAAGAACATATAAGGATTGTGTTGGTGACATTAAAGAAGGATAAATTGTATGCCAAGTTTAGAAAATGTAACTTTTGGATGCAACAAGTCACATTCTTAGGACACATGATCACAAGTAAGAGAATTTCTGTGGACCCATAAAAAACAAAGTCAATTTAGGAATGGCCCAGACCCATTAGTGCTATATAAATCCACAGTTTTCTTGTCTTATCGGGGCACTAACAATGTTTTTTGAGAAGATTCTAATGATTGTATAGACCACTAACTAAGTTAATATGGAAAGGGGTAAATTATGTCTAGATAAAAGAATGTGAGGAAAGATTCAAGGATGTAAAGAAGAGGCTAATAACTGTACCTGTACTCACACTACCAACAAGTGGAGAAGGATTTTGATATACACTGATGATTCAAAAAAAGACTTGGGTTGTGTACTCATGCATAATGATAAAGTGATAGCTTACACCTCATGATAGTTGAATATCCATGAGAGGAACTACCAGACGCATGATATGAATCTAGTGGTTGTTATTTTTTCCTTGTAAAGAATATATTCACACAAAAGGAGATCAACATGCATCAAATGAGATGATTATATATAATCAAGGACTATGAATGCTCTATTCATTACCATCTGGTAAAGGTGAAAAAGGTAACTGATGGTATGAGAAGAAAAGAACCTACTACTCTATCCATGATGCAGATTGAGAAAAACCCCATCTTCATGGATATGTAAATGATGGATTTGGGAATAATAATGACAAGGAATACATCCTACCTTTCCCAAATTATTTCCCAACCATATATTTACGAGAATATCAAGGAGTCATAAAGGGATGATTAGGAAATAAAAAATAAGGTGAAAGTAGTAAAGGGAAGATATAAGAGTTCCAGAGTGGCATTGTATATTCATACCTGCTCCAATCCCCTCAAAGGTGATGCTCCATGGAAGTGGTGTTGGATCTTCCAGTCCTGGGTGAAGAAGATGTGGATTCATACTCCTTGGTTTGTCCTCCTATTTGGGTTGGTGTGGATGTGTTTGAAGGGTGACGTGGTCGAGATGAGGCTCTTCTTTTTTTGGTTCCAACAGTGATCGCTGAGGGAGAGTTTGACTTTGATCTACCCATTAGTTTGTTTTCTAGATCTTATGGTGATTTTTCTTGTGGGTGGAATTTTATGTGTTTGGTGGAACTGTTTTGTTTGATCTTGGAGGTGGGAAGGACAAGGTGGAACTTATGAGTTGTCTGTGGATCATGGTGCTAACGACGTCAGGATCTGGTCATCTTAATTTTGGTTTCTTTGAAGTTCTTTGTGGATGGATTATTTTTGGAGGTCCATTCATTTCACTTGAAGGCTGGGTGAATTCTGCTAGAGTTTTCCAATGGGAGGATTTGGGTCGGTGTTGATGGTCACGCCGGGGGAGGTTCAAGGTAACCCTTTCTGAGGTTTGGCCAGCATTTTCGATGTTCTTGTGCCCTGGTTCGTGGTTTCTTGGGAAATTCCATTGGTTTATGATGTTTTTGTGTAATGGTGAAAGTGGTTGTATTGGAATCATGTATTGGGGTACTGGGAACCCATAAATCGTCTTTTGAAAATGAAAAAAAGATTATCAATATCAATGATGATGGTGTGATTCAGTTTGGAATAAGGATTCGTGTCCCTTAATCACCTGAGATAAAGAAGAAGATACTGGATAATGCATATAGCTCATATTTATCTATCCATCCTGGATGTACCAAGATGTACTGTTATCTTCAAGAACAATTTTAGTGGGACAACATGAAGAAGGATATTGTGGAGTATATCTTGAGTTGTTTGGTATTTCATCAAGTTAAAGAAGAAATACAGAAGTCCAAAGGGATGATGCAACCATTGCCTATACCCATGTGTAAATGGGAGAAAATCACTATGGACTTTGTCACTGGTCTCCTAAAGACATCTAAAGGAATCAATGCTATATGGTTGTGGTGGATCGACTCACCAATACTTCCCACTTCATTTCTATTTGGGAGGATTTCTCACTTGAAAAACTTTCCAATATATATGCAAAGGAAGTGGTTAGGATGCATGGGTTTCCTCTTTAAATAATATAAAATCCTGATACAAGGTTCACATCTAAATTTTGGAGGATTATTAAACATGATTTGAGTACTAAATTGAATTTTAGTACAACCTATCACCCCTAAACTGATGGACAATCTGAAAGTACTATTCAGACGCTTGAGGACATGCTAAGAGACCAATCAATAGAATTCAAAAGTGGATGGGATTAACATATCACATTGGTTGAGTTCTCATATAATAATAGATTCCACTCAAGTATTCAGATGGATCCATATGAAGCTCTGTATAGGAAGCAATGTAGAACCCCAACTTGTTGGGATGAAGTTGGTGAACGAAATATTGTTGGACCTGATCTTGTACAAGAGATGACCAGGATGGTTCAATCCATCCAAGAACACATAAACGATACTAAGATTTGGTAGAATATCTATGCTGACAACCGTCAAAGGGATTTAGAGTTTGCAGTTGGAGACAAAGTTTTCCTTTGAATATCACCACGGAAAAGAGTTATTTTGTTTGGAAATAAAGAGAAGCTTAAACCAAGGTACATTGACCCCTTTGTGATCCTTGATCGCATAGGAGTAGTGGACTATCAACTTTCAATTCCACCAAACATGTCTCAAGTGCATGATGTATTCCATGTATCTATCCCGAGGAAGTATATAATATATCCCTCACATGTACTGAATTGATAGGTGGTACAATAGAATATGATCTCTCTTATGAGGAGAAACCATTAAAGATTTTGGATCATAGAGACATGGTTATATTCAAAAAGACCTCCCATATGGTCAAGGTACTATGAAAAAACCATAAGTATGAAGAGGTGACATGGGAACTAGAGGAAGCGATAAATGAGCACCCTCACCTGTTTTCACCCTAGTATGTAAAATGAAATTTCGAGGATGAAATTTCAAAAGGGGGGAAGAATGTAACGATCAAAAATTTTATCAACAAAATTTTCCTTCTTATAATTATTTCATAAAATACATGCATCACATAGAGAACCCAATAAAAACATTGTTCTCATAAATAAAGAATAAAATAAGTGATATTTATAGAAATTAAGGAACCTATACCGATAGAATAATAACCTGACCATTGGAATAATAACCTGACCATTAGGAATAGTAATCCAACCATTAGAATAGTAACCTCAACTATGAAAGTATAAATAAAATTTAGGTATCTTATAAATTAAAATATGATAAATTTATATCATGATATAAGTAAATAAATGTTTTAAAAATGATAAATTAAGTGTTGGTATTTTTCTAAAACATAAATGTTTATTCACAATTTTATAATTAATATAACGATTTAAAAGAAAATTTATTTCCAAAAAATATTTTTATAAATTAATATTATGTTGTATTATAATTATAAGATAATTTTATGAGACCTTAATTAATTTTTCAAAGGGGCATAAAATAAACTATAATATAAAAATCAGTATTTTAAAAATAAATGATGATTTTATTTAAAAATTAATTTTCTCATATTTATAAAATTATTTTCATAAAATGGAGTCCATTTTTTAAATATAAATGTTGAAAAATGTTTAGGGTGAATTTTTGGGATTTTTCTAAAATAGTTGATTTTTGGTGAATAGTGAAATATGAAAAATTACGATATAAGCTAAATACATGAAATTTTGAGTCATGAATAATGTATGGATGATATAAGAACCATTATCTATAAATACCCTTCTCTAGTTACTATATTTAGTCATGGGAATCAACACTATTGATATTATTGAGCCAAAATAAAAATAAAATGAATAATATAATAAAAAACACCCCTCTCATCCCCTATAAATACCACCCCTCACCACCTCTTCTCCTCACACATTCTAAGCCTTGTAGATTGTAAGAATCTGGTCCTTCCTTTAGGTATGGATCTTTCCTTTTCTGTTTATACTTAATAAAATGGGGGAAAATAGGTCGAGGGGCTAGCTGCAGGCCTGTTACACGACGTGACTGGGAACTACATGCCATGTACTTACAAGTACACGCTGTGTATGGAAGGCTACACGCCATGTAATCCTGGTACATGGCCTCGTAATGGTATGACTAGAATTTGTACAGACACAACATGTAGTCCCAAGTACATGCCCTGCACCTTTTTTTATTGATTAAATTAGGCAATAGCGTTGTTTTTTCAGACGGAAAAAAACGAACCCCCTTCGATGAGCAGCGCACCCATGAAAATCCGAATGGGATTTTGCCTCCCATTTTTTCATCCAATATCCATTTCAAGCACCATCAGATGCGTTGGATTCCCCTCGATGATCTCTAGATTCCTCTTGAGTCTTTGTTCCTGATTTCATCTCTCAATCTAGTTATTAAAGGTCAAGTGTTTATACCTTTTTTATATATACTCCATTTTAGGTCAAACTAAAGATCAAAAATAGACAAGGAGAGTCATACTAACACAAGGTAGGTGGTCTTGTGCCTTTCACAAATTCTCATGATGTTTATATATTCCGAAGTGTTGCAAACCCACTTTTAGGGTGTCACTTGATTGAATAATAAACCATGTTATTTCATATTGATTATTAGGTAATTAATTGGATAATTTGAAAGCATGTTTAGGGATGTGAACCTTGATTTAGGGCCACCCCATGGGTGAGTTTCCCTTAGAAGGCTGTTTAGTCGATAATTCCTATGAGGCTTGACTTGAATTTCCATTATTGGATTGTTAAAAATGTATTACTAATTATATGAATTTCCCACATGAGATAATTGTTGTGTTAAGCCTTATAATTGTTTAAATTGCATAATAGGCTTGTTATATGTTTTTCCCATATGAGTTATCCTTGTTTGACCATGTAATAGTTTAATTTACATGTGTTGGTTATTATGTAAACTGAGCCCACATGATTTGATTATGTTAAAGCCATGTGATAGTCTAATTCAAATGTGTTGCTTTTGAGATGGAATGTGTAACTTAATTAAATGATAAAAAGAGGTAATTAGTAATGGGAGAGACACAATCTCAGTTAAAAGACAAGGTCAGTCTCATGTTACTAATTTCATCTTATATACCTTGGGTGAACCATTATATCGATGAAAATAAAATGGATGGGCTCAAGAGGTTAATTATGTAAAGGCTTTGAGTGAGCCACATATATGGTGGTTGGGCTCATTGAGTCTTCTTTAAAATGCTGAGAGAACCAAGGTTCTATTGAGGGATACCCAGACCGAGCTCTATTGATTATTATGTCACGAGTTGATGGTTACTTTTATAGAGGGGGGTTGTTGGTCCTAGGATGGACCTAGATACTTTTATATAATCCAATGGAGTTGAATAATTAAATAGAATGACTAATGACGTGTCTTCCAAGTCAAATCACAATCTTGGAGTCGGTCTTCACCTATATTTGATTACATTGTCTTCAGAGACATCTATTGTGCTTACTTTTGAGTACCTACTATTTACTACTTTCACTATTGTAAACTTCCTATTATATATATATTCACTGAAAGATTGTCATAGATCATGGGTGGTTGCCTACTGGGATTTAGTCTCACACCCTATTTGGGTCATGATTTTGGGCCCAAATAGATTATATGATTGCAGGTGTTGATCAGGGAAAGCACCCTACTAAAGGTACTTGATGTGCTTCTTAGGAGTTAGAGAGCATGAGACTGAACCGAGGCTTGTGATTCTTTATAGTATCTTTTTATTTCTTTTATGCTTTTGAGACATATATTGTGTATTACTACAGTGTACTTGTTTGGCTATTTTCCTAGAACACGTGACATGCTGCATCATCTTTTTTATGGGATGATGCGTGGTTATTTATCTTATTTTTCTTCCACCATTTATTTCAATTGTATTCTATTTACTTCTTCTTCTATTGTATATTATTATTCCGTTGTGTTACACTCTTCCAATGATGGCATAATTTACCCACTATCACACCCCAGGCCCTCGTTGCTAGTTGGAAAACTCTGGCATTTGGGGAAATGTACTTGAGGCCATGTAGCCAACCAGGTAAAGGGCACCAGTTGAGTGGCACCTAGATCTAGGACATTAAAAAGTGGTATCAAAGGATTTATTTCATGGTTTTCTTTACTATTTGGTGATTATATAAAGAAAATGGAATTTTTTAATTAGCTATTCCTAAGAGTAACTACTCCGTGTACAAGGAAAATCCAAATTACCTTGAATAAAATCATAATTTTTGGATTTTGAGCTATTATAGTTGATTCGATTTCACCATTGGGTGACACACTTGTTTTGTGTTATTATTATTTATATCATTGTGGTTATATTTTGTTACGACCCAATGAGATGAGGGTATGACATCTCATGCATCATATAGGCACTTGTTAGAAATCACATGCCATGAATTCTTTCCATGCTATTTAGAGAGAATTACTGATTGCATGTTGTTTTGATAGATTTCATGCTAGATATGCATGCTATTGTGATAGGTACTATGATAGATATGCTAGTTTTTGTGATAGGTGTATTGATACGTGTTATGATTTAATTTAATAGACACCAAACTTTGGTCCCTGAGGAGTATAGACCCTTTTGGATCGAAATTTGGTGGATCACATTTCGTCCCTGAGATATAGATTGTGTTGTTATATGCTATATGTGGATTCAAAGATTTGATTTGTGAGGATTATGGGCCCCCACTGATCAGAAATTGGCACACCATTACTTTATTTTTTCAAAAATAGGGGTTTTGGGGAAGTTTCTAAGGCTTACTATATGGAAACCCATACAACACGACACATGGTCCTATGAACACATGCCATGTGTTATTCTATTTGTGAAGAAAAGAACCTTTTAAGTACATGCTGTATACTATGAGTACACATTGTGTGGTTTTTTACCGTGTGTCTAGACATATGAGAGAGAACATGGGTTGTTGAGTTTTCATCAAAACACACCTTGTACCTTATGTACACCCTATGTAGTTTTTCATAGGAAGACCTATGTGGATCTGGCCATGTAAAAGTACATGACCAGAAGAGAAGACTAGTGAACACGCTGTGTACCAGATTAACACACCATGTACCTGGGGGTTTACACACCCCGAGCTGATGGGAGTGCACAACCATGTGAGAGATTAATTATACACACCATGTACTATTTCTACACATTGTGTACCTGGGATGTTTACATGCCTTGGTCGGCAGGAGTACACACCTATGTGAGAGTTTAAGGGGACACTCCCTGTTTAGTTTATACATGTCGTGTACCCAAATTTTGTGACTTTTTTAGGATTTCCTACTCCTGTTTAGTTCTTTCACTCTTGAAATGCGTACCTTGATGAATAAGATTATACTGAGGTTTATGTACTGTAATTTATAGAGAAATTCCACCATGAATACCTCTAGTAGTATTACAGGAGGGTGGTGATGATCATACCCTGGAGGTGGTAGGCCATGGGCTACCAGTGGACCCTCCAGTCGTGCTAGTTGCGGAACCAACTGTTATACTGGATGTAAGTGATGATTCAATTTTACATGAAGGCTTTATGAGGTTCATTCAAACCTTTTAGGGAGTACCATAACCTTCCACGTCTATGGAAGAACTGACACAAGTGTTCTAGTAGCAGCATCTGCCCACATTTTTTGGGGAAGGCGGGCCATAGGTTGTAGAGTCATGGATAGAGGCTATGTTATCGATCTTATAGAATCTTGATATTCCTCTTGAGAGGTGGGTCAAGATCACGACTTATATTCTGCGTGATTTCTCCAAGAGGTGGTGGGATGTTACCACACAGACAAAGCATTAGCAGGACATGTCATGAGAAGACCGTCAGATAGTCTTCTATGAATACTTCTATCTCGAGACACTGAGGGATGACAAAGCCCATGAGTTTATGCATCTAGACTAGGGATATCTATCAGTTATGAATTACTCTACCCGATTTACTGAGCTCTAGTGCTTCACAACTATTTTGATGGGTGGCAATCTATCAAAGGATAGGCGATTTGAGGATGGTCTTAGGTGAGACATCCAATCGAACATTAATATATTCATGCTAGATTATACATCTTCTATAGTAAATCATGAAATTATTACTAAGTGGAATTGGATGGAATTTTTTGGTGTGAGCCAGGGAAGTTTGACACTGATATTTGGTACTGTTTTGACTGGTAGCTGGAAGTGTCGTCTGGATCTTACACACAAATAATCTAGTACTTAGAACATATATTCCAGTAGCTAGGTGAGGTGCTTCCAGTGAAGAAGAATTGTAAATACTAGACCTCAGTGTCTGATGGGCCCAGTCGAGTGCTGATATTGCAGCAAGATGGTCCACTTACAACATTTCTGCAGGACGTTTCCACCAGCATCTAGTGAGAGAGGGTCTGCACCAACTCCACATTCAGGAGTAGGGTTAGCAGATTATCACCAGTCAGGGAACTAGAATTCATTAGGCCATTTATTCTGAGGTAGTGGTTGTGGCCATGGTAGCCAGACCCCAGGATCACAATGACATTAGGGCGGGTCAGCTCAGGGTATCCAAGATGCCTCTCTATGCCGCAATACATGCCAAACTTATGAAGTGCAACAGACCTAACATGAACAGGATCCCAAACCTTCTACTATCATAGGTACTATTCTAGTCACCTTCATTTTAGCTTTTTCACTGTTTGATATAGGGGATTCACATAGTTTCATATCTTTTCCCATTTTAGAGAGCCTAGGGCTCCTTGTTTTTACTTTTGACAATGTTATGAAACTAGACACTCCGTTAGAGATTAGAATAGTAGATGTGTGATAGTGCAAGGAGTACCCCTTGAGATTAGTGGGTGTCACTTCATTTGGGATCTATATGTATAGAGATGAAAGGCTTTGATGTCATCCTTAGAATGGATTGGCTAATGACCTTTCAAGAAATTGTCGATTGCTATCACCGTAGGGTGAGTTTCACATCACCGAAGGGCGGATCATTTCTACACAAGGGTGAATGGGATGTCCAGGTGAGATGAGCTAGAACAAAGCATTGTGGGTTGAGTGGGATGAACTCACATATTTTTAGTTTATATCTGGATGACCAGGGGACACATAAGATGGATTTTCCACTAGTGGTTGATCATTTCATGGATGTCTTCTTAGAAAAATTTTTAGGTTTACCTCGAGTAAGAGAGATATATTTCTCTATTGAGCTAGTACCAAGAGCTGCACCGGTATCCATTCCTTCTTATAGGATGGATACGACAGAGTTTCAAGAGATCAAGAGGCATCTAGAGGATTCAGAGGCTAAGGGTTTCATCCAACCCAGTACTTCTCCTTGGGATTTACAAGTCCTTTTTATGAAAAAGGAAGATGACACCCTCAAGATATGTGTGGATTAATGGAAATTGAACCAGTTGATGGCTAAGAACCAGTATACTATACTAAGAATAGATGATCTCTTAGATCATATCAGAGGATCTTGGGTATTCTATAAGATCGATTTGAGATATGGTTATCACGAGGTGTGTGTTTGACCTGCAGACATACCTCGTAAAACCTTTCGTAGTAGGCATGGGCTATATGAGTATCTGACTGACTGAAAATTACTTTTTTATTATAAAAACACTTTTAAGGAAAATTGAGAAACCATGGGATCAAACGCCAACCACAAAGAAACCAAAACAAAAAAGAACAAATGCAGAACTGGATCCTCCCCAGCAGTTGCACCATGTCACAGCCTTTATTAGAGGATGACCCTTTGACGAACAGTCCCATGTGAATGCACGTGCATGGAACCAATGGTGAATCCATACCCTCTCAATGACCAAAATCGAAAGGCATGCTCTGGCGAAGACTCTGTGCTCTAATCCCCATCTGGAGAAAATCCACGTGAAGTGATTATTGCAAGAAAAATATTTTCAGCACACCAAACTAGATAATTGAACCTAACTCAGGTATAATATGGACAACAGTCCACCGAACCATCCAAACTCAGCAATCCAACCTAAAAAGAATCATTAAAGAGTAACTTAAGATCACTAGAGCCTACTTAACTGAACAATTTCCATGATAAATATGAGACCTGAGAGTTTGGTACCTCATTCATCAGATTTTCGACCTCAGAAGCAAGCTGATCCCAAGATTGGATATACTCCTCCATACTGATCAGACCTTTATTGAAGCCCCTACCAATATGTGATCTTGTTTGTCAATCCAAGAGTATTTATCCTCATTAAGAGACACTTTTAGGGACCTCCCCATCATCTTTGATTCCTACTCTTCATTTGCATTCAGAACTAATACCTGCTCGAGTGCTTCCTCGTTGGAACTTAAAATCAAGTCCAAAGATTGACCATCTTGGTCCCCTATTCTTTGAGGAATTTGGTTCTCACTGGAAAATTTAATTCCATTTAACTTTTTTTCCAACTGAGTCTCCAAAAGAGGAGGGAGTGAGGAGTAATCCTTCCTCCCCTTCCTTCTCCTAACACTCCTTCTACTCCTACTACTCTTTAGGCTTAAAGCTTCATCTGCCAAGAGTTTGGGTTCAACCCCAATGTGTTCCTTCCCGCAACCCTCGCCTCTCTTCTCAAGGATATCTGAATCAGATCAAAAATCCACCTATGGGAGGCCTTCAAACCTATTTCTCAAGTAGATTGGAGTTCGTTTCAGAAAACCTAAACCTCCAGTATCTTCTCCTCTTTTAGAAATAGTCGTGCCCATAGATAGTCTCTGCTTCCCCTTACTCATAGCCCCACTGCTCTCCCCTAACTCCTTTACACACAAAGCAATCGAAACCACCTACACACTGCCCGTCATCTGTTCCAGGGCTACATCCCTCTCATTCTTCTGAATTTCCCCTCGAACATCATCATACCGAGACCTTCCCTAGGATCTCCGCACACTACGGTTAGAAGGACTCCCGATATCATCCCTAAGCCTGCTAAAAACCTTAGATACCCGTGGATTCAACTGATGGTTCATAGACTTCTTCCCCACCTCAGAACCCAAAGCAACCTCAACAATCACATCCCAATTGGCTGAAGCGTTGCCATTTCGTTCTTTCTCCATTGGCCGCAAAAACTGGGGTTCCTCTTCACTTTTCTCTCTACCCTCTTCCAATTGTTCCTTCCTACCCACCATCGTGGTCACTATCTGGACACCCCGGTGACCCATACCCCTGACCACCGGCTTTGTAGACCCCCATCAACATACATCAGAGAGATGTCCCAGCCGCCTACAAGCTGAGAAAAAAATTGGGCCAACTCTCATAAACAACACGCTGTTTACACCTATACTCTTCACCGATTGTTATACATACATAATCAAATGGGATTATAGACACATCCATCTCAATACACACCCGTGGATTCACTAGGTGACAAACAACTTCTATGCAACTGTCCGAGAAAAAATATCTATCTATAAGGTTTGCGATCATTTTTAACACAAAGGGATTTTGGAAAGGGAGCGGAATGTTGGGGAAGCTGACCCAAATCATGGAAGAAGGTGGGTCATGCTTCATATGAAATTCAAATGACCATGAAAATAAAATGAAACTGAAACTATTGCAGCACCGGGGGGCCCTCGACCAGGCGCTAATGAGGTCCTCCTTTGATGAAAAGCAGCTCATGATGTGATGATTGTCGAGCAATCCTACTGTCTCCCTTTCATGAAGGTCCTAGGAGTCGAAGATGAATCTGTCAAAGGAATCCACCAAAGGACTTCTTTTCTTGAACTGTGCAACCAAGGTGAGATTCAAGTGTGCAGAGATCTCCATGAATTCTGCGGTCGAAATCTGAAGATTCGGAAAACCATCAATGAGCTCTGGGACTTGAGGCCTCAGTGTAGCTTTTGGAAATTGAGGAATGAAGGTGAGATTAGAGAAGGGGTGAAATGGGGCTACTTATTTCCTGAAGACCAGCGAAGATCCCTCCCCCACTGAGGGGGGAGGGACCAGCGCGGGAGCCACCATCGTCGCCGAAATAGGAAGAACCTCAGCCTAGGGTTCCCGAGCCGCTACGACATGAAGGACACTCCTATCACTAAATGAGTATTTGGTTATGCCGTTTGGCCTCACGAATGCACCAACGATTTTCATGGCATTGATGAACGAAGTGTTTCATCATTAATTAGATTATTTTGTGGTGGTTTTAGTGGAATAAATCTTGATGTATTCTCAAAATCGACACAACCATGTCAACCATCTATAGATCATTTTGAGTACAATGAGAGAGCATCAATTATATGATAAGATCACAAAGTTCCACTTTTAGATGGATCAGATTCACTTACTGGGTCACATCATGTCAGAGATAGGAGTATCAGTGGAAACAGAGAAGGTGATAGCATTAGTTACCTAGGAGCATCCCAAGAATTTCTTTGAGGTGAAGAGTTTTATAGAGATGAATGGTTACTACATTAATTTCATAAAGGACTTATCACGCTTAGTAGAACTGATTATGGGCTTGAAAAAGAAGGGTGAAAAGTTTGTATGGTCAGATTCTTGCGAGACGACCTTTCAGGAGCTCAATGGGAGATTAACATCACCACCGCTACTGTTTTTTATAGAGTCGGTCAGGATTTACATTGTGTATTACGACACATCAGGTATTGGGCTTAGAGTAGTGCTTATGTATGGGGATTTATTTTTTGCATATGGGTCTCGACAGTTGAGGCCACATGAGAGGAACTACCCGATGAAAAATCTCAAGTTAGCCGTGGTTGTTAATTCCTTATTCTATTGGAGACATTACTTTTTGGGAGATAATTTTGAGCTGTATACAGACCAAAAGTCTCAATTATATCTTTATTCAGTGTGATATAAATTTGAGGTAGTGAAGGTGGGTGGAATACCTTCGGTCTTTCGACTTTGAGCTTGCCTACATGCATGGGAAAGGAAATGTAGTGGCCGATGCACTGAGTAGGAAGACTCAAATATAGGTAGTGTAGTAGGCTAGTAGTGAGTGTCAACTGATGGCGTTGTTCTCTGAGATGCACTTGGAGGTGCACAACAGTTTGGGAAAGACTTTTCTTACATCCTTAGATATTACCTATACATTTCTAGATAGAGTGAAGATGAGGAATCTATTGGATTATGAAGGCCCATTTCTACAAGAGATTATGTCTAGTGAGGACCCTCCTCCTGTTTGGACCATAGGAGAGGATTATATTTTGCTATTACATGGGTACATATGGGTGTTAGCAGACATGCGCGAGGAGATGATGCAGAATTTTCATGCTTCAGTTTGGACAGTGCATCCTAGTATCACCAAGATGTATCATGAATTACATTGTCAGTACTGGTGGATAGGTATGAAGGGATATGTAGCTAGTTTTTTCATGATATGTTCCACCTGTTAGCAGGTGAAGGCAGAACACCAAAGACCAGCCAGAATATTGTAACAACTACCCATTATAGAGTGGAAATGGAATGATGTCATGATGGATTTTGTGATGGGTTTACAGAGGTCACCCTAAGGTAATTATGTAGTATGGTTTGTGGTTGATAGGTTTATGAAGGTTTCACATTTCCTACTGATCAAGGAAACCTTCAATATTGATGAGCTTGAGAGGTTGTACATCTGAGAGATTATACGACTACATGGGGTTCCTCATTATATCATTTTAGATAGGGAAACCCATTTTACTTATTGTTTTTAGAAAGGGATATAGAGGGATTTGGGTACATAGGTGATTCTGAGCACAACTTACCACCCCCATACAGATGGCCAGTCAGAGCACACAATTCATGTGCTAGAGGACATTCTTTAGGCATGTATCCTAGATTTCAAGGGTTCCTGGGAGGCACACATAACCATTTTTGATTTCACCTATAATAATATCTTCTAGGATACTATTCATATGGCACCATATGAGGCTTTTTATAGTTGGACATACCGATCACCCCCGTGTTGGCTAGAGGCAAGAGAGGCAACAACTCTAGGACCTCGTCTTGTCTAGGAAACCATGGAGCAGGTTTAGTTGATTTAGAAATAGATGGATACTACAAAATCTCATCAAAAATCATACAATGATCATCGTAGATGACCTTTTGAGTTCTAGGTCAGGGATTGATTTTTTCTACATGTCACACTGAGGTTGGGGCACAAGAGGATTAGGAGACATGGTAAGCTTTCACCGAGATACGTCGGTCCATTTGAGATTTTGGAGAGGTTCAGGCCAGTTTCCTATCGATTGAAGTTAACTCATAGGTACAGGGCTATGCATGACATCTTACACATTTATTATTCGTGACCTTACTTTTCAGACCTGTATCACACCTTTCAGCCTGAGGAAGTGGAGTTTCAGGAAGATGCATCCTTTGAGGAGCATCCCATTTGTATTTTAGATCATAGCACAAAGGTTCTCCATGGTCAGTATGTTCATTTGGTATGGGTACTATGGTAGAATGACCGAGTTCAGGATGATACTTGGGAGAGAGATGTGTAACGACCCGAAATTTTGAAAAAATTTTATTTTATAAATTTTTGTGTTAATTCATTTTTATACTCAAAAAAACTATATCCTTTAATTAATGAAGTGAGTATAATTAAATGATATTGTTGGGTTTTGACTGTTAGATGAATGATGGTTAATATGACCGTTGGATACTAAACTCTTAACGTTACAATTATTGTCTATAAACACAAGTGATCTTGGTTAATTAATACAGAAAGAGGAGTCGATGGCCTCATCCAGTAGACTTGGGCTATATGAAGCCCATCCTTCAGAGCTTGGGAAGGAGGTTGCATCACCGAGATTTGCTCTAGAACAAACCCAAGTCGAACTTCAACATGTGAAGTTTGAATGAAATTGCTTATGGGAGAATCTCAAGCTGGTAAAGATCACTACTCGGGCAATGTTGTCCGAGCCGCCCCAAGATTCTATCACCATAGCACACCTTACACTTAGGTCTTATTCTGGTGTTATAAGGGGCTATGTAACGAGGCCTTAGATACTTTTGTAATACATTTCTATAAATAAAATTTTTACTTCTTCTTATGGTAAAATTTGTGATTTTCAAATGTCTAGATAAATATAGAATGAATATTATTTTAGAATTTTGAAAAAAAGGGGTATTTTAAAGTATTTATGTAAATCTTAAGTAATTAATAATGTGAAATGATTTGCAAAGAATGGTCTTCTACAGTTGTGATTAGTGATAAATTTAGAGTCTAATAAGATCAACTTGTTTTTTAGTGAATAGTAAAGTATGAATAGAAACATACCCGTATGAATAGTAATAAATAGTAAATTGGCCAAAAAAATAGAAACTTCACCCATGAATGTATAAATACAATTTAGACATCTTAAAAGTGAAAAAATGACCATAGTATAGATTTTGGTATTTTTGTATGTCATAAATAATTTATTTAAAATTTTATAATTAATTTAATAATTTAAAATGGAAATTTATTTTTATAAAATGTAATCATATATTGTTACTTTATTGTCTTATGGTTGTTTTATAATTTTATGGGAACTTGATTATTTTCGTAAGGTGTTACAAAACGAGTTATAGTTTTAAAGTTGTATTTTTGGAATAATATTGATTTTAATTAAAAATTAAATTAAAAATATTTAGAAAACAATTTTCATAAAATGGAGTTCATTTTTGAATTCAGATCATCTATATTAGGTTAGGGTGAATTTTTGGGATTTTTCTGAAACAGTTGAATTTTCGGTGAATAGTAAAAATACAGTTTTGAGTTTCGGGTGTTTAATGACATCATTAATGATGTAATAATGATGTAAGAATTCTAGTCGACTTATGAATAGTAATATATACTATGAGGTGTCTCAAGTGGCTGATAACATGGGAAAATACCATGGGCAAGCCCATGGTTTTTCCAATACCACTGATGAGGTGTCCCTTGGAAATTAATAATTTATTTCCTCACTTTTCCTATAAATACCAAGCCATTCCATCATTCATTATATTCCCAAATCCTCCTCAACAAAGCTCTGGTCTTTTTACCTCTGAAGGATTCCTCCCAAGGTTCCATCAAGCCTCCCAAGGTCCCGACCTTCAAGCTTTCAAAGTTACTCTTCAAGGTAAGGGAATCTTTCACCCTCCTCTTTGAAGTCATGACTTCCTTTATGTTATGTCTTATTGTTCCATTTTATTATATGGGAGCTTGTTATTCTATATCTTTAATACTATAAATTTTATTTTGAAATTATTAGAGACCATTTCATCTCTCATAAACTGATTTTTTGAATTTTTAAGTGACACCGTTAGGCTGCTGAATTTTCATAAAAGAAATTATGCTTTCTCTTTCCTTTCAAGTTTCCTTTTCATGTGGTGTGTCATTAAAATGTCCACACCATGATCATATTTATTTTTATTATATACCTCTACTGCAAAATGATTCATTTATGGATGGGAGACTCTTGTCCCATCTCTTTTTATTATTTTCAAAAACCATGATATATAGCTGTTATGTTGCAGAAATTTCGCCTCAAAATTTCTCTCTCGTTCTCCCTTGTTTTTTTATGTGAATACCCAGACCTATTTTATTTCTATGGGTGTTCATAAATATAAAAAAATAATATATTTTATTCTATATTTTACATACATATAAACCTCACTCCCTTTCCATGGGTTATAAATGACATAATGATCTTTTTTTAAGAACTTTTAAAATGTCTTGATTTTGAAATGAAACTCATTTATTTTATTCTATATGGGTTATTTATGAAATGTTTGATTATGATCTATGTGGATCACATGAAAATAAAGACATATTAAGGGTGCTCCCTAATAGCGCTCCAATGCATTGGGTAAATAATTAATCTCTAGAGATGACAAGCTTCACAATACCTTGGTGAATAACCTTGGTAATTTTTATGACACCTTGGGGATGAACCTTGGTGATATGTTCATGAATGTCTAAATGAAATGTTGTAGCCACATATTCAAGTTATGTTTCAAGTTCTTTAATTATTATATTCCTATACTTCCATTTCTCATGTCTTTATGTTTTTATCAAGTTCTTATTGATTTCACAAGTAAACCAATTCCCCTGTTTACCCTTACTGGGACTTCTGCTCACCCTTTCCTTTGATGTATGTCTAAAGGTCATGACATGTAGTAATTGTACTTAGGATGAAATTATGATGAAGCCTTAAAAGTGGATTAGAACAATTTTTTATGTTTTTTTATGTATATTGTTCCTAATTTCCAAGACACTAGACTTTAAAGGCCCTCTTTATGCAAGATGTAATGAAAAGTTATGTAATAAAAAGGCAGGATGCCATAGTTGGTATGAAAGGATACTTTAGTTATTTATAGAAATTAGGCTATGAAAACTTTAAGAATAACCCTATAGAAAAGTTTAAATATAGGAAAAATTCTTTGTATTTTGGTGAGTATTGATTAAGTGGTTTATCAAGAAAATACATCCCTATCTGGATATGATCAGATAGAGGCGGATCTGGCACAAATGTACATAGGGTTAAAACTTGAAAACACCTATTTGATCTAGACTCGAATGGGAACTGGTGCACGACAACGAGCCTTGCTGCACTCTTGGTTACGACACTCTCAGGGGGATATGTTTGGTAAATCATAATATTTTTATGAATCATTATGAAGGAATTATAGAGAAATGTAATTGTTTAAGCATGAAGTTTTAAGACATAAAATCCTTTATAGTTAAAAGATTTATAAATGAAACAAGTTTCTTACTAAGGTTTTATTCTTTTAGAAAATGGCGGGCAATATGAGGAACTGTGCAAATGGTGACCACAATGGACCATGCACTGATGGACCTCTGATGGAAGACAGAATGGAAACATTCATGCGAATGATGAACCAACTGACTCAAGTTATGGGAAATAACTTGAATCAAGCTGAGAGACTGATCTCACTATGAAGGAAACACCATTATGTTGAGTCCTTTATGCATCAACGACCCCTAACCTTCAGTGGATCGACTGACCCATTGATTGCTAAGTAGTGTATCATCTCCATCGAGAAGATATTTTCTGCGCTTCACTATTCAGAGCAAGAGAAGGTCACCCTGGCTGTCTATCGCTTAAAATGCGAAGCTGATCAGTGGTGGGAACTGATTAAAAACACAAGGAAAAGAGTGGAGGTTGATGCTATGGAGTGGGAAGAGTTCATAGAGATCTTCTTTAGTAATTATTTCCCTCGTTCCATGAGAACAAGAATGGAGAAGGAGTTTCTCGAGATGAAGAAAAAGGAGAATGAATCTATGGGAAGCTATGAGATAAACTTCACAAGGATTTCATGTTACACCGCTAGATTTTTCATGGATCCAAATGGTAAGGTTGATAGATTCTTCAGTGGACTGAGACCTCATCTGCAGAAGAAAATAGCCAACCGAGACTATGAAAACTATGAGGAGATCGTACGGAGTGCGATGAAAGTCGAACTGGAGTTTGGTGAGACACAATAGTCTCATAAACCTAACGAAAAGAAGTGATCGATGGAGCCTAGCTTAGGGAGGATCTTCGATCAGGTAAGAGGAGGAAAGAAATTAAAACGTATCACATGTAATAAATGTGGAAAGAAGCATTTGGGGAATTGCTTGATCGAGAGCGAGAAGTGCTAAAAGTGTGGTAGAGATGGACACATTGCGTGGAATTGTCGTAGTGAGGTGAAACCTCAACTTCCAAACACTAACGAAAAGGGGAAGATGGTGTAGGCCCTACCTGATGTCCAGTTCCTTAAGTGTGGACAACTTGGGTACTTTTCCAATCACTGTCTAAATCCGATGGTAGTGGAAGAGAACCACCACCAGCCTCAGCAATGGACAAGGGATCAAGGTCATGCTTTTGCTATCACGAAGGATGAAGTTGAAGCTTTAGATGTTGTGGTAGTAGGTACTCTTGTTGTCCTCTCAAAGCTATCAAGTACTTTGTTTGATTCTGGTTCTACACATTCCTTTATTTCCTCCAAGTTTGCAAAGAATTTATAATCAACCCCTGATTTTCTAAAAGTAGAGTTATTAGTCAAGACTCCTGGTGGGATTATCTAAGCATCATCAGTGTTTAGAAACTCAAGTATTTACTTTAGTGAGCACAATATTATTGAAAATATAATAGTCACTCCCATGCTGGAATTCGACATTATACTAGGGATGGACTGGCTCTAAAATTATAATGCTAAGATCAAATGCAGAAGTAAGGAAATCTCAGTAGTCTTGAATGTAAAACCTACAGTTATCTTTTAAGGAGAGACATCTAAACCTGATATTTGTCTAAAATAACCCCCTATATCCTTCTTTATGGAGTTGATAGGTGAAGAAGAAGAAGGATATGGGAGTTTATGGATAGAAAATGTCCCTATCGTCCAGGAATACGTTGACGTATTTCATGAGGAGTTACCCGGACCTCCCCCAGAAAGAGAGGTAGAGTTCTCCATTGAACTTCTACCTGGATATCATCTGATATCAAAGACCCCCTATAGGATGGAAAATGTGGAGTTAGATTAATTAAAGAAACAACTCCAAGATCTTTTGGAGAAGGGGTTTATCTAACCAAGAGTGTCTCCTTAGGGAGCACCAGTCCTCTTTATGAATAATAAGGATGGATCAATTCAGCTATGCATTGATTATAGAGAATAGAATGGGATCACAGTGAAGAAAAAATACCCTCTTCCAAGAATTGATGACTTATTTGACCAACTTCATGGGGCTCAATTATTCTCTAAGATTGATCTTCGATCTGGTTATCATCAATTGAGGGTGAAGAAAGAAGATATTCTGAAAACTGCCTTCCGATCAAGATATGGGCATCATGAGTTTGTTGTTATGACCTTCAGACTAACTAATACACCTGATATTTTCATGGATTTGATGAATATAGTCTTTAAGGACTAACTTGATAACATTGTGTTAGTTTTTATTGATGATATTATGATATATTCCAAAAGCCATAAGAAGCATGAAGATCATATAACGGTTATTTTACAAACTCTACTGAAGGAGAGGATTTTTGGGAAGTTCAGTAAATGTGAATTCTGGTTTCAACAAGTTTCTTTCTTGGGGAACATTGTAACCAACAAAGGAATCATAGTTGACCATGAAAAGACAAAAGTTGTAGAGGAGTGGCCTCATCCTAAAACAATAACTGATATTCTAAGTTTCCTTGGATTAGAAGGATATTATAAGAGGTTTTTGAAAAACTTTTCATTACTTTATAATCCATTAACCAAGTTAACTTGAAAGGGGTCAAGTTCATCTGGACAAAGGATTGTGAGGAAAGTTTCCAAGAGTTGAAGAAGAGATTGGTTACTGCACCCATGTTAACTCTGACCTCAAGTGGATAAGGATTAATTATTTTTAGCGATGCATATCTAAAAGGGCCTGGGTGTGTCCTCATGAAAAATGAAAAAGTCATTGCTTATGCATATCGATAGTTGAAGACTCATGAGAAGAACTATCCTACACATGATCTGGAGCTAGCTGCGGTCGTTTTTACTCTGAAGATATGGAGGCACTATCTTTATGGGGAGAAATGTGATATATACACAGACCATCAAAGTTTGAAGTATATTTTGACACAAAAGGAATTGAACATGAGACAAAGGATATGGTTGGAACTTCTTAAATACTATGATTGTTCAATTAATTATCATCCCAAGAGAGCAAACAAATATGCTGATGCATTAAGCAGGAAATACCTAGTTGTTCTTTCCATGATGAGGATTCAAAAAGATCCTTTGATAAATGACCTAGTAAAGATGGACATGGGAATTATAAGGTAAGGGACATCATCAACCCTAACCCAAATGATTTCTCAACCTTAATTACTAGATAAGATCAAGAAAGCTCAAAAAGAAGATCCTTTATTACAGAAGAAGTTTGAAGCTATAAAGAATGGGAAGTTTCCTGAGTTCAATATTGATCAAGAAGGTGTACTGAAATTTTGTACAATACTATATATTCAATATATTTTGGAAATAAAGAAGGAGATGATGGACGAAGCCCATAGTTATACTTTTTCTATATATCCTGGAATCACAAAAATGTATAGGGACCTTAGTTATCATTATTGGTGGGATAATATGAAAAGAGAGATTGCTGACTACACTTCAAGGTGCCCGATATGTCAGCAAGTGAAGGTATATCGACAAATTACTAAAGGGGTATTGCAACCACTACCCATACCAGCATGGAAGTGGGACAATATCACTATGGACTTTGTCACTGGTCTCCTGAGAACTTCTAAAAGAAACAATGCAATATGGGTTATTGTTAACAATCTCACCAAGACCGCACATTTTATCTCCATTCGGGAATATTTCTCTCTTGATCAAATTGCCAGGATTTATGTATAGATAGTGGTAAGGTTGCATGGAGTTCCAATTTCTATCGTATCTGATCATGATCCAAGTTTCACATCAAAATTTTGGAGAACTCTTCAATATGATCTAAGCATAGAATTGAATTTTAGTACGACCTATCACCCCCAAACTGATGGACAATCTAAAAGGACTATTCAAACACTAGAGGACATGATGAGAACATTCTCAACGGAGTTTAAGGGAGGATGGGACCAACATCTCCCTTTAGTTGAGTTCTCTTACAATAATAGATTCCCCTCAAGCATTCAAATGGAACCCTTTGAAGCTCTATATGGGAAGTGATGTAGAACTCCTACGTGTTGGTATAAAGCTGGTGAGAGAAATCTTATTGGGCTTGATCTTATGAAAGAGATGACAAAAAAAATCCATTCCATCCAACAACACATTAAGGATGCTCAGAGTCGAAAAAAGATCCATGCCGAAAACCATCGAAGGGACTTGGAGTTTGATGTTGGTGAAAATGTCTTTCTTCGATTTTCACCTTGGAAGAGAGTCTTGAGGTTTGGGAAGAAAGGGAAGCTCATCCCTAGGTACATTGGCCCCTATGAAATCCTTGATTACGTAGGAGCAGTGGCCTATAGACTTTCACTTCATCCAAATCTAGGACAAGTTCATGATTTTTTGCACATATCCCTCTTGAGGAAGTACATACCAGACCCTTCACATGTACTAAATCTAGATGTGGTACAACTGAAACATGACCTCTCTTATGAGGAGTAGCCAGTAGAGATCTTGGACTGTAGAGACAAGGTTCTACGTAAAAATACTACCCAACTTATTAAGGTGTTATGGAGGAACCAAAAATGTGAAGAAGCCACGTGGGAACCAGAGGAGTCTATGATGTAGAAGCACCCACACCTTTTCTCTTCTGAGGGTACAAGTTAAAATTTTGAGGATGAAATTTCTTAAGGGGGGAAGAATGTAACAACCCGAAATTTTGAATAAATTTTATCTTCTAAATTTGTGTGTTAATTAATTTTTATACTCAACAAAACTATATCCTTTAATTAATTAAGTGATTATAATTAAATGAGAATGTTGGGTTTTGACTGTTATATGATGGCTGGTTAATATGACCGTTAGAAGCTAAACTCTTAAAGTTACAGTTATTGTTTATAAATACAAGTGATCTTGGTTAATTAATATAGAAAGAGGAGTTGATGGCCTCATCCAGTAGACTTGGGCCATATGAATCCCATCTATCAGAGCATGGGAAGGGGGTTGCATCATTGGGCTTTGCTCTGGACCAAGTCCAAGCTGAACTTCAGCATGTAAGGCTTGAATGGAATCCCTTACGAGAGAAGTTCAAGCTGGTAGAGATCAATACTCAGGAAATGTTGTTCGAACCACCTCAAGATTCTATCACCATAGTACAAATTACACTTAGGTCCTATGATGGTGTTATAAGGGGCTATGTAACGAGGCCTTAGGTACTTTTGCAATCCTTTTCTATAAATAAAATTGTTACTTCTTCTTATGGTAAAATTTGTGATTTTAAAATGTACGGATAAATATAGAATGAATATTATTTTTGATTTTTGAAAAAAAAGGTTATTTTAAAATATTTATGTAAACCATAAATAATTAATAATGTGAAATGATTTGCAAAGAATGGTCTTCTACAATTGTGATCAGTGAGAAATTTAGAGTCTAATAAGATCAACTTGATTTTTAGTGAACAGTAAAGAATGAATAGTAACATACCCGTATGAATAGTAATGAATAGTAATAAATAGTAAATTGGCCAAAAAATAGAAACTCCACCCATGAATGTATAAATACAATTTAGACATCTTAAAAGTGAAAAAACAATCATAGTATAAGTTTTTGTATTTTTGTATGTCATAAATATTTTATTTACAATTTTATAATTAATTTAATAATTTAAAATGGAAATGTATTTTTGTAAAATGTAATCATATATTTTTACTTTATTTTATTATGGTTATATGATAATTTTATGGGACCTTGATTGTTTTCTTAAGGTGTTACAAAATGAGTTATAGTTTTAAAGTTGTATTTTTGGAATAAATAATGATTTTATTTGAAAATTTAATTAAAAATATTTAGAAATATATTTTCATAAAATGGAGTTCATTTTTTAATTTAGATAATCGATATTAGGTTAGGGTGAATTTATGGTATTTTTCTGAAACAGTTGAATTTTCGGTGAATAGTAAAAATACAGTTTTGAGTTTCGGGTGTTTAATGACATCATTAATAATGTAATAATGATGTAAGAATTATGGTCAAATTATGAATAGTAATATATTCTATGAGGTTTCCAAAGTTTCCAATACCATGGGAAAATACCATGGGCAAGCCCATGATTTTTCCAATACCACCGATGAGTTGTCCCTTAGAAATTAATAATTTATTTCCTCACTTTTCTTATAAATACCAAGACATTCCATCATTAATTCCATTCCAAAATCCTCCTCAACTAAGTTATGGTCTCTTTAACTCCCAATGAGTCCTCCCATGGTTCCCTCAAGCCTCCCAAGGTCCCGAACTTCAAGTTTTCTAAGTTACTCTTCAAGGTAAGGGAAACTTTCACCCTCCTCTTTTAAGTCACGACTTCCCTTATGTTATGTATTATAGTTCCATTTTATTATGTGGGGGATTGTTATTCTATATATTCACCACTATCAATTTTATTTCCAAATTATGATAGACCCTTTCTTCTCTCATCAACTGATTTTCTGAATTTTTAAGTGACGCTGTTAGGCTGCCAAATTTTCATAAAAGAAATCGCGCTTTCTCTTTCCTTTCAAGTTTCCTTTTCATGTGGTGTGTCATTAAAATATCCAAACCATGATAATATTTCTTTTTATTCTTTCCCTCTACTTCCAAATGATTAATTTATGGATGGGAGACCCTTTTCCCCTCTCTTTTTATTATTTTCAAAAACCATGATATATAGCTGTTATGCTGTAAAAATTTCGCCTCAGAATTTCTCTCTCTTTCTTCCTTGTTTTATTTATGTGAATACCCTGACCTATTTCGTTTCTATGGGTGTTCATAAATATAAAAAAAAGATATATTTTATTCTGGATTTTACATACATATAACCCTCACTCCCTTTCCATGGGTTATAAATTACATAATGATATTTTTTAAGAACTTTTAAAACGTCATGATTTTGAAATGAAACCCATTTATTTTATTCTATATGGGTTATTTATGAAATGTTTGATTATGATCTATTTGGATCACATGAAAATAAATACATATTAAGGGTGTGACCTGATAGCGCTCCAATGCATTGGTTAGAGAATTAATCTCTAGAGATGACAAGTTTCACAATACCTTGGTAATTTTTATGACACCTTGGGGATGAACCTTGGTGATATGTTCATGAATGTCTAAATGAAATGTTGTATCCACATATTCAAGTTATGTTTCAAGTTCTTTAATTATTATATTCCCATACTTCTATTTCTCATGTCTTTATGTTTTTATCAAATTCTAATTGATTTCACAAGTAAACTGATTCCCTTGTTTACCCTTACTGAGCCTTCTGCTCACCCTTTCCTTTGATGTATGTATACAGGTTATGATATTCATTAATTTTACTTAGTATGAAATTATAATGAATCCTTACAAGTGGATTAGAATAATGTTTTATGTTGTTTTCATGTATATTGTTCCAGATTTCCAAGACACTAGACTTTAAAGGTCCTATGTATGTAAGATGTAATGAAAAGTTATGTAATAAAAAGGTGGGATGCCATAGGAGGCTTATGTATGATCGCAATGGCTAGAGTTATTCTATGATGGTCCTTCACCACCCTTAGAAGGTAAATTCTGGGATAAATTTCTTTAAGGGGGGAAAGTTTTAAGAACACGGTTCTTCATTGAGGTATGGATCTTTACTTTTTAGTTTATACTTAAGAAAATGGGGGAAAATAGGTCAAGGGGCTAACTGCAAGACTATTACATGATGTGACTAGGAACTACACGCTGTGTACTTATAGTTACACGTGTTTGAAGGCTACACACCATGAAATACTGGTACACTACCATGTAATGGTTTGGCTATAATTTTTACAGACATAGATTGTTGTCTCAAGTACACATCATGTAACTTTTTTTATTAATTAAATTGGGAAATAGAAACAAACCCCCTTTGACAATTAGCACACCTAGGAAAATATGAATGTGATTTTGCATCCAATTTCGTCGTCCGATCTTCGTTTCAAACACTGTCAGATGCATTGGATTCCCCACAGTGAGCTCTCGATTCCACTTGATCCTTTATTCCTGATTTATTATCTTGATCTAGTTATTAAAGTTTGATCATTTATACCATTTTTTGTAGATCTACTCTATTTTAGGTCGATTTGATGATCGACACTGGACTAGGAGAGTCATATTAACATGAGGTAGGTGGTCTTGTTCCATTCATGAACTGTCATGATGTTTATATATTCTAGAGTTCCATGAACCCAATTTTAGGGTACCACTTGATTGAATAATGAACCATGTTATTTCCTATTGATGATTAGGTAATTAATTGGATAATTTGAAAGCATGTTTAGGGTTGTGAACCTTGATTTAGGCCCCCCATGGGTGGGTTTACCTTGGATATCCGTTTAGCTGAGAATGCCTATGAGGCTTGACTTGAATTTCCATTCTTGTATTGTTAAAAATGTATTTCTCATTATATAAAATTTCCATGAGAGATACTTGTTGTGTTAATACTTTTAATTGTTTAAATTTCATAATAGTCTTGTTATATGTTTTTAACATGTGAGTTATCCTTGTTAAACCATGTAATAGTTTAATTTACATGTGTTGGTTATTATGTAAACTAATCCCACATGAGTTGATTATGTTAAATCCATGTGATAGTTTAATTCACATGTGTTTCTTTTGATATGGAATGTGTAGCTGAATTAAATGATAAAAAGAGGTAATTATCAATGGGTGATCCAAAATCTAGGTTAAAAGACACGGTCAGGATCATGTGACTAATTTCACCTTATATACCTTGGGTGAACCATTGTCTCAGTTAAAAGACAATGGACATGCTCCAGAGGTTAATTATGTAAAGGCCATGAGAGATCCACATATATGGTGGCCAAGCTTATTGAGTCTTATTTAAAATTCTGAGTGAACCTAGGATCCATTGAGGGATACCCATGCTGGGCTCTATTGGAAAATGATTAAACGATTATTATGTCATGAGTTGATAGTTAATTTTATACGGGGGGTCATCGGGCCTAGGCCAGTACTCGAGACTTTTATATAATCCAATGGAGTTGAATAATGAAATATAATGAATAATGATGCATTTTTTAAGCCAAAGCACAAGCTTGGATTCGGTATTCACTGATACTTGATTATATTATCTTTTGAGACATCTGTTGTGCTTACTTTTGAGTACCTACTATTTAATACTTTCATTATTGTACACTTACTCATATATATATATATATATATATATATTCACTGATAGATTGGATTATACCTTGGGTGATTTCTTACTAGGATTTAGTCTCACACCCTGTTTGGGTCATGCATTTTGGTCCCAAACAGATTATATGATTTCATATGTTGATCAGAGAAAGCGTCCTGCTACAGGTACTTGATGTGTAGCTTAGGAGTTATAGAGAATGGTAATGAGACAAGTCTTGTGATTCTTCTTAGTCTCTTTTTGTTTCCTTTTGTCTTTTGAGACATATATTTTGTATTACTATAGTGTACTTGTTTGGCTGTTTTCCTAGAACATGTGACATGCCACATCATCTTTTGTATGGAATGATGCTTGGTTATTTATCTTATCAGTCTTCTGCTATTTATTTCAGTTGTATGCTATTTAATACTTCATCTATTGTATATTATTATTCTTCTATGTTTCAATCTTCTAATGAGGTCATATTTTCCCCACTATCACACCCCAGGACATTGCTGCTAGTCGACAACCTATGGTGTTTGGGAAAATGCGCTTGAGGCCATGTGGCCAACCAGGTATGGGGCACCAGTTGAGTGGAACCCAAATCAGTGATGTTACATAGATTGTCTAATTTATCCTCAATTCCATACCCAAGCCTCTTCCCCATGTCTAGGAACTTCTGGTCTCAGAAAAAGACCAAATCCAAGTGCCTCAAGGAGGTTCTCAAGGATAGAACATTCAAGAGGTAAAATCCTCAATCCTTATCTTTTAATTTCTTTTATTTTCTTATCCCATCCTCACCTCACCTTATAAAAAGTGTCATGATAACTATAGTATCATATATAAACTATAATTTAATTATTTTTATGTATTTCCATCATCAAATCTCTTCTTTCCTCCTTTTATTATAAAAAAAGAAAACATCATCCATGATGTGTCGATTCACCACCTTCATGGATGAAGAGTTTTCATTTTTCATTACCACCTTCAAGAATGGTAATAAAACCATTAATATGGTTAAAATATATTTTAATATGCACATTATAACTTTTTTAATGTTATGTAATTAATTTATAAACATAATATTTAATAAAATGAAATTATTTCATGATGGACGAAAAAATCACCAAAATAAACTGAAAAATTATCATTAATGTTTTATCAAATTAATAATCCTCATATCATAAAAAAATGATATATGAGACCATTTAAACTTATGTAATTTCATTAATAACACATAATTTTACTTCTAGATAATTGACTTCCATAATTGTACACAAGTAAAACCGACCATGAAACCATGAAAATGAATGCTCCTAGAATAAAAAAATTGAACACTATAACTCACAAAAGTGGCCATAAATAAACATAATAAAATTATAATAAATCTAATACATGTAGAAGAGGTTCTTAAATAAGTAATTAATGAATTTAATTTTATTATCCAGGATATTAAGTGCAAGTTCATAATTCTTTCAGACATAAGGTAAGGGGATTATCAAACCCAAATTCCTTTATTTGGGTTATTCATATTTCATGCCAAATTTATGTATGGATATCCTTTTAATATTCCTCAAACACAATTTCATTATTCTTCCCTTTTATTTTTATAGATATACATGTTTCTAATATGATTTTATAAAAAATACAATGTTTTTTACAAACAAAATCTTCTTTCCAAAACACATCTTGATTTCTCTTGAGTTATTTATTCTTCGCTAAAAATGATGATTCTTATACCAAATATTTTATTTTCCCATTTCCATTTAGGAACAACATGTTTATTCATTATATTATGATTGATTAAATACTTATGAAACCCATTCCTTTACTTGGTTTACTTTATTACTTTGATTCATATATGTTTTATGTGGCATGCATGATTATGTAAATGTTGTGATGTGATGGGTGGGCCCATAATTATATATCCCTCCAATGCATTGGGTAATGTAATGAATTTCATGATATAATGTGTATTATGAATTAACATGATTCTATATTTGTTCATAATGATGATTTTATGATTATGCACATATGTTATGCATGGACACGATGCTATCTTTTTTCATAATTATGTGTGGTATTTAAACCACTAAGACATGATGTTTCATTTTTATGCATTGCAACATTTCATGCCTTTATCCATTGTTTCCCTTATGATGTTTATAATGATCCCATACTTATGTTATTGTGATGATGATTATTATCACTTATGTTATATTTTTTCATGTACCTTATTCATTCCTCTTATTGGGATTTTTGTCACCTCTTTCATTTATGTATATCTTCAAGTCAATACTTTTAATAAGGAGAACACAAGGTCCAATAAGAAGTTAGATAAGAAGGAATTAAATAATGTTTATGTTTTATTATGTAAAAGTTATGTATGAGCCTAATTTTCCCAATACACTTAACCTTTTGATCCTGGATTTTGTATCTATATTATGTTTTTATCTTAAAATGATGTAATAATATGAAAAAAGTAGGGTCTCTATACCATTTCTATACCAACTCTTGTGTGCCTTGATCCTCAACTTCATCAAAGTATATCTCACTCCCACTATCACTTTTAGAGATGTTATACGCCTCAAGGAATATGGAATTTTTTTCTACTATAATTTTTTTTCTAAGGGGTTGTATATGTAATATCCCTTTGTTTCCTTGGGGTATCCTATAAGATAAAAAACTTTACTCAGGGTGCACGTTTATTACTTGAAGAGGCCTTAACATACGTTTTTATTCCCCACACATGTAAATTTGATAACATGATTTTTCTTTCGATCCAAAAATCTTATGGAGTAACATTTATTGATTTAGTTGGTGCTTGGTTTAATATATTTTATATTGTTTGTAACATGTATCCCCAAAAATACAATAAAATAATCGCATGAATCATCATTGATCTCACCAGGTCGAACAAGGTTCAATTCCTCTTTTCAATTAAACAGTTCCATTGAGGTGCATAAGGAGGAATGAGTTGAGATAAAATCCTAACTTATATTAATAATCAATGAAGTATTGATTGAGATTTTCTCCACTATGTTCTAAGAAGAGTTTCTTAATCTTCTTACCATGATGGTTCTCAAATTCATTATTTTATTCCTTAGATTTTTCAAAGGAGTCCAACTTATCCTCATTAAGTAGACATATCCATATCTACTAAAATAATCATTAAAAGTTATGAAGTATGATTACCCACCACTTTCTTCAATAGGAAATGGTCTACACACATCTATATGAACTATTTTTAGAAGATATTTGGACCGTTCACCTTTTCCACTAAATGAGGCTTTGGTAAATTTTCCTTGTAAACATGCATGACATACACAAAGTGATTTTAGTTCAAAATAATCTAAATATCCATCTTGATGTGATTTAGTCAAGTGATTTTAGTTTACATGACCCAGATAGTGAGGTCAAAGTTGGGTGTTGTATGAGCCATGTGTGGTTTTTCGTTATCGATTTCCATTATTTGGTTAGTATATTACAACAAAAAATACCATTATTTAAATGTTCCTTACCATAACAAATGAAATATTTATAAAATAAGTAACTTTTATTTCCAAATTTGAAAATAAAACCATATTCATCTAGTATGGATATTTATATAATGTTTTGGGTAATATATGACACATAATAACAACCTTTAAAAACCAATATCACTCCCGTTGGCAATGTGAGGTGGTAGTACCCGATATATACAACAAAAAGTTTAGCTCTATCTACTGCTCGTAGATCTACCTCCGATCGGTCAATTATTTTGAATCTAATTGGTTCCTATATTTGTATAAATATGTGAGCACCACAAGATATATATAATACCCAATTTATAGAAATAGATAAATTTAATTCAATAACAAATACACCTGAAGCTTCCCCTTTCTTCTTAGGTTGGGTGTAGTTTTTATTTCAGAGGCTCTTCTTACAATTTGTGAAAAAAACAGCCTTTTACCTTTCTTTCCCCACAATCTTTCTCTTCTTGGAAGGGTGTTTCCAAGAATCCATCGCCTTGGGTATTTTCTCTTGGCCTTTCTACTTGTTCACCACAAGGACCTATGGATTTTTACACATTGTATTCTTATCCACTTTGTGAAGAAGAGTGAGAAGATATGTCAGATAATTCTTAATGTTTTTCATATTAAAATTCACAAAAACACTGGAGAAGCTCTGAGGGTGTGATGTAAGAATAAGATCAGTGCTCAATTCTTTATGGAGTTTAAACCCTAGAACCTATAGGCACTCAACGTACCCAATAATCTTGACTATGTGAGGCCAAACTATGGAACCTTCTCTAGTATTGCTCTGAAAAATATCCTTGGAGACCTCAAACCGCTCCTATCTATCTCTCTCCTGATATAGGCCACAGAGATTCTCGAGCATTCTATACACATCCATATTTTCATGAGACTTCATGAGATCACTAGACATGGATAAAATCATCAAACCTTGAATGTCGACCACATCATTCATATGTTTCTAATATACTAGGAACTCTTTATCACTCAACTCCTTAGTAGGAAGATCAAGAAGTGAAGATTCTAGCACGTATGATTTCTATTCGTGGTGCAAAACAACCCAAATGTGCCTATACCGTACCTGGAAGTTACTTCCAGTTAGGAGATGGTATTTATAAAATATAAATTGAAGGGATAGTATATATGAGGATATTTCCATTTATTATAAAATTTAAATTAGTATATTATCAGTACTTTTATTGATTACAAATTTGGTGAGATATTATAAATTAAATTATTTTATTAAATATCCTACTATTTTGGCAAGTCCTAATAGCTCTCAACATTGAATTTTTTTTCTAGTTTCTAGGAAATTATAGTGGTAAGGATCCATATTTCCCTTTTCATAACCCCAATAATGGTTGGTAAAGATATTTGAAGGCATTTAGGTAGGAACTTATATTCCAACTGTAGACTTGGAACTACTGGATCCATTGAGTAGACTCCCCAATCCTGAAATCCTGACTTGGATTTCCTCAACACTTTCCTCAAAATTACCCTAAGTCTAGCACGTGATAATCCTATTAATGTAAAATGGTTAATTAAAACCAAAACTTTCATAAGAACTCCCCTTATAAAAGTAAGTGTCTCAACAAGGATTGTTTAAACACTTAGTTCTATAGGTTTAATTATTAATCAAGTAATGGGAGGCCAAGTCTAAATTAATATTTAATTGAGATATTTTAATTTATTATGCATAAATTTTATCTTATTTTATCCTCTACATGTCTTGTTATTATTAAATATATTTTACTTAATTAATCAACCATTATGGATAAAAATTTTATGCATAATCTATTTATTTAAATTCCATATTCGTATATTAATTCATTTATTTTTTTGACTATGGTCTTGTATATATAAAATAAATTGTGCATAGATATAAATAAATAAATAAAGTAAATGAATATATCACGATCTTATCTAATAGTTTATTTAATGAGTGAAAATTAAATCAACCTATAACCTAGGGGAATAACTCCATTTTCCATCTTGGCATGAGTTACAACAGTTTAGCTGTACACCTATGTATCACCAAGTTGACTTCATCATGGTCCATTCTTGAACTACCTCCATATTCCTTGAGATTCTCCATTAATTACAAGTATTTATTAATCACATGTAGGTGAGGGGAACCGAATTATTTTTTAAAGGGGATTACATAAATATCCTTGGGCATGAAAGTCCTACATAATAATGGAGGGAGGGATGAATCACATGCAATCATTTTATTTAATATTAAATAATTGAAAACCCATATAATAAATTAAATTAAATAAATTCCATTACATACATAGGTATTGTCCAATATCATGATAGATCATACATGTAACGAATACACAAAAGTAATTGGATAGAAATAATTTCTTTATTAATTATTTATTATTAAGATAAATGAAATTTCATTAATTAATTAATTAATTAATTAAATCCCTTTAATCTTAATGATCATACCAACTTAATTAGAGACACCCATAATTTATGGAATTAATGGAAAATAAATTTTCAAAATAATAATGAAATATTTATTATAATAAATTAATTGAGTATTTCAAAATTTTAAAAATAGTTGTTAAATTTTCAAACACACAATGGTGTGTCAATCAATAAAATTAAGTTTTAATGATGCAATTTTTTAATTTACTGTAATTTTTAATTATGTCCTTTAATGGGAGACTACATGACATGTACAGACCAGCTACACACTTTGTATGTTGGTTTCCATGTATCCAGGGTACACACCTGGGTTTGCGGTGTGTACCTCTACTGGACTACATGGTGTTTATAGACCGGCTACATGCCATGTGTTCTGATTTCTATATGTTCGGAATGCACTCCTAGGTCTTTGGTGTATTTTTCAGATGTGTTAATTGATAAAATACATGCCGTGTATATCATAAATGTTCTAGGTCATTAGTATCACACAGTTTTCCATGTATAATGACCACACAGATTGCGTGATTTACGCTACTAACCCGTGTAGACTACACAGTGCGTTAATAGATACACACCGTGTAATCCAACATCCCATGTGCTAGCCTGGCCCAGTCTACACGTGGTGTGTAATAATTGTTCTTCATGTAGTAACTGCATGGAACGTTGTGTATCCCTTGGTGCATCCAGATGCAGTGTACTAGGGTACATGATGTGTACTTCTAAATACATGCCATGTAGCCCTGTCTTACCAGCCAAAAACTTGTTAGTTCTCAATGAAATCTCCGATCATTCTTAATCTATTTTTATACCTTTAAGAAAATGAAACACTAAAATAACATGATAAATATGTTGAATAATGTTAATTAAAATCTTATTAAATAATGAATAACATAAAATGAAAATATAACAACAATTGCACATAAATCAACAATCAAATAAATTATGATAAATTTAAATGTGACCGCTATGATACCACTTGAAGGTCCAGGCACAACAGAAGTGTGTGGTGGGTGATGAGATAATTAAAATTTCTTTTAATATCAATTTCTTGGAACCCCAATATAGGATCTTAAACATTAAGTTTATAATTAATTCATTTAGATTGGAAGAAAGAAATTACCTCATCTTAGGTTTCTTTCTTCTTAGTTGATGTTGATCATCCAAAAAATACCCTTTCAGATTGCCTTTATTTCACTAGTGAGGATCCAAGGGTAAAATACCTTTAGTGATGATACACACATGCTCCTAATGATCTCCTAGAAATTATACCTGATCTTGGGTGCTAGCGTGGTGAATTGAATGTCTTGCATTGTTCGTTATTGATCACTCATTCTTCAGTATTGAAGAAATATCTATTTCATTCTTGTTCTTGAGAGGTAGAGAGATGAAGGAGTCGAAAGCAAATTCATTGTGCACAACAATTCTCTCTTTTTTGATTACCTACACAATAGCCATAACGGGCTATTTATAGAGGTAGGGTTTAGGTTAGAATATTGATTAATTGCATGCCGACCCTTAAAGAATATTAAAAACATTAATAAAACTCATGCCACAAAATAATAATATAATTATTATTTTGCAGTGTGTGCTATCTTGCGCAAATAATAAATAATATTTACCAGCTTGTAAATTATTATTTATCACCTTATGTGGTCTTGATCCATTTTAACTCCTTAGTATTTATTGAATACTTGAATAAAAATTTTATTTATAAATAAATATTTCATTCACATACCGGTGAATATTAAATAAAATAAATAAATATATTCTTATTCACATGCTGATGAATAAATATTTATTTAATTTATGCAATCAATATAACTTGAATAAAGTTATTCCTTGATATTGAGAATAATATTTATTCTATTAATTAAATTAAAATATAATTTAATCGAGGTCAATGAAAACACTTAGTGAGTGACCCTATAAGATTCTTTCTCATTGGCATTAGGTGAACTTTCCTAAAGTCCAAGATTACTATCTAGAGATGGGTCAAGGCACCCAAGATAATGAACTTAATGTCGTAATGCTGACAACCACATATGAACACTAACTATGTAATATAATCCCTTTGTCACAATATCTCATCATGTAGATTACACGACAATGTCATCAACCTATATACTCGATACAAATTTCTTTGACTATCTAAAATAAACACATCGATACACCATGGCCTTGGAGTTTAGGTGATGTTTATATTCCAATCAAAGCACTGTGATATCAACTCCCATAATGATGGAAAGGAAAAATTCTTTCTTGACTTATCCATTAATGACATGTCAATCATGACGCACCCAATGTACCCTACTTCCCACTAACATATGGAATGATGGTTTTTGTTAGTAAATATAGCTGCACGAGTCATTATATGAATCAATGATAATCTTAAATTATAAGGGTCATTACACACACTCACATATAGGAATTTCTAATGACACCTAAACATGAGGAATTATTACCGGCATGTCTGTTCTCATAATATCCCATCTTAGATATTATCAAGTGAAAAATTAAAAAGAATAAGCCTCATACACTTACAATTATTCTTACTTGATGGTCTATATATTATGCATCCCATAATAGTATGTTATCCAACCATAGAACTATATTAAGAATATTTTCATAGCACTTCAAGGTTCTCATCATAGCAAGAAACTGCTATGAACTTATCAATGAGAGAAATACTCTAGGACATCATTACATTAAATTCATTCATAAAAATGAACAATATATAATAAATTTTTTATTAATATTCAATACATTGAATATATATGTAATCAAAGTACAATCAGTTGATCCTAAGACACCAACTCCAATATTTGTTGCGGTAATGGTTTCATCAATGGATTCACTTTATTCTTATATGTATCCACCCAAAAAATCTTTACATCACCCCTCTCAATGATTTTTCAAATGATATGGTATTTATAAAGGATGTGTTTGGTCCTTTGGTGAGATTTAAGTTCTTTACTTTGAGAAATAAATTCATTATTTTCATAGTAAAGCTCAATTTCTCCCTTAATACTAGGAACCACTCAAATTTTAGTAATAAACTTCTTAATCCAAACAAATTTTTGAACAAAATTTGATACAATGATGTAATTTTTTCATTTTTTAGAATCATCCATGATGTCTTATTTAGAACCCTTCCAACTGATAGCTCTATAATTTATACAAAACATGAAACCATATTGAGTTATCACATCATCCTTTTCAGTTTTGAAACTAGAATATGTATAACCAATTATAATGAGATCCTCCATACCTTTAAATACCAAGAACACATCCTTATTTTTTTAAATCACTTAAGGATGTTCTCACAACAATCCAGTGAATCTCACCTGGATTGGATTGATATCTACTTGTTATGCTCAAATCATAAGTGATATTAGACTGAGTACATAACATGACATGATGGACTCACAAGAAACCCTATACATCATTTATAACTCTTTAGTAGGATATTAAAACATCTTAAGATTCATTTCATGAAACATTAGTAAAGTTTCCTTCATAGATTTCTCCATGCTAAACCTCTTTAACACTTTACCAATATATGTGATTTTATTTAGTGTAAACAACATATTTTATCTATCTCTATATATCTTTATACCCAGTATGTAGGATACTTCACCCATGTATTTCATTGAGAATAATTTTTCAAACCACATCTTTATAGAATATTAAGTTGGAATATCATTTCTGATAAGTAGTATTTCATGCAAATTCCACACTAGAAATTCCATAACACTCCCACTATCCTATTTATATAAACAAATATTATTCACATTCTTGATGAAATCAATTTTTTTGATTGCATCATCAAACTAATTGTTTTAACTAAGATAATCCTTCTTTAATCAATAAATCGACTATTGAAACTTACAAACATTATCATTCTCATTTAGAACTTAAAAACCTTTGGTATGTATCATATACATTTCCTTGATTAAATCCTCATTAAGGAAATTGATTTTGACATCCATTTTATGAGTTTCTATGACAAAAAATATTCAAATGGAATTTATTATCTCAATTGGAGAAAAGGTATATTTATAGTTAATACTATGAATTTATGTGTAACCCTTAGCTAATAACTCTGATTTTTAGGTAGACACTCAACTATACATGTTAGTTTTCTCATGAAAAACTCACTTGCAACCTGTTTGACTCATCCCTTCAGGCATATCTTTCAAGTTCCTAACTTGGTTAGTATAAATGGATTTTATCTCATATTTCCTGTCTTCTAACCATTTCTCAAAATTAGAGCTCTTAATATCCTCTTGGTTGGTGGTATATTAATTTAAATTTATTTCTGTGGGTGCGCAAAAATATATTTATATATGAGGTTAAAATATTGTATAACAACAACCTAGGTTTGTCTCCAAAGAGGGGTACTCAAAATCAGTTGTCACTTTTTAGTTAGAAAATGAGTGATTTTATATATGAGCAGCATAGATTTGTGAGTGTTTGGTTTATCCAAGGTTCTATTTACCTCGCACAAGAAATTATTAGAGATATTAACTACAAAACCCACAACTCTAATATGGATCTAAAGCTGGACATGAACAAATATTATGACTGTGTGGAGTGGGGATTCATTATCAAGGTGATGGAAGGTATGGGATTTTATTCTTGGACTATTGATCTTGTTTTCATGTTTTTCAGCTCCCTGTAGATGGCAGTATTGTTCTTTGGGAAGTCCTATGGTTTCTTAAAATCTATTCATGACCTAAGATAGGAAGAACCTTTATCACCCGGCATATTCATGCTCACACAATAGGTTCTCAGTCGGCTCATTCATAGGAGCATCAATAATGGAGATATTCTGGTCTATCATAAGAACATGAGGGCCATGACCATTTCTCACTTAATGTTTGTGGATGATACCATGGTGTTTATTAATGGGGGAAAAAAATCTATTAAAGGATTGAACCACTTCTTGGATAATTACTACCACTAGAGTGGACAACTAATCAATAAAGAGAAGAGCCTCTACTTCATCTCCAACAACTACTCTCCCAAGAGGATTTCTGATATTCATCTCTCCATTGTTATGAAAAGATGATGATTTACTAATAAATACCTTGGGGAAACCATTTCTCCTGGTAGAATGAAGATTAAAGAATTTGACTCCCTTATCAGCAAGATCGTGGAGCACATCCACAACTTAGAAAAACAAGTTCTTGTCCTTAGAGGGTCGTATTACTCTCATTAATAGTGATCTGTTGGAAACTATAATCCATTATCTCTCGGTGGTCAAGGTGCTGAAGGGTGTCATCTCTAATATTGATAAGCTCATGAATAGATTCATTTTGGGATCCCCTTGCAGAAAGGAGAAGGCACTAGGCCTCATGTAAAAGGGTGGAAAGGCCTAACAAGGAAGGTGGTATCAATGTACGTAGCTTGGAAGACACCCACGACTGCATGCATGAAAGATTGGCCAGGGAAATCTTGGAATAGAGTATGATTTGGGGGAAAACAATGCATCCTATTTTGAGTAAACCTTCCTTGGTTCAGGGCTAGGTCTCTCTGTTATGGTCTACTCTTTTAAACCTGATCTATGAGCTTCAGTTGCATTCCCAATGGATTATTGGGAGGGGTGACATTTCTTTTTGGAATCACAACTAGGAAAGGAATAAGCTCAGTTTCCCAAGGTTCCCTAATCCCGCCATCTCTTTCAAGGAGGCCATAATGTACCCGACAATCATCAATTCTATGATGGAAAAGGAGAAATGAGCCTTCTTCAATCTCATCATCTTGACGTAGGACCCCAATCGTTGTGTTTTCACCCCTTCTTCCTCAAAGGCTTTCACTACATAGGATTATCATCGGTCTCAGGCCATCATAGAGGAGTAGGATAGCTATCATATAACCCTTTGGTCCAAGGTGGTTCCATCAAAATACAATTTCCTATTATGGAGGATCATGTACCATTCCATCTCCATAGACGAGAATATCAAACGTTGTGGTATCCCATATGTCTCTCTTTGTTCCTGCTGTAATTACTTCAAGGAGGAAAGTGCTGAAAACCTCTTCTTTATGGATGAATGGGCGTGTCATGTGTGGCATTTCTTTGGGGAGTTCACTGAATTCCAATACAATAACCTTGTGGATCTACCTTTGTTGGACAGGTGGTTCTATGGATTAGGAGATAGAGGGTCAGAGAAGATAGCACACTATGTGATCCTCCATGCTGGGTGTTGGTTTATATGGAAGGATGGGAATAATCTTAGACATGATGGTATCTATTTAGCTGGTAAGTCTATCATAATTTGGACTAAGATCATTCTACTTGATTTGGCTCAACTCATTTGAAACTGGAGGGATTACCCCTCCCTTCAGTGGATGATTCCTTACTCACATGGAGCCCAAGTGGATACCGTCATTAACCTAGGCCTCTAGGTGAGCTGGAATCCCCCTCCCAGGGGCCTTAAACTCAATACTGATGGGTCCTGAAGGTCATGTGTCTTGTGCGGGGGTGGGGTTGTACGGGAATCTCGAGGCTCAGTCCTCTTGGCCTTATCCTCCTGCTTGGGTCATGGTTCCTCTCTTTAGGAAAAATACAAGGCTATGCTTATGGGTTTAAATCTTTTCCACTAGAAGGGGTTAATGTTATCTGAAATTGAAATAGAATCTAAGATCCTTTAAGACATCCTGAATGATATTTTCTCTTCCCCATGGTATATAATCTATATTATCATAAAGTTTAAAAGCATGATCACCAAAAACATCAAAATAAGGCACACCTAGCACGAGGGTAACCAAGTGGAGGATCATCTGGATTTGATGTAGGTCACTGGTAATGATCCGGTATGGTTGCATGATATTATCACTTTAACCCTTAAGGGGTAAACCTGATTAGAGAGTATGCCCTCATCCTTCACCATTTCAGACCCCTTAGGTCTCTTTCTTCCTCAATTGGTTTGGATGTATTGTCTCATTCCTAATAAAAAAGTAAATTTTATGATATGCATGTAAAGTGGAACATTAATCCACTTTTAGTTTGCTTGGATAGTACCTAATCAAGTTTTTTGTTTCCTGAGAAACCTAAGAGTGTTCCACTACCTTCACACACATGCCAAAAATTTCCTAACACTTTACTACTCAATTTAATATATTCCTTCATATATAGAATAAACTGACTAGAGGGAGAAAAATGTTCATCAAGCAAAGGAAGCATGCAATGAACAAAAATAAATCAAACACAATTTTATTTGAAAATATAAACTTCCACTGAACACTAAAACCAATTAACAAGAAAAATAGATTTTATTCATCAAGGTTCGGAAAATCAATCATTAAAATTGGTCTTGATTCCATTCCATGATAAATCATGGATTTACTCCTCCATGAAAGGTATAAAAGTGGTGTGAAAGGAGTAATAAGGAATTCAAAAAAGAAAAATAAAAAAAATAAAACTCAAAAACCATAAATATTTGCCACATAATATGTTCAGTGAGAGAGAGTCAATTCAAGAGAGATCTCTCTCCTCTCTTCTTGTATATAATTCTTGTCATCCTTTCTCAGCCGGTTTAATCCTCCTAGATTCTTACTTCCTTGAATTATTTAATCTTTCCTTATTTAATGGAGTCAACCATGAATGATGCGATCCTATCTTCCACAAAATCCCCAAATTCCCACTTCTTTTTTTGATTGGATCATCATTTTTATATTACGGTTGATAATATTTTTTATAATCCATGTGAATACATATGATTGGGTTGCATGAATGTTGATGTGGAAACCTGAAGATTTGGTTTGAATAACAAGTGAACCTTTTGAACCCCCTTGATACATCCTTCTTATGAAAATTTTTACAAAGGCACAAACCTTGAAAAGTACTCATGATAAGCACAAGTACTTGAATCAATGAGTAGATATTTTGAAATTAATCAAACCTATACCAAATATTTCATGATCTTGGAATGAGAAAAACATTGCTTCAAAATAATACTTATGGTTACCTGACAACGACACTAAATTTTAACACACCAGTCACTGGGTGGTATGGAATATTATTTATATTTTTCTAATGCAATGTAATGGATTACTATAATCATTTATTTTGAGGAGTGTTCTGTTTTCAAGTGAATCAAAAACTAGTCCTAAATATTTATTGTTTTTTGGTATTTTTATATTTTATGAAAACACTAAAAACACGGGGGTTAAAATATGGAATGAAAAACTAAAAATAAATATGCTGATGAAAAATTCATAGAAAATGAATGGGGTTAGTAAGAAAGAACTTGGTCATAAGGTTGAATATTTGGGTTCCTTTATTATCCATTATTATTGTCTAAATTATATTTGATATTTCATACCATATTACATAAACTATTACCCCATAATTTCATTGTGAAAGTTATCATGCCTTGGATATCTATTCATCACACAAAACCTCACCTACTTCAATAATCAATAATGATGAACACACCTCAGTCGAGGGTGTGACACCTTCAAAGACATGACTCCATCATTTTTTTTGTTTCATCCCTAAAACACAATGAACTCCATAATATAAAGTATAGAGAACCTATATTATCATTCATATATATTACATCATTTTTATGAACATTTATTACATTACACAAACACATTATTGAGGATCGTACAGGTATAGTGCCTTTAAAAACTTGAAAAAAAAACTAGTTCATAGGTAAACTACATCATCTCACACTAAGTTATTCATAACTATAACCCTTTTTAGGCATATCATACATAATAAATTTCTTCATAACCCATGGAAATGAAACATAAAAAATAGTGAGTGTAGATTCTCAGTAAGAGTAAATGAGGGAGATATATAAGCATAACATGAACATAAGTGTATGCGAACATGAGCATAACATTTGAAAACCATACCCTGCATATCAAAGATCATAATATGGAGTCATGGAATAAATATTGGAAGTTCATAAGATATGAATAATAATAGGATCAAAGAACATGATCCATGAGAGCATAATATTTTCATAAGACATAGATTTGTGAAATATACAAAAGTATAGAAAAATTATTTTCATAGTATTCAAGGCCCACTGCCAAGGCTATCATAGTGGAATGAGTTAACTCCACAAAACATCATAGTAGTCAAGGTTAACTCCATAGAAAATTATAAAAGAAAAATTACCTTACTGAATCAGGTTCACTCCCCATTCTAGTCCTATCTATCTCATGAGATATAAATCTTTACCCAATGCATTGGAGGGAGATATAGGTCCCACCCATCATATAATGGAAATCATACATATGTGTGCCACATGATTATAAAACATTAATCATATCATGACCCATGAAATTAAATGAAATTCATATATATTTCATCATATTATAATCTATATAAAAGATAATATTTTCATAATCATTTAATCATCTTATCATTGCACAACACGTGGAGAAAGAAGTAGGTTTTATAAGAATCTTACCATGATATAAGTTTTGGAAGAGAAATTGGTTTCATAAACATATTTTCATCATAAACCATTAAAAGAAAGAATAATAATGGTATCCTTGGTTCATATCCCCATCAAATCATAAATTATATCAAGGGATTTCATCTTATATGGGGAATTATTTTGAAAGATAAATCACTTGGAATGTTTCTCAAGGAATATAAAATTTATTTGAAAATCAGTTTTTAAAACTAAAAATTAATAAAATATTTTAGAAATCATTTTATTTGAAAATAAACTCAAAATATTATAAAGGAATATTTAAATAAAAATTGGTCATGATGGTAAGAAATTATATTCATGTTATACATGTTAAAATAATTATTCCTTTCACATTTTCAGTAAAATCCAAATGGTAATTTTTTGAAAAAATACACGATGATTCCTTTAAAAAATTTCAAAAAATTCATATATGAGTAAAAATGTATTTGATAAATCATTTTAATAATGTTAAGAAAATTTTTGAAAACATTTTTAGAAAACATGGTTTTGGAAGAAAAACAGGTTTTCAAACGAAGAGAAAAATAAAAATGATTTTTTTCTTAAAAATATTCTTTTTAACTCTTGAGTACATAAAGAGAGGAAAACGAAGGAAAAAAATTCTTATGAAATAACCATAGGAGAAGAAAATTAATGAGTTTATTCAGAAATGGATCACAATATTTTATTATTAAAAACATAATCATAAAATATTCTGATAAATGATGAGATTGTAATATAAAATCTTTACCACTTTGGTAACTTTTAATTATAAGACATATGAAGGAATAATGTGAAAAACTTGACCCAGATACCCTCTCAAATTGGTATCTGAACCAGATTTACGCACACTCAAAGGTAATTCTCAATCACTATAGGCTGGAAACTTGCACTCGGGCCTCAACAACAACCAGAGAGAGCAAATTTTCCCAACCTAAAGAAGACAACATGAGATATATATAAATATATATACACATAATAAAGAAATAATGGAATAATAAACAAGTATATATATCATATAAAAAATGAAACTGTAGAAGGGATACAACCCAAATGTAGATAAATAATATCCAAGAGACAAGTCCAACAATAAAGGGTAATAAAAGTAAAAATAACTTTTCCATGTGATATCATGGGAAAACTCCCACCATCTCACCACCAGCTACCCATACATAACTGAAAGAAACCTCACCACCTCACTGTGGTTCGTTGTCTTTACCTACATAAAAAGACATAGAAAGGTCAATGAACCACCGAAGGGGTGAATAGAGTGTGAGATAATAGGCTTATTAAGATCACACCCAGGTGTTCCATAACAAGTCTCGGTAAAATAATATGAACATGCTCATCTTTAAAGAAAAAAATCTTGATAAATAGTTAACATTTTTTTATATAAAAATCATGGTAAAACATTTAATTTCTCCAATTTCAGCATTTCCAAAATAAGAAAGGTAAAATAGTTTCAAATCATATCACATATATTAAATCAAAGTACAACATGCATCACATATCATATTAAAAATAAGGCACTAAAAGCTAAAATAGTACAATACAAAGCATATGTAACATCACGCCAAGGATCACTATATTATATGATAGCTAGAATAATCATACCTAAACATATAAAATCACATGGATCATGTATCTAGATATATGAATCAAATCTATAGACTAGAGGAACACCCCAAAAAGTGGGCCTCCCAACAGGCCTATCAAATCCTTAGATCAATGAGTCTAGGGAGAAGAGGAACACCGAATGAGTAAATCCCCCAAAAAATGGATGAGACCTATTACTACACCTTCCACCTAAGTACCCAAGACTTCCAATGTACTTTATTTTCTAAACCATTACATAAAAACCATGTTTGAAAAAATTTCATAAATTAATTTCAAAATTCTTTGAAAATAACTTTTCTTTTTCCAAAATAAGGGGAAAACCATATTTTCTCAAAAAACCATTTCCACACACATAAATCAATCAATAAATCATGAAATTTCACTTATAATTTTTTTTATCAAACTAGAGAAATACAATTCATCCAACGTAGGCTAGAGACCAAATCGCCTCCCTCAAACTCGGGTCTCACACGCCCAAAATGGGATCCACCGACCAGAAAGGAACACAAGGTCAACAATATAGAACTTGAGATTGATTCCCTTGTCTTATAATCACATCCCAAAAATAAATAATATGGGGGAAAGGGTAGATCATGACAAACCTCAAAGAACACACACTTTCCACACCTCAACTAACACGAGATTAAACCCCAAAACAAGATCACACAATATATCTAGAAAGGATCAAGAAGAATTTCATCATGGATCAAGAGATCCAAAAACTCAACACAATAATGCTACCATGATCATCAATAAAGAATAAGTAGAAGGATTTCTCATCCGTAGAAATGCACTACAATCACAATAGAGATAAATCAATGAAAAATGTGATCCGGAAGGAGAAGAGGTCCCTAAAATTACTTGGGAGAGATCCTATATTGATAGAGAAAAGGAATTTGATTGAATGAATAAAAAATCATATGTGAAACACCCTAAAAATAATATTCTGTGAGAATTACATGGTGTAAATCCCTTTCATGTTTTTAATTCAAGATTAAAAATTTCCACTAAAAAATGTGTCGCATAAGATTAAAAATCTAGATTTTTACCATTTCGTGATGTGTAAAATTTCATAGCATGTAATATTTTCATGACCTAAACACAACTAATGAATATTATCGATGAAAAATTCTTGATTTGAACACTTTACATGGACTATAAAAATTTCACGACATGTATTCATTATAGGAACTGAAAATGTCTAGTATACAACAAAATCTATAGATTCTGAAAAAAATCCCTAAAAACAACATTGGTATTCACCAAACTTGAGGATAAAATTAAAAATACTTCAACACATTTATACTTGGACTCTATTAATTCAAACAAACATACTTCCCCAAATTTTAGGTCACTTTCCCTAGAAAATTCTCTCTGCCCTTGGTAGTCCCAAAATGCACCCAAATAAAGAGTGAAATAAAAAGAGAGAAGATAAATACCTTAAAGTGGGTAATGGGATGTTATAAACAACCCACTATAAGACTTTTTAATCCCCAATAATTTATGTGGATGAATGATGTCTAGAAAAAGGTGAGGCCACTGCTCTCTCATAAATGAATCATGCTCCCAAGTCTCATGAGAATATGAACTATGTTTCCATAATACTTTGACCAATTGAATTAACTTCCTATGAAATACTTTCACCTGAGAGTCAATGATCTCCACTAGTTTCTCTAAAACGAAACATTTGGCTCCAAATCGATCTCTTCCCAACTCAAAACATAGGAGGGTCTAGGATGGTATTTCTTAAGCTATGATATATATAAAATATAATGAATACTCATCAACTGAACCAAAAATTCCAACTGATAATAAATCCTCTCAAACCTATTAGTGACCTCAAATGGTCCAACATATCTCGAAACCAACTTTCCCTATTTTCCAAACCAGCAGTGACCCAACTGAGGAGAAACTTTCAAGAAAACCTGGCCACTTATGAAAAAATAAAAAGGATGGCATTGCTAATCCACATACAGTTTCTATTACTTCTAAGCTGTAACTAGATTTTGACGTATATCCTGAATCCTCACTGACATCTCCTAAATGAGATTTGATTCCACCAAAAAGGCCTCACCCACCTCTTCCCAATAAAGAGGTGATCTGCATGGGTGACCATACAAATCCTCAAATGGAGACATTATGATCGATGTATGATAACCGTTGTTATAAGAAAACTCAACTAGTTCTAAATGGTCATCTCATGATCCACCAAAATACAAGATGTAGGCACATAGCATATCCTCTAGGATCAAAATAGCATGATCCATCTGACTATCTATTTGTGGGTGGTAAGTTGTACTCATCCTGACCTGAGTCCCCATAACCTCCTAAAGACTCCTACAAAACCTCAAAGTAATCCTAGGATCCATATATGAAAAAATGGTAGAAGTAACCCCATGTAACCCCATGATATCATATATAAATATCTTACCTAGATCTTTAACTTTTGTGGTGTCCCTTATTAGAATGAAGTGAGATGAACTTTTCAATGAATTAATCACCACCCAGATAGTGTTCCTCCCTTGGGGGGTCCATGGTAATACAAAAACAAAATACATGGGCATCTTGTCCCATTTCCAAATCAGCACTAGGAGAGGCTAGATCAAACCATAGGGTTTTAGATGGTCCACCTTTATCTATTGGTAGGTGTAATATCAAGATACATAATCTAAAATGTCATGCTTCATATCTACCCACAAAAATCTCCATCTCATGTCATAATACATCTTCATAATGCCTGAATGAATATAACATGAATAAATTTGATAGTAAATAAAAACTGAGATCCTCATATATTTTGGGAAGATAAACTGATCCCCAAAATAGAGAACACCATCTAAATAGAGAGACCAAATAGAAACGGTCTCCCCACCATATAGGGTTTCTCAAATTCCCCTAAAGTCATCATCATTATAATAACTCTACAAAATAGACTATAGGAGAGATGATAATAATTGAACATTGTCCAGAACCATACCTAAAGCATCCTCGTGAGCATTTAGGTGAAACTAAGTGATGAGTCTCATAGGGTTTCACTCTTCGTTCGATTCTAGAATAACCTATGATATTACTTTCCTACTAATAGTGTCTGTAATGAAATTCCCATTCCCCAAGGTGCAAGTGATGTAAAATTCAAACTTATGAAGGTATTTGATCCACTAACTCTATCTGATATTGAATTATTTCTGATAAAATATATAAATCATAATCTTATGGTTAGAAAAGACCATGAACCTCTCTATAAAAAGATAGCACTGTTAGTACTTAAGTGCATGAATAACTATAATAAGATATAAATCATGAGTGGTGTAACTCGTCTCATGTAGTTAGAGTTGAAGATAACTTTAATCCACCAAATTATCATATTGTATAATCATGAAACTGAAAACAACATTCAAAGAATCATAGAAAACCACATACCCCTTATCAATCTTAGTTAAGATCAAAATAGGATTTGATGTTATAAGTCATTTCATCTCTTCAAAAGAATACTAAAACTTTTCATTCCATACTAATTTCACCCCTTTCTTGGTAAGAGAAGTCAAAGATGACCATAACTTTGAGAAATTCTCAATGAACCATCTATAATGCCCAAAAAGACCAAGGAATATCAAAATCTCAAAGAAATTTCATGGCTCTTCTTAAGACAAAACAACCTTAACCTTATTAGGATCAATTGATAATCCATGATCAGAAATCATGTATCCTAATAAACTCACTTCTTGGATCGAGAAATTTCATTTAAAAAGATTTCCATAAAGATAGTGACTCCTTAAGATTTCCAGAACCAAACTCAAATGGTACCTGTGCTCATTCTCAGATCTCGAATAAACTGAAATATCATCCATGAACACTACCACAAAAATGTTGAGATACTCATGGAATATCTAATTCATAAAATCCATGAAAATTTTAAGCGAATTAGTCATACCAAAAAAACATCACAAGATATTATTAATGTACATAAGTTCTCCTAAAAGATATATTCAGTATATTAGACTCTCAAAATCCGATTTGATGATAAAATAACAAAATATTGATCTTAGAAAACCACTTCCCCCCTTTTAACTGATAAAAAAAATCATCCACATGAGGAAAAATATACTTGTTCTTAACCATTACCTAGTTCAACTTTCGATAGTCCACACACAATAAGAGTGAACCATATTCCTTATTGGAAAAGAGAAAAAGGGCCACCCAAGGCAAAACACTAGGGTGAAAAAAACCTTTCACCATCAGGTCATCCAATTGAATCTTAAGCTCTTTCATCTCCATTGGTTCCATACAATAAGAAGATATCAGAACTAGCTACAAACCTAGAACTAGATAAATCATAAACTCTACCTCCATAATTGAAGGAAGACTAGAGAAATAATCAGGTAAAATGTCTAGAATGTACAAAACAATAGTACGAAGTTCAAAAATAGAAGAAACATCATTAGGATCAACTATTACGGAAAAATAAAAACTTATGAGCTCTAGGTGGGAAGTTCTTGCAGAACCTAACCTTTGATCCAACTCTCCCTGAAACACCCATGAGATCCCATCAGCCTCAAGAAATGAGACATGTAAATTATAAAAATCAACCTCAACATGATGAGTGATAATCCAATCCATCTCGATGATGATGTCAAACAGATCCAAATTTATAATGAGGAAATCCCATACTAACTCCACATCAGCTATTGACAACAAAAAAGAAGGTCACCAAAACCTCTGATCTTTCCTCTTTCCAAGAGGTTTCTCTAAATATATAAGAAAAGAAATGAGCTCTATTGGAAGATTAAAAATATCAACGAAAAAACTAGATATAAATGATTGAGAAGATCCAATATCAAATAAATCGATTTCTATAGAAGATACAATAAATATGGCACCTATAACTATTGCTGGACCCATATCTACCTCTATCAGAAATCCATCTTCTGCATGAAGGTGCTTCACTAATGAGGCCAATGGATAGAGCCCTATATTATTTGAATCATCTAACTATGCTATAATAGCCTTTGGATATGATGATCCCTAACCATAATAAGGTGTATACATAACCTGATAGAAACTCTGCATATATCTATAGCGCCCACAACCTTTACACATATTCTAAAGTGAATAGAAAGTGCACCAGGTGCGTCTAACCTTGCCACACCAATAACAAGTCAGGGGAATAATACTAGCATTAATTAAAGGTGTAGAGAAGGCTTTCCATTTAGAACTACCTCGACCACTCCTGTGATGATCTTTCCACTTCTTATTTTACCTTACATGCCACTGAAGCTGCCACTAGGTGGAAGATAATGGGTAAAATGACCAACCTTTCCCACCATATTCATCTATTCCATCATTTCCTTATCTACCATCTCTACATAGTTTTAAATCTTTATCATTAATACCAATGATCTAATATCTAGTTGCAAAACCTATAGGTACTTATGATCCTTCATCTAGTCATTTTTTACTACCTATGGAGCAAAAGGAACCAACTCTACAAATCAATTGGTGTATGTCGACATCAAATGATATACCTGCTAAAAAGAGAGGAAATCCAGAGAATTAACCATCATTAGAGACTCTGGATAAAACTACTAGAATAATAGAGTCTTGAAAACCTTATAGTCCAAGACCGCATGCCTATCTGCCTATACCATGGAATCCCACCATCACTTTCAAGGACCCTCAAGTTTGAAAACTACAAACTTCACATTGATACTCTCAGGTGTATCCATGAAGTCAAAGATCTAATCAATATTGTCTAGCCATTCCTCTTCCTCTCGAGGTTCATTCATACCCTTAAAGGATGATGGATTCTCATATAAAAACTCATGTGATAAATTCCTTTCTCCTCCAAATCTTGGTTGTACATCAACAGCGGTGTTTTGGACTTGTGGTACATTTTGGTCATCAAAATGAACTGCCAATATGATAATCTTGATAAGATCCTAATATATAAGAGAATTACCTTGAGGATAATCCATTTCATCCTCATAAGGAACCCATGGAATATGTCTCAGAGGCATACTACTGCACACTGGAATATAAGAAATGATCACACAATAGGTTAATATCAATTCAAACTAGAAAACCATAAGAAAAAACTTAGATTAAAGATCAAGAACTAAAAATATGATACACACATCCCAATATCCCATGGTAACTTGAGTCTCATAATGGAAAGTGTTGAAAAATCACTAACCAAAACCTACCTCACAAGTCTTGAAAATCCAATATCAAGTATACCAAATGTTCCAAGATAAGGAATATTGAGGACAAAAAACCTTTAATACCAAACCGTGACAAAACCAACCTGCATACCCTATCAAACTAGTAACCAACCCTAATTTCCACATACCTTAAGGGAGTTATTAATCCCCATGGGATAGAGACTAGAATTTAGGCATCAAAAACAACAAGAAAGAATGATTTCTCCCAACCTGAAGTAGAAAAAATGAAACACACACACAAATATAAGAAACAACAGAAGAAGAAACAAGTATATATGTCATATCAAAAAGGAATTAGTTGAAGTGATACAACCCAAAAGTAGCTATAAAATATACAAGAGACAAGTCCAACAACAAAAGGAAAAAATAGCTACTCTATGCGACCATGTGAGAAAAGTACCACCATCTCACCACCAACTACCCATACAAATCTGATAGAAACCTCTATTCCTCACGGCGCCTTGACTTTCCCTGTATCAAAAGATATACAAAGGTATACACACTTTCTAAGGGGTCCATAATGTGTGAGCTGACATACTTAGTAGGATATCACCTATGTGTTCCATAACAAGTATCTATACAATAATATGAACATGATCAACTTTAAAGAAAACAAGGCATGATAAACAATTAAACAAATTTTATATAAAAATCATGGTAAAAAATTTAATTTCCTTATTTTCCACATTTCTAAAATAATCCAGGTAAAAAAATTTCAAAGAATATCACATATATAAAATCAAAGAAAAGAATGTATCATATATCATATCAAAAACCAATATAGTATAAGTTAAAATAGAACAAGATAAAGAATTTGTAACATCACGCCAAAGATCACTACATGTCGGGCTAGCAAGGAAACTTGTACCTAAACATAGATAATCACACACATCAAATCACTAGATATATGTATAGAATATAGAGAACTAAGGAAAACCCTAAAAAGAGAACCCCCCATAGGTCTATCGAGTACTTAGATCAATGAGACTAGGGAGAAAAAGAACACCCCCTGAGTAAACACCCCAATAAATGGATGAGTACTATTACTGTACCTTCCACCAAAGTACCCATGTATTTCTATAGGCTCTATTTTCAAAACCATTTCATCAAAACCATAGTTTGAAATTATTTTATAAATACATTTAAAAATAATTTTAAAATAATTTTTATTTTACCAAAATAAGGGGAAACCATATTTTCTGAAAAACCTGTTTCCACACACAAAAATCAATCAATCAATCATTCTATTTCATTTATAAAACAATTTATCAAACTAGAGAAATATAGTTCACTAACATAGGCTAGAGACAGAACCACCTACCTCAAACTCGAGTCACACATATCCTCAATGGAATAAATTAACCAAAAAGGAACACAAGGTCAACAATAGAGACCCTGATATTGATTCCCAGGTATTAGAATCACACCCCACAAATAAAGAAGATGGAGGAAAGGGTAGATCATGAAATACCTCAAAGAACACACACTCACCGTATCACAACCAATAATGGATTGGACCCAAAAATAATATCACACAACTAATCTAGAAAGGATCAGGAATATTATCACCATAGATCAGTAAATCCAATAATGAAACACAATTGTTCTACCGTAATCAACAACAATGATGAAGAAGAAGGATTTCTCACCTAAAGAAACACACTACAACCACAACGAATATGAATCTCTGAATGAAGTGATACAGAATGAGAGGAGGTCCTCAAAATCACCTGGGAGAGATACTAGATTGAGATAGAAGAGTTATGTGGTCAAATTAATAACAAATCATAAATTAAGTTCCCTAAAAATCATATTCCCTGAGAATTACATAGCATGAATCACTTTCATTTTGTGTAATTCATGATTAAAAATTCCTACTGAAGAACGTATTTCTTCAGATTAAAAAACCATATTTTTACCATATAATGGAATATAATATTATCATAACCTAAAAACAACCCATAAATCTACCTAAAAACTGATACATGATGTGAAAACTTTACATATTATGTAAAAATTTCACGATGTGTAATCATTACATGATCTGAAAATGTCCAGCAGACAATGAAAACTCCAAATTATGAATGAAAGCCTCAAACCAACACTATTATTCTATGAACTTAGGGAGAAACCTAAAAATAATTTAACAAATTTATTTATACAATAAATTAATTAAAAAAACACACATATCCAAACTTTAGGTCACTTTCCCCAGCAAACTCTCTCCACCATCCAGAGTCCCAAAACGCACCAAAATAAAGAGGGAAATGAAAAGAGAGAAGACAAATAATTGAAAGTGGGTAACATGATATTAAAAATAAAATTAAATAAAACTTAAAATATCATGAGAATAAATAAATTCATTATATTACATGTCAAAGTGACAATATATAAAACTCATAAAATAATATAGGTGCATAACATAACATATGTCTTAAGGAAAGAAAATTGAGAAAAAATCCCATACCTTAAGTATCACCTTCCTTCATACACATTTGAACCACCTTTATAATAAATATAAGTTTATTATAAAAAGATTTAATAACCATAATCATATATATCATACTATATATTACTTTCTTATGACTTTTTATTACCCTTTTATTAACAATTCCATGTTAAAATCACGTTTCAGGCAATAAATGCTTTGTTTTTCTTGTATGGTTTGATTTGTTATTTTTTAGTCCCATTCCTTTTATCATGGTTAAATAATATCAAGAATTATAACCATGATATAAATATAATATATATTCAGTATATATTTATTTATACTAATCCATAAAATTTAGAGATAAAAAATGAAATAAACTATTCATGGAGACAATAGGACATATGTACACATAAACATTGTTTCCATTTTCTCAATGGATTGAGAAAAAATAAAGGTAAATAATATATTATAATTAAATAATAATTTTTATTTTATATATATCACATATTTTTATTAAATCCATCCTTATTACCTTCCATGTAAAGTGTGAACGAATCACATCGCTTCGTGAGGTGGTAGTCTGCCGTACACACGAGTGGCGTTATTGTATTCCCACAGAATATAAATTATGAAGGTATGCGTGATATAATAATGACAAAAGTATAATAATATAATAAATATCATATATAAACATTTAATACATCACTATAACCAACCATGAGAGGTTGTAATGGAAAAATTAATGACATCAGTTCGTGAGGCGGTAGTCCGCCGTACAAGCGAATGGTGATTTTGTAACCCATTTGATGGAAGTGGCGATTGTTTTAGATCAGAAATTAATATAAAAACAAATTATTATTTTTAATATAATTATTTTATTATATAATAATGGTTTAATAATAATTTAATAAAGTGTAGGAACAAGTAATATAAAAACACTCAATGAATAATGTTACCTCTTTCTTAGGTAACCTCTTTAGGTTTGCACAAAAAAACGTACAAGGTTGGATTTATGAAAAAAATAAGGACTCTAGGATGATAGGATAGAATTTGAGAAGTTATTTGGTTAGGTCTTGTCTGAACCAAAAGGGTTTGATGGTATCAAGAAGAGAGGATAGGGGGTGGTCTTTTATAACTGAGGTGAATGACACACTTGTAATTTTTTGAAAGGGAAAAGGTGTACCCACATTTTCATCATGAAAAAAGGATCCAAAATGGAGTATTATAGATACTTATACAATTTAGGGTCTAAATATTTCTATCCAATATATTTTATAAAAGTGATTAGTTTATTTTAACCCTTATCTTTTTAGTTTAACCCCCTGGTAAACCGATTTTTACCTTAACCGCAATAATTAATTTTTATTGTTTTCACTATTAATTTTGGTAAAAAATTAAGATGAACTTATCATATAATATAAAATATGATAATTAATAATATGGAATCCATTTTTCCAAATTAAATTCATATAATTTAAAAATTTTAATTTAAAATTAATCCCGCAGACATGACGAGAAATAGGTTTTCAAGAAGAAAAAGTTCAAAAGATTATAAGGATTTTATTTAAAAATTCAATATGAAAAAGATTCAAATAACCTAAATTGTATTAATAGATATATAATTTAACTAATTTTACTTTTAAACCATATTAAAATATAATTTTAACTTTATGAATAATTTAAACAAAAATGATTTTTTCAATTAAAATTTAGTATTTTTCACTACTCATCAAAAAATTAATCTTTTCATATTATTCTAAAAAATTAAACCTAATATAATTTTGATATTATTATTTCAAAAATGATTTTTATATTGAATAAATTTTCTAAAAGTTTCAAAAATTAATTTTATTATTGTTAAAAAAACATTTTTTGAGAAAATTGTATTTTAAAAACATATGAAGACTTTATTGATAAATTAATTAATTTTTATCAATATTGTTTTTATATAACACCATTATAATTAATATTTTAAAATCATTTATTATTATTAATATCTCTAATTTTAATGGATAGGTTATAACGGTCACATTTGAATAATATTAATAATATTCATGGTTTTTTTAAAACTTAGTGTTGTGTGTAACATAAGCTAAACTCTGTGTTAAGTGTAATGAAAGTTTAACAAAATGTTGTGTGTAATAAAAGTTATCAAAGAAATTTAATTTATTTAAAACAAAAATAATTAATAAAAACTTAGGGTGTTACATTATACCCCCATTAAAATGAATTTCTCCCTTGAAATTAATCACTCTGATGCAAAAAAATGAGGATAATTCTACCTCATCATTTCATTAGGTTACTACATAGCTTTCTAAAACTAGTGGTTTCACCAAAATACTTAGATCAGGTGAGTAGTCTTGTTTTTTAGAACTTTTTATGTATGATCTAGAATCTACAAAATTTGTTCCTCATAAAAAAATCTTGGTCCAATGGTATGACCTCTAAGTTTAGTACATGGGAAGGGTTGAGTATGTACTTCATTAGGAGAGATACATGGAACACATCCTATCCTCATACGATCAATAATTTCTAAGGTACCGATATACCTAGGGCTTAGTTTCCCTTTCTTCATGAATATCATAACCTTATTCCATGGATAACCTTATCACTGACTTCAAATTATAGATCATGTCAATGATTATCGGTATAAAATTTTTACCAACTCTGAGCTACCTTGATGTGTTACTGAATTGATCTAAATTTATCTGCCATTTCTTCATCTATCTCAGACCCCAATAGATTTATTTCTCCAAATTTATTCCTGCACATTAGATCTCTATATTTATTTCTATAGAGGTCTTCATAAGGATCCGTTTTAATGCTTGAGTGAAATCTATTTTTGTTTGAAAACTCAACTAGAGGAAGGTGTTGATCCCAACCACCTTTGAAGTTCAAAGAATAAGATCTCAACTTATCTTATAAGCTTTTAATTATTCTATTAGACTAAAAATATATATGAGGATAATATTTAGTTCTGAAACTCAACTTCATATCAAGATCTTGCTGAATAATTCACTAGAACTTTGAGGTAAACCTCATATCCCAATAAAACACAATGGAATGCGGTACTCCATGAAACCTTACCACTTCCTTAATGTATATCATTTAAAGATGATCTATATATAAATCTTCTTTGATAGATATGAATTTTGATGAATTTTTAAGACGATGAACTAAAACCCATATATAATTATTCCCTTTAGTCATTTTTGGGAGTCCAACGAAAAAAATCCATGTTTATGTTTTCCCATTTCTATGGTATGGGTAATGGATGTAACATCCCCATAAAATTTTGTATCTCATCCTTTACTTGATGACATACCAATAATTGAGATAAAAAATCTATGATATATCTCTTCATTCCATACCACTATAATTATTCTTTAAAATATCTATACATCTTTGTAATTCTAGGATGAATAGATAATGAAGAACTATGAGCTTCCTCTAACAACTCCTTCTTCAAATCTAGTATAGATAGAACACATATATGGTTCCTAAACCTTATAATTCCATCATAATCAAGGTTAAACTTAGGAATGTTTCAAACCTTATTTTACAGCTCAATGTTTTCTTTATGTACCTCTTTAATCTTCACTTAGATTGATGGTTGAACTTTCAATTAAACAAGATAATATTCCTCACCTTTATTTAGGATTTATAAATTCATGTTTTTAAAATCTAGAAAAATATTGGATCTTTTGTTTCTCATCATTTATAATCTAGAATGACTCTTTTGACTCAAGGAACCAACCACCTTGTTCACTTTACTAGGTTGGTAATGTATTGAGTAGTCATAATCTTTAATCATATCTAACCATCTTCTCTAGTGCTTATACAAATACTTATATGTGAATATATACTCAATTTTTTTTGATTGGTATATATATCACACTTTTCTACATACATATAATGGATTTATATATTAAATGTAAAAAATACGACAGCTAAATACAAATCATGATTTGGGTAATTTTTCTCATGAACCTTCAACTTTCATGAGGTATAAACTATAAATATGTCATTAAACATGAGAAAACATCCTAATACCTTCTTGGATGCATTACTATTGATTACAAACACTTCCCCAATATAGGGTAAATTAAGAACATGTGTTATGAATAATATTCTCTTTAGTTCCTTGAAATTTTCCTCACATTCATTTGTCTAGAGGAACTTGTCTCCCTTTTGAGTTAACTTGGTGAGAAGATTAGATATTTGTGAGAATTTATCCACAAAACATTGATAATATCTAGATAAACAAAGAAAATTATGGATCTCAGTCACTATGGATGGTCTAGGCCAACATTCAATAGCCCCCATCTTTGATGGATCTTTTGATATGCCCTCTCTTGAGATTATATAACCCAAAAAATGAATCCATTTATAGAAAAAATTCATATTTTGTAAATTTTTCATATATTTTCTCCTTCCTTAGGATATTTAGTAAAATTCTCAAGTGATATCTATGCTCTTCCTTTCTCTTTTAATAGATAATAATATTATCTATAAAGATGAAAAATTGATCAAGGTAATATGTAAAGACTATATTCATTAAATCCATGATGATAAAGGGTTATTAATAAGACCAAATGTAATCACTATATATTCATAGTGTTCATACCTTGTATGGAATGATTTCATGTGTATATCCTCCTTCTTGACGCTATGATTATGATATCCAAAATGAAGGTCAATCTTGGAAAAGTTTTGAGATTCACATAGTTGATTAAATAGGTCATCAATAAAGGGTAGAGGATACTTGTTCTTGATAGTGATGATGTTAATATTTTAGTAATCAGTGTAGAGTTATATCAATCGATATTTATTTTTAATAAAAATAACATATGCACCCTAAGGTGAAACACTTGTTTGAATGAATCCCTTGTCAAGGTTCTCCTCGAGTTGTATTTTTGATTCTTATAACTCAATTAGGGACATTCTATAGGGATCCATTAAAATTGGTGTGAAATTAGGTATGAGTTATATTGAGAACTAAAAATCACTTTATTTGTGGAAGGATAAGAAACTATTCTATAAATACATAAAAAACTCCTACACAATAGGTGTATCATCGATGTTGAGTTTCTCCCAAACCATATAAGATAAATAACCCTCTTGAAAAGAAATTAAAAACCAAAAAATGGATGTGATTTCCATAAGAAGTTTATATTTATTATCACACTGATAGAAAATCATAGGTTGGTTTGGAATATCAAATTTGACTTCCCTTCCTTATAAATTTATGTGGGATTTATATAGATAAATCAAATCCATGCCTAAGCAAACATCAAATTCAACTATAAGAAGAATGAAAATATTTGCAGGAAGTAAACTCCCATAAATGTAAACCGAAGAGGAATCATAGGCCTAAGATGTCATCATCATACCATTAAGTTGTTTCATTACTAATTTTACATCGAATAATTTGGGTGTAATCTTGATACACTTACAAAATTATTCAAATATGAAATTATGGGTGGATCTAGAGTCAAATAAGACATTAATAGTTCTAGAGTGGATGGTAAGTGTACCTTTCATCACACCATTATCTCACCCATCATAAAAAATAGCGATTTAATGAGATTTACCTTTATCTATCAGCTTAATAGGGTTTTTATGTCCATTATCATCATTAAACTTTAGATTTGGGAACTAGTTGGAATGTTCCCATACTCCTTGGATTTGAAACACTGAAGCGTGGGTGATGCATTCTGTGCATATTTCTCTCTATTATCATCATTAGCTAACTTATTCCCATCACTTCAATAATCAATTTCTCGATGAACTTACCTTCCATATTTAAAACATTTACTAGTCCCCTTAATGGAATTTCCTCCATGTTTCTTCCAAAATATTTAGCATAAAATAAATCTCATATTCTTCTGTCTATAGTTTTTAGATTTTCCTTTGAATTCAATTTTTCTCTTCTTATCAAAACCATGAGATTGATATGTAACTAAAACATCTATTTCAACCTTGATTGCACACTGAACAGTATCTTCATATCTACTGAAGTCTATTTTGACTAACTCCCTTATGATAATTGGTTTTAAGACACCGAAGAATCGATCAACCTTACTTTCAGGTTGGATGATAATACCAGAAGCATACCTCACAAGTATTGTAAAATTTTACTCATAGTTACCAATAGATTCATCATCCTTTTGTTTTATCTTAAGGAAATACTTCTACGTATTTTTATGAATAATATGAGGAAAGTAATTATAGAAAAACAAGTTCTTGAAATCATCCCAATCTATAGAGTCAATTTCATCATGTTTCCTCATATTCTTGATAACATTACACCATTCATCACTTTACCCTCCTAACGGTAGACAAACAAATTGAATTTTTGAAGTTATAAACACTAGATAATGGAAAATATATTTTCAATGGTGTTTATCCCTATTTAGCTACTAGTGGACTAGAAGACCCACTTAAAGAAGGTGTATGTTGCCTCATGAAGGACTTAACATAATGTTGTTCCCTCCTTTGTTTATTTAGAAGTACAGTACGATTCATATCATGAGAAAGTTGTGTGATAATAAAAATGATATTTTTCATTCAAACTCCCATAATGGTTGGATTATTAGGAGGATAATCATTACATATTTCTTCACACTTAGCATTAATATAGTTCCTTCAGGTTCCCACTAGTGACTATAATGAAAAATAATAGTGTATTAAATAATAACCATAGTGAGGAACCATATAATCATGAAAAATTACTTATAGGATGTCTAAATCTTGAAACCTTTCTTTTTAATCTATGATACCTTAGGTTTATCCTAGTTCATTCATGGTCATTATTCAAATCCCTCATAATGGTTTTTAAATATTTTATGAATTTCCAAAGCATATCCCCTGAGAGTGTCAAACTAGGTGTGCAAAAAGACCCATTTTCATGCACTAGGTGACGATCAAGTCCAACTTAATTCACCTTTTTCATAGTAATTACCCCTATGTACCTTTTTAGAGCCAAATCCACATGTAGTATCCAGAAATGGATGTAATTTCTTTGAAATAACTTGCTCTATATTTTATCAAAATTCCAAGACATTTTCCCTTACTTCTTCTTGTCCTCAGACTTATCCTTAGATACATCCCTAGAAATATTCTTAGAAATATCTCTAGGGATATCATTAAAGTTTTCTCATACTAGTTTCCAAAGGTTAACTAAACCTATCCCATGATACTAACTACAGTGACACCAAATTATCATTCATAGATATTACATAATTTTTGATGAAAATTTATTACATTACACGAAAAAATTCTTAAGGATCATAAAGGTATAGTGACTTTGGAAACTTTAAAACACAAACAACTAGTTCATAGGTAAACTACATCATCTATCACTATGTTTTTCATAACTTGTTTCCTTCTTAGACATATCATACATAATACATTTCTTAATAACCTTGGAAAAGGAAACATAAGAAAGGGTGAGATCATATACTTAGTAAGGGTAAACAAAGGAGATACATAATCATAACATGAACATAAGGGTATGAGAACATGAGAATAACATTTAAAAACTATACATTTCATATTAAAGATCATAATATAGGGCAATGAAATAAATATTTTAATTTCATAAGATATGAATCATAAGAGAATAAAATAAAATGAGACATGAGAGCATAAAATTGGCATAAGACATAGATTTATAGCATACATATAAGAATAGAAAATAATTTCCATAGTAGTCAAGGCCCACTACCATGAAGATCATAGTGGAATGAGTTTACTCTCCAAACCATCATAGTATTCAAGGTTCACTCCCAAGACTATCATAATGAAAAAAGTACCTTACCGAATAGGGTTCACTCCCCATTCTAGTCCCATATATCTCATGAGATACAAATATTTACCCAATAAATTGTAGAGAGATACAGGTCTCACCTATCATATAATGAAAATCATGCATATGTGTGCCACGAGATCATGAAACATTCATCATATCATAACCCATGAAATAAAATGGTTTTAATAAAATTTTTATCATATCATAACCAATGTAAAAGAGAAAGGTTTCATAATCATTTCATCATTTTATCATTTTATAACCCGTGGATAAATAAGTAGGTGTTATAATAATTTTATCATAGTATTACCCATGTAAAGATAAATGGGTTTCATAAACATATTTTTATCATATAATATTTTAAAAAAGAATAAGAATGGTATCCTGAGTTTTTATCCCCAAAAAATAACAAATTATATCAAGGTATCATATCTTATATAGATAATTATTTTTAAAGACAAATCACTTGGAACGTTTCTTGAGGAAGATAAATTTTCTTTGAAAATCACTTTTAAAACTAAAAATTCATAAAATATTTTATAAATAATTTTATTTGAAAATAAAATAAAATAATTATAAATAAATCTTAAAATAAAATAATGATCATGATGGTGTAAAATTTTGTTCATGATATACATGTTAAAATAGATATTACATTCAAATTTTCAGTAAAAGCCAAACATTGTTTGGAAAACAACATGAATATTACTTTCAATTTTTTTAAAATATAAATCATGCATAAAAATTAATTTAATAAATCATTTTAAGTATGTTAAAAATATTTTTGAAAACATTTTTAGAAAACATGGTTTTTGAAGAAAAACAGGTTTTTGACCGAAGTGATAAATAAAGACAATTTTTTTAAAAACATTCTTTTGAAATATTGAGTACATAAAGAGAGGAAAATGAAGGAGAAAAATATATTCTCATGGAATAACTAGATGAGAATAAAATTCATGAGTTTCTTGAGAAATGGATCATAATATTTCCTCTTCAATAACACAATCATAAACAATCTAGATAAATTATGAGATTATAACATAAAATCTTTACTACTTTGGTAACTTTTAATTGTAAGCCCCATGAAAGAATAACATTTAATAAAACTTAAAATATCATGAGAATAAATAACTTCGGGATATTACATGTCAAATGGTCTTTATATACACCTCATTAAATGATATAGGTTCATAACATAACATATGTATCAAGAAAAGTAAATCGAGAAAAAAATCCCTTATCGTAAGTGTCAAATTACTTCGTACACGTTCGAACCTCCTGGATAATAAATATAATTTTATTAAAAATATATTAAATAAACATATTCATATATATATATATATCATACTATATATGACTTTATTATGAAATTTTATTACCCATTTATTAACAATTCTACGTTAATGTCATGTTTCAGGCAATAACTGCTTTGTTTTTCATGTATGTTTTGATTTGTTATTTTTTTGGTCCTATTAATTTTATCATGGTAAAATAATCTCCAAAATTATAACCATGATATAAATATCATATATATTTAGTATATATGTATTTTTATTAATCCATGAAATTTAGATATAGAAAATGAATTACACAATTCATAGAGACGGTAGGCCGTACGCACACATGAACCCTATTTCCATTTTCTTGGAGTATTGAAAGAAATAAAGGTAAATAATATAATAAAATTATAGAATAATTTTTATTTCTTATATATTAAATATTTTTATTTAACCCATATTTATTATATTACATTCAAATCATGAACAAATCACATCGTATCGCAAGATGGTGGTTCACCATATACACGAGCGACATTATTAGTCCCCTAGAATAGAAATTATGATTGTATGTGTGATATAATAATTAAAAAAGAGTAATAATATAATAAATATCACATATAAATATTTATTCCATCATTATAACTACTCTTGAGAGGTATTAATGAAAAAATTAATTACATCTATTCATGAGGCGGTAGTCCACCATACACATGAATGATGATCTCATAATCCATTTGATGGAAGTGGAGATGGTTTTAGGTAATTATATTAAAATAAAAACATATAAATATATAGAATATACTGATGTTAATATATCATAATAGTTTAATAATAATTGAAGTAGGTATAGGACTAAATAATATAAAAATGCTTGATGAAGAACATTACCTCTTCCTCGAGTAACCTCCTTAGGATTGCATAAAAATACTTACAAAGGTATGATTTAAGATCAAAATAAGGATTATAGGATGTTAGTAGGGAATTTGGTAAGTTATTTGGGTAGTTATTGGTAGAAACAAAATAGTTTCAAGGCATGAAGAAGTGAGTAGAGGGGGTGACCTTTTATAAGTGAGGTGATTGGCACATATGTAAGTTTTTGAAAATAAAAAGGTGTACCCATGTCTTTTTCATGAAAAAGGGATCCAAAATGGATTTATCTATATAATTATAAATTATAGGGTCTAAATACGACATCTAATATATTTTATAAAAGTTTTTAGGTCATTTTAAACCTTATCTTTTTATATTAACCATTGGTAAATCCATTTTTACCTTAACCGTAGTAATTAATTTTTACTATTTTCACTATTAATTTTGGTAAAAAGTTAAGTTGAACTCATTATATAATATAAATTATTATTATTAAAAATATTTAATCCATTTTTACAAATTAAATTCATATAATTAACAAATTTTATTTTAAAATTAATCCCGCAAATGAGATGAGAAAGCAGGTTTTCAAAGAGAAAAAGTGTAAAATTTTATGAGGTTTTTATACCAAAATTGAATTTAAAAATAATTATAATGACATAAATTGTATTAATAGATATACAATTAAAGTAATTTTTCTTTAAAACCACTTTAAAATATAATTTTAACTTTATAAATAATTTAAATAAAAAAGTAGTTTTCAATTAAAATTCCGTATTTTCACTAGTTATGAAAAAATTAATATTTTCATAAAATTATAAAAGTTCACCCTAAGATAATTTTGATATGATGATTTAAAAAAATAATTTTATTTTATCAAATAAATTTTCTAAAATTGTCAAAATTTAAATTTATTGTTATTTACAAAAAAAAATTTCTGTGAGAAATTAGTATTTTTGAAACATATAAAGAATTTATTGAAAAATTAATTAATTTTTTATCAATATGTTTTATTTATACAAAAAATTATAATTAATATTTAAAAATTATTTATTATTATTCATATCTCTATGTATAACGATCAAGTTATGAAGGTCATGTTTGAATAATATTACTAATATATCATGGTTTTTTAAAACTCAATATTGCATGTAACGCTAGTTAAACTCAGTGTTGCATGTGACCCAAGATTAACTTAGTATTCCATGTAATTAAAAATACCAAATAAATTTAATTTATTAAAAAAAAATTCATAAAAACTCAGGGTGTCACATGAAGAACATGTTTGATAGAAGAGAGGGATTAGATATTTGGTAGGGAATAAAATAAAATAATAGGTAATATCTTGGAATGATGGAAATTTAATGCATTACCCCTCAATAACCCCACATCCTATTGAAAATAGAAAATAAACATAAAGAATTGAAAATAAAGAATTTATGAAACATTGAGAAAACCTTCTCCAAGGCCAAGCCTCAAGTTTTTCATTAACCATTGTGAGTGTGTGTTATCACAGTGAAGCGAGTGGTTAAGAGAGAAGCTATATAGAGAGGGGGAAATAGTTTATTTCAAATCTCCAAAGTGAGAATACAATGAAAGAAAAATAAAATAAGAAGAAAACTATTCTAAAATCTCATAGTAGAACTTCCAATATGAACAAACTCTCTATGTGTGAACTCCCAAAAAAACAAACCCCCTTTCCCAAGAGCCTTATTCTCTATTTATAAGAATAAAACATCCTTACAAATGTTTCTAATTTATTTATAAAATACTTTAATGTCACGACCCATCATCGGGGCCCGTGTCGTGACTACCCCAAGCCCGCCTTCCATAGGCCAGGGGATGGAGACTAGCACTAAAGGCGTAAATCCTGATAACTGGGAAGGGATTGACTTTATAAAAGTATAAAAAACACCATAGAGTACAAGCGGAAGTAAAAGACTAAGTACAAAAAGGAAGTGCTGAAAAGTAAAAGGGCCGGAAATACAAGCCCAAGTGTAAAGTACAAGGAAAAAGATAAAACAGCCGGAAGGTGACAAGCAGCTCCTGGATCGTCCACCAAGGATCATACCTGAAGGGTAGGTACAGATAGTGTAGCTCCTGGATCGTCCATAATGGATCCTACCTAAAGAGTAGATACAGATAGCCTCCACAACGCTCTCGCCCGTTAACCTCCTCCGAGTGTCGTCTCATCGTGAAGTCCACCACCATATACTGTCTCGTCGTGAGGTCCACCTCCGGGTACCATCCAGTCCTCGAACACTCGACCTCTGTCTGCTCTACCCGTCGTCTGCAACCAACACAACGAGGTGCGGGCATAGCCCGTGAAGGGGTGAGTATAACGATACTCAGTAGGGACCCCGAGACCCTCAAGGTCTCACTAAATCCAACAAGGATAACCACAAATAAGATCTCAACAAATAACATCTACCTAGGTATATGCCCATACATATACCCAAGTAATCAAGTAACCCATCTCAATCATGAGGTAAACACAAAGGTCATAGACTTAGCTCAAACCAGGATTTTCATTATCGAAACCGTAACTGCTGAAGATCCATGTATCTAGAGTGTACAGTGGTCCTGTCACGACTCCGAGGTACTGCTCACTAACCTAAGACTGCTGAGGTACTCCTCCTGTCGAGTACCACGGGCCAGCCACCCAAACACAGTAGTGCTTCCCACCGGGGTATTCCACCCAAACACAACAGTGCACACCCCCTAATAGCCTGTAGAGGTACTCTCCGAACGAGTACCGCGGGTCTGCACTGTCACAAAGGTAGTGCTCCGTTCACCATGGGTATGCACCCAACAAAGTAGTGCTCCATCCACTGGGCTAGTTGACTCACTCCAAGTCGAGTCGGTCAAGCAGTCGTCAGGTCTCAGCCGGCTACACGGTCTCCGTACTCCGAACGCTCGTCTCCGGGAGGGTCCGCTCCACGAGCTACAGGTCGATACTCCAATTATCTCAAAGTCCCACGAAGAAGTATCTCAAAGAACCACATCATCATAGGGGTCTCAACGCAACAGATGTCGCGTCAATCAGACGTCTGGTCTGTGAGTTATTAGCCTTTTCGTCCCAGGGGCCCGGTTGGTTTCGTGTGCGAACCAACCCGGCCGTATCTCAACTGTACCCTGAACTCTCATAGGGTATACTCAAAGGGACCGTTTCTCAACAAGATCACCAACGCCGCTGACGGTTCTTCAAACGGATGTCCAGTCTGAAAGTTATCAGCTTTTCCATTCTAGGGGCCCGGTTGGATTTCGGGTACAATCCAACCTGGCCATATTCCAACAGTGTCCAAACCTCAGGCGAAGTATACCAAAAGTTCCGTCTCATCAAGAGGAATCCAAAAAAGTCGATGACACATCAATCGGATGTCCGGAGCTCAAGTTATAAGCGTTTCCGCTCCGAGGGCCCGGTTGGATTCATGTTCGATCCAACCCAGTCGTACTTCAAATAACACAGGTTAACCAAACCGGCCACACCATTGCGATCCATATGAAAAAACACACGAGATGGACTACCCATTGGTCCCAAACGGATAGCCGATGAAAAAGTTTCATTTCACTGCATCATGCACGAACCGGGCCTCATGGGGCCCGCACCTCAACCTTGAATTAAATATCCAAAATTAGTCTTGAAACATCTGTCGTAATTCCAGGGTCGCAACGTCGCAGACGGTTCGTCATTCCGACACCGTATGAGAGAGATATGTCCAATACAAGATCCCGTAATAATAATAATAATAATATTATTCGGTGTTTTGTGGCCCCGCACCACGAACTAGAATTTAGTATCCAACATTAGACTTGAATCGACCGTATTAATTACGGGATTATATCGCCACTGACGGCAAGCCAATCGGACGTCGCACGCATGAGTTATGGTGGGTCGAAGATTTAATAATAATATTAAATCTATTATTTTTTGAGCGCTTCAGGTACCCGATCCAAAAACCCGAAAAAGATATCCAATATTGGACTCATAAATTCCGTCTCAAAGTCATGGTCGCACTGCCACTGACGGTTCGTGAAACTGAGATCGCACGAAGAAGTTACGGACAAAAGAAGTGTTTTATCATCAAAATTAATAATACCATTATTATATTATTAATTTTAATTGATTTCTTTCAAATACCCCATGTCACGCACCACCCTTCTTCACGCACCACCATTCTTTATGCATGACCACCACCTTTGGCTGCCCGCCCAGCTGCGCCTCCACAACACAGCCACCCCGCCTTCACATGACCGTCGGGTCCTGGCCCACCAGGTACCACCAGTTGCCCCGCAGACATGTGGGGCCCACCCTAGGGTCCACCCACGTGCCCGAACGGGTCATCTGACTAATGATAGTCCCCACAAGACAACACATGTCCTTTCCAGTGTGCTTTGTCCTCACTCGCACACAGCCTGAGAAACTTCCCAGAAGGTCACAGGCCAACACATGTCCTTTCCAGTGTGCTTTGTCCTCACTCGCACACAGCCTGAGAAACCTCCTAGAAGGTCACCCATCCTGATCACTACTCCAGGCCAAGCACGCTTAACTGTGGAGTTCTAATCAGACATGCTCCCAAAAAGGAAGGTGCACCTTGTTAACATGAGTCATATCATTTAGTCATTTAACCCTTTATCATTCAGGGGTGTTACAATAACCCCCCTTTAGAGCACAACACCCTCGTTTTGGGCCCTACTTCTCAACCCAGGCAGTGCACCGCACTTAAGGCCGGGTTCCTCCTCTGATACCAAATGTGACAACTGGGCCCCGGTGACAGCACAACCACCCCGCCTTCACATGGCCGTCGGGTCCTGGCCCACAAGATACCACCAGTTTCCCCGCAGACACATGGGTCCCACCCCAGGGTCCACCCACGTACCCGAACGGGTCATCTGACTAATGATAGTCCCCACAGGCCAACACATGTCCTTTCCAGTGTGCTTTGTCCTCACTCGCACACACCCTGGGAAACTTCCCAAAAGGTCACCCATCCTGATCACTACTCCAGGCCAAGCACGCTTAACTGTGGAGTTCTAATCAGACAGGCTCCCGAAAAGGAAGGTGCACCTTGTTAACATGAGTCATATCATTTAGTCATTTAACCCTTTATCATTCAGGGGTGTTACATTTAATTCATGTATTAATCTTGAGGTGTTCAAACCCACATAATTCCCTTCAAAAATTAGGGAATATCGTGTTTTTAAAATAATTTTTGACCACGCATAATGTGACATGAAATACTATCTATGAAACTCCCACAAAAAACTCATCATTCATGCATGTAGTGCAACACTGAAGGAATCCCCATGAATGAAACCATAGTGTTTTATAAATCAACAACCTCAACATTTCCTTAATTATTTTAAGTATTTGTACTCTTCATCATCATGTGACAAACATCTTCAAATTCATATAGGAAATGGAAATGGTTGAAAGGATTCTAGTGATTTCCCATCTTTATAGTGGCATATCTAGAGTTATTTAGTGATTTACATGGTAGTTCAAGATTTTATAGTAGTGTATCAATCCCCTTAATGGTGGTTTTTGGTGTACAACTGGTTGTGACACTAATCCCCAGTTGTGCTTTAATGGTGGTTTATGCATGAAGGTGAGCGACACAATAGAACCATGCACAACCGTAAAGGCAGAAGCATGGGAAACAAGTCTGTATGATTACATTTTAGTAAGTGAACAATGAAAATCCTACCATGTCCTACATCAAACTTTTTGGTTGGGATAGAACTTGTTTATTAATGCAAGTTCTCCCTACGACCACCATGAAAATATCTTGGGTCCACTCCTGTCACGACCCCCACCACTTGAAATCCTCTTGGGATGAAAATGAAGAGAGGGATGATGACCCTTAAAGACTGCCTCTAATAGAAAATAGGTTAAAAACTAACACTAAGGTTATATAATAAAAAATGGAAAACATTACCCTCTTTATGTAAATTTAAGGAACAAGGATATGATGAGATAACACCAATTAACACCATGTATAAATAAATAATAAATACCAATACAAGAATTTAATTTCATACATAACTAAAATAATTGAAAAGTACCAAAATAAATCCTAGGTAGTGACCATGAACTCCATAATTGAGAATGCATGCATGCAACATGTCCTCTAGAGTCTAAATAGACTGCTCTATCTAACTATCCATTTGGAGATAAAAGGAAGTGCTAAGGAATATATGAGAATCAAAATAAACCTAGAGACATATATGAACCCTAAATGTGAAACAAGGATCATGATCATTAATGATTATCTTTATAACCCCATTAAGCCTCACCACATCCTCTTGGTACTTCCTCAACATAAAATCTACTGATATTGAATCCTTAATCACTAAGAAGTGATCTATCTTCATCAACTGGTCCACAATCTCCAATATCACATCCCATCCTCCTTGAGTTTGAGGAAAACCAGTGATAAAGTCCATTAAAATTTTCTATCACTTTCATTAGGGAACATAAATATAATGAAGAAAACCATCAGGAACACAATGCTTATCCTTCACACTTTGGAAAAAGAAAACACTAAAAGAAAAACTCTAAAATAAATTTCTTCATGCCAGACCACCGAAACTGAACTAAAAAGGAATGATATATCTTTTCCACACCAAGATGAATCACTAATGGAAAACTGTGAAACTCACAGAGAACCACACCATGCATCACTAAAGGAACATAGAGCCTCCCTTAAAACAATATCTAATGCTGACTGTAACGTCCCGGTTCCGGAAGCCACCCAGAGGCGCCCCGTACTCGGTTGGTCACATGGCCTCAAGCGCATTTCCCCAAACGCCAGAGGCTGCCGATTATCAGCGAGGTCCTTGGGTGTGATAGTGGGAAAACTATGCACTCATTGGCAGAGTACAAAATGGAAGAAGAATAAACATACAATAGCGGAAGTAGTAAATAACCAACAATAATAACAGCGGAAGACTAAATCAACAAACTAGAACAAATATGCATATATGGAATGATTCAAGATACAACTCTAAGAAAGCAGCCAAACAAGCCACAATGTTGAAACACCACAGTACCAAAGCAAATACAAAAGAAAAGTAAACAACTCCTCATCATCGTGAGCCAAAGCTCGATCCCATGCTCTCTTGCTCCAAGCAATCAAGTTCCAGAAGTCGAAGGGCACTTTCCCTTGTCTACACCTGCAACAACATAGTCTGCTTGGGCCCAAAAACATGGCCCAAACAGGGTGTGAGATAAAATCCCAGTAGGCAACCACCTGAAGATCTGTGCCTAACAGTCAGTGATTATATAGAAATTAAAAGCACACTAAGTAGTAAACAAAAACAACAAAGCAGTAGGCAGTAAACAGTAAGCAGTAAAACAGGATGATACATAACAGCAATCAATCAACAAACAAACAATAGAAAAAACAGCTAAAAGCTGAAAGCCCTCTGGGAAGTACTCACAACCATCCCCTCTAGCCCTATCCAAAAAGTACCAAAACCCTATGGGCAGTGCACTTAGCCTAACCCCTCTGGCTTGGTCATACGAATTTATGAGACTCTCTAGGGAAGCTCACTCGGTCAATTCCCCTTATAGTCTATGGTAGTCAGAGACTCTCTTGAGGAAGATCACGTGGTCTAACCCTATTATCCTCAAGGTCTAGAGACTCTCTGAGGAAGCTATCTCGGTCAATTCCTCCTATAGCCTCAGGTATACCACAGACTCTCTCAGGAAGCTCACTCGGTCAATTCCTCCTATAGCCTGGGAAGGTTCTTAAAGCGATTAAAACAAGGTAAGACTCTCTGAGGAAGCTCACTCGGTCTACCCTCCTATAGTATATGAAATCAAAGACTCTCTGGGAGCTCACTTGGTCTATCCCCTTTATAGTCTGTAATATCTAAGACTCTCTGGGAAGCTCACTCAGTCTATCCCTTAGAGTCTATAGCACCAGGTTCTCTCAGCCCCGTGCCAGTCAGTGCATAATAATGCTATAAGGCCAAAGTACACCTATAGAGCTACTTGTCTAACCAGAGTACTCCTATAGTGCTACTTAGATAAATATTCTACAAGGCAACAAGCATGTCATGAGTTTCACTTCAACTTATAACCGCAAGGCATGGAAACAAGTATAACATCCAAAGGAAACCGAGACCCAATGGTCATAAACAAAACAAAGCAAGGGTAAATACATCCAAGCACAGAAAATTATCCTCTAACATGGTCAATTTACCTCTACACAATCATACACGCAATGCAGGAAAACAACAAGGGAAAAAAGGTGAACACGCAAAACCCCGTTCACGAGTATTGGTGGAATTTGCATATAAAACTCAAAGACTTTGAACGGTAAGGCACAAACCACCTACCTCGATCCTAGGAGATTGATATACTTGAACCATGATGGATAATTAACCCTATAATGTCGTAGATCTGAGAAAACGCACAATATGTTCAACCTTATATATCTTTAGGAAGAAGAAGAATTGGAAAACAAGGCTCAAGAAGAAAGAAGAACTCACTGCTGCGCTTCCAATGAAATCGACCATGCTCGAATCAGAGAACGAACGGAGAGGTGGGAGCTCGGGGAAGATCCGGCCATACGGGTCACTCTCGGACGAACCAGACCTAGAAGAAGGTGAATATGGAGATTAGGCATGACCCCGGTCCGTTTAGTGAAAAAAAGAAAAGTACACAGTGTGTATTTTTAAAGTACATGGTGTGTAGTGGGTTTTCCGTGCTCCGCCAAAATTGGCCTCCACGTCACCCCTACACACCGTGTGTGTGTGTCCCTGGCATGACCAACACACGGCTTCGAGCCGGAGAGGAGTACACGGCGTGTACTTTGAAATTTTCTAGAAAATCCATTTTTTCTTAAAAATTCCATAAAAAGGAAAAGCGTACCTAAAATGAAAATTCGGGTTCTTAAAAACTTCCCCACTTAAAGAAATTCATCCCCAAATTTCCCTAGATGGGTGTAGAAGAAGAAACCTCGAACAGCTCTGGCCACTGCGATCAAACCTCGACCTCCCTCTCCCAAGTCTCGTCCTGTACTCGCCCGTGCTGCCATAGAACTCGTACTAGAGGAACAGACCAACCTCGGAGAACCTTCGTACTGTGATCGAAAATCCGGATAGGATGCTCTTCAAACGACGCATCTACTTTGAGCTCAACCTCCTCGGGCTGAAAGACATGAGACAGGTCTGAAAGGTAACGTCAGAGCTAAGAGACCTGGAAGACGTCGTGCATGGCCTGATACCTCTGAGGTAGCTGAAACCGATAGACAACCATCCCAACTCTCTCCAAAACCTAAAACGGCCCGACATACCACGGTGAAAGCTTAACATGTCTCCGAATCCTCTTGTGTCCCAACCTTGGTGCGACACGCAGGAAAACCTGATCTCCGACCTCGATCTCCAAAGGTCGTCTCTGCTGATCAGCATAAGACTTCTGTCGAGACTGTGCTGTAGCCATCCTCTTCCGAATCAACTATATCTGCTCTCAGGTCTCCTGAACAAGATGAGGTCCTAGAAAAGATGCCTCTCCTGCCTCTAGCTAGCATAAGGTTGATCGGAATGGCCTACCGTATAGAGCCTCGTATGGTGCCATCTGAATGGTCTTTTGAAAACTATTGTTGTAGGCAAACTCCACAAGAGGTATATTCTTTTCCCAAGAACCACCGAAGTCTAAAATGTAAGCTCGGAGCATATCCTCAAGCACCTGGATCGTTCGCTCGGACTGACCATCAGTTTGGGGATGTTATGCTGTACTCAAAAGTACCTGTGTACCCAAAGATTTCTGAAGTCCCTACCAGAACCGAGAGGTAAAGCATGCATCCCTGTCTGAAACAATAGAGTGTGTAACTCCATGTAGATGTACAATCTCTCGGACGTACAGTCATCCCGGATCGTCAACACTGAAGGTCTCCTTGATCGGAAAGAAGTGTGCTACCTTCGTAAGTCTCTCAAAAAAAAAACCCAAACAACATCACTTCCCCGAGGTGACCTCGGTAACCCGGTCACAAAGTCCATCGCGACATCATTCCACTTCCACTCCGGAATGGGTAACTGCTGTAAAAGCCCTGCTGGTCGATGATGCTCTTCTTTCACCTGTTGAAAAGTAGAACATCTCATGACAAAACTAGCCACATCTCTCTTCATACCTGGCCACCAGTACTGGCGACGAAGATCCTGATACATCTTGGTGATGTCAGGACGAACTTCCCAAACTGAGGAATGGAAATCCCTCATCAGCTCCTCGCATATGTTTTCTAGCACCCATACGCGTCCTTGGAAATGAAAGATCTCATCCTCGCCCACTGTCCATCCAGGAAGAGGGTCCCCTCCTGACACACTCTCTTGCAGGAATAAGGCCTTTGAATCTGATAGCTACCTCATTCATACCTGATCAAGAAGTGAAGAGGTAATATCCATAGAAGAAAGGAAATTCTGTCCCTACCTATCGTGCACCTCCAAATACATCTCAGAGAACAGAGCCATAAGCTTCCACTCATTGTTGGCCTCCTGAACTGCCTGAATCTGAATTCGTCTTCTCAACGCATCTGCCACTGCATTGCCCTTTCCCGACATATAGGCGAGCTTGAAGTCAAAGGACTAAAGATACTTGACCCACCTGCGCTATCTCAGATTCAGATCACACTAAGTGAAGATATACTTGAGACTCTTGTGGTCAGTGAAAACCACAAAGTGCTCTCCCAGAAGATAGTGTCTCCAACAGCGTAAGGCATGAACAACTGCTGCCAACTCCTGATCGTGTGTAGGGTAATTCCTCTCGTGTGGACTCAACTGCCGATACCCATACGCAATGACTCCATCTCCCTACATGAGCACAGCTCCCATCCCGATACCTAAAGTGTCATAGTAAATAGTGTATCCCTTACCCGGCTCTGGCAAGACTAGTATCGGTGCTGGCGTCAACCTCCCTTTCAGCTCCTGAAAGGCTGACTCACAAGAATCTGACCATAAAAACTTCACCCCCTTCTTGGTCAGACCTTTCAATGGTGATTCTAGGCATGAGAAGTCCTAAATGAAGTGTCTGTAGTATCTATCCAGCCCTAGGAAACTCCACACCTCAAAGACTTTCTTCGGCTGCTCCCAGAAAACTACAACTCTCACTTTCTATGGGTCCACTGACACTCCTATCTCTGAGATAACATGACCCAGGAAGTGAATATGATCCATCCAAAAGTGGCACTTCGAGAGTTTAGCATACAACCGATGCTCTCTTAGTGTACTCAGAATGATCTCAAGATGTGTGGCATGGTCGTGTCGAGTGTGAGAGTACACCAAGATATCATCCACGAAGACCACGACAAAAGAGTCCAAGTACGGATGGAACACTCAGTTCATCAGTGCCATGAAGACTGCTTGCGTGTTTGTAAGATCGAACAACATGACTGTATATTCGTAAAGACCATACCTACTCATGAAAGCTGTCATAGGTATATCTGATGGTCTAACGCGCAACTGATGATAACTGGACCTCAAGTCGATCTTCAAGAACACCCGGGATCCACAAAGCTGATCAAAGAGATCATCGATCCTCAGCAAGGGATATCAGTTCTTGACCGTCAACTGGTTCAGCTTCCGATAATCCACACAAAGCTGAAGGGTACCGTCTGCCTTTTTTGTGAACAGGATAGGCGAACCCCAAAGATAAGTACTAGGTCGGATAAAACCCTTCGCCTGTAACTCCTCCAATTTCTTCTTGAGCTCCTGCAACTCAGGTGTATCCATCCAATAAGGAGGAATGGACATCGATGCCGCTCTTGGTACGAGCTCAATTGTGAAGTCTACCTCACGCTTCGGAGGTAAACCTGAAAAGTCATCTAGGAAGACATCCCTGAAATGATCCACCAATGGAGGAAAGTCTAACTGTGAAGTCCCCTGGTCATCCAGATAAAGACTAGAAATCTGGGCTATAACTTCCCCTAGACCTTGATGCTTTGGTCCAACTCTACCAGCTTGGAAATCCCACTCGCCTCTATGAAGGAAGGATCCTCCCTCTGGTGATATGAAACTCACCCTAGGGAGATAGCAATTGAATATTGCCTGGAAGGGAACCAACCAGTCCATACTGAGAATAACGTCATAGCCCGTCATCTCTAGGACATAGAGGTCCCATAAGAAATTACACCCTGAAACCTCGAGAGGGAACTCTTTTCACTGACGTATGCTAGATTTCCACGTTCCCAACGGTGTGTCAAGAGTAAACAAGTCGGTATATGAAATGATACAGAGCCCAAGGCTCTCCACGACAACAATAGAGATAAACCTATGGGAGGAACCAATATCAAAAAGAACTGAAGATAAAACTGAGGCTACTAAGATCATACCTCAAACTGTAGAAGGGCCAGGATCCTGCTCCTGATAGGTCTGCTCCACGACGAAAGATTGGCCTACACCACGGCCCTACGACCCTGGCTGACCTCTCTGAGCTGATCCACTTTGCTGTCGCTGACGACCTGGTGACCGACCACCACGGCCGTGACCTCCCCCTCAGCCTGAACGACCGGAAGAACTCCAGATCCCTGACTGGTGGGAAACTGGTGAAGCATCTCCAGAACGCGGGGTCATAGAGGAACCCCTACTACCAGCTGAAGGTGAGAAGATGTGACAGAAATGCTGAAGATGGACCATATTACCGCAAGAGAGGCACTCCATCAGATCCCTATGGCACTGAGGCCTAGTATGACCACTCCTACCGCACTGGTAGCATACAACCTGGCTGCCAAAAGACGCATCCTGCGAACCTTGATCTCCTCGAGAAGACTCTCAGCAACGCTTCCTACTATCCGTAGGAGGAACACCAGCTCTGGATACCGAACCACCCTGGATCACTGCTCCAGAATCTCTCAGATTGTGCTCAGTGATCAACGCCTGGTTGATGATGGAGGATATCAAAGTCAACAGGAAGATATTCACCCGGGAACAGATCTCCTGCCTGAGACCATCGTCGAAATTTCTAGCAAGGAACAACTCATCACCTACTGGGATCAGTGTGAAACGCTGCAGCTTAGTGAAGCGGGATGGGTACTCCATAACAGAGAGAGTACCCTGCTGCAGACTCATAAACTCTCGGGCTCAATCAGCCCTAAGGGTCTCTAGATAGAAGTAGTCATAGAAGGTGCGTCGAAACTCATCCCAATACATATCTTGCTGATGCCCTGATCGTGAGATCACCTCCCACCACCTCTTGGTGGTGTCCCAGAGCATATAAGTAGCCAGCCTTACCCTTTTTTCTGGAGGGATCTATGGTTGCTTAAAGATGGTCAGTGTGGCCTCTATCCACGACTCTGTAGCCTGAGATCCTCCATCCCCTAAAAAAGTAGGAGGATGCTACTGCTGGAAAACCTGCGTCAACTCAGCCATCGACGGGGTAGGAGGCGGCACTCCCTAGAAGGTCTGCATCATCCTCAGAAAATCCTCTCTGAACTTCACCTCGACACCTACAATGGATATGACAGCCGGTGCCAAGGCTGGCTCGACTGGGGGATTAGAAGGAAGTCCCTGATCAGCCATATCTGGTGTCTGATCACTGCCTGACGACAGACGTACAACCATAGGATGTCTCGGAGGCATAGCTCTGAAAGATTGAAAGCACACCTTAGATAAAAACAAGGACAGAGAACACAAGAGTACAAAATGGGAGTATGGGGAAGAAACTATCAAGTTTTACAAAACAAAACTACACGACATGTATAAAAACTACACGTCGTGTCTAATTAATCCATTAACATGGGCGTGTACCCCTGCCCAACAGGCCATGTAACACCTCAAACTACACGGCGTGTTGACCCAACACACGGCATGTACTTGAAACTATTCCCATACCTGAGTCTCCTTACACGGCTAACTCACACGGTTCAAACTAACCTCATACTACACGACGTGTTCCCTAAGGACACGACGTATACTAGACACTGACTCGGCGGCCCGTGTTGTTGGATACACTACCGTCTAAACGGCTGGCCTTTACATGTCGTGTTCCGAACAAACACAGCGTGTATAGGAAAAGGTGAGACCATCCCGTGTTGTTCGTGACATGGCCGGGTACCTGGGAAAGACTACACGACATGTTCCAAAAGTAACACAGCGTGTCTAAGAGAAGGTCACGCAGACCCGTGTTGTTCGTGACACGGCTGGGTACATGGAAAGAACTACACGACATGTTCCTTTACAACACATCGTGTTCTACTTGAGATTCCCCGACCTGTGCTATTAGTGACATGACCAGGTACAAGGCTCTACACTACACAGCGTGTACATACTATACACAGTGTGCTCCTGAAGGTATTTCTACAACAGCGTGTCCCTACTCACATGATCAGTGACACAGTCTAAAAACTATACGGTGTGTAGTAAAAAAGTACATGCAGTGTATTCTAGGTTTTTCTGGGCAGTAGCTCATAAACTGCACAGAAGCCCAGAAAACACAGAAACAAGGCAAGGAGGTTCCAAATTCCGATCCGTGAGGGCCCATACTCCCCGTGAATCAAATCTTAGCATCTCCCACAGTCATCGACAAGGGAAAATAGGGTCATGATCCACCAATTTACGCTTCAAGAGGGCCCATAAACCCACAAGAATCAAAATTTGGTGTTCATTTAAACAAAGTACAATACAAAAAATTCTCCAACAAGAAGCAGAGATTATATCAAGCATCTATCACAATAGCATGCATAATCTACACAACGTCTATCACAACATCATGCAATCGCTAATGCACCCTAAATGGCATGGAAAGAATGCATGACATGTGATTTCTAAAGGTTCCTATATGATGCATGAGATGGAATACCCTCATCTCATCAGGTTGCGACAGAAATAGAACCTTAATATCAAAACAATGATAATACAAAGCATATGAATCACTCTAGGTGAAATTGTATCAACCGAAAAATCTCAAAACCAAAAAACTGCAATAAACGAGGTAGTATGGCTTTTCCATGTACATGGGTTAGCTACTCCCGGGAACAACTTATTACCAAGTACCGAATCCTTCCTATCCCTAGCTAAGTCTCCAAACAGTAATGCAAGAGAAAAGAATCCTCTGATACCACTTTGTAATGTCCCGGTTCCGAAATCCACCCAGAGGCACCCCGTACTCGGTTGGTCACATGACCTCAAGCGCAATTCTCCAAATGCTAGAGGCTGCCAACTAGAAGTGAGGGCCTTGGGTGTGATAGTGGGGAAACTATACCCTCATTGGCAGAGTACACAGCGGAAGAAGAATAAACATACAATAGTGGAAGTAGTAAATAACCAACAATAATAACAGCGGAAGAATAAATCAACAAACTGAAAAATATATTCATATATGGAATGATGCAAGATAGAACTCTAGGAAAGTAACCAAACAAGTCACATTGCTGAAACACCACAGTACCAAACAAATACAAAAGAAAAGTAAACAGCTCCTCATCATCGTGAGCCAAAGATCAGTCCCATGCTCTCTTGCTCCAAGCAATCAAGTTCCAAAAGTCAAAGGGCGCTTGCCCTTGTCTACACCTACTACAACATAGTCTTCTTGGGCCCACAAACATGGACCAAATAGGGTGTGAGATAAAATCCCAGTAGGCAACCACCCGAAGATCTGTGCCTAATAGTCAGTGAGTATATGGAAGGTAAAAGAACACTAAGCAGTAAACAACAACAACAAAGCAGTAGGCAGTAAATAGTAAGCAGTAAAATAGGATGATACATAGCAACAATCAATCCACTACCAAACAATAGAACAAACAGCTAAAAGCCGGAAACCCTCTGGGAAGTACTCGTAACCATCCCCTTTGGCCCTATCCAAGAAGTACCACAACCCTCTGGGCAGTGCACTCAGCATAACCCCTCTGGCTTGGTCATACGAATTTATGAGACTATCTGGGGAAGCTCACTCGTTAAATTCACCTTATAGTCTAGGGTAGTCAGGGACTCTCTTGAGAAAGATCATGCGGCCTAACCCTCTTAGCCCCAAGGTCTAGAGACTCTCTGAGGAAGCTATCTCGGTCAATTCCTCCTATAGCCTCAGGTATATCACAGACTCTCTGAGGAAGCTCACTCGTTCAATTCCTCCTCTAGCCTGGGAAGGTTATTAAAGAGATTCAAATAAGGTAAGACTCTCTTAGGAAGCTCACTCGGTCTACCCTCCTATATTCTATAAAATCCAAGACTCTCTGGGAGCTCACTTGGTCCATCCCCTATGTAGTCTGTAATATCTAAGACTCTTTGGGAAGCTCACTCGGTCTATCCCTTATAATCTATAGCACCAGGTTCTATCAGCCCCATGCCAGTTAGTGCATAATAATGCTATAAGGCCAAAGTAAACCTATAGAGATAATTGTCTAACCAGAGTACTCCTATATTTCTACTTAGCTAAACAATCTACAAGGCAACAAGCACTTCATGAGTTTCACTTCAACTTATAACCGCAAGGCATGGAAACATGTATAACATCCAAAGGCAACTGAGACCCAAAGGTCGTAAACAGAACAAAGAAAGGGAAAATACATCCAAGAACAAAAAATTATCCTCTAACATGGTCAATTTACTCTACACAAGCATACAAGAAAGGCAGGAAAACAACAAGGGAAAAAATTTGAACACGCAATACCCCGTTCACAGGTATTGGTGGAATTTGCACATAAAACTCAAATGATTTGAATGGTAAGGCACAAAACACCTACCTCGATCCTAGGAGATCGATATACTTGAACCGAGATGAGTAATTCCCCCTAGAAAATCGTAGATCTGAGAAAATGCACAAAACGTTCAACCTTAGATATCTTGAGGAAGAGGAAGAATTGGAAAACAAGGCTCAAGAAGAAAGAAGAACTCAGCGCTTTGCTTCCAACGCAATCGACCGTACTCGAATAGAAGAACAGACAGAGAGGTGGGATCTTGGGGAAGATCCAGCTGTACGGGTCGCTCTCAGATGAACCAGACCTAGAAGAAGGTGAATATGGCGATTAGGCGCGACCCCGGTCCGTTTAGTGAAAAGAAAAGAAAAGTACATGGCGTGTATTTTTAAAGTACACGGCGTGTAGTGGGTTTTTTCGTACTCCACCAAAATTGGCCTCCACGTCACCCCTACACACCGTGTGTGTGTGGCCCGGGCACAGCCAACACATGGCTTCGAGCCGGAGAGGAGTACACGATGTGTACTCAGAAAGTACACGGCGTGTACTTCGAAATTTTACAAAAAATCCCTTTTTTCTTAAAAATTTCAGAAAAAGGAAAAGCGTACCTGAAACAAAAATTCGGGTTCTTACACTTACCATCCTCATACAATCCCTCTATAGCATTTCCACAAACAACCCAATCTCACCATACCTTTTCCTCAAAATCCCCTAGTTGGGACTCTTCCACTCATTGCACCGAATATGACTACACCACCATCTTATAGACATCATAAACCACCAACTACTCCTATGTCAAGATGCATCATGAAAAGATCTTGCATCAACCTTTAATGATCACCAACTCATGTAAGAACCCGAATCTTCTTTTTAGGTATGTTTTCCTTCTTTTGGTGTTTTTGAGAAAAAAGAGGAGTTTTTGGAAATTTCTTAGATACACGCCATGTACTCGGTTACCACGGGTAGCCGTGTACTCACCGTGTAACGGCCATGAACACAGCCGTGTGTGGTGACCTGGAGACCACCTAATGCGGGGGTCAATTAAGGCAAGTACACTCCGTTTACTTATAAAGTACAATCCATGTACTATATTTTTAATTCCTTAAATGTACTGGGGTCATGTCTAATTGGAAGAAGCATCTTATTCTTCACCTTCTTCGTCCGAGACCATATGTACGACATGGATCTTCTCCGAGCCTCTAATCGAGCATCCGTTCTCTGAATCGACTGCCATCGATTGCATTTGGATCACCATAGTAAGATCTTACTTCTTATAGAGTTTCGTTTCCAGATTCCTCCCCTTTAAAGCTTTATCCTCAGTTGAGAGTTTTTATCTTTTTTGTAGATATATGGTGTTCTTGGGTGATTCAAGTCTCAGGGTTCATGTATAACAATCCTACAACACCGAGGTAGGTGGTTTGTGCCTTTCTGTAGATAGTCTTTGAGTTATATGTGAAAAAGTGCCCAATACCCTTGAACAAGGTATTGCGTGTTTATGGTTTTAGCCCTGTAAATTACCCGCTTTTCCTTGTTTGTTTGGATATAGGTTGATTTTTTATGAATAGGGTTAATTTTTCCATGCTATAAAGGTTTTTCCCATGTTTGCTTGTTTTGGCCATTTGGCCTAGTTTGCCTGTTTGGTTGCTTACTTCCATGCCTATTATTGTAGGATGGGTGATTTTTATCTGACATGCTATTATGATATAGAATATTTATCCAAGTAGTTCTTGAGGTATACTTTGGCCGTTATATATCACTGTGCTCGATTGACTTACACAGGGCTATGGGAACCTGGTGTAGTAGACCATAGGGGGAATGGATGCTGATGGATTCTCCAGAGTGTCTGTTTTACTGTTACTACGTGAGACCATAGGGGGAATGTACATAAATTCTTCCTTATATTGTTTTTAGTTCCTCAACACGGGCCATAGGGGGAATTGGATGTTGAGTTATTCCCTAGAGTGCCTTTTAGTTACCAATAAGAGACTATAGGGAGAATTGATAGTGAGTGCTTCCTTAGAGAGTCTATGCTAAAGCTAAACCAAAGAGGTTAGACTGTGTGTACTTCCCAGAGGGTTTCTTGTGTTGTTTGGTTGAACCAGAGGAATTAGGCTGTGATTACTTCCCAAAGGTTTACCTGATTTTGATTAGATTCTTTCTAGATATATGAAACTGAAAGCTTTGAACTGTAGGAATGTTTTCTTTTGAGTACTTCCTTGTTTATTTCTTCTTTTTCTTATTGGCTACCATATATATTCACTGACTATTAGGGACATATATTTTGGTGGTTTCCTACTGGGATTCGTATCAAACCCTATTTGGGTCATGATTTTGGGCCTAAATAGATTATATTTCTATAGGTATAGATAAGGGAAAGAGCCTTTCTACTTTAAGTACTTGACTGCTTTAGAGCTGGAGAGCATGAGACCAAGATGAGGCTTGCGATGCTAAGGAGTTGTTTTTGTTTTTCTTTTGTACTTGGGTTATTTCTGTATTTCAACATTATGACATGTTTGGATGTTTTCCTAGACATATGTATCATGCATCATTTAATATATGTGCTCCAGTTTATTCTTTCAGTCTTCTGCTATTTACTTGTGTATGATATTATTACTACTTCCACTATTGTTATATGTTTTACTTCTACTGTGTTACTCTTCTAATGAGGGTATATTTTCCCCACTATCACAACTAAGGCCCCCGCTTCTAGTCAGAAGCCTCTGGTGTTCAGGGAAATGCACTTGAATCCATGTGACCAACTGGTTATGGGGTGCCTCTGGATGACTTCTAGAATCGGGATGTTACAACTCATGCATATCATCACTACATAAATTAATGCTAAAGTAATCTTACATAATATTCCCTTTCCACACATTTAAGAAATATTGAATTCATAATCCTATAATAATTTCATCCACAATCACTATCACAAAATCAAGTTACATTAAGAAGAGACATATCTCAAGATCTTATGATCTATGAAGACCATAAAGTACTCACCAATAAGGTAACACCACCACAACTTTAGAGAAAACAAAACCACATCAAGATTAATAAATGTGTGTCATAGTTACATTTCTGAGTCCATAACTACCAAGACCCATAAGAGATAACTAATCATTGTTGTATTAACACACAACCTAAGACAATCTGTGAAGCATCACAATAAACCTTGAACGTGATCCCATCTTTTTGAAAATGATAAATCATAACACTAATGAAATTCTACTTAAAATACTTGAAATAAACTTGGTATTGTATAGTACATAAAAACACCTGATACTTTTTAGTCATGGCCTATTAGAAGAGTCAAAATCTAATATAAGTCAGGCACAAACCTCTTATATAATCCAAAAAGACCAAGAAAACTATCTACCTTTGAAACATTATTGGGGGATGCCTAAAAAACTATCTTGATCTTCAAAGGATACATGACTACTCCCTGTCAAGACATAACATGTCCCAATAAACAAACCTCATGGGTTTGAAAATCACACTTCAAAATATTTAAAAATAAATATTGATAATGAAAAACACAAAAAATAGATCATAGCATCTCTTTATATTGTATCCAAGACTCTAAAAACACAAGTATTTTGTTGATAAACACCACAAATAATCTATATAGAAACTCATAGAACACTGAATTCATTAGTGCCATAATCAAAACTAAAGAATTACTCACATATAATGATATTACAATGAAATCATAAACCCCATATTGACATCAGAAATAATTCTTCAAGCTTATCCTTCACCTTCATATAATGATATCCAGACCAAAAATTGATCTTCAAGAACTATTTAACTCCTTCCAAATGATTGAATAAATCATCAATCCATGGGATAGGATAAAGGTTATTCATGTATCCTGGTTCAAACAATAATAATCGATACAAAAACATAGAATACCATATTTCTTATTCAAAAATATAATTGGAATACCCCAATGGGACACACTAGGTCAGATGAATCCTCTTCATAGGAGATCATCAATTTGAATTCGAAAATCTTACAACATAGAAGGGTCCATCCTATACACAGACGTCGATATAGGAGTGATGATTGGATGGATCTCTATCTTGAAACTGATATCATGTTGAGGGGTTAGGTTATCAAACTCTTTTGGAAAGACATAAAAAAACTCTTCAATAACCTTGGGAAATTCCACTCACTGATCCTCTATGAAAACCAACATCAACTTAAATAATAATAAAGATATAGATTCAACATGCCTCTAATCTATTTAAATGTCTCACTTTCTAATGACCACAAATTACTCTCCATCATTATCATAGAATATAAAGCACCTTCAAAAGAAATCCATATTAGTATACATAAAATATATCCAATCCATGATGAGGATGATTTCTTATGAATGTATCCACAAACATATGAACACTTCTTAATAGAGTTATTTCCCTAACATCAAATCATAGTCTTTGCACACATCATACTATCTAGTTTGATATTCAACTAGTGTAGTAAATACCCAGGGAATTGGAATTTTATCTATCTAAAGTCCCAAAGTATGAAATTAGGTGAGTGAAAAAAAGGAGTTCTGTAACACCCAAATATTCTAGAATATATTCCTCTTTAATAATTTTTTTTCTTAAATAGCTTGTGTTACCTGAAACACTGAGTTTAAACAAACCACAATATACTTTTAAAATATTATTATTTAATGTGAAAGTTATTGTCAAGCCATTGGATTGATGGGTATAAATAATACTAACTAAATTATGAAAAACTTATGATTTACACATGTATAAAATAAATTCAATAGTTATAAATTTATTATAAATGAAAATAAAAATCATTTGAAAGTAAAAGAAATTTTTTATCTGAAAAACTATTTTTATGCGTGCATTGTGTTTTTATATTGATAAATTATATTAATCACTATTTGTGAATGATTTTAAAGATATTTATATATTATATATTTAACCAATTGTTTTATCATTAATCTAATATTTTTTTTCTATGGGTGAGATAAGAATAAATCTAGTTTTATACTTAAAAATGTATTTTTTATAAAAACACTTTTTGTCATATTTTATGCACTAATTTTAAAATTAATTGTTACCACTTTTAGAAAAAAAGTTATTTTAAAAAATCAACTTCAATTATTTAATAAAAATTTAAAAATTATCTTAGAGTGAATTTCTAATAATTTTTTTAAAAATATTAACTTTTCGATGAATGGTGACAAATATTGATTTTTATTAAAATATTTATTTCTGTTTAAAGAATTTAAAAAGTTAAATTTTATTTTAAAATGGTTTTAAAAGAAAAATTAGTTCAATTATAATATTATTAATCCAATTTAGGTAATTGGAATCAATTTTATGTTGATTTTTGATATAAAAAGTCTTTATACTTAAGAAAACTTTTTCTTTGGAAAACCTCTATTCATCATGCTTGCGGGTTTTAATTTAAATTTAATTCTTAAAATTATATGAATTAAATTTTCTTAAAATGGATTAAATATTTTTAATAATAATAATTAATATTAGGTAATATGTTCAACATAATTTTTTGGTCATAATGAATAGTAAAAATAGTAAAAATTAATTACCACTATTAAGGTTAAAACGAGTTTATTAGGGGTTAAACCAAAAGATAAGGGTAATTTTTCCAATTAAACCTTTATAAATTATATTTTATTGACATATTTATACCTTATACAATCCCAAATTTGAATATATGATCATTTATAAGCATTTTTCATAAGAATGACTTAATCATTTTGTATACTTTTAGGAAATTTCCAAGAGGGCCCCCTCCCCCACTTATAAAAGTACATATCATATATTATCATATCCACATTTAAAGAGACTTTTGGATTGAAAAATAATTTCCCAAACCCATTACTCACATCCCTATCCATTACCTAGTCTGTGGTTTGATTATAAAACCATTATAGGAAGACTTTGGGTATAATCCTAAAGTGGTTGTCTGAAGAAGAGGTATAGTTCTTAATAATGAGTTTTCATTTTATTTCTTCATATACCTCATTAAAATATTATCAAAACATGATGATATAATAAAATAATTATCCACCATATAATTAGATTTTTTGTTAATTTTATACCCTATATTCATCTTATATTCCGTCAAATGGAAAACAAACCGCCGATCCTGTGTACGGTGGACTACCGCTTCATGAACTCATTTAATTCATTTTCCATCACTGTATCTCATGGATGAAGATAATTATGAATTTAATTTTTATATATGATATTTATGACATAATTATACTACTATAATTATAATATCACATCTATATTCTTACCTTAAAATCCGTTGGAAAATGATAACGTTACTTGTGCGTACGTGTGGACTACCACCTCTACAAAGCAATGTGATTTTTTCCATATTATTTTGACATGGATGGTAATAAGGATAAATTTAATGAATATATGTGATATATATGAAATATAAATTATTTTGTAACGGTGAAATATTCTTTACCTTTCCTTCATTCCATCTGTTGAAAAATAAAAAAACAACGTTCAAGCGTAAGTACGTTCTACCATCTCCATGAATGGTGAAATTAATTTTTAAATATCTAAACTTTATGGATGAATATAAATATATATAATGAATATATATAATATTTATATCATGATTAATATTTTTAATATGATATAACTATGATAAAATTACAAGGATAAAAAACTATTGAACCAAAACATACATGAAAATCAAAGATATAATTATGGATATTTAATATATTTATATTAAATTTATATTTATTATATAGGAGTTTCTAACACATATGAAGGAAGTCGGACCTAAGGAAAGGGATTTGGTCTCAATTTTCCTTCAATGAGGCATATTTTAATGTTATAAACCTAATAATTTTATTTGGTGTAAAAAATTCCATTTTAAATGTTATATAATGAATAATATTAATTTATGGTATTTAAATTTTCAATTCATATTATTTCATCCAAGGGGATTTGACTTGAAAGTTACCAAGTGTTAATATATTTCATCTCAATTTCCCTTCTTTGAGGCATATTTTTAATGTTATGCACATAATTTATTTTATATGGTGTATAACTATAAATTGTCATAGTATATCTTTAATACTTCATTATTCATGGTATATTAAGTTTCAATTCAAATTATTTCATCCAATGTTATTTGAATTGAAAGTTACCAAGTGGTAAGTGTTTCATAACTCAATTCTCCTTCATTGGGTTATATCACTTCTTCATTGATTATATTATGTAATTTTTTTTGTGTGTAAAATATATTTTTTTTGATTTATATTTCATTTAAATTAGTTTTTTTTGTTTATTTACATTTTTTTCAAATAATAACTTCATTTATTGATTCTCACTTCATCATTATGATCATTATAAGGGTTCTTCATCTCAAATTGTCTCCTTTGGGACATATGATATGTTATAAAACTATATTGCTTTATGAGGTGTATCTAATACCCCTTTGATATGTTATATCATTAATATATTTACATTCATTGTATTTAATGTTTAATTTTGAGCTATTTATTTCATGGTGGTTATGATTTGAAAGTTTTGAAAGTTGTATTAGCTTATTTCACATCTCATCATCTTTCATGACTGTTTATGTTTACGTATCTACTGGGGAATTATATAACCTTTCCATCTTAAACCCAATATATTTTATTCTCCTATGATTTTTTTAAATTATATGTTTTCCTTTAATTTTCCTCTTTTAGGTGTTCAAGAGATCAAAATAATGTTTTTAAGGAAAATTGAATTGTTTTTCTACTCGGTCAAGAATATTTTTCTTCAATTTATATATTCCCTTAAAACATTTTAAAGAATATATTTAATATTATATAATGATTTATCAAATAAATTTTTACACATGTACTTTTATAAATGGTTTAAAATGAATAATCTTGTTGTTTTCTAAACAATATACTTTTTGACTTTTTACCAAAAATGTGAAAGGAATATTTTTTAACATACTCAGCATGAACAAAATTTCTTACCATCAAGAATACTCATTTATTTAAATCTTTATTTACAAGTTTCCATGATTATTTTCAAAGAAATTTTTTTTCTTAATATTCTGGATTTTTTAAAATGAATTTCAAATTATAAGGGGTATTTTACTCAAGAATGATTTTAATGATCTTTTTTATAGTACTTCTATTAATCAATGATAATAACCCTTTATTATACTTATGCTATACTATGGATAAGTTGTAATGATACAATCCTTATTATTTCATCAAATGGTTTGTGATCAATTTGATTTGGGAAAATATTAACATTTCTTATGCTTGTTTTCCAATAATAATGTTTATATTTATTATGTATTGAATTTTTATTCTCTCTATTCATATGATAAATTTATTAGACTTAGTAAGTGACAGGTGGGGACTACTACAGCCTCTAGATGCATCATTAGGTCTAATGATACAAACTAGATTGGGTATTTGGCTAAGGCCTTACAATTTCATGTAATATTTCTTGACACAAGGCATTGATAGTATCTTTACGATGTCCATAATTATGAATTACATCAATATGAGATTAGTTATTGTTTCCAATGTGATTATTTGAATAATTATGATGTCCATGGATAAATTTAATGTTCATGTGATAAAGTTATATGGAATTACCTGATCATCATTCATTACTTCCATATTTTTCTTTGTGCTCAATTTATTGATTAAATGACATTTGTTTTTAGTTATTTAGCTTTCCATATTGATTATTACATATTTACTCATGATATATTACATTATATATAACCCTTAATGAGCATTTTAGATCACATTTATTTTCTTTTCTTTCCCCAAGATATTAAGAATGAATCTTTGAATGAGTTCAAGGATGTGGAATATTTACTTTTACTATGTTGTATTTGATGTTTTTGAATATAATGTAATATTTGATTATGTATCTAGTTTAAAAAGATTACTAAAATATTATGTCCTTTGGGATGTTATCACTTGTATATTATGTCAATTTAATAAAGTAACCTATGGCTCTAGGCTACTAGAGCTAGGGTCTTTACAGTTGATATTAGATTAAGTTTAGTAGAATCCTTGGAAACATGGTTTAGGAAAACATAGATTAGGGAATATAACCCTATGATAGACTTTGAGTAAAATTCTAATTATATGATAACATATTAAAATTTTGGTAAGGTAGATATTATGTGGTTTTCCTAGAAAAAATACCTACATCGATATTAAAAGAAGATGTGGTTTTGGCATAGATTCATATAAGGGGTAATAACACCAAAAAGAGTAGGTAGAGTATATTTTGTCCACTATTCTAGTGAACAATGAGTGTGTCCTTACTACACACCTATTTTTTTTACTCTCAATGGATATGCTCAGGTTAATTTACATTTTCTCTATGAACCATTATGATGAATCAGAGAATAGAACCTATGGAAACCTATGATATACCATAGTGATATGGGATAAACCTAAAGTGTATTGAGATGATATTTCTAAGGTTAATCATATTTTTAAAAGCATAGATACTCATTTTGAGGTATTATGTGATGAGATTTTAACATGATTATTAATATTATGGGAGAAATTTAAGGTAAAACAATAATTCTTTCAGAATATTTTTTAAGGTTATTTGAGGAATAATGATTTTATATTTTCTGAACATAAGTAAAAAGGTATTTATAACCTCCAGGTTTTATATGATATTTGATGATTAAGGTTATTTTTAAGTATGTTCACCATATTTTTGGAGATGTTATAAAAATAAAAAACAATTTTTATTAAAGTACAACCTATCATTTCTGGAAAGGAAATGGGGATAAAAACCACAACCGATGGGCAACAAGGGTGAAACACCTACCATTGGCTTATGTGATATCCTGGTCAAAACGAACTTGTTTTTAATTAAATGGTTTTATGGATAAATATTAAGTTGATTTTGTGAAATATATTAGAGGATAAATTATTTTTTAATTTTTATGATTATGAAGTGGTTAAATATTTTTATAGACATTTTATAGGGTTGAGGTATATATAACCATTAGGTTTAACATAAATTATTATTTGGGAACAATATTATTATATTTTTAGAGATGTAATATGAAGGGTATGATATAAACTTTGAAGTTAAAACCTTATTTCATGTTGAGGTTATTGAGGTTATTTGGGATATAAGGTTTTTTATTTAAGGAATTATTGATTTTAAACCTTTGGTTTTATTATTAAATTTTGGAGATTATTTATTCATATGAAGGTTTATTCATTTTGGGTATTATATTAAGTTAAAATAACCATTTTGGTTTTATTAAATATTGGATGAGTAAATTGTTATTATTTTTTGTATTATGTTATTCATTAGAAGTTGATTTTAGTAATTAAGGCATAAAAAAATTCATCTTGAATACTCATCGCTTGGAGAAAAATATGATATTGTGGTAAAAATTGATTAAATCATGAAATAAAACTTCTAAAATAAGTATATTTTGTTATGAAATTAGTCTATATGGTAAAGGGATTCCAAAAATCTTGGAAAAGGATATTGAGACAAAAAATTCTATCCTATTACTTTCATTTCGAATGAAATAATTATTTTTTAACCCATAAAAAATTTATATCTTTATGGTCATTAACTTTATATTGATCATTAAATTTTTTATGATGAATGATATTTATCTCTCTACATCATTATTTTTACATTAAGTTTCTTTTACATGTCCATACTTTAAATTCCCACTAATAATATAATATTTTAAAATCTAGTTATGTTTTATTCAAGACGACCTTTATATTTTCCTTCCTCTCTTTTTAAGTGGAAGTTTTATTAACACTTTTTCCAATGCGATTTTTCAAAAAAGGTTAGGCCTTTGATGACCAAAATAGGTTTATGAGGGTGAAATTTATCTAAGGTGAGTATAATGTAACAACATGATTTTTTATAATATATTACTCATTAAATAAATTTGAATTCTATTATATATTGTTTTACAAGAAACACTGAGTTTAATGAAACTATGATATACTATTAAAATATTATAATTTAATGTGATAGTCACCTAGCCATTAGATTGATGGGTGAGAATTGGAAAAATAAAATTTTGAAAAATTTATGGTTTTCACATATATAAAATAAATTCACTGGTTATTAATTAATTATAAATGAAAATAAAAATCATTTAAAAGTAAAATAAATGTTTTTATGATTTTTTTATGCGCGCAATGCATTTATATATTCATAAATTAAATTAATCACCATTGTTAAATGATTTTAATAAAACTTATACATTATATATTCAATAAAATATTATATCATTAATATAATATTTTTCTAGTCAAGGGATAAGAATAAATTTATTTTTATGCTTAAAAACTGTATTTTTTTAAAAGTGGTTTCATCGCGTTTTGAAAACTTATTTTAAAATTAAATTTTACCAATTTTAAAAAATTTATTTTAAAAAATTAAATTAAATTTTTAAACAATATCTCAAAATTATCTTCGAGTTAATTTTTTATAATTTTATAAAAATATTATTTTTTGATGAATAGTGAAAAATAATGTTTTTTTATTAAAAATTATATTTTCGTTTAAAGAATTAAAAAAGTTAAATTTTGTTTTAAAATGGTTTTAAAAGTATAATTAGTTAATATATATTATTATTAATGTAATTTAGGTCATTTTAATAAATTTTATGTTTATTTTTTATATAATAACTTCTTATACTTAAGAAAACCCTTTCTTTGGAAAATCATTTTTCATCGCGCATGTAGGTTTTATTTTAAATTAAATTATATAAATTATATGAATTAAATTTTTTTAAATGGGTTTCATATTTTGAATAAGAATAAATAATATTATTTTATAATTTCAACTTAATTTTTTATTATAATTAATAGTAAAAATTAATTACCACCGTTAAGGTGAAAACAAGTTTACCAGGGTGTTAATCCAAAAGTTAAGGGCAATTATTCCAATTAAATTTTTATGAATCCTATTTTATAGAAATATTTAGACCTTATCCTATCCCAAATTATTATTTTTGGCTGTTTGTAAGAATTTTTATTGAGAATGACTATAATTTTGTATCCTTTTAGGATATTTTCAAGAGGGTCCCCTCCCCCACTTATAAAATGACATTTTCTATCCTCTCCTACATACACTTCAAGAACATTTTGGTCAAAAAAATAATTACCCAAAAACATTAATTAAATAAATAATCATGACCTAGAGTCCCTTTTTTGATCATAAATCCATCCTAGGAAGTCTTTAGGTATAATCTTAAAGAGGTTGTATGAAGAAGATGTAGAGTTCTTAACCATGCATTTTCATTTTTATTTCTTATTGTACCTCTATAAAATATTATTTAACTAGGATGATATAAAAACATAAATATATACCAAATAATTATATGTTTTTATGTTAATTTAATACCCTATATTCATCTTCTATTTCATAAAATGGGAAATTAAACCATAAATTATGTGTACGGTGGACTACCACCTCGCGAATTGATGTAATCCATTTTCCATCACCACCTCTCATGGATAGAGAGAATAATGAATTTAATATTTATATATGATATTTATGACATAATTATACTCTTGTTTTTATATTATCACATCTACCTTCTTACCTTCCAATTTGTTGGAAAATGATAACGTCGCTCATGCATACGTGTGGACTACCACCTCCATGAAGCGATGTGATTTTTTTCATTTTATTTTGACATGGATGGTAATAATAATATATTTAATGAATATATATGATATATATGAAATAAAAATTATTATTAAAATTTAAATATTATTTACCATCCTTTAGTTCTATCTTTTGAAAAATAAAAATAATGTTCTTGCGTATATATGGCTTACCTTCTCCATGAATGGTGTAATTAATTTTTCTATCTATATCCTTTATGTATGAATATAAATATATATATAATGAATATATATTATATTTAAATCATTATAATTTTTTTCTATGATGGAACCATGATCAAAGTACAATTACCAAAAACTACAAAACCAATACGTACATAAAAAACAAAGAAGTTATCACATGGAATGGTGTTTTTAATCAAGAATTATTAATAAATAGGTGATAAAAGGTTATATGTAAATCATATATGGAATGATATATATGAATATGGTTTTATAATATATGTATAATAAATCTATATTTATTATAAATGAGGTTCAAACATGTATGAAGGAAGTCAGACTCATGACATGCGATTTGGTCTCAATTTTCCTTCATTGAGGCATATTTTAATGTTACGTATATAATTTATTTTATGTGGTGTATACACTGGTATTTTAAATTTAATATAATTAATATATCATACTTAATTTAATTTTAAGATTTAATTCATATTATTTAATCTATAGGGATTTTACATTAAAGTTACTAAGTGGTAAGAGATCTCATTTTCCCTTCATCAAGGCATATTTTTAACGTTATACACCTAATGTATTTTATATGGTATATATACTATCCAATTTACATACTATATCATGAATCATTAATAATTCATGGTATATTGAGTTTTAATTCAAATTATTTCATCTAAGGGGATTTCACTTGAAAGTTAAAAATTGGTAAGTGTTTCATAACTCAATTTTATTTGATTGGGTTATATCACTTCTTAATTGATTATATTATGTCAAGATTATGTGTGAAATAAATTTTTTTGATCTATTATATAAGGCCCCAGCCTTAAACCTTACTTAATATTGAATTAAATGAATAATTCACATTGAGGATCTTTTCAGGTTTAGAGTTTTAGAGAATTAGGACATAACTATTACATCTCAAAAGATTACAAAGTAGAAACTTCTACTAAGTTTCCATAAAATAAAAACTCTTAAAAAGAAACATGTCTAGTTCCATGTTTTAGGTAGCACGACTTTCCCTTGATCCCATCCTTGACCCTATTCCACGTTAAGTCCTGTGAAAAACATTTCAAAAACTTGGGATGAGCATAAAAAGATCAGTAAGGAATACACAAAAAATGAAAACTGTTAGTTTTTTAAAACAACAAGTAAACCATGTATACTTTATCAAAGTAATACTTTTCACCTTTTTGAAGTGGTAAAAACTCTTCACTGAATAAAAGTTCATTACTTACCCTTCAGTAACCAAAAGATTACCATAAAACCCATATAAAGATCACATAACATATAAAGGTAACTTGGGACATAAACATACTTAAGTGGAATAAACATACGGTCGACTTACACACATACTTAATGGAATAGCCATACAGACGACTTCCACACATACTTAATGGAATAGCCATACGACCGACTTCCATACCCAATGCATTGGAGGTTATAATGTAACCACCCGTCCTGGTATTCACGAAACCACCCGTCATATGGTTTATCACGTAACCACCCGTAAAATGTCCAAGTACCATCATTACACATAAAATATTGAAAATATAAAAATTTCAATAACATTTAATTTTCAATCACAATAAGTAATTCCCAGATATTGAATTAATCAATCCATTTTCAAAAACCATTTAAAAGAGATTTTTGAATCAAAGTGTCCTATACCACTTTGAAGATTTTAATGGAATTATATTTTTAAAACATTAATGTCCATATAAATAAATACTAAAAACCATTTTGAAAACATGGACATTAAAGATAAATATTTAGAATAATAAATCTTTAAAACATTTAAAACGATATTTTTGTTAAATAGTTTTTAACAAAATGAGAGACTCTGGAATACAAATAATAGCAAAATAACATTTAATCCGAACTTTATAATATCATGAGAATAAAGGGATTCATGATATACTATGTCAAAGGATAGTATACACACCATATAATATTGAATTGGTTCATAACAATAATGAAGTCTAAAAAGAAATGTAAAATGAGATGAAATCCATTATAAAGAAGGTATCCTTAAATTAAGGATAAATCAATCTCATAATTATGTGTGAAAAATATAAATACACCCAATATAATTTGATATTAAGTGTAAAACATACAAAGGTTATTCACACATATTCAAAGGATGACATATTCAATAACTACATGTTGAACCCAAAGAAATCTAAATTGGGTTAAGAAGTTCCCTTGGTAAAATTTGACAACCTAACGACGTCACATAAAATTTTACAAAAAGGGTTGATGAGAGAGATAAAGGGGATCTCATAACTTGGACATAAAATTTACATAAATAAGGATATAGAAGAACATATCCCAACATAATAGTATGTGAATTAAAAGACATAACAAAAGAAGTCTTTAAAAAAAAGGAGGGTGAAAGGTCCCCTTACCGAGTTGGGTAACTTTCGAAACGTACACCCCATGGAAGAAGGGTCATAAAATGAATATGTGAATACCCATAAATGAAATTATAATACACAAAGTGTATAATAATGGGCATTACATACACCACTCAAAGGAAATTGTGGAAAATGTAGCATAAATCTCACGAGAATAAAAGTGAGATGAAAAACGACTTACGAAAACTCGGCAGCATAACGACACCACTTAAAACATCCAAAATGGATTGATGAGAGGAAATAGGGTCTCTCATCATATCAACATAAAGTTTACAGAAAGAGGAATACAAAAGAACATCCCCCAACATAACAAATAGGAGCTTAAAATAAGTGACATAAAGGAGAGTACTTAAAAAGAAAGAGAGAGGTTGGATCTCTTATGAAAATTCGGCAGCCTAACAATGCCACTCAAAACTTCCAAAATGGATTGATGAGAGAGAATAAGGTATCTCATCATATGAACATAAAAACAGTAAGATTAATATAAAATAATATCCCATTAACAAGAAATATGATATTTAAAGGAATGACATAAAAGAGTGTACTTTAAAAGAAAGAGAGGAGTCGGATCCCTTACCTCAAGTCCGACTTGTCTTGTTCGTTTCTTTATATTCCTGAATAATAAACTTGAGTTAATTTATAATTCCTTAAGAACCTTTTTTCAAGTTCATTATTACTTTTATATCACTTATTACCATGTCATAAACATTATGTAATCATTTAAGTTAATAATGTTTGTTTTGTCGATATTTGGTTCATAAGTCGAAAGTGGACTTCTTACAATTACATGTTGTTCGTGTGGCCAAAGGTTCATTATATCCAAAATTGTATTAATGATTTAGATATAATATATATAATATATATACAGAATATTCATGAATTTATAATATTACATAACCATTTAGAGGCAAGAAATGAAATGCACCGTTCATGGAGACGGTAAGCCGTACGTACGCATGAACACTACCTTCATTTCTTTGTCATATTAATGGAATTAAAACTAAATGAGATATATGTATATTTTAATTCCATAATTATATTCATCATTTATATGTATAATTCATCACATATATCCACTATATACATTTACTTATAATAGTACATTACATTTGGGGATAAGAAATGAAATGCACCGTTCATGGAGACGGTAAGCCGTACGTACGCATGAACGCTACTTCCATTTCTATTTCATATTTAATGGAATTAAAACATAATGATACATAATAGTATTTTAATTCCAGTATGGTATCATATATAATATCATTAAATATATCCTTTATACGTACCACATATGGTATTAACGAATCAAGTCACTTTGAGGGGGCGAAAGTCCACACTTCCTTAAATGAAGATATCACGTTTACCCAAAATGGAAACCATAAAGGTATGACATAAATGAAAAATACAGAAGCTTAAGTAAAACATAAACATATTAGATATCATATATAAATACAGTGTCATCTTAATGTACACCTTTGAAGGTTTTAAAAGAATGTTGAACAATCATCGTTTCGGGAGGCAGAAATTCGCCATCCACAGAAACAGTATGTTCTTTAACCATTAGATGTAGGTGTGTGTAAGTGTAGCTCTAATCCTTCTTATAACAACATCCCAGTATACTTAAGATACTGTATTTGTTACAAAATAAATGAATAAAAAGAGTTTAGGTGGTTGGATAAGCAAAATAAAACAAAAGGACTCAAGCGAAGACATTACCTTAAAATCGGGTAACTTCCTTTGATTTGAGATCAAAGGCTTCCTCGGAAAGGATTCTGCCCAAAGTGAGGCTTAAAAGAGTTATAGAGGGATGTGGAGAGAAAAAATGTGCAGGGGTTGGCCGAGCCAAAGGCTTTGGAAGTGTGGGTAAGGAGGTAGAGGTGGGGGACTTTTATAAGAGGAGAGGAGGGACACTCTTGGAAAGGTATATAATCTAACTTTATTTTCAAATGAGTTTCGGATTTTAATGGTCCCACATTGATTTGTTTCGAGGATAAGTTGATAAGGGTTCTAAATACACCCATCAAATAGGTTTTGGACATGTTTAGGTCTTAGATATTACATTATATTTCCATTTTATTTAAATCGTTAAATAATGAGGTCATCGCAGTATCATCATGATGTCATAAATAATTTAATTTATTTAATGTCTAAAAATTATAAAAAAAATACTATGATGTAGGAAATATTTTTAGATTTCAAATGAATATTTATAGTCCAAAATATAATTTATGTAGACAGAATTAAAAATATTTTATTTAGGTGATACATTCTTTGTTACATTTAACATTCTTTAAAAAATAAAAAGATAAAAAGTCACTTTCTCACAAAAGTGATTCCATGGGGCCCCCAAGTTTGGAACAAGGCATCCCATGGTCGGCCATGAGACAACCAGTAGCCTTAGGACACATTTTGTGGTCATTTTTATTATTATGATATTATCTTATTTTCTTTAACTACTCTATTACTCATTAATCAAGATAATTAAAGATAATTACCGTCGTTACTATTCATAATGTCAAAAAACAAAAGAGTCTTAATTAAATAATTTGGACCTTATGATTCCAAATATGTAATTCATTTTACCAAATTCCAAACACATAAATTGCAATAATTAATTTAAAAAAACTTCCCGTTGTCAAAACAAATAGCGGGTTTTTAAGAAACAATATTTATGAAAAGTTTGGCAGTTGTTTATGCCTAATTCCAAAGTGAAATTTATCCCAATGACCATAGTTGAATTAAATGGTAAAAATATATTATAATTAAACTTTAAAACAAATTAAAAAGATAATATAACCATATAATTAAATTATATGAAAAAGCAGTTTTGATGTAAAATGCAGTATTGTTCACTATTCATTGAAAAATGAACATTGTCAGAAAAATACCAAAAATTAACCCAAGGTAAATTTAAATGTCCCAATCATAAATAATATGTTTATTTTGAAAAATAGAGCTTATAAAATTGCCAAAAAATGGATTTAAAAGGGGTTCTCCATCAAAAGGCGGTTAATTGACCTTTTAAAGAATATTAGAATGTTTACGCTTAAAAACTGGATTCATTTGCATTTTTAATCCTCTAAAATTTATTGACAAAAAAGTAAAAATATTTGACAAACATATATAATCATTTTTTAGTTAGTTCTGTTCATTCCCGCCATTACAACGGCTAGGCATTAACTACCATTTAAAATAATATTATTTTATTATTAGAGTGCAACGCAAGATTTCAAAGAAACTTGTTGTTGCATATTAGGTACTCCATCGGGCATAGAATTCCATTTAAAGTAATATTAATATTTTATTCACAAATATGGATAAATGTGAAAATGTCATACTCTTTATTTACCTGGGGTGTTACATCCTTCCCCCCTTTTGAGAATTGCGTCCTCGCAATTTTAAAATTGAGCTTGGAAACATCCTTGAACATCCCACATCGGAACATGAGTCGGTAAAACAATCACTTTAAAGTAAAGAAAGATAAGTACAAAGGTCACCCGAGTTAACCCATACTAGGATTCCAAGTATGAAAATATAGACATGGAGGAAAAAAAAAGGGTCATGTTCTGATGGAGAGTGATAGAAAACATGTTTAGGAGAAAGTTAACCATAAGAAAATCACAAACTTGTGATGGGTTAAACGGAATTCGATTCCTCCGTAGGAAAAGTTAATAGACAACATTTTTGTATTAAGTTACTTTTTATTGAGGAATTTGTTCATAAGGAAACATAATCACTTATCATGTTGACTTTCAACTTTTATTAGATTCCTTACACAAACTCATATTTTCTCCAAAAGACGATTATTTAGGAAGACTTTTTCACATTAAGAGTACTATAATCAACTTCTAGAGAATCACATAATCCACAAAAGAGAACTATATACTTCCCATGTCTTTATAATTTAACCAAAACCAAAACCAAAAAGGTTAGTACAAGATCAGATAATCCAGAAAAGGATAACCCTTTATAAAAATAAATTCTATTCTTAATCTCCAAAATTTGTCCAACAAAACCCAAAGTTCAACGAGGACCATTCGACAATCAATTTGTCCATAAAATTCTTCAAAGTAAACCAAACTAATATTGAAACCCAAATATTTGAAGGATTTAGTCACATAGTCTTACAAGTTAAATCGTAACATTTATCTCCAAACAACATCAGTTGCTCTTAATGTCTCGTATTGAAAATTAATTAACCTAATCACATATCCTCCATGATAGGTTAATAAATTTCGATAGATAAACCAAAATCAACTTACTCTTAATTCCTAAAATAATCTAACTAAAAAGAATTAGTCAAAATAACTAGGGACTTCACGTAGTCCAGTGGTAGGCGATAAATAGCAGTTGCACTTTGGTTGTGGGTTCGATTCCTGCAGCTTTGTCCGACGCGACGGGTTGTCACACGGTCTGCGTGTTGTCCTTTTTCCAAAACTATATAATTTTAAAACATTCCCCAAAACGAGATAAAATCTTTAAAAATAATCATAACATATTTTAACCTCGATTTTATCTCATGCCTTTCATTTTCCAGTATATCATATAATAACCCATAATTACCTCAAAAGTAAGGATCATATAAACTCTAATGGTTACCTTTATAATTATTACCTGAACTTCCACATCGATTGGTCATCTCATACATGATGCATTACAGAACATACCAAGGTTCAAGTGGTTGATCATGACTCCTTGATATTTGGTTTAGAACAACCACGAGTTTCCTCATTGAATCCTCCATTTTATCTAGTATCTTAAATAGAGAACCACCACAGTTTCCTTCAAACCTGTTGTCTCTTTGGTGCCTGCTAGATCCATCCATTCACTAAAAATAGAAAGGTCAGTGTGAGTATATCAACAAAACCATCATGTACTAAGGAGGAAGATAAACACTAAGATATACTTACTCATTCACTTTATCTAAAACTAGGACTCTTTCTGAAATCCTAACCATTATGGTAATGTCACTTATGCTTAAAGAATACCCTAACCTCTAAAGTTATCTAAACTGACCTTTGATACCAACTATAAGGCCCCAGCCTTAAACCTTACTTAATATTGAATTAAACGAATAATTGACATTGAGGATCTTTTCAGGTTTAGAGTTTTAGAGAATTAGGACATAACTATTACATCTCAAAAGATTACAAAGTAGAAACTTCTACTAAGTTTCCATAAAATAAAAACTCTTAAAAAGAAACATGTCTAGTTCCATGTTTTAGGTAGCATGACTTTCCCTTGATCCCATCCTTGACCCTATTCCACATTAAGTCCTGTGAAAAACATTTCAAAAACTTGGGATGAGCATAAAAAGATCAGTAAGGGATACACAAAGAATGAAAACTGTTAGTTTTTCAAAACAACAAGTAAACCATGTATACTTTATCAAAGTAATACTTTTCACCTTTTTCGAAGTAGTAAAAACTCTTCAATGAATAAAAGTTCATTACTTACCCTTCAGTAACCAAAAGATTACCATAAAACCCATATAAAGATCACATAACATATAAAGGTAACTTGGGACATAAACATACTTAAGTGGAATAACCATATGGTCGACTTCCAAACATACTTAATGGAATATCCATATGACCGACTTCCACACATACTTAATGGAATAACCATACGGCCGACTTCCATACCCAATGCATTGGAGGTTATAACGTAACCACCCGTCCTGGTATTCACGACACCACCCGTCATATGGTTTATCACGTAACCACCAGTAAAATGTCCAAATACCATCATTACACATAAAATATTGAAAATATAAACATTTCAATAACAAAATTTCATTTGCAATCACAATAAGTAATTCCCAGATATTGAATTAATCAATCCATTTTCAAAAACCATTTAAAAGAGATTTTTGAATCAAAGTGTCCCATACCACTTTGAAGCTTTTAATGGAATTATATTTTTAAAAAATTAATGTCCATATAAATAATTACTGAAAACCATTTTGAAAACATGGACATTAAAGATAAATATTTAGAATAATAAATCTTTAAAACATTTAAAACGATATTTTTGTTAAATAGTTTTTAACAAAATGGGAGACTCTTGAATACAAATAATAGAAAAATAACATTTAATCCGAACTTTATAATATCATGAGAATAAAGGGATTCATGATATAACATGTCAAAGGACAGTATACACACCATATACGAGTGAATTGGTACATAACAACAATGAATTCTCAAAAGAAATGTAAAATGAGATGAAATCCATTATAAAGAAGGTATCCTTAAATTAAGGATAAATCAATCTCATAATTATGTGTGACAAATATAAATACACCCAATATAAGTTGATATTAAGTGTAAAACATACAAATGTTATTCACACATATTCAAAGGATGACATATTCAATAACTATATGTTGAACCCAAAGAAATCGAAATTGGGTTAAGAAGTTCCCTTGGTAAAATTTGACAACCTAACGACGTCACATAAAATTTTACAAAAAGGGTTGATGAGAGAGATAAAGGGGATCTCATAACTTGGACATAAAATTTACATAAATAAGGATATAGAAGAACATATCCCAACATAATAGTATGTGAATTAAAAGACATAACAAAAGAAGTCTTTAAAAAAAAGGAGGGTGAAAGGTCCCCTTACCGAGTTGGGTAACTTTCGAAACGTACACCCCATGGAAGAAGGGTCATACAATGAAGATGTGAATACCCATAAATGAAATTATAATACACAAAGTGTATAACAATGGGCAGTACATACACCACTCAAAGGAAATTGTGGCAAATGTAGCATAAATCTCACGGGAATAAAAGTGAGATGAAAAACGCCTTACGAAAACTCGGCAGCCTAACGGTGCCACTTAAAACATCCAAAATGGATCGATGAGAGAAAATAGGGTCTCTCATCATATCAACATAAATTTTACAGAAAGAGGAATACAAAATAACATCCACCAACATAACAAAGAGGAGCTTAAAAGAAGTGACATAAAGGAGAGTACTTAAAAAGAAAGATAGAGGTTGGATCTCTTACGAAAATTCAGCAGCCTAACGGCGCCACTCAAAACTTCGAAAATGGATTGATGAGAGAGAATAGGGTCTCTCATCATATGAAAATAAAAATTACAGTAAGAGTAATATAAAATAATATCCCATTAACAAGAAATATAAGATTTAAAGGAATGACATAAAAGAGTGTACTTTAAAAGAAAGAGAGGAGTCAGATCCCTTACCTAAAGTCCGACTTGTCTTGTTCATTTCTTTATATTCCTGAATAATAAACTTGAGTTAATTTATACTTCCTTAAGAAGCTTTTTTCAAGTTAATTATTCCTTTTATATCACTTATTACCATGTCATAAACATTATGTAATCATTTAAGTTAATAATGTTTGTTTTGTCGATATTTGGTTCATAAGTCGAAAGTGGACTTCTTACAATTACATGTTGTTCGTGTGGCCAAAGGTTAATTATATCCAGAATTGTATTCATGATGTATATATCATATATATCATATATATACAATATATTCATGCATTTATAATATTACATAACCATTTAGAGGTAAGAAATGAAATGCACCGTTCATGGAGACGGTAAGCCGTACGTACACATGAACGCTACTTTCATTTCTTTGTCATATTAATGGAATTAAAACTAAATGATATATATGTATATTTTAATTCCATAATTATATTCATCATTTAGATGTATCATTCATCATATATATCTATTATATACATGTACTTATAATAGTATATTACATTTGGGGATAAGAAATGAAATGCACCGTTAATGGAGACGGTAAGCCGTACGTACGCATGAACGCTACATCCATTTCTATTTCATATTTAATGGAATTAAATAATAATGAAACATAATAGTATTTTAATTCCAGTATTGTATCATATATAATATCATTAAATATATCCTTTATACATATCAAATATGGTATTAACGAATCAAATCACTTTGAGGGGGCGGTAGTCCGCACTTCCTTAAATGAAGATATCACGTTTACCCATAATGGAAACCATAAAGGTATGACATAAATTAAAAATACAGAAGATTAAGTAAAACATAAACATATTAGATATCATATATAAATACAGTTTCATCTTAATGGCCACCTTTGAAGGTGTTAAAATAATGTTGAACAATCATCGTTTCGGGAGGCAGAAATTCGCCATCCACGGAAATCGTATGTTCTTTAACCATTAGATGTAGGTGTGTGTAATTTTAGATCGAATAATTCTTATAAAAACATCCCAGTATATTTAAGATACTGTATTTGTTACAAAATAAATGAATAAAAAGAGTTTATGGGGTTGGAGAAGCAAAATAAAACAAAAGGACTCAAGCGAAGACATTACCTTAAAATCGGGTAACTTCCTTTGATTTGAGCTCAAAGACTTCCTTGGAAAGGATTATTCCCAAAGCGAGGCTTCAAGGAGTTATAAGGGGATTTGGAGAGACAAAATGGGAAGGGGTTGGCCAAGACAAAGGCTTTGGAAGTGTGGGTAAGGAGGTAGAGGTGGGGGCCTTTTATAAGAGGAGAGGAGGGGCACTCTTGGAAAGGTATATAATCTAACTTTATTTTCAAATGAGTTTCGGATTTTAATGGTCCCACATTGATGTGTTTCGAGGATAAGGTGATAAGTGTTCGAAATACACCCATCCAATAGATTTTGGACATGTGTAGGTCTTAGATATTACATTATCTTTCCATTTTATTTAAATCGTTAAATAATGAGGTCATCGCTGTATCATCATGATGTCATAAATAATTTAATTTATTTAATGTCTAAAAATTATAAAAAAAATACTATGATGTAGGAAATATTTTTATCTTTCCAATTAATATTTATTGTCTAAAATATCATTTATGTAGACATAATTAAAAATATTTTACTTAGGTGATACATTCTTTGTTACATTTAACATTCTTTAAAAAATAAAAATATAAAAAGTCACTTTCTCACAAAAGTGATTCCATGGGCCCCCCAAGTTTGGCACAAGTAATCCCATGGTCTACCATGAGACAACCAGTATCCTTAGGACACATTTTGTGATCATTTTTTATTATTATGATATTATGTTATTATCTTTAACTACCCGATTACTCATTAATCAAGATAATTAAAGATAATTACCATCGTTACTATTCATAATGTCCAAAAAAAAGAGTCTTAATTACATAATTTGGACCTTCTGATTCCAAATATGTAATTCATTTTACCAAATTACAAACACATAAATTGCAATAATTAATTTAAAAAAACTTTCTGTTGTCAAAACAAATAGAGGGTTTTTAAGAAACAATATTTATGAAAAGTTTGGCACTTTTTTATGCCTAATTCCAAAGTGAAATTTATCCCAATGACCATCATTGAATTACATGGTAAAAATATATTCTAATTAAAATTTAAAAAAAATTAAAAAGATAATATAACCATATTATTAAATTATATGAAAAAGCAGTTTTGATGTCAAATGCAGTATTTTTCACTATTCATTGAAAAATGAACATTGTCAGAAAAATACCAAAAATTAACCCAAGGTAAATTTCAATGTACCAATCATAAATAATATGTTTATTTTGAAAAATAGAGCTTATAAAATTGCCAAAAAGTGGATTTAAAATGGGTTCTTCATCAAAAGGCGGTTAATCGACCTTTTAAAGAATATTAGAATGTTTACGCTTAAAAACTGGATTCATTTGCATTTTTAATACTCTAACATTTATTGAAAAAAGTAAAAATATTTTACAAACATATATAATCATTTTTTATTTAGTTCTGTTCATTCCCGCCGTTACAACGACTAGGCGTTAACTACCATTTAAAATAATATTATTTTATTATTAGAGTCCAACGTAAGATTTTAAAGAAACTTGTTGTTGTATATTGGGTACGCCATCGGGCATAGCATTCCCTTTAAAGTAATATTAATATTTTATTCACAAATATGGATAAATGTGAAAATGTCATACTCTTTATTTACCTGGGGTGTTACATATTATGTATTTATAATTGTTTTTTTGGATTTATATTTGTTACAAATACTTAATTCATTGATTAATTCTCACTTCAACATTATGATCATTGTAAGGGTTCTTCTTCTCAAATTATCTTCTTCAAGACATATCAAATGTTATACATCTCTCTTACTTTATGATGTGTATTGTAATAGACCAACCTAGGATACCACCAAAAATGGAACCTGTATTGGCCTTCCACATACCAGAGAAGTGTCCTCGATCCTCCCAAGATGATGAAAAGTTCCAATGGTATTAGTCATAACCATTGGGGATGGTTTCACCATAAAAAAATGAAACAGAACTTCAAAAAAGGAATAATGATAAAGTGATAATGATACATACTAAGAGTTATCTCATATAAATAAACATATACCACAATGTTACCAAACTACTATGAAATATAAAAGAAAATAAAACAAAAAACCAAAGAGGTAAAAAATATAAACTTGAGCCAACCGGTACTATAAAACTGAAGGATCGATCACCATCTCCATTTGACTCTCAAGACACTACCATGCTCCTAAAAATGATATACTTCCCAAGGAAGATAAAACCAAATGAAACTTGGAAACAAAGACCCATAGAGACATGAACAAGACATTAAGACTATACACCCACCAACATGTGTTTGTAGGGTGTGAGGAGAATCCAATAAGATACCACTATAAGTCAAATTCATTCCTTTTATAGAAGAAACCAAAACTGATAGTTTAAAAATAATCTAAGAAAATATGTCTTCATTTCTTTTTACATGATATAAAAATAAACCAAACATGAAACATGGATTTTCTCAAAAAATACATTTATAAAATAGGCCAAAAATATGTTTTATCCAAAACCAAGCCATTCCCAATGTAAAAAATTTTCTTTTAAACACCAAAATTTTGAAAATAAACCCACACATAGTTTTAAAATGTTCCAAAATATTCTCCAACAAAACTATAATTTCAAAACACCTTCCCCTTATTCCTTTAAAATAATATACACACCCAAATAAAAACTAATCAAGGAAACAAAGGCAAATAATCATGAAAATAATATTCCAATAAATGGATAGAACAATGCTAGTTAACATTAAGAATAAATCATAAGGGAAACTAGGAACCAAAGTATGACCATACAAACCATAATAACACACATTATAATATATATAATAAATATCATAACATATGATACATATTATTGGTAAATACTATAGGGAATAACATGATAACAGAAGATATAAAAATTGGACCTACTTCTGGCAGGTTAATGGAAACACAACTATCAATTGAATCATTATAACCAGTATCATCGGTGACTACCACACTAGTCAGGTGTTACCTAAAACCAGGGGGGACTAAAAAATTCATAAATCTCAATTAGTATAGAAACTTCCCACCACCTCCCACTCAGAAACCCTGGGTTCCTCATGGAATAACTAAAGGAGGAAAACCATGAATAAAAAATGTTATCACATGAAAATAATAATCCCCAAGGGATAACACCACAATAAATTCCTTCCCACATCACATAAATCCCTTATAAGGATCCCCAAAACATAATAATAACATGAATCACATATTAGAAATCTATCACATGGATACACACAAGCATCATCACAAAGAAAAGGGGCTCAACAAGGGAACAACAACCAACCGATAAAGATAACTACCCAAGGATCCAATTGGAGCTTCCACTTATTACTTATAACACATACATATTGAAATCATTTTTTTAATAATTATAATCTAACACAATTCTAAAAGAAAACATGATCACCAATAATCATAAAAAATCAACCAAAAGGGAACTCCATTTCACTTTATAAAACAATACCACCCCTTTTAAAATAATCAAATACCTTTAACCAAAAAGGGAACCCACTTTGAAAATAAAATTTTACTTAAAACCTAATGAACAAGTTTTTTTGTTATATAAAACCATTCTAGGAATTTTATCAAACATTTTGGATGCATAAAATACAATTTACATCAAACCACCACATAACCACAAAATTTCCATAATTATAAAAAATTAAAACCATGGTATGTTATGGAAAATCTTTCAAAAATTACACCTAGATAATCCACATAAAAATTATCTATGTTATAATTGAATTTATAGAACCAAGCATCAATGGAACTCTTAAGTAAAATAAACCGAATCAGAAACACCACCCTCATGGGGTGAAATCATATTTCCTTTGATGGAAACCACCGATTTTGGTATCAAAGGATAGATCACAAACCTTAGAAATAAAAACCCAATTTTATAACAACCCTAGATAGAGTAATCATACAAACACAACCAATAGGGTTAGATAAACTTGTATAGAAAGAGATAAAAAAGAGAAAGTGGGAAGAGAGACTCATACCTCTTGATCTAGACAAAGAGCCACCCATGAATAACACCAATCCACTTGGAGAAGCTTTAATAAGGTGGGAGAACCCTAAGAGAGGTGTTTGGGTCGAATGGTTTGAATGAGGGAGAATTGGGTTATAATTACCAATTAAAAAGAAGATGAAATGATAAAAACACCCCAAACCAGAAAGGATACACAATTGTCTCGCACGGTTTGTCATGCAGACCGTGAATCCTCAACTATCCCACACCCCAGAGTCCCCACAATTATCTTTCATGGTTTCTTTAACCATGGGTAGGCCATTTAATATTTCTTTTCCACCACTATAAGGGATTCATGGTTTCTACTGCATGGTTTCCAACCTATGCTCCTTAACCTTTCACCCCTATAAAACTCCCAAATACTCAAGATTTAAACCTAAAAAAACAGGAACATAAGGAAAAAACTACAATATTACTACCAATAATGTGACACCTAGGGGTTTTATAAAACCCCCACCATACCAATTTCTTATCCCAGGAAGTCCTCAAAAAATTAGGGTAATAGGGAATGCAAAAACTACATTCCCTTTAATAAGGACCCAATTTCAAACTAACCTACAAAACTTTCAAACCAAGGGCATGAGACATAAACTACCCAAAACTCAAGAAAACCACTATTTTAAGATCCAAAACTCTATAATAGAGAACACACTAGGACTATTAAGAAGAAAACTCCATACTGAATGGAAGTGAGGAGAAAACAAAAGACAATGTTGGTATATCCACTCCTATGACCCTCTTTGAAATTGGGAATGTAAAGACACCCACAATTTCTCCTAAGAGCCTTCCAAACCCTAAATCAAAACTAGGTTATAGGAAAAAACTGAACCAAAACCTCTGGAAAATCTAATGTTACTAGAACCAAATGATAGAACATCCCAATCAAAGGCATCCCAAAGGACAACTCCACAAGAACAAGAAGAACACACAGTGACTTGACACATGTCTCTACATAATTTAGAACTTCTATAAAGTGGGGAAAAATTAACTAGTTGTGTTGAAAAGGATGATCACCAATAAAGAGACATGATTCCACTCATCATGATAACTATCTCAAAACACCATAATAGAGCACATCCTCAAGAACAACTAAAATTTCCCTAGACCCTATCACTAAGAAAAGGTAGTCCATGAAACGAGAGGTACCCCAACATGAACATGCCTTAACATGGAATGAAGTGGTTCTACACTTGGTTGATGAGATTATATAGAGGTAAAATCTATGTTAAAATCATAGAACACCCAATCATAGAGATTTTGAAGAAAATCCTGACCCGATAGCTCTCAAAGATTACCCAGAAACCAATAGATCCTCTCCGTCACCATAATCCGCACCCAAGGAATCCCCATGTCATCCATAAAAAAACCTAAACACATATTCCAAACCATTCATATAATAAAATAAACATCAAGAATTAACAAGGAATGAACATCTTAAAAGATACAAAAATGGGGTCAAAATCCCTTTCAATCATTATACATTAAGGAGTTGGATACACAAAATATGGGTAAAGTCCCAGAGTAAAAGGAAAAATAAAAAAATAGGATTCTCCTAGAACAATGATCAACTTTAAACTCTGAAATGGAAGTGACAATGAAAAATTCTAACAATATACAAGATAAGTTGAAGTATTTTTCTTCTAAAACACAAACCTCTCAGAAAACCTCTAAATGTGAACATAAAAGCCTCATAGATAGAAAATATTCATAGATGATGGACATGAGTGTTTAACATTCCCAGGTTTCTTACATTTTAAACAAATAAAAAACTTCTACTTCATTGATATGGGAATGGAAGGTTGTAAAGATATCTTCCCATCACCACCACCTTCTCACTTCCCCTTATTTCTACCTGGATTATCTTTATTATCCACATTGGGAATTGAAGCATCTCCCATCACATGTTTCTCTACTATGAATTCATCAATTACAACAGCCTTCTAAACTAATTTCATATAGGCATTCCGGAATGAATGAAACATTGAAGAATGTAGTTCTGGATGTAGACCCCTATAAAAGAACCATGATTTATTTACATCACCAATATCCAACTATAGATAAAATGTTACTAATCTATAAAAATGTTTAATATATTCTTTCCCTGACTGATCACCCTATAGGATACCCAAAATATTCATCTTCTTATAAACTCTCACTTCTTCAGGATAAAACCATAGGATTAAGGTGGCCTTGAAATATCCCCAAGAGACAGATTTGAATGGTTGGGCATGAAAAATGAGTTTCCGCCTCTCCAAGCCCAAAAATCCAAACAAAGGAATGGTGAACCTCACACTATAGGCTTCAAAATTTTGTATAAAATTCAAAATATATTCAACGTTGACTATCCACCCAATCACCTCATGAGGTCCTCGATCACCATAGAATACTAGTTCAAAAAATATCATTAATAATACATGAGATGGGAATAACTGGCTCGATCACTCCAACACGAGTCTGGGTAGGGTCAGAGATTAGAAGGACAACTCATAGAACACTAGAACAACTTATTAGGGAATTAACTTTGTGAATTATCCATTATTTCATGGGAGAATCATTATAAAACATTAAAAAACACATAATCAAACCACATTAAAAAGTACAACAAAAATAAAATAACCACAAACAAGCCAATCTAAACTAAAATTAAAAACCACCAAGAAATTTCATCTATAGGGATCTAAATCTCAAAGAAACTAAATTGAGGTTACAAAAAAATACACCTTTCAAAATATTAATCAAAATCTTTGGAAACATTTCACACTACACACCCCAACCATTTAAAAATATTTCAACCCCATAAATAACTTTCTTTTTCTCAAACCACTTTCTTTGAGGATAAAAAAATTTCATAAAAACACAAAAATAATTTATTTTTCAAACAATCCCAACCAATAAATCACAAAAAAATTATTTTTAAAACTTTATTTGAAAAACCTTAAAGCTAATAAAATCCACTCAAACAACCATATACAAATAACATAAACCAAAGAAGAATACAAAAGAATCAAATGTGAGAAAAAAATAAAAATTTCATAACTTTCTACACTATGTATGGTTTAACCACATAGTTTTTCATACCATAGACCAACCAAGAGATTTCCATTGGAAGTTATCCAGAACATTTTTCATGTCCTACACATGGTTTAATAGACCATTCCCCTTAACCATGAACCTTCTAAATTCCCTACAATCTCACTACTAAATGAGGAATTTCCCTAAGACATATCCCAAAATTTCCTAAAAAATTTGAGTGATAGAAAACCAAATCAAAATAGCCCAAAATATCCAACTAAAGAAACCAAAATAAAATAAAACACCTGACCACCCATGGAAACTTGAGATTCAACATAAGAAATATATAGAAAAACACTTCCTCAGACCTACCACCTGAGTCTCAATGGTCTTATCTATTTTATACCACTGAGAACTAAATAACTAGAAGTTAAATCTCAAAAAACTATGGCATTTTCAAGAATCCTTAGATATAACAACTTTTTTTAATGAATAAAATTGGGCTTCCTCCTTAACTGGTGCCTAAAATAGCTCTCGACATACCCAAGGAGAATCCCCGATCCCCCCAAATTGATGACAAGTACCAAGGGTATCACACACAAATTTTAGGGATGGTTTCACCCTAAAAAACTAAAACAAAAACATCCAAAAATGACATAATGATAAATATATAAAGATACATGCTAAGAGACATCTCATATAAATAAACATCTAACATAAGATCACAAAACTATAATAGAAGCTAAAATAAAATAAATAAATAAACAAAAGAGACCAAAAACCAAAACTCTAGCCAAAAGGTTTTATAAAACCGAAGGACCGATCACTATATCCATATGAATCTCATGTCACCACCATGATCCAAAAAAGGATCCGCTTCCCAAGGAAGATTAAAATAGATCAAACCTAGTAGAAAAATAATTTTAGAGACTAGTACAAGTCATAAAGACCATATACCCACCAATGTGAGTATGTAGGGTGTGAATTGAAGACAATAGGATTCCACTATGAGTCCAATTCATTATTTTTATAGAAGAAACCAAAATCTATAATTTGAAAATAGTGTAAACACATAGGTTTTAATTTATTTTTATATGATATAAAAATAAACAAAAAATGAAACATGAGATTTATAAAATAAAAACATTTATAAAACATTCCAAACATAGTTTTTATCCCAAACCAAGACATTCCCAATTCCAAAAAAATTTCTTTTAAACACCATGCTTTTGAAAATAAAGCCACACATGGTTTAAAAAAGATTCAAAAGATTTTCAAACAAAACTATAATTTCAAACCAATTTCCCCATTTTACTTTAAAATATTATACACACCCAACTCGAAAGTAGTCAAGGAAACAAGGTCAAATAATCATGAAAAAAATACCAATAAATGGATGGAGCAACATTAGTCAATATCAAGACTAATAACAAGGTAAAACATGAACCAAATAATTTACATCCAAACCATAAGGATGAAAATTCAAATATATTTATATAATGAAAAGTATAACATATGATACATATCATGTGGAAACACTATAGGGAATAATGATACAACAAAAGAAATGCAATGTGGACCTACTACCGGTATGTTAACAGTCCCATATCCATTAACCAAATCACTCTAACCATTATCATCAGTTAACATACCACTAAATAGGTGTGACATAAAACTAAGGGTGACTAGTCAGCGTGTAAATCTCAACTATTCTAGCAACATACTACTACGCCCCACTTAGGAACCTTGGGATCCACATATAATAACTACAAGAGGTGGGCCATGAATAAAAAAACATAATCACATGAAAATAAAAATCCCCAAGAGATAAAACCACAATAATCTCATTCCCACCTCACATACATCCCTAATAAGGATCCCTAATACATAATCACAACATTAATCACATACCAAACATCCATCACATGGATATAACAAGCATCATCACAAAGAAAAGGGGATAAAAAAGGGAACAACAACCAAGTAATCAAGATCAATACAAAAGGTTTTAATTGGGAATTACACTTATTAATTATAACATATCCATTTGGAATCCCCTTTAAAAATAATAAGAATAAAAAGAAATTACAAAAGAAAACACAATCACTAATAATCACAAAAAAAACAACCAAAATGGGATTCCATTTCATTTTATAAAATAATGCCACCCCTTTTTAAAATAAGAAAATCCCTTAAACTAAAAAGGTCACACACATTGAAAATAATATTTTGATTAAAAACCAATGAAAATGTGATTTTATTATAGAAATTAATTCTAGGAATTTCATCAAATATGTTTTATGCATAAAATACCCATTTACATCAAAGACCACTTAAGCAAAAAACTACCATCATTATACCAAATGAAAACCATGTTAAGTTATAGAAAATATATCAAAAATTAAACCTAGATTACCCACATAATAGGTATCTAGGTTAAAAATGAATTTAGAGGACCAAGAATCAATGAAACTCTCAAATAAAGGACATGAATCAGAAACACCTACTTCATGGGGTGAAATCATATGACCTTCAATAGAAACCACATGTTTAAGTTTAAAAGGAGGGATCACAACCACTAGAAAGAAAACCCTTATTTTTAGAAAAACCCTAGACAAATGAATCATCCAAACATATCCAATAGGATTATAGGTACTTAGATAAAATAGATAATCTAATAGAAAAAGAGAAATGAAAAAAATACCCCAACCTGAGTAGGCTGCATGGTTATCTCACATAGTTTTTCAAACCGTGTATAGACCGTGCGTCCTATACTATCCCACACCCCATAGACTGTACTATTTTATAAAACAGTTTCATTAACCATGGACCTCCCTCTTTATATCATTACAATGGAAATAGGGTTTCTACTATATGGTTTACAAACTATGATCCTTAACCGTGAACCCATGGAAACTCCCAAAAAGTCAAAATTTCAACCTGAAACACCAAGAACCCAAGGGAAAAACAACCACAAGATCAAAACCAATAAAGTGTAACATCAAGGTTTCAAATTTATCTACTTAGCCTTTGATATATTATATCATTAATCTCTTTATATTCATTGTATTTAAGGTTTCATTTTAAGTTATTTATTTTATGGGGGTTATGATTCCAAATTTAACAAATTTATACGGGTTCATTTCAAAATCTCATCATTATTTGGGATTGTTTATGTTTATGTATCCACTGGGGGAATTATATGGTATTTATATCTTAAAACCAATATATTTTCTTCTCCTATGCTTATTTTTTAAAATTATAATTTTTCCTTTCATTACCCTCTATCAAGTGCTCAATAGATCAAAATAATGTTTTTAAGGAAAATCGACTTGTTTTTATACTCAGTGATAAATATTTTTCTTCTCTAACCATATTTTCCTTAAAATGTTTTAAATAAAATTTTTAATATTCTCCAAAAATTTATCAAATTAATTTTTACCCATGTAATTTTACAAATGATTTAAAAGGAATCTTCTTGTTTTTTCGAACAAGTAGCTTTTTTACTTTTTATCAAAAATGTGAAAGGCATATTTTTTTAACACACTAGACATAAAAAAATTTCCCTCTATCATATGCTATCATTAATTTGAATATTACTTTAGAATTTATATGATTTCTTTCAATGAAAATATTTTTCCGAATATTCTGATTTTTTAAAAAAAGTTAATTTCAATTTGTAAATGGTATTTTATTCAAGATTTTTTTAATAATATTTTTATGGTATTTATATTCATCAATGAAAAAAATATTAATTATACTTATTCTACATTTCGGATAAGTTTTAATTATACAATCCTTATTCTTTATCTATATGGTTTATGATTAGTTTGAATAGGGGGGATATTAACATTTCGTATGGTAGTTTTCTAATATGAATGTTTATTTTGATTATGTATTGAATTATTATTACTATATTTCATATAATGAATGAATATTACTTAGTAAGTTTTGGTAGGGGACTTATATATCCCCTCTATGCATCGGTAGGTCTCATGTGACAAATTACCTTGGGTATTTTGCTAATTACTTATCCTTTTATATAAGATGTATTGGTACAATGCCTTGATTCTATGTTTATGATGTCTAACATTATGCATCATATAATTATAGGAATAGTTATTTATGTCCATGGATAAGTTTCAAGCCCATGTGATTAGTTATATTTAATTAAATGATCAAAATTTATTCATTCCATATTATTATTTAAGCTCAAGTTATTGATTAAATAGAATATGTTTTCAGCTATTTACCTTTATATATTAATTATTCCTTATTTAATACTAATATATTATGATGTACATAACCCTTATTTAGAATTTGATCTCACCATTATTTTTTTCCTTTCCCCAATATATGGATAAGGAATCTTTGAATGAGTTCAAGGATACAAAATATTTACTTTCACTATATTTTATTTAATGTTTTAAAATGTAATGTGAGATTTATGTATGTATCTAGGTTACCAAGACAACTATACTATTATTTCATTTATTATGTGATCACTTTTATATTATGAAAATGTAATAAATTACCAACTATATTTGGGATACTAGAGATGGGGTATTTACAAGTGCATAGCTTCTAGATCAAACAAGGAACACACCCAAGTAAAAAACATGAAGATAGTACCTCACATGATGTTTGGATTGTCTAAAATTGAAAACTATAAGTAATTAATATGGAAAAACCTACTCCACATACTATCTTGATATTACATAGAACTAAACTTTTAGATTTAGTGTTAAACATACATATGTTTACAAATATCTCAAGAGATACAGCCAAACCCGAGGATCGAAAGTTTGATGTATTTTGGAACTATGTACATTTATACCTTTAAATCTAAATAAAAAGTACATTTCATCTATAAAAATTCTCTGAACATGAATCTATTCTATAACTATCAGTTCAATTGTAATCCCTAAGGAAATGGGGAAACAAAAGAAAAGGGTGAGATCAAATAATGAATAAGGGATAAATCATAATCATTGAGACATAAAAACATTGAGATTATTGATCATGATCAATGAAGTATAATATTTGTGTTAGGAGGAATAAGATGATAACATTAATAAATAGGATCATATGTCATCACATGGTATCATTGGATAAATTGAATGATATCATAAGTCATGGAATTATAAGAATGTGGAAACAATATAAAACATTCCATCATTCGTACATGAGGTGTAACATGGAAATGTGTCCACAACATAAAAACGATAAATTCTTAAGAATATCAACAAGGATCATCCCCAAGGTTTGATAAAGCATGTTAACAAGGTTATTTTACCAAGTAATCATAAGACATTACCAAGGCATGTTTCCAAGTTATCGTAAGCATATCGACTTTAGAGATTAATTCTTTACCCAATTCATTATAGCATTATATATGACAACCCTTCTCATTATTACACATTAATACTTGATTTATTACAAAAAAGTACACTTAATAAAACCAAAAATATTTATATGACTATTGTATTTTGGAATTAGGTACATTACATAACAACTTATAACATGGGACAAAAAACATTATTGAACACTTCCTTAACATGATCATAATATTCCAACGAACTTAAAACTGCATGGGATATCATATGGAAAAACATAAACAAGGGGTGAGAGATAAAGCCTAGTAAGGGAATAAATAATACATAACATGAAGAATATAATACATGTTAGAAAATAGGTATATCAATGGAGCATAAAAGGAATATAAATAATAAGGTATGATATAAAATGATAATCATAACATAGGAAATGTGGAAACAACATAAAACAGTAAATCATAAACTTAGTTTAAGGATAAATCCACCAAGACCTCATGGTGAAAAAATTATCATAATGTAATCAAGTAAACCCATATCCCAACATGATTTATCACGATTCTAAACATTACCCAATGCATTGGTGAGGTATATGTGCACACCCATCACAATCATTTCATTATCATGCTTAAGTGTTCCACATAGATCATACATCATGGATTCATTCAAAATAATAATTTATTCGATGACCAAATAATGTGGAATAAATACATTTATTTCCCTAATATATAATTATATGTGCATAAATGTGAATATCATTGATAGAAAAATGGGTATGGTATTCAATACACAATTATTTTGGCAGGGAAAATCTCTGTGAAATTTTGGCAGCATAACAACGTTACATAAAAATTCATAAAAATGGTTGATGAGAGATAAAGGGGTCTATCATCATTTAAAAATAAAATGTGCAGTAATAGATACATGTAACGACATGTCCTAAAATTATTAAATATAAATATAATGCATAAGTTCATAAAGAAATTTTAATAAAGGATAGAAGGTGAAGATCCCTTACAAAATTTAAACATAGTAACAACTTATGTAAGGGTCTAAATGGGGGAGGATAAATTATACCTCATTAAAATAAAATAAAATTTATAGTAATTTAATTATTATAAATGAATTAAAATATAACCAATTTAAATTACATGAACTAATTTCAAATAAGTTTCTTGAATTTGAAAGGAGGAAGGAAGGTAGGAATCCCTTATGGAATTTCGACATAGTAACGACTTAGGTAAGGGTCCAAATGGGGGAGGATAAATGATACCTCATTAAAATAAAATAAAATGGATAGTAAGGTAATTATTATAAATTAATTACAATATAACCATTTTATATTACAAGAACTAATTTTAAAGAAGTTCCTTGAATTTAAAAGAAGGAGAGGAAGGTGAGAATCCATAACTTGAGTGTGTGACTCCAAATGCTTGGGAGGGGATTATTGAAAGCTTGGGGGAGACTTGGGAGGACTCTAGGGAGTTTATGGAAGAGTTTGGACATGATAAAAGGATATTAATTAATAAAAATAGGATCTTGGGTGGGTTTATATAATAATGGAGGTGGATTTCTTTATTATTTGGGTTTTGGACTCTATATAATAAAATATCCAAAACCACAAACCATACCGTGGTTTTTGCCCATGGTTTCTACTAAATGGGATTTTTTACATGATTTTATAAGTCCAAGGGATGAAACTATTAAAATATTACCATTTTTTTGTAGAGATGAGTCACACACTTAAAGAAATGATGTTAAAATATTAAAATATATTATAAGTCTTGGAGGATTCATAATAGATTTAAAAAATAAATAAAATAAAAATTAAATTAAATTATTTTAAATGGAAAAAATAAAATTTTTCGTATATCCAATTTATATTACTTATTATATCGCTTTTGGGTCATTTTTATGTCATAAAATGCAAAGTATATTTATACGGTATTTAATTTTTACCTAAAAATTCGACTCTCAAAAAATTATGAAAATTTAACCATTGGATAATTAATTTATCCTAATTCAAAAAATTATATTAATTTTATATAAATAATTTTATAATTATGTGAATTTTCACTTTTAAAATAAAAATCTACATTTATTGACAATGACAAGTTTTTGACAAAAACATTTTTTTGAACCCTTATAAAAATCACATTTGACTTCATAAAAATTATATGATCATTTATATTTAATAAAAGTTATTTAATAATAATATTTTATTAAAATATTATTTATTTAAAAAATCCATTAATTCATCAAAATATATTTTTAATATAATTTGAATATCAACCAAGAATACTATTTTTTTTCTTTATTGAATCAAAGTAAAAATTATTTATAAAGTGAAAATAATAGGATGGAAATATATTAATTATTATATATAAAATAATATACATTCTCATATTTGTAGGGTCTTGTTACATATCCCTTTAATACACTATAAAATTCCCTTAGGGTAAGGTGTGCGATGATGTGACTTTAATGGGGCGGTTCAACGAACACAATTTGGGCCATGATCTTAATGATCCTGAACTTCTACCATAAACAATTTCTATCATGCTTAAGTTATTGGATCTAATATTGGGTTTGGTCTAGGGAAAATCCCAGAAATGTTATCTTCCTCAAAATATTTGATAAATGGGCTTCATAGGGTACAATCCTATTGGTTGAGGCCATCACTTCTGTTGTCTATGAAAAATAGATTTGTTAAATACCAATATTTATACTAGTCATGTGATAACTACTCAATGGATATATTATCAAAGGTAATGATACTTAATGTTCATTTAAATACAATTGGATATAATAAAACAAAATAAGTGCCTGTGCTTTCTATAACCATATTTTATAATAATACATTTAATTGAATCAAAAGGGGAATTTTTCTTATAATAGTTTGGGTTGTTACAATATTCTCCACTTTAGAAATTTCTCCATAGAAATTTTCTTTTCCCACACTAAAATATACGAGGGTAAGTATACTTAATCAACTCCTCTGGTTCCCATGTTACTACTTTAAACTTGTGGTTTATCCACAGAATTTTTATGAGGGGAATTATCTTATTTTATAGAACTTTTTCTCTATGATCTAAGATCCTCACCAACTAATCTTAATAAGATATATCATTCTACGGTGGTACCACCTATGGATTGAGTACATGTGAGGAGTATGGTATGCAATTTCTCAAGAGGGATACATGAAATACATCATTTACTTGAGATAGGTTCAGTGGGAGTGTTATTTGATATGCCACTGCTATGATGCGATCAAGGATCTCAAAAGGGACGAGGTACCTTGGAATAATATTTCCCTTATTCCAAAATATCATCACTTTCTTCCGTAAATATATGTATAGGAATACCATGTCTCCAATATAAAACTCTAAGTTTCATCAATGATTGTCAGCATAACTCTTCTTTCATCTTTGAGCAGTCTTGATGTGTTTCTGAATGGTATTAACCCTCTCCACCATTTCCTCAACCATTTTAAGACCTAGAAGTTTTCATTCCACAAATTCATACCAACATGCCAATGTTCTACACCTCTTCCCATAAAGGGCTTCATAGGGATCCATTTGGATGCTCGATTGGAAACTATTGGTGTAATAGAAATCAACCAGTGGAAGATGTTGGTCCTATACTTGTTTGAAGTCAATTGAGAATAATCACAACACATTATCAAGTGTTTTGATAGTAAACTCATATTGGCCATTAGTTTGAGGGTGATAATATGTACTAAAGTTTAGATCAATGTTTAGATCACACTGAATAATTTTCCAAAATATATAGGTGAATCTTGGATCTCGATCAGACACAATCGATAGTGGTAATCCATGCAACCTCCCCACCTATCTAATTTATATCTATATAAATTGATCCAATTATAAATCTGCTCGAATCGCAATGATGTTTGGAATCTTTTTAAGGCAGTCCACAAGAACCTAGATAGAATTGTTTCCTTTAGATGTCATTGAAATTACTGTGACAAATTCCATGGTGATGTTTTCCCATTTCCATGTTGGTATGGGTAATGCTTGCATCATCCCCTTAGACTTCTACCTTTCAGCCTTCACTTGCTAACATACTAGGCAGTTTTATGTATATCTAGTGATCTCATTCTTTTTGTTGTCCCTCCAATAGTACTCTTATAGATATAGATACTTATTTGTGTTTAATGGGTTAATTGAAAAATTAAAACTATGTTCATCATCCAATAGTTCCTTATTTAACTCAGGGTTTGATAGAACATATAGTCTTGACCCAAATCTCACAGTTCATTGTTCATTAATGTTGAACTCTGAGGATTTACATTTTCTTATAGTTTCCAACACCTTCTGAATTCCCACATCATATTTTTTATCATCCTTTAACCTTTACAAAAGTAATGGTTGGGAAATAATTTTTGAAAGGATTTATGATGTTCCTTGATTTATGATTCCCATGTCCATCATATTCAAATCCAAGAAGATCAGATCCTTCTCAATTATCATCAATGATAGAATTATTGGTTCCTTTCTACTTAGAGAATATGCTACCTTTTTTTCTTTACTAGAATGGTAGTGGATTTATAATTCATAATCCTTGATGATCTATAAAAATATTCTCTAGATCATATTAATATCTTTCTATGTGAATATATATTTTATCCTCTTGTAATCAATATATATCTCACACTTATCTCCATAGAGATAATGCTTCTAGATTTTCAACACAAAGATCACAACTTCCATCTCCAGATCATGCATGGGATAGTTTTTTCTCATGAATTTTCAACTGCCTTAATGTGTCAGAAATGACTATTTCATTTTTCATCAACACAGAACCCAATTACTTATTCAAAGCATCAAATAAAATTACCAAAAGTTCACCACTTGTGGGTAGTGTGAGAACAGGGGAAATGATAAGCCTCATTTTCAACTCTATGAATCTTTCTTGACATTCATAATTCTAAGAAAAATTTAATCCATTCTGAGTTAGCTTGGTAATATGGTTTGAAAATCATGAGAAATTTCTCACAAATCAGTGATAATATCTATCCAACCCAAGGAATATATGGATATCTATTTTAGATGTTGATATAATCCATATTTCAATTTCTTTTATCTTATAAGGATCCATAGATATCCCATTACTTGTGATGAAATGACCTAAAAACAAGAATTACTTCAACTAGAACTCAAACTTTCTGTACTTTTCATAGATCTTATCCCTTTATAAGGTCTTTAGTATAGTTATTAGATGCTACACATGATCCTCCTTGGTACTGAAGTATATTAGAATATCATCTATAAATACAACCAAAAATTTGTTGAGGTAATATTTAAATACTCTATTCATTAATTCCATGAAGTTTTTTGGATAATTAGTGAGTCTGAATGGAATTACTATGAACTCGTAGTTCCCATAACTTGTATGAGAATAAGTCTTGGTGATATCCTCCTTCACCATAAATTGGTAATATCCCAAATTTAGATACACATTGGAGAAGTATTGTGATCCACATATCAAATCGAATGAGTCATAAATACATGGAAAAGGATACATTTTCTTTATCGCTATATTTTTGAGCTCATGATAATCAATGAAAAAGTGAATTGACTCATCCTTCTTCTTAATGAAGAGGAATGGTGCACCCATGGTGAAACACTTGGGTGTATAAACCATTTATCCAGATTCTCTTATAGTTGTTTCTTTGGATCCTCAATTTCTACAACATCTATCCTACATAGAGTCTTATATATTTTCAATTCCCCAAGTATAATATCAATTGAAAATTCGACCTCTCAGTTAGGAGGAAGACCAGAAAATTCCTCAGTAAACACATCTTCATATTCCCTCACAATATGCATGAATTTTAGGATGGTTCCTTCCTTATAATAAAACATTTGAGAAAGATACTCTTTATCAAAAGGTCTTAATATTAATGCTTGTGATGATGGTTCTAAATAATATTCATCCCCCTCATTGCACTTGTATAGAATCAAGGGTCTATTTTCCATACATAGAGTGATTTCTTTCTCGTAAAAATTTATATTTTCTATATATAGGGAAATCTAATCCATGCCAAAAATTGAATTAAATTCCACCAAAGGAAGTATGAAAAGGTTATATGGGAAGTTCATCCCAAAAATTTTGATAGGGGAAGAATTATATACATGGGATGAAATAATTTACCCATTTACCATTTTCATTGACATCTCTAATTCCATGTTTTTAGTGGTGTTGGAATAGTTCTTCGAAAGTATCATGATATGAAGGAATGCATAGAACCAGAATCAAAAAGTTTGTTTTCTATTCTTTAATGAATAACTAGAATACCTATCACCACTTCAATTTTGGTGTTCACTGTGGCAGTAGTGATGGAAAAAGACCACCCTTATGACCTTGGAGGTTTTTGGTTGCCGCTGAAAACCCTTGGATTGGGGAATTGGTTTGAAAAGTTCCCTAGTTCCTTGTAGTTGTAGAAATGAACAGTGATCTAAGGTTTGATTGGATAATTACTTTCCTCTATTTCATTTTTATGTTTCTCATATCAACAATTTCTATCTAGGTATCCTTATTTCATGCACATAAATCATTTCTTTGTTCCCTTTAGGAAATTTTTGGGGTGCTTCTTCCCACACCTTTGACAAGTGGGATGTTGAAATTTCTTAGAACCATTAGATATTTCTATTGGAACACCAGAATTAAACTCTACTTTTCACTTCTTATCCCCATGATACCCTTGAGATTATCTGATATCCATTTCTACTTTAAGGGCACATCAAAAAATTTCCTCATAGCTATAAAAGTCATGGATCACCAAGGATTTTCATAGACTAGGTTTTATACCTCCATTGAAGCAGTCAACCTTGTATTCAGGTGTAATGAAAAAACTAGAGGTGTATCATGAATGTATTATGAAGTTTTCATCATATTCCCCAATAGATTCATTATCTTTTTTTTCTTGAGTTCAAGGAAATCCATTTCCATCTTAAGATGGAGAGTACGAGGAAAATATTTATCAAAAAACATTTTCCAGAATTTCTTCCACTCTATTGCTTCAATATCTTCCTTAGAATTCATATTCTTGATAAATGTCCACCACTGATCAGATTATACCTCCATATGATAAAAAACTATTAGAACCTTCTCTTTCTCAGAACATTGAATGATGGAGAAGATATTCTCAATTGAGATGATCTATTGTTTTGTGATCAAGGGATCAGATGATCCATTGAAAGTAGGAGGCCTTTGTCACACATAGTTCTTGATAGTGGATTTTTATATATTAGGGGGAGTTTGGGAACCACTCCCAATCCAAGTTTTTATTCAGAACCAAATTCAGTTGAGAGAGTACCATGAAAAACTTTTCAATTCCTGCTCCGATTGGATTGGTTATCTCGTCAGGGTAGTTATAACATTTCCTATCACATTGATTTTTTACCCAATTTCTACTATTTTTGAACACTGTCTAGAATAAAAGGAAAATTATGAATGATTATTTTAAATGATTAAAAACATAAATGGGAATTCAATGACATTAAATGGATAACTTATAAATTACATTTATCTCCTTAACTTATGAGTTTCTAGGCTTCAATCTATGCTATCCATGATCTATTTGCTTACATATATTCTTATGGAATTTTTCATTCCCCTAATAATGGTTCATAATGAAATTATTAATTTACCAAAGCATATACCCCAAGAGTTTCAGACCAAGTGTGTAGTAAGGACCATTTTCGTGTACCAGATTACCCTGAATTAGGCCCAGAACATCTTGTTGGAGTTGTTACTTCTAAGTATATATGTGCCAGAACCAAATCCACTTATATTATCCAGAAAAGGAATTATTTTATTGATAACCCACTTACTCTATACTAACAAAAATTTAGGTATATTTTCTTATACTTAGTCTTATCCCTGAGGTTTTTTCTTTTGGCATTCTTTCACTAGAGTTTTCTAACCCTATTCCCCAAAACAACTAAACTTTTCCTCTAATACCAACAATGAAAAATATTATATTTATTAAACATTAATAATTAATTTATTACATAAAATTATACTTATTACAACCCAAAATATTGAGAAGAATATTTTCTTTGGTAATTAGTTACATTACACAATAACTTATAAGACTCGATACAAAACATTATTGAACACTTCCCTGACATGATCATAATATTCCAACAAACTTAAAACTGCATGGGATATCCTGGGGACAAAAATAATAAAGGGGTAAACTATAAATCCTATTAAGGTAATAAAAAATAAATAAAATGAATACTATAATACATGTTATAAAATAGGTATATCAATGGAGCATAAAAAAATATGAATAATAAGAAATGATATAACATGATAATCATAACATGGGAAATTTGGAAACAACTTAAAACACTGAATCATAAATTTAGGTCAAGGATAAATACACCAAGACCACATGGTGGACAATGTATCATAAATTAATCAGGTAAAACCATTTCACAACATGACGTATCATGATACTAAACATCAACCAATGAATTAGAGCACTATCTGGTCACACCCATCAAAACCATTTCATTCTCATGATTAAGTGTTCGACATAGATCATACATCATGGATTCATTCAAAATTTTAATTTATTCCATGATCAAGGAATGTGGAAAAAATACATGTAAGTCCCCAGTAAATAAGTATATGTGTATAATGGTGAATAAAATTTATAGAAAAATGGGAATGGTATTCACTACACAATTATGTTGGCATGGAAAATCATGATAAAATTTTGACAGCATAACATTATTACATAAAAATTCATAAAAATGGTTGATGAGAGAGAAAGGGGCTCTAATAATTTAAATATAAAATGAGAATTAATAATAATATGAAAGGACATGTCCTAACATTAGTAAATGGAAATAGAATGCATAAGTTCATAAAGAAACTTTTATAAAGGATAGAAGGCGAGGATCCCTTATGGGATTTCAGCATAGTTACAGATTAGGTAAGTGTCCAAATGGGGGATAATAAATGATCCCTCATTAAAATAACATCAAATATATAGTAATGAAATAATTATAAAAAAATTAAAACAAAACCATTTGAAATTACAAGAACTAATTTCAAATAAGTTGCTTGAATTTGAAAAGAGGAGAGAAATGTGAGAATCCCTTACAAAATTTCAGCATAGTAATGGATTAAGTAAGGGTTAAAATGGGGGAGGATAAATGATACCTAATTAAAATAAAATAAAATTTATAGTAAGTTAATTATTATAAATTAATGAAAATATAACCATTTAAAATTAAAATAACTAATTTCAAATAATTTTCTTGAATTTGAAAGGCGGAGAGGAAAGTGAGAATCCCTTACTTGAGTGTGTGACTCCAAAGGCTTGTGAGGGGATTATTGAAAGCTTTTTTGTAGCTTGTTAGGACTCTAGTGAGTGTAGGAAAGAGTTTGTATATGCTCTAATGATTTTTATTGAAGATAAATGAGATCTTGTGTGAGATTATATAGGAAAAGAGGAGGATTTCTTTATTATTTAGGTTTTGGACTCTACATAATGAAATATCCAAAACCACAAACCATACCATGGTTTTTACCATGGTTTCTAAAAAATTTGAGTGGTTTAAATTGTTTTATAATTCCAAGGGTCTAACTTATTAAAATATTTCCATTGTTGATGTGGAGGGGTGTCATAGTCTTAAAGAAATGATTTTAAAATCATAAAATATATTATAAGTCTTAAAGGATTCAAAATGAATTTAAAAAATAAATAAAATAAACTTAAAATAAAATTAAATTAAATTTAAAACATATATTTGGTCGTTTATTCCAATTATATTACTTATTACATCACTTTTGGTTCATTGTAATGTTAAAAAACACAAATTATATTTATAAAATATTTAATTTTTACCCAAAAATTCGACTATAATAGAAAATTATGAAAAATTAACTATTGGATAATTTTGATGTCCTGAATCCAAAAAATATTTTTTTTATCTAAATAATTTTATAAATATTATAATTTTTACTTTTAAAATAAAAATATGTATTTATTGAAAATGACTGTTTTTTTACAATAACCTTTTTTGAACCCTTAGAAAAATCATATTTGACTTCCTAAAATTATATGATAATTTATATTTAATAATAATATTTATTTAAAATTTTATTTATTTTTAAAATCCATTAATTCATCAAAATAGATTTCTTAATTGAATTTGAATATTAACCAAAAATACTATTTGTCTTTTTTTGAATCAAAGTAAAAATCATTTATAAAGTAACAATAATAGGATGGAAATATATTCATTATTATATAAAAAGTAATATACATAATAATATTTCTAGGGTCTTGTTACATATCACTTTAATACACCAAAAAATGCTCTATGTTTAAGGTGCACGATGGTGGGACTTTCATGGGGTGGTTCAGTGAACATAGTTTGGGTCATGATATCGATGATCTTTAACTTCTCCCATAAATGATTTCACTCATTATTATGTTTTTAGGTATCACCTTTGGATTGGTCTAGGGAAAATCCTAGAAACTCTATCTCACTTAGAAGCTCCGATAAATGGGCTTCATAGGGTACAATCATACTGGTTGAGTCCATCACTTCATTTATATATGGATTATAGATATGTTAAAACTCTATATTTATACAAGTCATGTGATCATTTCTCAATGAATATATTATCAATAATAATAGAACTTAATGTTAATTTAAATTTAACTATATATAATGAAATAAAATAAGTGTACATGCTTTCTATAATCATATTTTATAATAAGACATTTAATTGAATCAAAAGTCGAAATTTTATTATTAAAATTTAGGTCATTACACTATTAGGGTGAACCCTTAAGATACCAAAATTCATGTGTTCCACATAAATAAAAATATATATAAATCCATCAATAATCATAACATGAATCTGTTGAAACTAAACAAGCATCCAATAAGATCGAGTACCACTCTATATAAATACCATTAAATCAAAGTAATGAACTATAAGGTATTCACATAATATAAATATAAGGTATAGAGTTTATTCAATAATTTACTAATAAAATAGATTAATGTGTATCTAGGTGAACACCATTAAAACATGAGAAGCATACAATTGAATCCACAATGGAAAGATATTGAATTTTTTTTATGCATTTCTAGTGATAAGGAAAGACAAAGACAATGATAGTTCATTCTTCATAAAGATTTCATTTCCACCATACCATGTGTATAGAGAAACATGAATATGGATTAGTAATGTAAAATTCATTATAAAATAGAGAGTGATAAAGTATATAATCATTAGTTTCAAAATGAGTGGGAAAGAACCCCCTTTGATGGATTAATGTGTCTATCAAAGTGAATATCCAAAAATCATCTTTAGAAACTATAAGATATTCACAGTGAAATGGGTAGTACTCCAATCTAAGTAATTATAACATATAGTAGTGGAGCGTAATTTCATGGAATATGAATATCAATTGAAAGTGAATATTAATCGACATATTCTAATCCTTCATTATGGTTTGTAAAGAGTATGTGAATAATATAGAACATATCATATAAGAGTGTCAAAGAAGGTGTGTGATAAGGCCTACTACTCATGCCTAGGGTGAAGATCATGTTAATACCCAACCATCCCTTTTTGGGGTTATTAATACTAGGTGAATCTGTGATAGAACCAAATACACTTATTTGTATCTAGATGGGGATGCCGTTTCTTGGAAAACCACACATATTTTACTTTACCAAATTTTGGATGGTTTTATAGATATAAAAAAGTTTGAGAATTATAATGGATTTTGAAGTTATAATAATGAGATTGAATGAAGGTATACAATTGATAACATTGTAAGGAAATTATAACAATGATGCATAAAAACATTTTCCATTTAAATGAAAAGGAATTTAAAAAGTCCCACAAAAGTAATGGGAAAGGGGAGGCAAGGAACCCTTATTTCAGCATAGTAATGAAAATTATATAATGAGAGGGAATAAATAAACTCCCAAAAAATAATACATTAAATGGAAGATAATACCATGGAATGACTAGTATTACAACATATAACGTCTTGGACCTTATATACCATTACTCTGTGGGGAAATTTAGTGGTTGAGGTGTCCTGGGAAAGTCCAGAGGTGTTGGGTGAAGGAAGGGAGGTGATTTTATGTGTTTCAGTGGAAAAGGGTTGTTTTAGAGGATCATAGTATATCCTAGAGGTATATCACCAATGGTAGTTCTCTAGTGATAAATCACCAATGGTATATCATTCTGGTAGTAGATCACCAATGATAGATCATTCCAGTGGTAGATTACCAACAATATATTTTGGTGGTAGATCACAAATAGAAGATCATTCTAGAAGTAGATCAAAAATGGTAGATAATTTTTTAGGTAGATCACTATTGGTAGATCATGAGCAGTAGATAACCAATGGTATATCTTTGGTAGTAGATCACCAATGGTAGATCATTCTGGTGGTAGATACCCAATGGTAGATCTCTGGTGGTATATCACCAATGGTGGATCATTCTGGAAGTATATCTCCAATCGTAGATCATTCTGGTGATATATCACCAATGGTAAATCCCAATTATAGATCTACAGTGAATGTAGTTTTCCAATTTTTTTTAGTTTTGATCGTTTGGAATTTTCTTTGATAAAAAATTATTTCAATTCCTTAATTAATGTATTTTAAATCCAATTTTATATAAGATAATTATATCCTATATTTATAAAAATTATGTTTTGATTTTAATGTTTATATTGCATGGATTTGATGAAATTTGACTTTAATGGTAAATTCAAAATCGAATCTAATCCCACTGATTTCAGATCTGTTCATTCTATAGGGAAGACCTTTCATTTATATTGATATGTGAGGTTATCAATATTTTTCCCGTGGAATCATAGAGACCTATTGTCGGTGTACATTTGGTTTCTTCCCTGAATGTGGTATCCTCCCATGTGTACACCCCTATTTATAGTGAAGTGATCAGTGCAATGATCCTTTCTTCAATGTATAAAATTATCCTTCATTTATCTTTATGTGTATCATGCAGGGAGGGATGATTTTTTATCTTTCTATATATAGTTGTATCCAAATTAATAAAGATAAATTAATTTATTAAATAAATTTAAAAAGGGGTAGGGGAATTCTAGCATGTTTGTACCATTTTGATATGGTTTTGTTATTGAGATTGTATGGGCTAAATATCTACTGTAAAATTATAGTTGTTTGGGGTCCTTGATTGCACTGTTATGATGTGATTTTTGGAATCCATGTTGTGTGGTGATTTAAATCACTTGAAATTTAATTGGTTAATCATGTATACTCATATAATGAATTGGATTCCCCAATATCTTATGGTTCATGTGATAACTCTCTAAAATTAAGTAGTGTAATTGAATAAAATCCCCTATGCCTAATCTGGAAAATGATATGTGTTTTTGAATGAGGTTGTGTGTGGTGTCTTGGTTCTGATGATATGATGAATGGGTGGAGGATATGTTTTGAAGTGTATGGGGGTAGTAGATGTGATGTGGTTGTGCGGTGGGGTTGCGATGGTGGTTGTGGTGTGGTTGTCCAGTGGGGTTGTAAAAGTGTTTTCAATGTGATGGAAGGTGGAAGTGGAAGTGGATGTTGGGCTGTGTTGCCTGTTGTGTGCTCTATTATTCTAGTTTCTTGAGTATTTTTGGAATTAACATGGTTTGGATAATGGTATATAAATAATAAAACGAATTTTAATAAACTACAATAGGATATGTGTTTAAATTATATGATGTTTAATATGAATTAATGGGATGGAAATTGTGTAATAAACTTTCTATTTTAATTAAAGTGGGTTGGTAATGGAAATATAAAAAATTGTGTTGGATTATAATGGTAATTAGAAAATTTTATTATTATTTGTATAATGTGGTTTTGTGTAGTTCATTTAGAGGCAATAACAAAGTGAGGGAAATTCATGAGTTGGTTGATACTCTTTTTGTAAACCCATAGGTTGGTCTTGTGAGTTTGATATTATATATATACTTTTTTATATTCCCTATTATTTCTATACACTCCCCACACACATCGAGAACCATGTGTCAACACCCATATATATATATATGTATTTGGGTGGTGTTTTTCCTAAAAACCAATGGGAGGATTGATGGATGGCTACCCGCTCTTCCTTGCTCCCTCTTCCAGGTGTTGGAAACATGCACAGGCTGTGATGGCTAGAAGTCACAAGTGACACTATCTAGATTTTATGAGATGAGATGTGATGACCCATGTATCTTTGAGAGAGATGTGATGAGATGGAGTTTGGTGAGCGTCATGCATCATAGGAGGAGGGAATGAGGTTGATTTCCTTCATTTTCAAAATACCCTATTACCCTGGTTATGTTATGTGGTGTGATGGGACAGGTGTCTCCAGGTGAGATTTGTTTCGAAAGAGGTGGTAGTTCCAAGACCCTAATTAGGGTGTGAGAGAGGAAAATAAATGTTAAAGAGGTGTGGGGTACCCTTTATAAATATATTTCATTTTAGATCATTATAATTGGATGTGTTATTTGGTGAGTGATCTATGGTGAATATGGGTTTGGTTAGTATAACTATATCGGCACTGTTTGGTTCTACTATTTTCTCATGGGTGTATTTTTCTTCTCTTTTCACATGTGAATGAGAGACTTTGGTTTTCCTAAAAAGTATACTTTTATGATCACCCTACATATATGAATTTTTTTTAGGTTTCTAGGAGGTTTACGTGGACCGTGATTGACATTACTTGCTCAAGGTCTTTGGATAGCCGTTGTGTTTCTATTTTAGTTTTACTTTTATTTATATAATTTTGATACTTTTATTTGTTTTATTTTTATTTATACATGCATTTTGGGATGGTTTTTTTATTTATTTTATATTATGTAATGGAGTTTCTTGCTATTGATTCATCTTATCTCTCATTTCTATTTAGATTATAGTGGGTAATTCCTACCATACGTGATATTTTTATACCCTCGGTAATAGTCACCAACCCAGGACCTACTGGAAGCTGGACCCAGGGTTTATTATCTCTCTCCCCTCATTTTGGTATCTTAATAGGGAGGGGATTGTGAAAGAGTGGTATCATAGGTTATAGTTGAGAGATAGGATTGAGTTCAGAGTTAGTCATAGTGAGGATTTAATGGGTTGGTATGGATACAGTTCCATTTCACCTTAGCGCATGACATAGGATAGGGATACTGGATAAGACATGGGATTTTATCCCCCCTTATGATCTAGTGTATAGAATCTGAGCTTATTGAACAACAATGTGAGGTGGACCTATTTAAAGGGTAAAGACATAGGATAGGTATATTCATCATGATGAATTCTGTTACTATTTGAGTTTATTTGTTCTTGGAAGGTTAAAATTAATAAATTAAATTAAAATTAATCCAATTAAAATTCCATACTATAGGTCTAAGAAAATAATTTTTTTACCTTTCAACCATGGCTCTTGGTCATCATCTGCGCATGGATCAGGTAGTAGAGGTTTAGAAGGCTGGACCATTTGATCGTTGAAGGGTTGATGTGTTCAAGGATGATGATCAGTTATAAATAAAGTTACAAGATTTTTAGTGGATGGATTTGGTAAAGTATTAGGGTAGTGTTTATGATATGGAGACAGAGAAATAGTTAGAGAATATAAAGATCTCTTTCAGTTTTATCTAGGTCCCGACATAGTGCTGGGTCTCCTTGAAAGTTAGTTAGATGTGAGGAACTTTACATAAATGGTGGATATTGTACCTTGGTGAGCAGAATGGGGAAGAAGTTTCATGGTTCGACCTTTAGGAGGAGTTTTGAGAAGAGTTCCTTTCATCAGCCATGAAGGTTGTGAAGAGGGAAGAGATATTCTCCCTTCAGTATGGGAATATGTCTGTATGGGAGATTGGGATCTAGTTTAAAGACATTATTTAGTTTTCCCAAGATCTTTTTTTGATGATAAGTCTCATGTGAGATGTCTTGAGGAGGAATTTCATCCTTTGATTCAATATGTAGTTAGGACTTTTATGTTGTGGAAATATATAGAGTTTCAAAAGAAGGAATAGGTGATTGAGTGGATGTACTCGTAAGGAGGTTTACCGTGAGAGGAGAGCCAGCGGGGTTCCTTGAGGAATAGAGCTATCAGTGGTAGGTATCATGCTCTAGGGCCTTTAAGGTTTGGACCATATTGGAGTTTAACTCAACTACTTCCCTTCTATACTTCTAGGGCCAGTGGTTTCCATTCTATTCCTAGGGACTTCAGACCAATTTTTTTTTCTATGGGGTTCATGGCCATCATCAAGATTAGTTCCCATTGGCTATTCAAGTTCAGTTATGTAGAGGTTGATTGGTTTACCATCATACTTAGTAGTAGTTACCATCGAGGTTGTTCCAGTAGTAGGGGATGGAGGCTTATGATCTAGCCAGAGTAGATGGGGGCTGGTAGAGTTTTACCTCAGGATGTTCCTCAAGTTTAGGGACCACGACTTGATAATGGTCGTGGATGTGGCCATCCGTAGATAGGTATAGGAATTGGGTGTGGTCAGTTAAAATTCATAGTAAAAGTAACACTAGAGTGTCTATAGATCATTAGAGGTACAATAAATTTATCGTCTACTCTTGTTTGTGATTTTTTTGATTCAGGAGATTCACACTCCTTTTTTACACTTTCTCTAGTTGATTCTCTGGAACTAGACATAGAGAGGCTTACCATGACCCTGGTGTTGAATATGTCAGTCAGAGGTCAGAAAAGCTTGTTTGACATGTGTTGGGGTTGGAGATTGATAGTGTGGCCACATTATTCCCATGGAGATATTTTCTTTCTTCAGATGAAACCATATGATTTCATCATAGAATCAACAGGATTTATTCCATACATGTTGTTATCAAATAATTTTATAGAATAGCTATATTCTTAGATGTAGATGGACAATGTTTATTTTTTGTTGGTGAGAGGGGACATAAATTTGGAAATAGGCATGTGGAATCCATTCTTTCTATGATATAGGATATGTTAGTTTATTTAGTGGATATTGAGATAGTAGGGGTCGCTAGGGTCATTGGGTATTTTCTGGATGGTTTCCCCTAGGTGGTTATGAAACCACCCCCTCGATGTGATGTAGAGTTTGGGATAGACTTATATCTTGTTGCTTCTTTGATTTTGATGGATCCTCATTAGATGGAATCTTATGAATTGTCGGAGTTTAGGATTCAAATATATGATATCATGAAAAAAGTTTTTATCCAGAATAGTGTGTCATTGTGGGGTGATCTAGTGTTATTCACTAAAAAGGTATATGGAAGTCTAAGGTTGTGAGTAGACTAACAGAGGTTGAACCAAGTGATGATAAAAAATACCTATCCTATTATGAGGATTGTTGATCTTTTTGACCATATGAGGGGAGATAATTGGTTATCTAAGATCAATCAGCGGTATGAATATCACCAGTTGATGGTGAATGATGGAGATATCTAGAAGAATACCTTAGAAATACTGGTATGAGCACTTTTAGTTCATGTTCATTCCCTTCAGTGTCACTAATGAACCAACTATGTCCATGGGGATCATGAATTCAGTGTTCCATTAATTCCGGGATTAGTTCATAGTGGTGTTCATAAGAACATATTGATCTATTCAAAGTCATAGGAGGATCATGTTGAGCATCTGAGATCTATTTTATAGGTTATTTGATGCCACTATCTCTATATAAATTTATAAATATTTATGTTTTTTAAATAATAGGTGAATTTGCTTAGGCATGTGGTGTCTCAGTAGGGTGTGGAAGTAGACCAGTATAAGGTAGAGAAATTTTTTCTTGGGAAGCACCCAAGAACGTGGAAGAGGTTCACAATTTTCTTGGTCTTGTGAAATAGTATTGGAGGTGTGTTCCCAATTTCTCTCAAGTTGTGGCCCCATTGAAATATTTGTCTAGGAAGGAAAAGTATTTTTTGTAGACTAATCAGTGATAGGTAGATTTTGGTTAATTGAAAGGGATGTTGGTTAATACTTCAGTGCTTCAATTTCCTAAGGAGGGTGTGATTTTTGAGGTGTTTTTTGATGCTTTCCATATGGGCTTGGGATACATGTTGATGTAGTAGAAGGTGGTGATATCTTATGGTTCTAGTATATTGTTCCCCCACAATTGTAACTATGCCACCCAAAATCTAGAGCTAGTAGCGGTTGTGTATGTGCTAAAGTTTTAGTGGAATTACCTCATTGGGGAGAATTTTGTAGTCTTCAAAGATTAAAATAGCATGAGGTATATATTTTCTCAGAATGATGTAAATATGTGATAGTGGAGGTGGATGAATTTTCTTTAGGATTATGATTTTGAGATGTTCTACACACCAGGAAAAGGAAATATTATGGTTGATACTTTGAGAAAAAAATCAGAAGGATATTTTTCAAGAGTCTAGGGATTCTTGGATAATAATATAGGAATTAAAATCCTTTCACATAGATGCAAGGTTAGATTATGGTAGATGATCTTTGTTTCAGATGAATATGAAGTCATCTCTAATATGAAAGGTGGTGGAGTATCAATGGGGAGACTCATAGGAAGAGATGATGCACAATCATGTTGGACATGGTGATGCTCTAGAGGGGTGTTTTAAGGATGGTTGGAACCAGATGATGTTTTAGGGGAGGCTATTTGTTCCAGTGGAAATGAAAAAAGGGGTTCCTATTTGATTTTCATAGCTCACCTTTATTGGTACATTATATTGTTTCCAAGATTTAAAGTGTCTTGAGGGTGCATATTTGGGGTCCTGATATGAAATGAGAAATGGTAGAGTTTGTGGCTCTATATATAGTTTTATAGTAGGTAAATGTTGTGCACCATGTTCCCAATAGTTTGTTTTAGTTGTCAGATCTTACCAAGTAGAAATGGGATGACATCTCGATGGAATTATTCATAGGGTTACCCTAAGCTGAAGGAGGTTGTGATTCTATCTAGGCAATTATTAACTGGTTGAAAAAATTGGATCACTTCCTAGTGATCAAGGAAATAGGTGTAGTGGATGTTTTGGAAAGGAGGTATGTAGATGAGGTTGTGGGGTTACATACACTCCTGAGGTCCATTGTATTGGATCAAGACACACATTTTACATCGTGAGTCTGAAGGGGATTGAAACATTCTTTTGTAACTCCATTATGCCTTAACAATTTTTTCCATCCTTAGATAGATGGGAAGATAAGGTGGATTATCCATACACTGGAGGACACATCGCGAGCATATATCTTGGACTTCAACAGATCATGAAAAAAACTATCACTCATCTATTGGTATGGACCCATTTTAGGATTTATACGGGCGGTCATGTCATTCTCCATTATATTGGGCTGAGGATGGGAAGTCAATAGTTCTTAGACCTGATGTGGTGTAGAGAACAATGGGGAATGTTTAGTTAGTTAAAGAGAGGATGAGAGCAGTGTAGGATAAGAAGAAGTCTTATGATAATCATAGGATTAAGACTTTGGATTTAGAGTTAAGAGACCATGTGCTCTTAAAGGTTTCCCCTATACATGGGAAGAAGGGGTTCAATAAAGAGAGTAAGATCTCACCCTAGTTTGTTGGGCCCTTCGAGGTGTTAGGGTGCATTGGAATGGTGGCTTACCAGTTAGAACTTCCATAATGACTGGTCATGATACATGAAATCTTCCACATCTCTCAACTCTATCGGTATCTCCACAATACCTCGCATATCATTGATCATAGAGATTTGGATATCGAGGATGATGAGAAATTTGTGGAAAATTTAGTGGAAATCCAAGATCGTTGATATAAGGTGTTGCAAGGATGATCTTTTCCTTTGGTTCATGTGATTTGGAGTCATGGTGGCCTAGAGGAGAGTACTTGGGAGTGTGAGATGAAGATGTGAGGCCAAAAACAAATGTTTTTTTGAGTTTTTATTTTATACTTATTTCCTTTTGATGTGATGTTCAAATCCTTCTATTTTATGAGATGTTCTATTTTATTAATGTATGATGGGTGATAATGTTATGACATATGAAAATGGTAAGACCTGATTCCTAATCAAGATTCATTATACCATGATGCGATTAAATCCATGTGAGTGAGTCAGTTCCACCTAAAGTGGATATTATATTGACATAGAGGATAGAATTTCATTATTCATATATTTGGTTTAGTGTATTTTGTTTGGTTGTTATGGATTCTTGGGTTGTAAAGTGTGATTGGTGGAGGTGTTTTTGATGTAACAAGATCCCTGAGAGGTATCTTATGGGATGGATGTTTGGAACTTTTCTATCTTTCCTTCAGGATAGGTTTTGAATTGTAAAGGGAGATAATAGTTTGAGATGTGTCTAATGTAATCTTACTTTGTGGAAAAATATGAAGATTGAGGTGTCTTGGGAAAGTCTATAGGTGTTGGGCAAAGGAAGGGGTGAGTTTTGAGGTGTTTTGGAAGAAAAGGGGTTATTCTAGGGGATGATAGTAGATCCTAGAGGTAGATCCCCAATGGTAGATATCTGATGGTAGATCACCAATGGTATATCATTATATAATCATATCGCCAATGATAAATCATTTTTATGGTAGATCACTAATGGTAGATCTCTGGTGGTAGATCACCAATGGTAGATCATTTTGGTGGTATATCACCAATGGTAGATCATTCTGGTGGTATATTACCAATAATACATTTAAGGAGGTATATCATTCTAGTGATAGGAAACTAATGGTAGATTATTTTGGTGGTAGATAATTCTGGTGGTAGATCTATAATGTTAGATCATTCTGGAAGTAGATCACTATTTCTGATGGTTTCTGCTGGGGTGCACTTCCTGTTCGTACGTGTGTGTTGACAATGCTGACAGATGCATTGTACCCAACATTCCTTCTTTCCAAAGGCGGGTGACATTCATCACTTCTTCAACGATGTTTTCTCTTTTATTTAAATGGGATGATGGGATGTTGGTTCCTCCTTTCGTGGATTCCTCCTCAGAATTTGTTGCCTAGTCTGGGTCTTCTTTAGAGATTAAGACATTGTTCATGAAACTCTCCTTGATGCCATATATTTGTGGACTCTGGTTAATTTCACTACATTTTTTACATTCCAAAGGGTCAAGTTTGGGAAGCAAACTTCAGTCAAGAAAATAGTCACATTGGGAATCACTGGCTTGTCTAGATGCTGGAGCCTTGGAACACCTAAATTTTACCTTATTATAGGGCTTCTCGAAGGTGAGGAATCCTGAGGCATACCATGTAAAATGCAGGTAATCTTATGTCAGATTCATGTCTCTGAGGTTTTCCTCAGCATTCCATGTTTAACATGGGGTATGCCAAGAGATTAATGTCTTGTGGAGATGGATCTGATTGATCAAAACACTGATGTGAGTGGATCATATAGGTATATCCCTAGGATAGATCACCTGTAATGTTTACTAGATGAATAGATCAGAAATCCCAATAGCGATGGACTTGGGATGGTGTGTCCTAAAAGGGGAGGGTTTCACACCATGAATGCTGATCTAGACATAAAAAATAATAGATTAGGGAATCAAACTCCAAAAGGGGAACTTTGGATGGATGGATCAGAATGCCCAATGAGAGAAGACCCGAGGTGGAATATCTCATAAAGATAAGGTTTCACACCATGAAGGATATTCTGGACATCACAAAGGACGGATCAGGGAAGCACACCCCAAAAAGAGGAAATCTAGGGTTTACCATTGGCTGGGATTGAACCTCAGGAAGGATTCATAATTACCCTATTTAGAATATAGGTATCAAAAACCAAGTTGTTTGAGAGGTATTAAAGGGGCTTAAAGATGGTTGGATTCCCATCACAAGATGGGAACTCTCAGTTGGATGGATATGATGTGTGGGGCTTATGCATGTTTAGCCTCCTGTGAATGATTTGATTTCATTATGATAAGGGTCAAGTGATGGAGTAGATAATTGGAGATTATGCATGGTTAGTTTCCCATATGAATGGTGTGATCCCATTGAGATGTGGTGGCCCATGTAAGAATTAGGATGGATGGTGGAGGATTGAGTGAAGCTGGTGGAATGAATGATATAGAACCACAATGAAGGTGATGGTGTTGTGATTGAACCTTAGGGAGGATTTCTACATATCTCAAGGGTTGGGAGTCAATGTCCACACAGTTCATATGTGGCGATGAGACACCTAAGGAGTCAACTCATGAGAATGGAGTTCATGGGTGGGGACTTGAAGGAAGTAGAACCTCCGGATGGGGAATCATCTTCCCGAAACACAAAGTCTCAAAGAAGAGATCAGGATGGGAAATGGGTGACAGACTTGAACCTCATGGAGGTTTCCTATGTATCCAAGTGGTTGGGAATCAAATTCCATGTAGTTCAGGAATGGAGGAATGGAATCAGGTTATACACCAACGATAGAAACCTAAAGACACACTAGGGGGTTACGCATGGTTAGTGGCCCTTAGCAAGAGGGAAAATCTTGGTTGGAGGATTATTATGAAGTGTGGGGATTATTCATGGTTAGATGACCATGTGGATCAGAACACCTCAAAGGATGTATTCTTGATATTTTTCCCAAAATGGGAATATGTCGCATCAGGAGGATATGTCCCTAGAAGGGAGCACCAGGGTTTACCATTGATTGGGACTGAACCTTAGAGAGGCATCCTATATACCCTAAAGGAATAAAAAACTACATAGTTTGGAGGGTATAGTTTAACATCATTAAGGACACAAGAGAATTGACCTGAAATAGTTAGTACCTATGGATTGTGGGTAGTGATGGTATTGAACCGCAGAGAGGATTCCTACGTACCCCGTTTGAAAGGTAGGGATCAAAGTCCACATAATTTAGGATGTGCAGTTTAACATCATGCAGTATGAGGGGAATGAGTCTTACACATGGCTAGTGACCCATAGTTGTGCTAGGGACTATGCATGGTTAGCATCCCAAAGAGGATGTGATGGGTGTTTCTTACTATAATCCCACGTGGGTCATACTCGATGTGAGAAACAAGAGGCAACAACAGACCTGATGACTGTGTCACAAAGGTACAACCACGAGGGATGGTGTGGGGATTACACATGGTTAACAACCTAGGGATATGTAGATTGGGACTTACTCTAGGAGGGAAGCCTAATAATGTGGTTTAGGGCTTACGTGGAGTCTGCTTGAGGTGCGCATGGAGACAAAGCCTAAAGGGAGAGAGAGAGAAAATTGAGCAAGGGGGAATCAAAAGGTTATTGGTCCCATCCCCTCTCTAGTCTTATCAGAATATCCATGCATGAAAAAACTTATAGTTTAACAGCATGTTTTGAGGACATGGGTTCTTGGTAGTTTAACATCATGCAGCTCGGACGATGAGGAATCACTCATCATCCCTTGCACTTACATAACTTGTACCAACCCACACTTGGGGAGGGGAAGGCACAAGAAATTCCCAAAGGGAGTGAGGTGGAGTTGTAAATTGATTTTCCCACATTATCATGGATATGTAAAGAAGAAATATCAGTTAGCATACCAATATGAAGAAGCATAAGGTAGGGAAACACAACTTGAATCCCCACTTGAGGAACCCTGAAATCACTTCACACTAGCCTCCAAGGCATCTCAGGATAGGGGCTTGTGAAGTAGAATGCATTTATAAGAGGAGATTCATGAAGATCTGGTTTTTTTTTAATATGAAGAGCTTCATGAAGGAAGGTGCATCATGAATCGTGGTGAAAAGGGGCTCCATGAAGGGAGGAGCTTGACAACACATGGTGACCCAGCTGAGGCATGGAGTCCACATGTGTTTAGAGGGTGCTTCAAAAAAGATGAATGCTCTGTGAAGTTCTGAGTGCCCAAAAGGGACTCCTACCTTCATGATGGCTACATGGATTCATGAATGGCATCTACACTTGAAGTAGAGGGAAACAAGAACAAAGAGGAAGCTAGTATATTGTGATCAAATACCTTGGTTGATGCATTTTACTGATGGTTCATAGAGAAAAGGGATAAACATGAAATGAGAGCTCAGAAGGTGAAAGGTTAGGGTAGAGATCCTTTGGGGTGGGTCTGTGTAACGCCCCGACCCCAGTTACCCAGAGTCGGTGCATTATTACATAACATTTTCATGATCACAAGGAAATAATGTCTCGAAAGACCAATCAATTTAGTATTATTGGAAACAAGATTCATATATAAGTTCAACTTTACAGCTTGAAGAGAAATACAACACAAATATATTTTATTAGAAACATACAAGCCTCCTAGATTATGCCTGCAGGTCACTCATAACTAAATTCTTCATATCTTGGGAAAATGAAACATAAGAAAGGGGTGAGCTCAAAATCTCAGTAAGGGTAAGTAATACAGTGGAAAATGAAATAAATATTAAGCATGGTGAATAATTGAAACCACTTTCCATTAACAATAATAAACATGAATACTTTTATGGCAAGAATATGAGCTAAGTAAATAATTCTATAAAAAAACATAATCATGGGTATTCTACTAGTTGAATTACCACATGAACCATCAATATTATTTCCATAATGAGGGAATGTATAATGCCGGACATTCTGAAACATTTTTTCAAGGCCTCGACCAAGACATCTAAAAATTATTAAGGCCTCGACCAAACCCATATATAAAATTGGGAAAGGGACTCGTCCAATTTCATGTCTAGTTGTCTCATGAGACCTACCGATGCATTGAGGAGATATAGTAGGCTCCAACCATCACTTACTAATCCAATAAATTCCCCATATGAAAAGGTTTAAACATATCATAAACATTCGTATTAAAACTAGAATATGAAATGTAAATACTTTAAACATAAACCATGAATGGTATAAAAATATCACATCCACATTCAAACATATCACAAAACCTTAAATACAATATGGAAGTTTTGTATCATAATAAATAAACTTCAAATAAACTTAAAATCCATCAACAGATGTTGCCATAGATGAAATCAAAACCCTTTTTAGAGAAATATCTCTTTCTATTTTGAAATCATGATTATAAAGAAAACATTTAGTTTAAAAACATTCTTATAAGCTTGTAAGGGAAGCTTTGACAATTTTATATCAATGGAAAATATCCACACCCTCTGTATAAGTTAAAAAAATATTCTTACCTTAATTCTATCGAAAAGGTTAAAAAGGACCTTGTTTGGAAAACGACGGAAAGATTCCTTTATAAACATCTTATAAAAAGTCAAAAAAGGGTATAAATGACTTTAATCCATATTCTATAAAATAGTAAGAATTTTTGAAATACAATTTTAAGAAACATGATGTAGATGATAAAGAGGTCCCAGTAGATAATTACGTATAAACAACCTCAGATAATGAAGAGATTGTGAAATAAACCCTTACCTTGTACTTTTATTTGGTAAAGGGTAGGTTAAACTCTTGTATAATAGTTAAATCATTGTTATTAAATTATAATAGAATCATATACATAAATATGATATCATATATGATCTTTTAAAATTGTTTTGTTAATAATATTTTAGTATTATCATTGTTTCAGGTTTTCACTTACTTGTTTTATTTTATATGTTTTGTTACATAAGCCGTGTTTTTTATCCATAGGTTATATCTTATTCATATTCATAATCATATAAAGTACTTAAACATTATGTTTAATCATCAAATGAGAATTATTCTTGAATGGATACGATGGGGAATGAATCTCATCGTGTTCGTGGAGATGGTAGTCCGTACGTACGCATGAGCGACGATATCATTATTTTGATATTAAAATAATATATAATGGATGGTATATCATATATACAGAATCATTATAATTTTATATTTATTATTTACTTCAACTACACATCATTATCATACCCATCCAAATAATAATGTTTTGAATAACAATTACACCACGATGTGGAGACGGTAAGCCGTACGTACACACGTATGGTGACATGTCAATCAAAGGATGGATAGAATAATGAATATGGTTGTACCATATTTATAAAAACATCACAATATATAGAAGATACTGGAGTTATTATTTTATAATGGAAATAACAAAGAAATAAGAAGCGGAAGAAGAAAGGAACCTGAAAGAGGGTGGTGAAAACATTACCTCCTCTTCGGGTTCTTCCTTTTGATTTGATAAAAAGGGCTCCTTAGTTTGGATTTATGATCAATATAATTCCTCTAGGTTGAATTTATGGAAGTTGGGAGGATATTTGGGCAGCGGTTGGCCGATCCAAAAGGCTTTGAAGGTATGAATTTGAGAGAAGGGGGAGTTCCCTTTTATAAAAGGGGTGAGGGGAACCTTAGAAAAAACTTAAAATATTATTTTATAATAAATTCATATTTGTTTTATAATGGATAAAAATTGATTTATTTCGAGGATAAGGTGGGGATGGGTCAAAATCAATTCAACCAATAGGTTTTAGATAGGTTTGCGTCACTTTATTAACCTTATCTTTTATTTTTAACTCTTAGTTAATTAGTTTGACATTTACCATGTATCTTTGTATTTTTATATTACATGGTTAATAAAATTACTATAAACTTCCAATGGACCCCCAAGTGGTCCATTAATGATACATATATCATGATATAAGTCCTTTGTCCAAACATTAGATTTTTAGGAATAGAATATCAATTAATAATATAATATTTGTTTTAAAAACTCTTTTATGTCAATTTTGACACTGTTGGGTATTTTGTTTTTGATAAATTCATAACAGTATTATTAATTCGAAAAAAGTTCATATAACTAATAATAATATGTCATATTAACCTAAAAATTTATTTTAATTCATAAAAAGTCTCAAATTACATTTATTTTTGAATTTATAATATCAATTATCTTAATCTTTCATTAATACGGTAATTACCGCATCATCATTTTGTCAGAAATAAATTAAATTATTTAATGTATAAAAATTATAAATAAAATACCATTATGTAGGAAAGGTTTTTATATTTCTAATTAATATTTATAATCTAATTTATCTTATGTATAAACCTATATTAAAAATGTTTTAGTTATTAAACTTTGATTTTAACTCTTTTAATGCTTCTTTGAATTAAATAATAATAAATGTCTTAATCTAATACAAGTGGACCTAAATGATAATATTTAATTCCTAAGGTTGTTTTTGGTCGAGATACAATTGTCCAATAGAATTAGGACATGTTTTAGGGTAATATTAATATCATTTTTACCCTTAATTACCCTATTTACTTTTAACCGTGGTAAATAAAAGTAAAAGTTACTATTCAAAAAAAATTATTTTTATCTTATTGAACCAGATTTTACTCCTTGATATTAACCGTGTCTCTTAGATTTTTGAAATTCCACTCACAGAAGCGGTAAAATTATGTTTTATGTGAATTTGTACATTCTCCTAGGAGGTGGGTAAAAGACGGTGAAAAGTTGGATAAAAATTTTATATATCTAAAATTATTCTAAACTGACTCCAATGAATTAAATTGAACTTATATAGGTATTATGTATCTATTTTGACCTAAAATAAATTTAAATAAAATAAATAATTATTTAAATAAAAATTTGGTTTTCACTATAACTCAGTGTTTTTTATTATTCATCAAAAATTGAAAGTTTTTAGAAAAATACCAAAAATTCACCCTAAGCTAATTTCAATATTCCAAATCAAAAAATGAAGTCCATTTTGAAAGATAATATTTATAAAATTTCAAAAAGTGGGTATTACTATTCATAATGGCTATTTTTATTGGTTGTGGTGTGTGTTAGAACTCAAAGTTGCGTACAATACATGCTACTGTATTATTCAAAGAGAAGAGTACCGTGGAAGCTTGGGGTGTTACATTCTCCCCTCCTTCAAATAATATCATCCTAGAAATTTCTAGAATATTACTGCATAAAAAGACTTGGGTGGTTCTTCATCAAAAGTTCCTCAGGTTCCCACATCACCTCTTCCATCTTATGGTTTCTCTATAGAACTTTTACCAGACGAGTCGTCCGGTTTCTCAACACTTTTTCTCTCATATCAAGAATCCTTATGGGCTCTTCGCAATAAGATAGATCGGGTTCCAGTTCTAATTCTTCATAGGTGAGTACATGCGTTGGGTCAGGCATGTATTTTCTCAATAATGATATGTGGAAGACATCGTGAACTTTAGAGAGATTTGGCGGCATTGCCAAATGGTAAGCTAAAGTCCCAATTTGTTCTAGAATTTTGAAAGGTCCGATGTACCTGGGACTCAATTTACCTTTCTTACCGAAATGTATAACTCCCTTCCATGGAGATACCTTCAAGAAAACATGATCTCCTACCTGAAATTCCAAATCCTTCCTTCGGTTATCGGCATATCTCTTCTGCCTACTTTGAGCTGCTTTGATGTGGTTTTGGATTACCTTCACCTTTTCCATCGTTTCCTCCACCAGTTCTGGGCCTACGAGTTTTCTCTCACAAACGTCATCCCAACAGGTTGGTGTGCGGCATCTCTTTCCATATAACGCTTTATATGGTTCCATACAAATACTTGAATGGAAGCTATTGTTATAAGAAAATTCCACCAGAGGTAAATATTTATTCCACATACCCTGAAAGTCAAGTGAGAAAGATCTCAACATGTCTTCTAAGGTTTTAATAGTCCGTTCTAATTGTCCATCAGTTTGAGGGTGGTAGGCAGTGCTCAAACGAAGTTCAGTATCCAGAGATTTCTGAATAATTTTCCAGAATCTTGAAGTAAAATAAGGATCACATTCAGAAACAATCTATAAGGGTACTCCATGAAGTCTCACAACTTTATTAATATAAAGCCTTGCTAGACGTTCAAGTGGTAGATCTTCTCTTATAGCAAGAAAATGTGCTGATTTTGTAAGACGATCAACAATGACCCATATTGCATCGTTCCTTCTAGGAGTATTTGGTAGTCCCATGACAAAGTCCATCGTGATATTATCCCATTTCCAATCAAGTATGAGAAGAGGTTGCATGACTCCTCCAGGTTGTTTCCTTCCAAATTTCACTTGTTGAAAAACCATACATCTTGACACAAAATCAGCAATCTCCCTCTTCATGTTGTCCCACCAAAAATGTTCCTTCAAATCTCTATACATTTTGGTGATCCCAGGGTGTATTGATAAATTGGAACTACGAGCATCATACAACAATTCCCTTTTTAGATTAGGTATATCAGGAACAAAAAGTCTCTTCCCAAACTTCAAAATTCCATCTTCATACACAAAGTCACTCAATCTCCCATCATCCACAGCTTTAATCTTCTTTTGAAACTCTTCATCACCGGTCTAAGAAATATTTATCTTTTCTAGTAAATATGGTTTGGAAATCATTTGAAAAAGCATTGATGTTTCACCTTCCATGGTTATTCTCATATCCATCTTTACTAGATCCATATATATAGGATCCTTTTCAACTCTCATCTTGTTCAAAACTCCATGATCCTATCTACTCAAAGCATCCGCCACCTTATTTGCCTTTTCTGGGTGGTAGTGTATAGTGCAATCATAATTCTTGAGTAGTTCAATCCATCTCCTTTGCCTCATGTTGAGTTCTTTCAGTGAGAAAATATACTTCAAATCTCACATTTTTCACCATAGAGGTAGTGTCTCCAAATCATCAAAACAAATATTACAACTGCTAACTCAAGATGATGAGTAGGATATTTTTTCTCATTAATTTTCAGTTGTCGTGATGCATAGGCAATAACCCTATAATTCTTCATAAGGACACAACCAAGTCCTTTATTTGATGCATCACTATAAATAACAAACCCATCATTCCCCGATAGTAGAGTCAATATAGGAGCATTGACTAATATTCTATTCAGTTCTTCAAAACATTCTTCACACTCTTTTATCCAAAAAAATTTAACCCCTTTACGTGTGAGCTTTGTTAATGGGTTAGCCAATCGAGAAAAGTTATGGAAGAAACGCCGATAATAACCTGATAAACCAATAAAACTATGTACATCAGTTATACTCATCTGTGCTAGCCATTCTTGGATTGCCTTAGTCTTAGAAGGATCAACAGAGATTCCATCCTCAGAGATAATATGGCCAAGAAAAGAAATCTCCTGAAGCCAAAATTCACACTTTCTAAACATACCATACAATTCATGTCTTCTAAGAGTCTTCAGGATAATGCGCAAGTGATTTTCATGATCTCTGTATATTTTGGATTATACCAAGATATCATCAATAAATATCACCACAAAATCATCGAGATATTCTTTGAAAACTCTGTTCATTAGATCTATAAATACAGAGGGTGCATTAGTTAATCCAAAAGGCATTATTGTAAACTCGTAATGCCCGTACCTGGTTTGAAATGCTGTCTTCAGAATGTCTTCCTTCTTCACACACAACTAATGGTATCCAGATCGAAGGTCAATCTTTGAAAAGTATTGAGATCCAGGGAGTTGGTCAAATAAATAATCAATACGAGGTAGGGGATACTTATTCTTTATTGTTATAGCATTGATCTCCCTGTAGTCAATGCACAACCTCATAGATCCATATTTCTTCTTTACAAAAAGAATAGGGTCTCCCCATAGAGAAACATTAGGGTGAATAAATCCCTTATTACTAAATTCAACTAGTTGTTTATTTAGTTCCACTAATTCCAAAGTGGCCATTCTATAAGGGGTCTTTGATATGGGCCTTGAACCAGGAATTAAATCAATGGAAAACTCAATTTCTCATTCTAGAGGATGTCCAGGTAAATCTTTCAGAAATACATCTACATATTCTTTAACAATAGGTACATCCTCTATTTAAACATTCATTTCCTCACTCACAGTTATTTAATTCTCTTCCTCCCTGACAATTGAATTTAGTTGAGCTACTAGGGGTGGATCTAGATAAGAATCAGGTGGTGATGATTATGATCTAAAGATAAGGTGTTCTTTATCATCATCATCATCATAAAAAATCGTAACCTCCTTCTTCTTACAATAAATCTTTGCATCATGGTCTGAAAGACAATCCATACCGAGGATTATATCAAATTAAATCATGGGTATGACGATGATATCAGCAGATAAAGAACATTTATATTCTCTAATGGGAACTGATTCACATAACTTTGTAGAAATGATACTTCCCTTAAGAGTTTTTACTGATAACTCCCTTGTTAAATCAAATTGTAAATATCTAATTTTATTAGTATGCTGGGAAGATATGAAACAATGCGATGATCCAGAATCAAATAAAGCATTTGATAAACTTGAGGAAACCATTAAATTACCTTCCACCATGTCTTTTGAAGCTTCTACCTCAGCAGTAGTGATAGCATAATCTTGGCCTTGATCCCTTGGCCTTTTCTGAGGTAAGTTTCCCCAATGCTTAGGGAATTCATTTGAATAATTTCCCATCTCCATGAAATTGTAGCATTGAACATTGGTAGTGACTTTATTTCCCTTACAATCACCAGCTTGATGGACTTTCTATCCACATTTGTAGCATACTCCTTTTCCTTTTAGACAGGCACCAGGGTGATTCCTTCCACAATTATCACAGGGAGGAAATTCAATTCTTCCCTTCTTCCCTGTTTCCTTATTTCCTTTCCTAGAGTGTTTAGCAGATCTCTTCTTCTCTTGCTTTGATTTAAAGTCATAAGACTTAGAGAATTCCTTTTCTGTCTTGATAGCACACGAGATAATATCTTCGTATGATGAGAAGGATTGTTATACTAATTCTCGATGGAGAAATGGTTTTAACCCATAAAAGAAATGATCAATCTTAATTCTTGGGTTACGTAAATAATCTGCAACATGCCTCACTAACCTTATAAAGTTAGCCTCATACTTTACGACATTCTCATCCTCCTTTTTCCTCAGACTCAGAAATTGTCTTTCCATATCTGATCAACGGTCACGAGGAAAATATTTTTCTAAGAAAATATCTTTGAACTCCCTCCATTCTATATTTGATACTTCATCATCTTCCTTTGTATTTTGAATCAATGACCACCATTGATCAGTATCTCCAGTGAGGCGGTAAACTGCCAGGACAACTTTTTCCCTTTCGCTACTCCCCAAGGCGTGGAATATTTTCTCTAAGGAATTTATCCATTTCTCAGCTACTAGTGTACTTGTACCCCCATTGAATTTTGGTGGTTGTTTCCTCATGAGGAGATATAACATTGATCCTCCACGCTGCGGATCTTGGTGCTCCATACGGGTAAGGTTATTATTCATAACCTGAGTGAGTTTTCCCAGTATGGTGATTAGCTGATCAGCACTAGTTTCATCACAAGCTCCATTATAATTATCTTGAGTAGGAGGGAAATCCCTACATGGAGTGCGTGCATTGATATAGTTTCCATTCTTCCACTAGGAATTATTTCTAAACAATGGAATAAACTAGATTAGTTTATGAATCGAAATATATAATTCCAAACTTCTAAAATGCTTAACATAAATTGAACAGTTTATGGATATAATCCATAATTATAAAAAAAAATTCTTTAAGGAAGTATATACTCATAAATCCTTCATAATGTTTTGTAAATAAAATGATAATTATCCTAAGCATATACCCCGGGAGTGTCGTAACCAAGAGTGTAGCAAGGCCTATTGTCATGCACCAGTTCCCATTCGAGTCTAGCTCAAAGCGGTGTTTTCAGGTTTTACCTCTAGGTACATCTGTGCCAAAGCCACCTCTACCTGCTCGTATCCAGACAGAGATGTATTGCTTGGAAAAGTCAAAAAATTTCTACAATACAAAAATTCTAGGAATTTCTTCTATAGTAATCCTCAAAGTCTATCTTAAGTCTATGTGCTCTAATCAGAGTTTATCTAAATCTAGTTTCCAAGGGTTTTTACTAAACATCCTCTGATACCAACTATATCTCCCCGACCCCAGTTACCCAGAGTCAGTGCATTATTACATAACATTGGCATGATCACAAGGAAATCATGTTTCAAAATACCGATCAGTTTAGTATTACTGGAAACAATATTCATAAATAAGTTCAAATTTACATCTTGAAGATAAATACAACACAAATATTTTTCATTAGAAACATCCAAGCCTCCTAGATTATTCCTGTAGGTCACTCATAACTAACTTCTTCATATCCTAGGAAAATGAAACATAAGAAAGGGGTGAGCTCAAACACTCAGTAAAGGTAAGCAATACAATGGAAAATGACATAAATATTAAGCATGGTGAATAATTGAAACCACATGCCATTACCAATAATAAACATGAATACTTTTATGGAAAGAATATGAGTTGAGTAAATAATTCCATAAAAAAAAAACATAATCATGGGTATTCTACTAGTCGAATGACCACATGAACCTTCTATATTATTTCCATAATGAGGGAATGTATAATGCCGGACATTCTGAAACATTTTTTCAAGGCCTCGGCCAAGATGTCTAAAAATGATTAAGGCTTTGGCCAAAACCATATATCAAATTGGGAAAGGGACTCAGCCAATTCCACGTCTAGTTGTCTAATGAGACCTACCGATGCATCGGGGAGCTATAGTGGGATCCACCCGTTAATTACTAAGTCCAATACATTCCTCATATGAAATGGTTTAAACATATCATAAACATTCGTATTAAAACTAGCATACAAAATGTCAATAATTTAACCATAAAGCATGAATGGTATAAAAATATCACATCCACAGTCAAACATATCACAAAACTTTCAATACAATATGGAAGTTTTTTATCATAATAAATAAACTTCAAATAAACTTAAAATACATCAAAGGATGTTGACATAGATGAAATCAAAACCCTTTTTAGAGAAATATCTCTTTCTATTTTGAAATCATGATAATAAAGAAAACATTTAGTTTAAAAATATTCTTATAAGCTTGTAAGGGAATCTTTGACAATTTTATAATGGTGGAAAATAGCCGCACCCGCCGTATAAGTTAAAAAACATTCTTACCTTAATTCTGTCTAAAATGTTAAAAAGGTCCTTGTTTGGAAAATGACAGAAAGATTCCTTTATAAAAATATTTTAAAAAGTAAAACAAGGGTATAAATGACTTTAACCCATATTCAATAAAATAGTAAGAATGTTTGAAATACATTTTTAGGAAACATGGATTTGGATGGTAAAGAGGTCCCAGTAAATAATTACGTATAAACAACCTCAGATAATGAAGAGATTGTGAAGTAAACTCTTACCTTGTACTTTTTCTTGGTTGAGGGTAGCTTAACCTCCAGTATAATAGTTAAATAATTGTTATTAAATTACACAATAATCATATAAATAAATATGATATCATATATGATCTTTTAATATTGTTTCGTTAATAATATTTTAGTATTATCGTCGTTTTGGGTGTTCACTTACTCATTTTCTTTTATATGTTTTGTTACATAAGCTATTTTTGTTATCCATAGTTTGTATCTTATTCATATCCAGAATGATATCAAGTCCTTAAACCGTATTTTTAATCATCAAATGATAATTAGTCCTGAATGGATACGATGAGGAATGGATCTCATCGCGTTCGTGGAGATGGTAGTCTGTACGTATGTACGAGCGACGATATCATTCTTTTGATATTAAAATCATAAATAATGGATGGTATATCATATATACAGAATCATTATAATGTTTTATTTATTATTTACTTCAATTACACATCATTATCATACCCATCCAAATAATAATGTTTTGAATAACAATTACACCACGACGTGGAGACGGTAAGCCGTGCGTACGCACGTATGGTGACATGTCATTAAAAGTATGGATAGAATACTGAATATAGTTGTACAATATTTATAATAACATCATAGTATATAAAAGATACTGTATTTATTATTTTAGAATGGAAATAACAATGAAAGAAGAAGTGGAAGAAGAAAGAAACTTGAAAGAGGGTGGTGAAAACATTACCTCTTCTTCGGGTTTTTCCTTTTGATTTGATAAAAAGGGCTCCTTAGATTGAATTTATGATAAAGGTAAGGCCTCTAGGTTGAATTGAAGGAAGTTGGGAAGATATTTTGGCAGGGTTTGGACGATCCAAAAGGCTTTGAAGGTATGAATTTGAGAGAAGGGGGAGTGCCCTTTTATAAGAGGGGTGAGGGGAACCTTAGAAAAAACTTAAAATATTATTTTATAATAAATGTATATTCGGTTTATAATGGCTTAAAATTGATTTATTTTAAGGATAATGTGGGTATGGGTCGAAAACCATTCAACCAATAGGTTTTAGACAGGTTTGGGTCACTTTATTAACCTTATCTTTTAGTTTTAACTCTTAGTTAATTAGTTTGACATTTACCATGTCTCTTTGTATTTTTATATTATATGGTTAATAAACTTACTATAAACTTTTAATAGACACCCAAGTGGTCCATTAATGATACACCTATCATGATATAAGTTCTTTGACTGAACATTATATTTTTAGGAATAGAATATCAATTAATAATATAATATTTTTTTTAAAACTCTTTTATGTCAATTTTGACACTATTGGGTATTTTGTTTTTGATAAATTCATAAAATAATTATTAATTCAAAAAAAAAATCATATAACTAATCCTAATATGTCATATTAACCTCTATAATTATTGTAATTTATAAAAATTCTCAAATTACATTTATTTGGGTATTTATAATATCAATTATCTTAATATTTCATTAATACGATAATTACTGCATCATCATTGTGTCATAAATAAATTAAATTATTTAATATCTAAAAATTATAAATAAAATACCATTATGTAGGAAATATTTTTATATTTATAATTAATATTTATAATCGAATTTATCTTATGTATAACCCTATATTAAAAATGTTTTAGTTATTAAACTTTGATTTTAACTCTTTTAACTCTTCTTTGAATTAAATAATAATAAATGTCCTAATCTAATCAAAGTGGACCTAAATGATAATATTTTATTCATAAGATTGTTTTTGGTCGAGATAAACTTGTCCAATAGAATTAGGACATGTGTTAGGGTAATATTTATATCATTTTTACCCTTAATTACCCTATTTACGTTTAACTGTTGTTAATAAAAGTAAAAAGTTACTATTCACCAAAAAATATTTTTATTTTATTGAACCACATTTTACTACTTGATATTAATCATGTCTCTTGTATTTTTGAAATTCCACTCACAGAAGCGGTAAAATTATGTTTTATGTGAATTTTCAAATTCTCCTAGGAGGTGGGTAAAAGACGGTGAAAAGTTCGATAAAAATTTTATATATCTAAAATTATTCTAAACTAACTCCAATGAATTACATTGAACTTATATAGGTATTTTGTATCTATTTTGACCTAAAATAAATTTAAATAAAATAAATAATTATTTAAATAAAAATTCAATTTTAACTATAACTCAGTGTTTTTCACTATTCATCAAAAATTGAAAGTTTTAAGAAAAATACCAAAAAATCACCCTAAGATAATTTCAATATTCTGAATCCAAAAATGAAGTCCATTTTGAAATATAATACTTATAAAATTTCAAAAAGTGGGTATTACTATTCATAACGGCTAGTTTGATTGGTTGTGGTGTGTGTTAGAACTCGAAGTTGCGTAAAACACACACTACTGTATTATTCAAAGAGAAGCGTACCATGGAAGCTTGGGGTATTACAGTCTGTACTGCATATTTATAAGCATTGGGTATCGCGATTCTCAGAGGCGTACGACCAAGGAAATTTCACTTTGTGATCACAAGAGGCACCGTCAGACTCATAGAGCCTTCCATCACTACTTTGTGGCGATCACAATGCTCATAATACTCAAAGAGGTGACCATCAAAAGTTTGTGGTGATTGAATAGGTGTCCTTATATCAGCTTCATACCATTCACAGTGATGAAGGGCTTGGAAATAACACTTCACGAGGTAGGCCCTTCAGTGATTTTTATGGATTGTTTGGGTTAAATATTGTTCCAAATGGTTTAGGTTTCCCTTGATCCATCTTGGACATGAATTTAGGCGGAAAAAAATACCCCCCCATATAATGAGAGGAAAAGGAAAAGATGGTCGGATTCTGAGGGTAGATCCTCAAAAACCTGTAGATCATGAAGCTGTCTCTCGATGATGACCTGCAGAGTGTGGGGTGTGATTGTCACGTAGCTCAGGGCTGCTGAAGGAACTGTGAATCTTGTGAGGCCATCACCTATATATTCAGCATGAGGGAACCCATTTTTCTTCATATCCTCTCTTAAAAACTATGCCAGAGCTATCAAATCGCAAATCTCCAACACCCTTGGGAATTCTATTTGGGAATTGGGTTCCTCGAATCAGTGCTCTGCAAACACTTCTTAGCGAACAGGTGCACGAAGATCCTTTGTTTCTCTATGAAGAACACTGAGTCCTTCGATGATATACAATCATGTGTCCTGTAATAGTGATTAAAATGGGAAGTAATAAGAATATGAAAGGCCATGTCCTTACATTAGTAAATAGAAATATAATGCATAAGTTCATAAATACACTTGAATAAAGGATAGAAGGTGAGGATCCCTTATGGAATTTCGGCATAGTTATAGATTAGGTAAGTATCCAAATGGGGGATGATAAACAATCCCTCATTAAAATAACATAAAATTAATAGTAAGGGAATAATTTTAAATAAATTAAAACAAAACCATTTAAAATTACAAGAACTAATCTCATAGAAGTTTCTTGAATTTGAAACGAGGAGAGGAAGGTGAGAATCCCTTATGGAATTTCAACATAGTAATGGATTATGTAAGGGTTAAAATGGGGGATGATAAATGACCCCTCATTAAAATAAAATAAAATATTCTGTAATTTAATGATTATAAATGAATGAAAATATAACCATTTGAAATTACAATAACTTATTTCAAATAAGTTGCATGAATTTGAAAGGAGGAGAGGAAGGTGAGAATCTGTTACTTGAGTGAGTTACTCAAAAGGATTATAGGGGGATTATTTAAAGCTTTTTTGTAACTTGGGAGGACTCTAGTGAGTTTAGTAAAGAGTTTGGATGTGCTTCAATGAGTTTTAGTGAAGATAAATGAGTGGTTGTATGGGATTATATAGGAAAGGAGGAGGATTTATTTATTATTTAGGTTTTGGACTTTGCATAATAAAATTTACAAAAAACAAAAACCATACCATGGTTTTTTCCCATGGTTTCTTCCAAATGGGAGTGTTTTACATTATTTTATAAGTCCAAGGTCCTAAATTATTAATATATTTCTATTGTTTATGTGGAGAGGAGTCACACTCTTAAAGAAATGATTTTAAAATCTTAAAATATATTATAAGTCTTGGAGGATTCATAATGAATTTAAAAAATAAATAAAATAAACTTAAAATTAATTTAAATTAAAGTTAAAAAATATATTTGGTCATGTATCCTAATTATATTACTTATTATATCACTTTTGGGTCATTGTGATTTTATAAGACACAACGTTTATTTATACAGTATTTAATTTTTACCAAAAAATTTGACTATCTTAGAAAATTATGAAAAATTAACCATTGGATAATTTCAATTTCCTGAATCCAAAAAAATATTCATTTTATCTAAATAATTTTTTAAATATATAAGTTTTTACTTTTAAAATAAAAATTGATATTTATTGAAAATGACTGGTCTTTGACAACAACATTTTTTAAACCCTTATTAAAATCACATTTGACTTCATAAAATTATATGATAATTTATATTTTATAAAATGTATTTAATAATAATATTTTTTTAAAATGTTATTTATTTTTAAAATCCATTAATTCATCAAAATAGATTTCTTAATTGAATTTGAATATTAACCGAAAATATTATTTGTCTTTTTTTACATTAAAATAAAAATTGTTTATAAAATAACAATAATAGGATGGAAATATATTGATTATTATATAAAAAATAATATATATAATCATATTTATAGGGTCTTATTACATATCACTTTAATACACCATAAAATGCTCTAAGGTTAAGGTGCACTATGGTGGGACTTTGATGGGGTGGTTTAGTGAACATAGTTTAGGTCATGATCTCGATGATCTTGACCTTCTCCCATATATGATTTCACTAATTCTTTAGTTTTTGTGTATCATCTTTGTCTTGGGCTAGGGAAAATATGAGAAACTCTATCTCACTTAGAATCTTCGATAAATGGGATTTATAGGGTATAATCCTATTGGTTGAGGTTATCACTTCCTTTGTATATGGATCATGGATTTGTTAAAACTATATATTTATACTAGTCATGTGATCATTTCTCAATGACTATATTATCAATGATAATGACACTTAATGTTAATTTAAACTCAACTGGATATAATGAAATAAAATAAGTTCTTGTGTTTTCTATTCCAATATTTTATAATAAGACATTTAATTGAATTAAAAGGAGAAATTTTATTATCAAAATTCAGGTCATTACACTATCAGGGTGAACCCTTCAGATACCTAAATTCATGTGTTCCACACAAGGAAAAATATATATAAATCCACCAATAATTATAACATGAATCCATGGAAACTGAATAGGCATCCAATAAGACTGAGTACCACTCTATATAAATACCCTTAAATCAAAGTAATGAATTATAAGGTATTCACACCGTATAAATATAAGGTTTATAGTTTATTCAATAATTTACTAATAAAATCTACAAATGTGTATCGAGGTGAACACCCTTAAAACATGAGAAGCATACAATTGAAACCACAATGGAAAGATATTGGAAGAAAATTTATGCATAACTGGTGATAAGGATAGACAAAGATAATGATAGTTCATTATTCATAAAGATTTCATTTCCACCATACCATGTGTATAGATAAACATGGATATGTAAGAGAAAGGTAAAATTCATTATAAAATAGAGAGTGATTAAGTATACAATTATTAGTTAGAAAATGAGTAGGAAATAACTCCCTTTGATGGATTAATGTGGTTATCAAAGTGAATATTGATAAATAATCTTTAGAAAATATAATATATTCACAGTGGAATTGGTAGTACCCCAATATAAGAAATTATAACATATAGTGGTGGAGGGTACTTTCATGGAATATGAATATCAATTTAAAGTAAATATTAATACATATTTTCCAATCCTTAATTATGTCTTGTAATGAGTATGTTAATTATCTATAACATATCATACATGAGTGTCACATAATGTGTGTGGTAAGGCCTACTACTCATGCCTAGGGTGAAGATCATGTTAATACCTCACCATCCCTTTTTGGGGTTATTACTAGTAAGTGAATCTGTGCCAGAACCAAATCCACTTGTTTGTATTTATTTGGGGATGTTGTTTCTAGTAAAACCACACATAATTTACTTTACCAAATTTAGGATGGTTTTATGGATATAGGAAAGTTTTATCATTATAACAGATTATTAAGGTAGTATAATGAGATGGAATAGAGGTATATAATTGATAAAATTTTAAGGAAATTATAACAATGTTGCATAATAGCATTTTTTATTTAAATGAAAAGGAATTTAAAAAGTCCCACAAAAGTAATGGGAAAGGAGGGGTGAGGAACCCTTATTTCAACATAGTAATGTATTTGGAAAATTATATTATGAGTGGGAATAAATAAACTCCCAAAAATAATACATTAAATGGAAGATAATGCCATGTAATAACAAGTATGACAACATGTAACGTCCTGGACCTTATAGACCATTACTTTGTGGGGAAATTTAGTGGTTGAGGTGTCCTGAGAAAGTCCAGAGGTGCTGGGTGAAGGAAAGTAGGAGTTTTTAGGTATTTTAGTGGAAAATAGGTTGTTTTAGAGGATCATAGTAGATCCTAGAGGTATATCACCAATGGTAGATCACTTGTGATATATCACCAATGGTATATCATTTTGGTAGTATATCACCAATGATATATCATTCTGGAGGTAGATTACCAAAAATATATTCTAGTGGTAGATCACTAATAGTATATCATTATAGAAGTAGATAAAAAATGGTAGGTAATTTTGGAGGTATATTACCATTGGTAGATCTTTAGCAGTAAATAACCAACGTTAGATCTTTGGTAGTAGATCGCCAATGGTAGATCATTCTAGCAGTAGATTCCCAATAGTAAATCTCTGGTGGTATATCACCAATGTTGGATCATTATAGAAGTATATCACCAATGGTATATAATTTTGGTGATAGGTCACCAATGGTAGATCTCTTATGGTAGATCCCAATTGTAGATCTACAGTGAATGTATTTTTCCAAAAAAATATAGTTTTGATCACTTGGAATTTTTTGCGACAAAAAAATATTTTAATAACTTAATTAATGTATTTTAAATTCAATTTTATGTAGGATAATTATATCCTATATTTATAAAAATTATGTATCCATTTTAATGGTTATACTGCATGGATTTGATGAAATCATACTTTAATGGTCAATTCAAAACCATATCTAATCCTGCTAATTTCAGATCTATTCATTCTATAGAGAAGACCTTTCATTTGTTCCTTTGATATTACTTTATATTGATATGGGAGGTTACCAATATTGTTTCCCTGGCATCGTAGAGCCCTATTTCCAGTGTGGGTTTGGTTTATTCCTTGAATGTGGTTTCCTCCCGTGTGTACACCCCTATTTATGGTGAAGCGATTGGTGAAAAGATCATTTCTTCAATGTATAAAATTGTCCAGCATTTATCTTTATGTGTATCATGCGGGGAGGGATTCTTTTGTTTATCTATGTAGAGATAGTTTTATCCAAACTAATAAAGATAAATTAATTAATGAAATTAATTTAAAAGGGTGTAGGGGAATGCTATCATGTTTTTACCATTTTGATACGATTTTGTTATTGAGATTGTATGGGCTAAATATCTACTACAAAATTGTAGTCATTTGGGTCCCTTGATTGTGCTATTATGATGTGATTTTTGGAATGCTTGTTTTGTAGTGATTTAAATCACTTAAAATGTAATTGGATAATTATGTATACTCACCTATGAATTGAATTCCCCGAGATATTATGGTTCATGTGATAAGTCTCTTAAATGAAGAAGTGTAATTGAATAAAACCCCCTATGCCAAATTTGGAAAATGATATGTGTTTTTGAATGAGGTTGTGTATTGTGTCTTGGTTTTGATGATACAATTAATGGGTGGTAAATATATTGTGAAGTGTGTTGGGGTAGTGGATGTGATGTGGTTGTGCGGTGGGGTTGCAATGGTGGTTATGGCACGGTTGTCTAGCAAGGTTGTAAAAGTGTTTTCAATGTGATGGAAGGTGGAAGTGGATGTGGATGTTGGGCTGTGTTTCCTGTTGTGTTCTCTGTTATGCTAGTTTCCTAAGTAGTTTTGGAATTAAATGGTTTGGCTAATGGGATAGAAATAATAAAAATAATTGGAATAAACTATAATAAGATATGTGTTTAAATGAAAGGATGTTTAATATGAATTAATGGGATGGAAATTATGTAATAAACTTTCTATTTTAATTAAAATGGGTTGGTAATAGAAATCTGAAAAATTGGGTTGGATTATAATGGGAATATGAAAAGTGGATTATTCTTTATAGAATGTGGTGTTGTGTAGTGCATTTAGAGGTAATAACAAAGTGAGGGAAACTCATTAGTTGGTTGATACTCTTGTTGTAAACCCATAGGTTGGTCTTGTGAGTTTGATATTATATATATATATATATATACTATTGTATATTCCCAATTATTTATATACACACAATACCCACGTCGAGAACCATATGGTCACACCCATATATATATATGTATGTATGTATGTATTTGGGGGGTGTTTTTCCTACAAACCAGTGGGAAGATTGATGGCTGGCTACCTTCTCTTCCCTACTCCCTCTTCCAGGTGTTGGAAACACACACAAGCTGTGATGGCTAGAAGTAAAAAGTGACATTGTCTAGATGTTATGAGATGAGTTGTGATGACCCAGGTATCTTAAGAAGATATTTGATGAGATGGATTTTGGTGATGGTCATTCATCATAGGAGGAGGGCATGCAGTTGATGTCCTTCATATTCAAAATACCCTATTAGCCTGGTTATGTGATGTAGTGTGATGGGCTAGGTGTCTGTGGGTGAGATGTGTTTCGAAAGAGGTGGGAGTTCCAGGACCCTCATCGGGATGTGAGAGAGGAAAATCAATTCGAAAGAGGTGTGGGGTACCCTTTATCAATATATTTCATATTATATCATTATAATTGGATGTTTTATTTGTTGAGTGATCCATGGTGAAGATGGATTTGGTTAGTATAACTATATATGCACTATTTGGTTCTGCTATTTTCTCATGGGTGTATTTGTATTATCTTTTCACATGTGAGTGAGTGACTTTGGATTTCCTACTGAGTATACTTATATGATCACCCTACATATATAAACTATTTTTAGGTTTCTAGGAGGTCTATGTGGATCGTTCTAGACATTACTAGATCATGGTCTTTGGATAGCCGTTGTGTTTCTATTTATTTTTAATTTTCTGTATTAACTTTTGATACTTTTATTTGTTTTATTTTTATTTATAAATTCTTTGTGTGATGATTTTTGGATTTATTTTGTATCATGTAATGGATTTTCTTAATTTTGATTCATCTTATCTCCCATTCCTATTTATATTGTAGTGGGTAATGCCTCCCATACATGAGATTTTTATACCCTTGGTGACAGTCGCCAACCCAAGGCCTAATGGAAACAGGACCCGAGGGTCATTATCTGTCTCCCTTAATTTTGGTATCTTCAGAGGTAGGGGATTGTGAAAGAGTGGTATCCTAGGTTATGGTTGAAATATAGGATTGATTTAGGAGTTAAACATAGTGATGATTTCATGGGTTGGTTTGGAAACAGTTCCAGTTGACCTTAGTACATGACATAGTCTAGGGATACTGGCTAGGGAATGGGATTTTAGGCCCCCCCTATGATCTAGTGTATGGAATATGAGCTTATTGAACAAAAAAGTGAGGTGGAACTATTTAAAGTGTAAAGTCATAGGAGAGGTACATTCATCATGATGACTTGTGTTACTATTTGAGTTGGGTTGTTTTTGGAAGGTTAAAATGAATAAATTAAATTAAAATGAATCCAATTAAAATTCCATACTATCAATCTAAGAAAATATTTTTTTTCCATTTTCAACCATGTCCCTTGGTCGTCATCTACATATGGATCATATAGTAGAGGTTCAGAAGGCTGGCCTGTTTGATCGTTGAAGGGTTGATGTGGTCAAGGATGATGATCAGTTGTAGTGAAATTTATGAGATTTTCAAAGGATGGATTTGGGAAAGTATGAGATTAGTGTTTATGATGTGGAGACAGAGATCTGGTTAGATGATCTAGAGATCTCTTTCAGTTTGATTTGGGTCCCGACAAAGTAATGGGTATCCCTGGAAGTTAGTTAGATGCGAAGAGATGCACGTCAATGGTGGATATTGTACCTTGGTGAGTAGAAGGAGGAAGAGGTTTCATGGGTCGACCTCTAGAAGGAGTTTTGGGAACAGTTCCTTTCATTGACCATGAAGGTTTTGAAGAGGGAAGAGCTAATATCCCTTTAGTAGGGTAATATGTCTTTATGGGATATTGGGGTCAAGTTTAAAGACCTTCTGCAGTTTTCCACATATCTTTTTCTTGATGATAAGTCTCATGTGATACGTCATGAGAAGGATATCCATCCTTTAATCCAATATGCAGTTACTCCTTTTATTTTTCCGACATATCTAGAGGTTCCAAAGAAGGAAGAGTTGATTGATCGAATGCACTCGTAAAGAGTTTTACCATGAGAGGAGATCCAGCGGGGTTCCTTGAGGAATAGAGTTTTTGGTGGTAGGTATCATTCTCTAGGGCCTTTAAGGCTTCGACCAACTGAAATTTGACCTCAAAAACTTCCCTTATAGCCTTCTGGGGCCAATGGTTTCCATTCTATTCCTAGGTAATTCAGACCAGTTTGTTTTTTCTATGGGGTTCATGTCCATCGTCGGGATCAGTTCTCACTGGATATTCGAGTTCCGTTATGTAGTGGTTGATAGGTTCACCAACATCCTTAGAAGTAGTTACCATCGAGTCTATTCTAGTAATAGGGGATGGAGGCTTATAATCTATCCAGAGTATATAGGGCTGGTAGAGTTTGACCTCAAGATGTTCCTCGAGTTTAGGGACCTCGACCTGAGCATGGTCGTGGAGGTTTCCATCCATAGAGAGGTATATGAATTGGGTGTGGTCAGTTTCAAGTAGTAGTGTAAGTAACACTAGAGTGTCTAGAGGTCATTAGAGGTATGATCAATTTATCATCTACTCTTGTTTTTGATTTGTTTGATATAGTAGATTCACACTCCTTTTTTACACTCTCTCTAGTTGATGCTTTGGAACTGAACATAGAGAGGATTACCATGCCCATGGTGTTGACTATGGTTGTCAGAGGTCAGAAAAGATTGTTTGACATCTGTTGGGGTTGTAGATTGATAATGTGTCCACATCAGTTCCATGGAGATATTTTCTTTCTTCAGATGAAACCATGTGATTTCATCCTAGAATCAACTGGTTTTATTCTATACATGTTGTTATCGAATACTTTCAGAGAAGAGTTATGTTCTCAGATGTAGATGGACAATGTGTAGCATTTATTGGTGAGAGGGGACATAGATTTGTAAATAGGAATATGGAACCCATTATTTCTAAGATATAAGAGATTTTAGTTGATTCAGTGGACATTGAGATAGTGGGGGTCCCTAGGGTCATTGGGTAGTTTATGGATGGTTTCCCCGACGTGGTTATGAAACTACCCCTCGATGTGATGTTGAGTTTTGTATAGGCTTAGAGCTTGGTGCTTCTTTGATTTTGATGGATCCTTATTATATGGAACCTTAAGAGTTGTGGGAGTTTAGGATTCGGATATATGATCTCATGAATTTTTTTTATCCAGACTAGTGTGTCATTATGGGGTGATCTAGTGTTATTCGCTAAAAAGGTAGATGGAAGTATAAGGTTGTAAGTAGACTACTAGAGGTTGAACCAAGTGACGATTAAGAATCCCTATCCTATTCTAAGGATTGGTGATCTTTTTGACCAACTGAGGGGACCTAGTTGGTTATCTAAGATCAATATGTGGTATGAATATCACCAGTTGATGGTGAAGGATATAGATATCTAGAAGAATACATTAGAAATAATGGTATGATCACTTTGAGTTCTTGTTCATTCCCTTCAGTGTCACTAATGAACTAGATATATTCATGGGGATCATGAAATCCATTTTCCATTAATTCCTAGACTAGTTCATAGTGGTGTTCATAGAAAACATATTTATCTATTAAAATCAGAGGATGATCATTATGAGCATCTCAGAGCTATTTTATAGGTTCTTTGATGCCACTTGCTCTATAGAAATTTATAAATGTTTACGTTTTTTAAAGAATAGTTGAATTTACTCAAGAATGTGGTGTCTCAGCAGGGTGTGGAAGTAGACCTGTATAAGGTAGAGACATTTGTTTCTTGGAATCACCTAAGAACATGGAAGGCGTTCATGATTTTCTTGGTCTTTTGGGATATTATTGGAGTTTTGTGCCCAATTTCTCTCAAGTTGCATCCCCATTAACATATTTTACTAGGAAGGACTGTTTGTTTTGTATACTAATAAATGGTAGGTATATTTTGGTTAATTGAAGGGGTTTTTGGTTAATACTTGAGTCTTCAATTTCCAAAGGAGGGTGTGATGTTTGCAATTTTTTATGCTTTACATATGGGATTAGGATACATGTTGATTTAGTATAAGGTGGTGATATTTTATGGTTCTAGTATATTGTGGCCCCATGAGTGTAACTATGCCACCCAAAACCTGGAGCTAGTAGCGGTTGTGCATGCACTAAAGTTTTAGTGGAATTACCTCATTGGGGAGCACTTTGTGGTCTTCACAGATTAAAAGTACATGAGGTATATCTTTTCTCATCATGATCTAAATATCTGATAGTAGAGGTGGATGATTTTTCTTTATGATTATGATTTTTAGATGTTCTAAATCTCAGGAAAAGGAAATATTGTGGTTGATACTTTGAGAAAAGTTTTTCAGAAGGATATTGTTCAAGAGTCTAGGGATTCTTGGATAATAATATATGAATTAGAATCCTTTCACTTAGATGCAATGGTAGATGATGGTTGAGGCTGTTTGTTTCAGATAATGATTTAGTCATCTATGATATGAATGGTGGTGGAGTCTCAATGGGGAGACCCATAGTAAGAGATGATTCACGATCATGTTGGACACTGTGATGCTCTAGAGGGGTGTTTGAAGGATGGTCAGAACCATATGATGTTTTAGGGGAGTCTATTTGTTCTAGTGGAAATGAAAAAATGGGTCCTATGTGATTTTCATAGATCACCTTTATCGGTACACTATAGAGTTTCCAAGATTTAAAGTGTCTTGAGGGAACATATTTGGTGTCCTGGGATGAAATGAGCAATGGTAGAGTTTTTGGATCTATGTATAGTTTTCTAATAGGTAAATGATGAGAACCATGTTCCTAAAAGTTTTTTGTAGTTGTTAGATCTTCCCAAGTGGAAATGGGATGACATATCGATAGAATTCTTCACATGGTTACCCTAAGGTCAAAGAGGTTGTGATTCTATCTAGGAAATTATTGAAAAGTTTAAAAAATTGGATCACTTTCTAGATATCAAGTAAATAGGTGCAGTGGATGTTTTGGAAAGGAGGTATGTATATGAGGTTTTGGGGTTACATAGACTCCCAAGGTCCATTGTATTGGACCAGGACACATAGTTTACATCATGAGTTTGAAGGGGATTGCAACATGATTTTGTAACTCCATTATGCCTCAACACCTTTTTCCACCCTCAGAAAGATGGGAAGACAGAGCGGACTATCCGTACACTGGAGAACACATTGTGGGAATATATCTTTTAATTCAATGGATCATGACAAAAAATATCACTCGTCCATTATTATGTCCCCATATTAGGATTTATACGGGCAGTCATGTCATTCTACATTATATTGAGATGAGGTTGGGGGTCAATAGTTCTTAGACCTGATGTGGTGTAGAGAACGATGGATAATGTTTAGATAGTTTGAGAGCGGATGAGAGTAGTGTAGGATAGGAATAATTCTTATGATGATCGTAGGGTTAAGACATTAGAGTTAGAGGTAGGAGACCATGTGTTCTTGAAGGTTTTCCCTCTACATGGGAAGAAGAGGTTCGAAAAGGAGCATAAGATCTCACCTTGGTTTTTTGGGCCCTTTGAGGTGTTAGGGTGAATTGGAGAGGTGGATTACCAATTTTAACTTCCATAATGACTAGACATGATCCATGAAATCTTCCACATCTCTCAACTCTGTCAGTTTCTTTAAAATACCTCCTATACCATTGATCGGGGAGAGTTGGATATCGAGGATGATGTGATGTTTGTGGAATAGTTAGTGGAGATCCAAGATTATTGATATAAGGTGTTGCAAGGATGATCCATTCCTTTGGTTCATGTGATGTGGAGGCATGGTGGCCTAGAGGAGAGTGCTTGGGAGTGTGAGATGAAGATGTGTGCCCAATAACTGAAGTTTTTTTTTTGAGTTTTTATTTTCTATTTCTTTCCTTTTGATCTGATTTTCAGATCCTTCTATTTTATGAGATGTTCTATTTTCTTAATGTATGATATGTGATAATTTTATGAAATATGAAAATGGTAGGACCCAATTCCTAATCTAGATTCATCATACCGTGATGAGATTAAACCCATGCGTGTGAGTCAGTGACACCTAGAGTGGATATTATCTTGAAATAGAGGATTCAATTTCTGTATTCGTATATTTGGTGTAGTGTAGTTCATTTTGATATTATGGATTCTTGGGTTGAAAATTTTTATTGGTGGAGGTGTTTATGATGTAATAAGATCCTTGGGAGGTATCTTTTGGGATGGATATTTGGAAGTTTTTTCTCTTTCCTTTGGGGTTGGTTTTGAATTATCAAGGGATATAAGAGTTTGAGAGGTGTCTAATGTAATCTTACTTTGTGGGAAAATATGGTGATTAATGTGTCCTGGGAAAGTCTATAGGTGTTGGGTGAAGGAAGAGAGGAGTTTTGAGGTATTTTGGAAGAAAAAAGGGTTGTTTTAGAGGATAATAGTAGATCCTAGAGGTAGATCCCCAATGGTAGATATTTGATGGTAGATCACCAATGGTAGATCACCAATAGTAGATCATTATAGAATTAGACCGCCAATGATAGATCATTTTTGTGGTAGATCTCCAATGGTAGATCATTGATGGTATATAACCAATGGTAGATCATTTTGGATTTAGATCACCAATGGTAGATCATTCTGGCGATAGATTACCAACAATAGATCTACGGTGGTAGATAATTCTAGTGATATATCACCAATGGTATATTATTCTAGTGGTAGATCATTCTGGTGGTAGATCCACAATGGTAGATCATTTAGGGAGTAGATCACTATTTTTTATGCTTTCTACCAGGGTGCGCTACCCATTCGTACGCGTGTGTTGACAACGCTGACAACTGCATTGTACCCAACATTCCCGCTTTCCAAAGGAGGGTGACATTCATCACTTCTTCAATGATATTTTCTCCTTGATTTAAAAGGGATGATGGGATGTTGGTTTCTCCTTCTGTGGATTCCTCCTCGAAATTCATTTCGTATTCTCAGTCTCCCTTATAGATTAAGACATTGTTCACGAAACTCTCCTCAGTGCCATATATTTGGGGACATAGGTTAATTTCACTACTTTCATCATGATATTCCAAAGGGTCAAGTTAGGCCATCAACCTTTATTCAAGGAAGTAGTCAAATTTGGCATCACTATCTTATTTGGATGTTGGAACCTTGGAACACTTGAATTATACCTTATTAGAGGGATTCTTGAGGGTGCGGAATCTCGAGTCATCCCATGTCGAATGCAGGGAATCTTATGCTGGATTCATGTCTCTAAGGTTTTCCTCGGCTTCCCATGTTTAACACGAGGTATTTTGTGAGTTTAATGTCTTTTGGAGATAGATCAGATTGACCAGAACACTGATGAGAGTGGATTGGATAGGTACATCCCTAAGAGGGATCACTTGGAAGGTTTACCAGATGAATGGATCAAAATGACCAATAATTATGGACCTGGGATGGTGTGTCCCAAAAGTGGAGGGTTTCACACCATGAAGGCTGATCTAGACATAAAAAATGATGGATCAGGGAATCACACCCCAAAAAGGGGAACTTTGGATAGATGGATTAGAATACCCAATGAGAGTACACCCGAGGTGGTGCACCTCATGAAGAGATGGTTTTGCAGCATGAAGGTTGTTCTGGAAATCATAATGGATGGATCAGGTAAGCACACCCCAAAAAGGGGGATTCTAGGGTTTACCATTGGCTAGGATTGATCCTCAAGGAGGCATCCTACGTACCGTATTTAGAAGATAAGGATCAAAACCCATGTTTTTTGAGAGGTATGAAAGGGGATTGCACATGGTTGGATGCCCTTCACAAGAGGGGAAATCTTGGTTGGAAGGATATTATGTGTGGTGCTTATGTATTTTTAGCCACCTGTGAATGATGTTACTACCCTGTGATAAGGGAGAGGTTATGGAGTAGATGGATGGGGCTTACGCATTGTTAGTTTCCCTTATAAATGTTGTGATCCCACTGGGATGTGGTGGCCCAAGTAAAAATTAGGCTAGATGGTGGAGCATTGAGTGAAGTTAGTGGAATGAATGAGATAAAACCAACATGAAGATGATGGTGTTGGTATTGAACCTTAGGGAGGATTCCTATGTATCCCGGTGTCTAGGAATCAATGTCTATACAGTTCATATGGCGCAATGAGACACCTAAGGAGTCAACTTGTGAGAATGGAGATCATGGATGGGGACTCAAAGGAAGTGGAACCTCCGGGTGGGGTATCATATTCCCGAAACCTGAAGGTTCAAAGGATAGAACAATATGAGAAATGGGTGATAGGATTGAACCTCAGGAAGGTTTCCTACGTATCCTAGTGGTTGGGAATCAAAGTCCATGTAGTTTAGGAATGGAGGTATAGAATCGAGGCGCACACAAAGGATAGCGACCTGAAGACACACAAGGGGATTACACATGGTTAACAACCATTTGCAAGAGGGACACTCTTGGTTAGAGGATTATAATGAAGTGCATGGATTATGCATGGTTAGCTACCCATGTGGATTAGAACAAATCAAAGGATGGATTCTTGATATTTATCCAAAAACGGGAATATGCCACATCAGAAGGAAACATCCCTAAAAGGAAGCACTAGGGTTTACAATTTATTGGGATTGAACCTTAGAGAGGATTCCTATGTACTCAAAAGGGATCAAAACCTATTCAGTTCTGAGGGTGTAGTTTAACTTCATGTAGGGCGCAAGAGAATTGACCTAAAATAGTTAGGAAAAATGGATTGTGGGGAGTGATGGGATTGAAACTTGGAGAGGCTTCCTACATACCCCGTTTGCAATGTAGGGATCAAATTCCACATAATTTAGGATGTCTAGTTTAACATCATGCAGTATGGGGGGAATGGGGCTTATTCATGGCTAGTGAACCAAAGTGGTGCTAGGGATTATGCGTGGTTAGAATCCAAAATATGATTTCATGGCTGTTTCTTACTATAATCTCACGGGTGTCATACTCAGTGTGAGAAACACAAGGCAACAAAAGACTTTATGACTGTTTCACAAAGGTGCATCCATGAGGGATGGCGTGGGGATTACACATGGTTAGGAGTCTAGGGAGATACAGATTTGGACTTACTCTAGGAGGGAAGACCGAGAAGGTGGTTCAGAGCTTACATGGAGTCTAATCGAGGTGTGCATAGAGACAAAGCCTAAAGGGAGAGAGGGATAAGATCAAGAAAGGGGGAATAAAAAGGTTCTCGATCCCATCCCCTCTCTAGTCATATCATAATTTCCATGAATGAAAAAACTTATAGTTTAACATCATGTGTTGAGGACATGGGCTCTTGGTAGTTTAATGTCCTACAGCTCGGACGATGAGGACTCATTCATCATCCCTTTCACTTATATAACTTGTACGAACCTGCACTTGGGGAGGGGAAGGCACAAGAAATGCCCAATGGGAGCGAGGTGGAGTGTTCAATTGTGGGTCCCACTTTAGCATGGATATGTGAAGAATAAATATCAATTAGCATACCAATGTGAGGAAGCATAAGGTAGGTAAACACAACATGAATCACCACTTGAGGAACCATGAAATCACTTAACACTAGCCTACATGGCCGCTCAGGGGAGGGGATCATGAAGAAGAAGGCCTTTCTAAGAGGATTTTTGTGAAGCTCTAGTGTTTCACAAATAGGAAGAGATTCTCAAAGTAAGGAGATTCATGAATTATGGTGAAAAGGGGCTCTGTGAAGGGAGGAGATTCACAAATCATGGTGACCTAGCCGAGGCATGGAGTCCACATGTGTTTAGAGTGTGCTTTGCAAATGATGAATGCTCCGTGAAGTCCTGAGTTCCCAAAAGGGAATCCTACTTTTACGACGGCTATAGGGATTCATGAAGGGCATACCCACTTGAAGCGAAGGGAAACCAGAACAATGAGGAAGCTAATATACGGTGCTCAAATACCTTGGTTGATGCATTTTCTGACTGGTTTATAGAGAAAAGTGATATTCCTAAAACGAGAGATCAAAAGGTAAGGTTGGCGATCCTTTGTGGTGGGTCTAGGCCAAATATTTATAGGCACTGGGTATCATGATTCTCGGAGGCACACAGTGAATGAAATTTCACTTCGTGATCACAAGCGGCACCGTCAGACTCACAGAGCCTTCCATCACTACTCCGTGGTGGTCACAGTGATCATCGTAATCATAGAGGTGACTATCACTACTTTGTGGTGCTTGTATAGGTGTCCTTATTCCATCTCCATGGAATTCATGGTGGTGAAGGGCTTGGAAATAAAGCTTCATGAGGTATCCCCTTCAATGATTTTTATGGCTTGTTTGGGTTGAATATTGTTCGAAATAGTTTGGGTTTCCCTTGATCCATCTTGGGAATTAATTTTGGTGACAACAAATACCACCCTTAGAATGAGAGACAAAGGAAAAGAGGATCATATTCTGTGGTAAGATCCTTGAAAACATGTAGATCATGAAGTTGTCTCATGATGATGGCCTACAACGCGCATGGTGAGAATTCTGGGAAGCTCAGGGCTACTGAAGGAACTGCGAAGATTGCGAGGCCATCACCTATATATTTAGAATGAGGGACCCCCTTTGTCTTCATCTCCGCTCCAAAAACCTATGCTCGAGCTATCAAATCTCAAATCTCTAGCACACCTAGGAATGCTCTTTGTGAATCGGGTTCCTCAGATCATTGCTCTTCAAACACTTATTAGAAAACCGGTACACGATGATCCATTGCTGCTCTACGAAACACGCTGAGTCCTTTGAGGCTCTACAATCATGTTCCATATTATAGTTCTTCACGAATGTTTTTTTCAAAAAAAAATAAAAAAATGACAAAGTATTGGAAAAAATGGCCAATCAAGAAGATACTCAAGTGGTCCTTGCAGATGCTGCTCAAAGGGAGGACACGATAAACAATGCCCTACTCGGGGAATGTGTGCAGAGTCATTTTGACCACAAGTCTTTAGTGGAGCTGTTATTGGAAGGAAAAAAATTATTACCCACTCTTAAAGAGATTTCCATTATATGGATGTGGTTTGATAGATGAAATTTTTATCCCCAAATTGAGTAGCTATAAACCGGATTACTGGTTGAGGTGGATGTCATGTCAATATCAGTGGTTCAGAGCTACCAATGGCCATACTTAGAAGGACCATACACCTATCACCACTGACTGACTTTTGTAACATTTCGGATCTGGATGCCACACCATGGGTACCCCGAACCCGATTGGTCACATGACCTCAAGAACATTTCCCCAAACACCAGAGGCTTCCGACTAGCAGCAAGGGCCAAGGACTGATAGTGGGGAAACTATGCCCTCATTTGTCAAAGTGTAGTGTAGCAGAATAAGATATATATAAACTCAAAAGTGAAAGTAGTAAACAATATAAACCATAAATGGACAACTAAAGTAAAAGATAACTAACAATAATATATATAATGATGAAACATGTCACTAATTCTAAGAAAGCATCCAAAACAGGATGAACTGCAATTAGATACAATACAACACAAGGTACTAATACAGCAAACAAAAACCAAAACAGTGCAATAGGAACTCAGCAGCATCGCAAGCCTAGGCTCTGTCCCATGCTCTCCTACTCCTATGCAACAATCATGTACCTGTGTAGGGACCCTTGCCCTTAATAACACCTACAACAATATAATCTGTTTGGGCTGAAGACATGACCCAAATAGGGTGTGAGAAATAAATCCCACTAGGCAACCACCAAAGGCCCATGCCCAACTATCATTGAAAATGTGCAACATCAGTGTGCAATAATAAAATGTAGTAAATTAGGAAGTACTCAAAAGTATCTATCTCTACCAGTTCCATTTAAATTTTAATAATTATTTAATAATCCCAATCCTATGATTTATCTTGGAAGGTACAACATGAGAAATCACCATAGTGATTATTCAAAGAAAACAGTGTCCCCAGACATGAAAATCCTTACCCTCAGGTAAGCATAATCAAAACTTATAGGTGACTGCCCATAAGCATAACAAATATTGCCCTCAGTCATATGAGATATTTCCCTCAGACACAAAATCTACTGCCCTCAGACATAAAAAACGTTGCCATCAGGCTTAAAAAAACACTACCCTCATGCATTTTATAGGAAAAACAAGTAACCAGGCCAAGACCAATGCATAAAAAAGCAATTTATATATGTTTCCACTCGAGAAAACTCAACCATTCTATAATCCTGGCATACCCATGGGTATCCTATCCAAATGGATAAACAAGGGAAATGCACCCACAGGGTGGCCCTAGATCAAAGCAATGATCTCAAACAACAGTTTATAATTATTTAGAAGATTACCTAGGAAATTATAGGTATCTTAACAGTTAAAGCCTCATCCATACGACACCCTGAACATGGGTGCGTAGTACAAAAGTACACAAAATCAAATCAAAAATTGGAATTAAACACAAGACCACCTACCTCGATCTCCTCTAATCGATATACGTGAAAGGTGCCTCCCGAAACAACCAAGAATAACATAGATCTGGGATAAATGATTACCCGTTCAAACCTAAATAACTTCTCGTAGGGAAATAATTGTAAGGAGAGACTCAAGGAGAGGGAAGAACTTACCCGCGTTGTTCAAACGAGATCGACTGCAGAAGAATCAGAGTTCTAGTGAGTGATAAGGAGCTCCTCTAAGTCTTGGCCTCCTCTCCTACTGCTCTTAGAGAGTTCTCTGCCTCTTTTACCGAATGAGGAGGATACTACCTATTTTTAACAAAAAAACATAACTACACGATGTGTATTATTTTTTTAACTGTTCCAATGGAGGCTACTTTGCACCGCCTCATTGTTCATCTGCCGACTGATTACACGGCGTGTATTACTAAGTACATGGCATGTAGTTATTTTTTACACCCTTAATTGCCGACAAGCCTAAACGTCATGTATTCCCATCCCACACAGCCAAAGTACATGGTGTGTATACAAAATTACATGACATGTATTTAGTTTTTACACCCAAGACTACATGCCCTGTATTCTTATCCATATAGCCAAAGTACACGACGTTTGTGAAAAAGTACACAGCGTGTACCCATAAATTTTGGGACTTTTCCAACATCTCCCTTGTTTTCTCAAAAACACTTAAGGAAAAGGAAAAGAAGAAATCCATACCTCAATAATAAAAACCAAGTTCTTACAAACTCCCCCCCTTAAAGAAATTCATCCCCGAATTTCCCTTCCAAGGGTGGTGAAGATAAAGTTGAGAACAATTCTGGCCACTAAGCGTGTACGTCGGTATCCTACTCCCAGGTTTCATCCTGCACTCAGCCATGTTGCTATAGCACCCGTATGAGAGGAACTAACCGACCTCAGAGAACCTTCATGCTCCTATCAGCGATATGAATCGGATGCTCCTCAAAGGATGCATCAACCTGAAGTTCAACCTCCTCAGGCTGAAAAATTTGAGACGTTTCTGGGTGATAACGACATAGTTGAGATAGGTGGAAGACGTCGTGCATGGCCCGATACCTCTGTGGTAACTGCAACTGATAGGCAACCGGCTCGACTCTCTCTAGAATCTCAAATGACCCTACATACCTCGGTGAAAGCTTACCCTGTCTCATGATCTACCTGTGTCCCAACATCAGTGAAACACACAAGAAAACCTGATCCCCAACCACAAACTCCAAGGGTCGTCTGCAACGATCAACATAAGATTTCTGATGAGACTGTGCAGTAGCCATCCACTTCTGAATCAACTGGACCTGCTCTGAAGTCTCCTGCACAAGACATGGTCCCAGTAAAGCTACCTCACCTACCTCTAACTAGCACAAGGGTGATCAGCATGGCCTACCATATAAATCCTCGTAATGTGCGATCACAATAATTTCCTGAAAACTATTATTGTAGGCAAACTCGACCATGGGTATGTGCTTCTCTCAAGAGCCCTCAAAGTCCAGGACACATGCACGCAATATGTCCTCTAACACCTATATTGTACATTCTGACTGGCCATTGGTCTGAGGGTGGTAAGTTGTGCTTAGAAGCACCTGTTTACCCAGTTCCCTCTAAAAACTCTACCAAAAATGAGATGTAAAATGGGCATCCCTATATGAAATGATAGAAAGAGGGACCCCATGAAGACGTACTATCTCTTAGATATACAACTTCTCGATCTCGTCAACACCGAAGGTCTCATTGATTAGCAAAAATTGAGCTACCTTCGTAAGTCTATCCACAACAACCAATATGGTATCACTACCTCAAGGTGACCTCGACAACTCGGTCACAAAGTCCATCGCGACATCATCCCATTTCTACTCCGGAATGAGTAAATGTTGTAACAGTCTGGCTGGCCTCTGATTCTCTACCTTCACCTGCTGATAGGTGGAACATCTCGTAAAAAAACCAGCTACCTATCTTTTCATACCCAGCCACCAATACTGATGTCTCAATTCATGATACATTTTGGTAACTCCAGGATTCACTGCCCAAGATGAAACATGAAATTTCCACATCAACTCCTCACGTATATCCCCTGGAACCCACACTCGTCCATGGATACGCAGTACCTCATCATCGCCTATCGTCCATCCATGAGGTAGGTCCTCACTTTCCACTGAATCCCATAGAACTAGGCATTCTGAATCTGATAGCTATCTCATCCTCACTCTATCCAGGAGGGTAGAAGTCACAACTAAGGATGAAAGATAGGTTCGCCCCTGAATATCATGCACCTCCAAATGCATCTTAGAGAACAAATCCATAAGCTTCCACTCACCACTAGCCTCCTACTCTGCCTGTATTTGAGTCCTCCTACTTAGTGCATCAGCTACTGCGTTACCGTTACCAGGTGTATAGGCAAGCTCAAAGTTGAAGGACTGAAGGTATTCAACCCACCTTTGCTGTCTCAAATTTATGTCCTGCTAGGTAAAGATGTATTTAAGACTTTTGTGGTCCGTAAACACCACAAAGTGTTCTACCAAGATATAATGTCTCCAACAGCGTAACGCATGAACAACTGAAGCCAACTCGAGATCATGCGTCGGGTAATTACTCTCATGTGGCCTCAACTGCTGAGACCCGTACGCAAAAACTCGGTCACCCTGCATCAAAACTACTCCCAGCCCAATACCTGATGCATCATAGTAAACTGTATAGCTCCTCCCTTTCTCTTGAAGTATCATGACTGGTGGTGATGTAAACCTTCCCTTCAGCTTCTGAAAGGCTTTCTTGCAAGCTTCTGGCCTAACGAACTTCATCCCCTTCTTAGTCAAACTTGCCAACGGTGCTGCTAAGCGGGAGAAGTCCTGTATAAAGAACCAGTAGTAACCAGAAATCCACAAGAAACTCTGTATTTCAAAAACTTTCTTAGTATGATCCCAGAAAACTACTGGTCTTACTTTCTCTGGGTCTACCGCAACTCCTTCCTCTGAGATAATATGACCTAGGAAGTGAATCTGGCCCATCCAAAAGTGTCACTTTGATATCTTAACATATAACTAATGCTCTATTAGTCTACTCAGTACGATATCAAGATGGGTGGCATGGTCGTGTCGAGTATGAGAGTACAATAAGATATCATCCATGACGACTACCAATAATGAATCTAGATATGGGTGGAATACACGATTCATCAGATCCATGAAAACTGCTGGTGCGTTTGTGAGTCCGAACGACATGACCAAGTTCTCATATAGACCATATCTGCTTCGAAAGGCTGTAAGTGGTATGTTCGATGGTCTAACGTGCAACTGATGATATTTATATCTCAATTCAATCCTCAAGAACACTTGTGATCCTCCAAGTTTATCAAAAAGATCATCAATCCTTAGTAAAGGATTTCGGTTCTTGACCATCAACTGGTTAAACTTCTGATAATCTACAAAAATTCTGAGGGTACTATTTTCCTTCTTCGCAAACAAGACAGGAAAACCCCAAGGAGAAGTACTGGGTCAGATGAAACCCTTTTCCTATAACTCCTCCAACTGCCTCTTGAGCTCTTGTAACTCTGGTGTAGTCATCCTATAAGGAGGAATGGACACCGGTGCCGCTCTTGGCATAATCTCGATAGAGAAGTCCACCACTCACTCCATAGGAAAACCTAAAAAGTCATCTGGGAAGACATCCTTGAAATGATTAACCATAGGAGGGAAATCCTTCTGACAAGTCTTGTGGTCATCCAGATATAAACTCACAATCTAGGCTATTACTCCACCTCACCCACGATGCTCGGGTCCATCTCGGCTCACCTGGACATCCCATTATCCCTTGTATAGAAACTCTCTTCCCTCTGGTGATGTGAAACTCACTCTGCGACGATAGCAATCTACAAAGGCTCAAAAGGGTACCAACCAGTCCATCCTGAGAATGACATCATAGGATTCTATCTATAAGACATAGAGGTCCCATAGAAAGTGTCACCCACCCACCTCTAGGGAACACTCCTTGCACTGATGCACACATACCTTTCTCATTCCCAATGATGTTTCTAGCGTCATGATATCAGAATAAGAAGAACCACCGAGTCCAAGTATCTCCACAATGAGCACATATATAAAGCTATGTATAGCACCAATATCAAAAAGTATAGAAGATAAAACAGAAGAAACTAGAATAGTACCTCTAACAGTGGATGGTCTAGGATCCTGATCCTGTTGGGTCTGGTGCACTACATATGCCTGCCCAGTGCCATGACCCTGCGACATAGCCTGGCTACCCTGAGCTGACCCGCCATGCTATCTCTAAGATCCTGGTGTCTAGCTACTATGGCCACGACCACCACCTTGGCCTGTACGTCCTGACATATTCCAATTCCCTAACTGGTAAGAAGCTGCTGGCCCTGCTCCTGAATACAGAGTCTACACAGAACTCCTCTCACTAGTCATTGGTGGAAACAACCTGCAAAAATGTTGTAGATGACTCATCCTGCCGCAAGATCGACACTCCACTCGGTCACATGGACACAAAGGTCTCTTGTGCCCCTCCTTACCACACTGGTAGAACATGACTTGGACACCTGAAGATTTATTCTGGATAGTACTTCCACCATGAGATAAATCCATCTGCTTCTTCCTCTTTCTGGTAGAAATAGTACCAGATACCGGTGCTGAACCGCCCTGGTCCGCAACACTATCTTTCCGTAGGTTCCGATCAGTAATCAACACCTGGTTCACAATGGAATGAACTTTAGGAAACATGAAAACATTCACTAGCATTCAGATTTCATATTGAATACCATCCTCAAAGTGTCTATCCCTCAATGTCTCATCACCCACCAGAACAGGTGTAAAATGCTGTAGCTCAGTGAAGTGGGAAGAATAGTCCATCAATGACATGGCGCCCTGCTACAGATTCATGAAATCTCGAGCTCGATCTTTCCTTAGCATCTCTGGAAAGAAAAATTCATAGAAGACTATCTAAAAATTTTCCCACACCATTTCTCAGTGATGCTCAGACGGGGTGGTAACATCCCACCATCTCTTGGAGGAATCATGCAGCATATAAGTAGGGAGATTGACCCTCCTCCCAGGAGGTGTCTTCAGATGCTCGAAGATTGTCTTCATAGAACCCAGCCATGAATCCACAACCTATGGTCTGCCATCCTCTGAAAAAGTAGGCAGATGCTACTGCTGGAATTTACATGTCAGCCCTTCCATAGATGTGGAAATTAGCGGTGCTCCCTGGAAGGTCTGCATGAACCGCATGAAGCCTTCATGGAACTGCACTTCCACACCTGCGTTTGGTATAATGGCTGGCACCGCATCTGGCACTGCTATAGGGTTCATCAGTATCCCATGGCCTACCTCCTCTGGAGTATAATCGTCTCCACTCTCTTTGTGAACAACTCATGGTCTCCTCGGTGGCGTGACTCTACAAGGCCAAACACACACCTTAGATCTAGATTATCATGGACTGAAAACTAGGAGACCAAGAAGGGAACATGAGAAGAAAAGAACTCAAGTTGTATAAAACATGACTACACAGCGTGTGAAATTACTACACGATGTGTTCCCATAAGACATCTACATGGGCGTGTACTTTAGCAAAAACTGGTCGTGTAACACCCCAAACACACGACATGTACTTGAATCTTCTTTCCCTGACTGAGTCCTTCTACACGGTTAAGCCACATGGCTCTCCTAAGACAAGACTACACAGTGTGTTCAAGGTAGACATGGCGTGTACTCAACAAGCTTCACCGGCCCGTGTTGTTAGTGACACGGCCTGTGTACCTAGGTTACACTACACATCATGTTCAATGTAGACACAACGTGTACTCAACAAGCTTCACTGTCCTGTTTTGTTAGTGACACATCTGGGTACCTGGGTCAGACTACACGACATGTTCAACCGGTACACGACATGTTCCCGCAAGAAATTCCCTATCCCATGTCTCTACCCAAACAGCCTATGACACGGTTAGAGACTACACACCGTGTATATAAAGTACACAACATGTACTTAATTTTTTTTTCATTTATTCCCAAACAGAAGAGTACATGGTGTGTGTTCATAGAACCACATGCCGTGTTGTCTGAGTTCCCGGACAATAGACCTCAGAAACTACTCCGGAGACCCTTTTTCTTTAATTTCAAGCATCAGTATGACCAATTTCGATCTGTGGGGGACCATACTGCCCGCGAACCAAAGTTTAGAACCCAAAATTTCACATTATAGTATAAAACACAACAAATGGATGGATCATGATTTGCCAAATTCTGGTCCAAGAGAGCCCATACTTTTCAGGAACCAAATTTTAGAATTCATAACACAACCGTAACATGTATCAATAACCTATCAACAATAGGCGTATCTATCAAGGTACTTATCCCAACAACATGTATTTTCTAGCACAACATCTATCACAACAACATTCAATTTCAAATGCCCCTACATGGCATGGAAACTATGCATGACATGTGATTTTAACATGTTCCTAAATGATGCATGAGATGGCATACCCTCATATCATCATGTTGCAACTAAATATAACCTAAGTATATAAAAAATATAAACATCACACCACAAGTGCATCACGCAACAGTGAAAATCAAATCAACTATAAAATTGCAAAACCAGAAAAATTGCAATTAAATTAGATGGATTGGCTTTTCCCTATACACGGCTTAACGACTCCTGGGCACAACTTATTACCAAATGCCAATTCTGTCCTATCCCTGACTATCGGCTCCAAACAGTAAGTCACAAAAACTAAATGCCTCTGATACAACTTTGTAACATCCTGGATCCGGATGCCACACCACGGGTGCCTCGAACCCGGTTGGTCACATGACCTCAAGCGCATTTCCCAAAAAGCCAGAGGCTATCGACTAGCAGTGAGGGACAAGGACTAATAGTGGGGAAAC